>JAUCMO010000064.1:0-649220 GCA_032399605.1 Melipona beecheii
AGGCGCAGATATAACACGTTGGACAGGACGTTCTTCCTTCGGGTCTCGAGCTTTGCTTGCTGCTTAGGATGCTCAACATTTGTTTTGAGCTTCCTTTTAGCCTTCTTCGGCGTGGTGGCTTTATGAAACCTTTGGTATGGGGATCATCGTGAACAGGCAGGGATTTGTCTGTCCTCGTGCATCTGAGATCTGGCGCTCGTTGGAACTGCTTTCTTATTCTCTGGCCACCGATCGTCCGCCTGCACTTGCTCCTGTTCAGTATCCTCTCGATCGACTTTACCGATTGTGAACAGGCTGGGCGCGGCCTCGCGTGTCCTCCTGCTCGGGGCGTTATCCAAGATGTCGCTGAATCGTCCTTCATCCTTTTGTTTTTTCTGCTAGATAGGGATTCACGTACGCACGGGATGCTTTCCGTCGAGTCGCTAGCCTCTGTGTTTCCTTCCGCTCTCATTGCATTTCAACTGGCTTCTGGCGTTTTTCCGCCTTCGCACCGAACAGTCGTTATGCTTGCTTTTGCACCGGGATCCGGGTAGCCTGGCGTTGGTATGCATCGTGGTAGTGATTTCGCGGGTCGGACTGCTGGCGTCTCTTAAACCGCTCTGTTCGGTGGACGCACCTGCAGTTAGGCTCGCTCGTTGTTGCGCATCGTGCTAGCTTTCTCTTACATCTTCGAATATTCGGGGCTTCGGGATGGCTTGCGATGTGTCGAGCCCTTCGCTCTCTCCCGTTTCCGCGCTTGTGCTGCTTAGTCGCGCTGTGGCGGTCGGTGGCGAGATGCTCTCGCGTTCGCGTTCGCTATCACTGGCGATTCAGGCGCGTCTGGGTCGTGGGGATCGTCTATCGACGACCTCAGCACTCCTGTTGATTTTCGAGATTTTCTTAACGATAAAGTGTAGATTGTTGTTGGTTTAAGTTGGTTTGAAGGGAATTGTTCTGTAGCGGCTGTGAGCGTAGAAGTTTCTAGCTTTTAAAAGCTGGGAACTTTGACTCGTTCTGCTGGCTGTCACGAAGAACGAGGCCAGTTTTTTTATTCCTAAAGTGCGTGGGACAACAAAGTCCACACTCGGTAATACCTAGAACGGCCAGGACAGCAATCGCGAGCGTCGTAAATTCTACGTTACGAAGGGTAAGCACTCAGGCCAAGACTAACTTTATAAAAACCAGATGGCGACATTGCCAAGACCCAGAGAATCCCCGCGTCATTTAGAAATTCGGAGGGTAATCTTCGGAGAAATTGCGGCCCTCTCAGGAGTAGGAGGGCGCAATCACCTCCTGACACCTAATTGGCCCGAATCCAAAACGCTTGTGGTGGGGAAAGAAAAAGCAGATCCAAAATCTTCGAGCGACGACGCGCGCGGCTCGAGCGCAGAACGGAACACGTAGAGCAGTCCGCGGAAGTGTTAACCAAAAGTAGTGCGAAGTTCGAAATAGCCCGCTCTCTCGTTAAGCTCATCGTCCAACTTGTTTGTACAAGTTCATCTTTAAATAAAAGATATAAACTAAATTACACAGTCTCGTCAATAACCAAATCCTTCTCCAAAGTTCGAATACGGTGTACAATTTGACTTCGAATTTATAATTATATGAAATATTTTTTTAACGAAAAATTACCACAAATTAACCACAGGAATTAAACCTCCCAGTTTGTTTTGCTTTTTGCGTTTATTTGTAACACTCGATACATATTCGAAATTCTTTTTTTGTTATTAATATGTAACTTTGTTCTTAACAATAAAGCACGAACAATTGAATTTGATCTGTATTCGGCGTGATAATGCATTAAATATTAAGAGTGTAACAGCGTAAGTTTGTAGCAATATAAAGCTCATTTAAAAATAAGAAGGTAATAAAATAAATAGGCGTACTTCGCATGACAAGAACGAAATAAATGCCGTAAAGCCAGAAACTATGTATATACACATTTCAGATCTTCGCTCAAGTGTGTCGCGCGAAAATTTTATTAACAGACTTGGCAACTCACTAACGTAGCTGCTTAAGCGCGTGTTAACGAGCGGAAGCAACCGATCACGGGTGTTTAATCGTTAAACCTATCTTTCTCTTGCTCACATTTCCTGCGAGCACAAAGTACAAAAAGATCAGTAATCGATACCGTAACCGCGAGATCCTTTCGTCGACGGTGATACTTACCCGCGAGACTGGGCCTCGATCTCGACGAAACCGCCGCCGGTTGCCGGCATATTCCTCCTAAAAGGTACACACCAGCCAATCGGTGACCACCGCCGCTTGCGGGCTTGGTGCCAGGATTTTCGTGTGGTCCCGCTGAGAAATTCCGGGCAGGGAACATACTACCAATATTTTGGTGCTCTCCGGAGGCGGCGGGGGCGGTGGTGTCATGAAACCCCTCGCGCCTCATTAGCCGAACACTATAGGGCCGAGACCGTACCATGAGGCCATTTGGATCCCCCGTAGATCATTTGACGCGAAATCCCGCTACCACCGCCGCTTATTGTTCCCCACCTTGCTGGGATCATCGGTACCTTGATTCTGCCGCGATAGCCCCAATCGAACACTCCGACTTCTTTCCTTTGCTCAGCGTGTCGTAATTCTAAAGACAGATTGAATCGTCGTGGATCACATTCGGATTAAGTTTAATTACGAACTTTCCAGTTTTTGTTCAATCTTTTTTTTTGGTCACGAAATCTGAATGAAATAAAATTGTGAGTGGAAGCAGGATTATTTGTTTGAGAAAGATAAACAGAAGACAAAAGAATATAACTTGTTCTTCTTTATATATTTTATTTTATTTTTTTTTTATTTAAGGAATGAGTATTATTAAAAGTACGTTTTTGTTTAGGAACGTCAGAGTGTTAGATAAGATATTTTGAACAAATTTTTATTTCAGTTACCACTATTTAAGCAAGAGCACTTTAATTTTTTTGTTTATCTGTTCTCTAACACTGCCATAATAAACAATAATTATTCATATTTACATAATACTACATAATTTATACGTAACTTACATTTTTATTATTTGAGATATTATTTCAAAAAAACATTTTATTCAAATGTAAAATTCAAAATGAACTGAAATGTTACTTCGTTTGATAGATAAATAATGAAATAATTAGAAAAAAATCATTTGTTAAAATAAACTAGCGTATAATTATTGAAAACAAAATTTAGTCGAATAAGACGATATAATTATAAATATAATATATAAATAACAATTTTTCAAGTATTTTTATTCAAATAATATCTAAATTGAGTAGAAGATTCATAATAGAATAAAAAACACAAATAATTTCAAAAAAGAATAAATAATAAATAGGAGAATATATAACATAACATAATAATAGAAGAAATAAAATATATGTACATGCATATAAAATTGTATTAATTAATAGAGAAATTTTAGAGAATTCTATCGAACTCATCAAATAGTATCAATGTTCTAATATAAATAGCACATAGATATTATACTTTTTTTCAAATATAAAGATACAATTATTAGAAATTTTTAGATATTAGATCTAAATTTTCGCTGATTATGCGATAATGTTCAACTAAGACGTATAGCATGTTCTTTTCGGAGAGATTTATACGAGATAAAAGTACCCGGATCGTTTTTCATGAACCAGAATGAAGAAGAACTTATAGAAGTATGTGCGTGAGAGAAATGCGTGGAAGGAAATTGTTGATAATATCAATGACTAATATTACTGGTATCTAAGACTACAATAAATTCTCAAAGTGATTGTTTTCTCTTCCGGTAGTTGCGGTAAAAGTGATCGATGCGCCTCGAAGCATAATGTGACTTGCATTTTCTATAGAATTCCCATAACATTAAGTAGCAATAATAAGTATCCGTGAATTTTAGTAAAAACTACTAGTACTGTGTAATTACTTTACGTCGATACTTATTTGTAGATGTAGGTACTTATTTTGTAAAATGAGTACTTCCTATGTTTATATAATAATTCATACTTATTATATTACGTTTCTTGGAGGTCACTTTCAATTATTTTTTTTTAAGGTTACTTTACATCGATCCTTATTTATTAGTTACGGGTTCTCATTTGCTAAAATAGGTACACTATCGTGCATAAGTATTTTGAGAGTTCTAAATTATTGCAGATCTATTAAAAGATTCGAATGAATCTTTTAAATTTAACCGCAATCAATTAAATAAAAGATAATAATTGAAGGTGATTAAAGGTTAATTCGTAATTATCTTAATTAGATGTGTCCTTTTCTATATTGAAGTATTAGAAAAATTGAAATATGTATGAAATATGGAATTTGAATGATACAAATATATTTCTTGCAGATTAAATTCGGCAGAGTGGATTCATCGTAGATATAAAATGAAATAAAAATATCAATCTCTTGATGAAGATATTATTATATAAATTATTTTATTTATTGAAAGTGTCCAATTAATATTTATATACGATAGTGTATACTTCCTATAATAGTTTATATTTATTAAATTACTTCCTTTACTACTGTTTTTAAAGAATCAATATATTTAAATATTTTACATGTACTTGCAATCAATGAAAAGTAAAACTTTTTGTCCATAAATTAGTGTTAAATTAATATTCCTCGTTTGCTAATAAGTCTAGAGATTTTTTTTTTTAATCTCTTTGGATCCTTCAAAGTAACAAAAGTTTTTAACTGTTGTGTTGCATTATTATATCACAGGTGTCAATGCGTTAATAATTAGCATAATGTTAGTGCAATATCAGCATTCACAAGTGACGTATTACGTAGTACTCACCTGAATATTGGGAAACAAAAATTATAGTTTGCTTAAATATTAACATAGGTATATGTAAATATGTAAAGCAACGTTACAACGTTATACAACGTTTCTTTAGTTAGAAAAGAGCAAATATTTTTTTTTGCAAGTTCTTTTTTAAAAGAAAATAGGCAAAGAAAATGCAAATTTCTTTAAATGTCTCTCTATGCTGATTTTGTAATTTTGTAATTTCGATGATGTGATTATAATAATTAATTTATATTATGGATAATTATGCAAAATATTATTGTATTAATTAATTGTTATATCATATTGTTAAAATAATAATTTTATCAAATATATCATATTATATTATACAATTATATTGAATAAAATATTATAATTTTACAGAAATGATTTAGAAAATATTTTGTAAAATACTGATTTTCAATTATTCCTTTGTAGATTTTATATGTAAAAACTAAAAATATTAAATTAGATATTACATTATTAAATATGAAATCAAATATTAAAATTAAATCAATTGAAAAAAATTTGAAGTTATTTAATTCTGTTTTTATATTAGATTTAAATTTTCTACAAATAGAGATAGAAATAGATAATTAAATTTCATTCAATTGATTGTAAAATTTATTTTTATACTAGAATTAAAATTTGAAAACTTTATTTTAAATTTTTAACTTTAAAAAATTTTTAATGAATAAACTTTTTCTTTTTTTTTTATTTGTAACTGTGAGGTTATTTTAAATTTATTACATGGAAATGAATTTTCTAATATGCATCTCCTTCTTTGGTGGTGTCATTAATATTCAATGCACGTATTTATCGTGAATAATAACTGTTATTACTATTGACAGTCGAAAGAGAGAACGTATACGTGAAGCTTTCGTTTTCAATAGGATATCCTGAGTCGGAATTTTTAATGACTTTTATTACAGTGCAACTCTAAATATTAACACTTTCAATTTTATATCTATATAAGACCTCTGGGAACTTTCAATCTCGTTGTCAGAAAAAGACATGGGCTGAAAGTAAAAAATGATTATCTTTCATTAGTAAAGCGCTATGTGAGAATCTTTTATTAATATAGTAACGATGGGAAAGTTTTCAAGAAATATAAATAAATGTAAAAAAAAAAAAAAAATATGAATAATATAAAAATTATGTTTTTAAGTAGATCAGTTTGAGCTTTAAGCTAAAACTTTGCTTGTCAAATATACATTGTCATAATAAAATTTAATTAAATAATTATCGATCATTGTTATTATCTAATTAAAGAATTATTCAAATTATCGATATAAGAGAAATAAAATTTATCAAGATATTTAGTGTATACAAATTTTTGTATGTAAGTTTGATTTAGATCTACATAATTTACAAGTACTTATAAAATGAAAACTACTATAGCAAATATTAAATAAAAAGAAATATTAGAGCCTTATTTTTCCAATATCGTTATTCGAAAGAAAAAATATTATACTTAACAAGCTTGATGTTAATTCATCTTAACATACTTTTAATAAATAAGAGTAGAAATAACCGAAATAATAATCGTAATAAAATAAAATCAAAAACATAAACACATAATACATATAATATATATACATATGTGCATTGCATGACTTTATATTACAATAATAACTACATTTATTACTGTAATAAATGCGCCGTGTATAAATTAAATGAACTGTAAATTATAAAATATTATAATATATTGTTATTGAAAACTATATTAAAACTTGTTAAAAATCATATTAAAAACTAACTTAAAAAAATTATAGTCTGTCAAATATTTATTTTCAAAATGTAATGAACGACAAGGAAAGGAGGAATGGGAGAAACAGAAAAGAAAACGCAAAGAGAAAAAAAAAACAACGAAATGGAACAACAGGTTTCAGCGAAAGTAAATGACGGTAGGAATCGTTCGAGATCGCTTTTTAAATTTGTTTCCCTCTGGTGAAACTGCTGCGATCAAGGGATCACAGCTTGTTTTAGATCGGTGTCGTGAATTTCGAAAGAAGAAAGGAAACGAGAGAAAAAGAGAGAGAAATATTGTAGGTGGACAAGGACGCTCAACAGATCAAACATCTTTTCTTCTCTGTACAAAAGAAAGATTTCAACCACATACAGGCTCGTATAAATTCTATTTATAGGAAACTATAAAGAAATCGAGGAAAGAGAACTGAAAAATATTTGGACTGGTCTTCGCCTGGTTTTTCTGGTTTGGTTTCCATGTCATTCTGATACTCGTACTTTGAGCCTTGTTTTTTAGAGAGATCACCTTTTCGAATTAACAGGAAATCTATCGGTATGCATGCGCCAACAGGTTCTACTCGACAGGAAATCTTTATCTATGAATGACCAAAATTCAAACGCTTGCAATTGAATTCGAACTCCATTCTGTTATTCGCTGTTCTATCGCTCTTTTTTTTTTTTTTTTTTTTTTTTTTTTTTGAAACTTTGCATTTGATAATTATAATTTATTTTTTTGGAAAGTATACGATTGTTATGGAATATCATTTATGAGAATTTAACACGTTTGTCGGTGTTCGTGCTATTTTTATTCTATGATCATTTTTTCAAAATTTTATATTAAATATTTCATTCCTTTGAAAAATATAATCATCAATACAATCATTTGCAGAATATTTTTTGCCATATGCTGATAATTTAACACATTTACTACTTCGTTAGTTTGTTATTTTTATCACTGAAAGTAATTCTAGCAGAGGTAACCTAGAAAATCGAGTCTCTTCAGGTGCAACGCTAATGCAACGAAAATTAGCGATTGGTTGATTTGGGTCACGTGATTCGTGAGGGGGCGTGCGGTAGACCTCAAGTAGGAGTGGCGTTGTCTGGTACTGAGCGATCGCGCCTGTAATTTGTTTTATATCGATTCAAATGTTTACATATTAATAAAATTTTATGGCAAAAAAGTCGTCTTCATTTCTTAGTCAGAACAATTGCTTCTGGGCCTTTAGTGAGACGAATCGTACTGAGGTACAAATCGTGTAGTTTTTTATATTATTATGTATTTTAATAAGTAATTTTTATTTTTAGTTCATATAAAAAACATTTTTTTCCAAATTTCGTGATTTTTTAATTAATAATTTGATTAGTCGTAAATAGATATATACGCTTATTGTAGAAGTATAATACTTATACAATATATGATGATTTGTGTCTGGTATATACCTAAGCAGTGGATGTTTTTATGCAACGGGCTTTTTCTTTATGTTTATTTAGTAAAAATAAAAATCAATGCATTAAGATAAATTAGAAATATTATAATATTCTAAATGAGTTCTTTGTCAATATAATTTAACGTTACATATTTAATTATATAATTTAAATGTACTCTTGCTACTAGAATAACTAGAGATTATTTATAGAATAACTATAAATTAGATATTAACACAACTGTTATAGAATTAGAAATTTAATATTAAAATCGCATGTTATGTTTATTAATAAATGTTCCAGTTCAAATTGCTATAAAAATTATTTTATCTAAAATTGCTATAAAATGTTTTATTTCGACATACATATTTATCATACAGCTTTATTAAAGTTAATCTCTTCGAACAACAATTCTGCTACAATTGCTAGAATTTAATTTTTCACACGTTGCTCTTAAACTCTCGAAGCGAAATGACTGCAGGAATTTTTTCAAAGAAAATAACGGAATGAAATTTCGTCTAAAGCATACGCGCAGTATACATCACATGGTTGTAATTAGCACGAGAGTTACTTGGAAAGCGAAAGCTTAATTGAAACCAGGAAACTCGCAAAGCAATGGTCTCTCAACCATTGTTTCTGGAAAGGAAAAAAAATACTAAGGTGGGATTTACGTGTACCGTCGTGCGTGCACGAAGGTTAGATGCAATCTATGATCTTTCAAGAAAATATGTGAAATTACGTGCGCGCCCTTTTCCCTCCGATAATCGCAGAAAATGAATGGAATAAATTGGCAAGCGAGAGTATAGTTTTGAAACTTTTCAATTAATGGCTGGACTCGGATAATGGTCAGTATTCTCGACTATTATCTTGATTGTTCTCTCTGTCATAATAAGACTGCGAGTTTTTATGCATTTATAGAAAATTTAAGAGTACAAAATTGCAGAATACACGTCACATAAAATATTCGATATCCTTCTCGTAATATTTGTCACAAACGCTTTTCTATCGAAGTCTTATTTTTTTAATTATATTTTCAAAAATACGAATTTGCATAAAAATCCGCAGTCTAATTATTTCTAGTAATTTCTCTCACGTATGGGTTTAAACATGATTATTTTGTTTTACCTATTATCATTTACTTATTTTATCAAACAATGAGAAAATAAATGTATTTTTAAAAACGAATATTTCATTTAACAATTTTCACTTATAATTGAATTTTATAAGAAGTATCACATACGCGTTTCTAAATTTTATAATACTGAGTGAAATAACAGGATGGATACTTTCATGTTCTTAAAAGAGGAAGATAGTTTCAAGAGTCTTTAATAACCTGCTGGTATAATTTGTCTTAGCTTGTCAATACAAGTGCTTACACCTGTCGTTCAAGCAACCTTGTAAACCTTGCGACGCTGTAAAACAGCAACGAAGAAAAACGGTTTCAGTCGACTGTGTTTCCTGCTAAAGACACGTAAATACAACTTTAATTTTATATTATTTTATATTAATTTTATATTATAAAGGGGACAATTTATCAAATGTTAAGGTTTCTTTTTAAATTTGCGTCTTACATCAACTTTCGAATCATTGGTAATGAATTTGGTAAATACAATTTTCTCCTGTCAATTAGATTTTCACACCAGGCATGCATTCCATTCAACTCTCAATCGGGATCTGCTTTATTCTACATACATAACGATACTTCACATTTTCTCTTCCATAAAGAGAATATTCGAATCCTACGCGTAACCTAATTACGGAGAAGAACGTTTCGTGGTTTCCTAGCCGTCTTTCCATGGCTCTCGTATTCGCGAGACTGCAGTAGAACCATCGGCGAACATGAGAAACGTTAAATAATGGTAATGAACGTGGTAAATTGCTTCCTTCGTTACAACTCAGGGCGGGCTGAGATTTATCGAAGAACAACATAGGAAATCGGTAACTTCCTCTCCATTACCGTTCGGCCGCCTCGGGAAAAGGGACATGCACCCATGGAAAAAGGAGGTTATTTGCATTTTACAGGCGGATACGCCGGCAGCCGATATGACATCGTACGCGGCATGGCCACACGACGAGGTTGGGAAATGGAGCAGATAGCTGGCCCGAAGGCAAACTCGATACGCTTTACTTTCTCGCGTCGATGCTGGACTTTCGTAAAAGTCTTGCTCCACGGGCTCACATAAGAGGAGCGGCTTGTACGCTCGTTCTGGCGTGGTCCGTTCGAAAAACAACAAGAATACTACGCTACTGATAGGATCAAGTCCAACATACGTATCAGACGAGTCAAATTCAATATTCAGCAATAAATTTCGTCCCATGGGTTTCAAATACTAGTTTCAAACGTAATTTTGTATTAATGATAAAGAAAAGTAAAGCGAAATAGACAAGATTAGGAAACCACCGTCAAACTAAACATTTATCGTAAAGATGTTAATTTGCAATGAGTATATTGAATCTTGGAACGAGTAGAATCCGCGGATAGTAATGGGATCAAGCATACATTATGTATAATCAATATCGTATAAATAACGTTTAAACCCCAAGAACACAAAATGTATCTAATCGTAAGTAATACAATCTTCGTGGATTGTATCTGTATCTTTTACAAGTACTCTACTAACAGGTATATATTCCAGTTTATTTATGAATACATTAATAGACCATATAACGTTTATAGTCTACCATGTATGTCAAACAAGGATGTATTATCAATTTTTCAATATTGTCACCTTTATCAATTGTCAGATTAGATTAAATTAGGATTTTAGCGAGGATTAGATTAAATTCGCGAAAATCGAAAATTCAATACTTAAAACATCTTGGAGAACGAAAGCGCTGTTCATTATATCATTACAAAATAACGATTTTGAATTTTCTATAAGCGTCAGACGCATGCGCGCCTGCCTAGTGCGAATGCAACATTATTTTAAAAATCGCGTATGGATAAGCGAAACTATATACTTGCAAGGTATTCGATTACAACTCTATCTATCGGTATTCGAGTCTACTTGGAAGTTATTACTTTCTGGAAGTATGTACTTATGAAATACTCGAAACCATCCCGCTCAAATTCGAGTATGATTTGAAAGTGTCATTAGAGATACTTATAAAGATTTTGAATCGAATGAACACTTCAAGAACCTACTTGTGAGACACTCGATTCCATCTCTACGTATATGCAGGGGCACGATAAGTGTGCGCATAGCGCCGATCGTGTTTCTATGATTATAGGAATATATCTTGCAGGTGCAATAAGAGAATGGGCGTGGTCAACAAAATTTCAGATGCGGATTATAGGTTGCGAGTCCAGTGACATTTCCAGTAGTTTTTCTCGATCGGTGAAATTTGTTCGACTAACGATAGATTTAATGGCCGCGGATCAACTATTACTAGTTCCATTTCTATTACCGATCGTTTCTCTTGTACTTTACACGAAATGTCTTTTTGACATTTCTTACGTATATGATAGCTGTGATTGCACAATTTGAAGAAAGGATATCTAATATATATTTTTATATATTAGATTCTATATTTTTTGTACATGTTTTTTAAGTTTCATTGTTGAAAATTGACGGAGCTATAATAAGTTAATGTTGATCGACTATATTCAAGTCAAACATTAATCAATTTGAATGCAATGCGATGTCGATTGTTAAAGATTTGATTAATCACCCAAAAGATAAAAAATCTAATTTAATAAAAAGAATTAATTTAACATAATAATAAAGAATGTAATGATGATATAGTTCATGTTAATGTTCAAATGAGTTAAAGGAGGAGACTAGAAAATTTTCATCGTGTTTCTTTTTATTAGATATATATGTATTATGTTAATATTGTATATTTTTTTTCAAATATTATGTAAATATTAAACGAATAATGCGGAATAATATTAAAAAGAACAATAATGTCCCCTCCATCATTTTACATAATAAGACTATAATTTAAATTCATTTCATTCATAAATTCATTATATAACTCATAACTATTAAAAAGTATTAAATTTTTTGATATTATATATCGCATAAAGAAATATTTTACTTTTAAATATTTAGAAACATTTTTCTCAAAACTGACTTTTATCGCTGAAGCACTTTTTATATCTAACAATTTCTGTGTGGAATGAAAGAATAAATAACAGGCGTCTTGATGAAATTTTAATTATAATAAAAGTCAAAATTAGTCAAACACCAAATTTTGATTATCCGACGGAAATAATGACGTTATTTAATATACAAATCGTATATAATTCGATATATTTATACGGAATGATCGGTTTTAATCTATAAATGCGAAATACTGGCAAACTACCTGCTATGTAAGAAAATGGTTTAAACAAGAAGTGAATGGTTTCGAGGAGGTTACAAACTAGTGTGATTGGTTTTCCTACAGATGAATACATAGAATTCATTTCATAAGCGGAATCGTAGAATTCATTTCTCGAGCTTATTAATTGCAATAAAATTGTATTAAGCTCTTTATATCGAAAAGCCATTAATTTAGTAGATTTATAAAATTTATTGTATGAAAGACGAGAAAAAAATGGCAACGGTATTTTGGGACACTTTATATATTTATGTTGTCCTTTTCTTTCATACTACAACATAAGTTTTACAGAATTAAAATTAAAATATCTTCTAAACTAATTGGTGTACTAAACTAATATCTATTAAATAATGTATATGTATAGTGTATATACAATCATTATATATATATAATGATTTAATTCAATGATTAAATAATTCAACTGTAGTTGCTATTTTCTTGCTTAGAAATTTCGAAAGCGAGTCTAACGAAACGTAAAACAAGTAAAAGTGCGGCATGAATTATAAATACAGTTGCGTTTAAGCCACTCGTGATCAACAAATAGTTTTGAAATTCTGCTAACATTAATTCAATTTTGTTTCTAACATTTTCTTTTTGATAAATTTCTAGTTTAGTAGCTTTCCTCAATTTTGGCTATCTTGTTACATTTCTTCTTTCTTTTCGTTCTATCTCGGATGGCTTCACATATTCTTTCGATCTTCTATATCGAGAAATATGAGATTTAGCCTATCTTTTTATTTTTACGTTTTATGAAAAAATGCAGAGCATTAAAAGCCAAAAATTAGGAAAAGTCGTTAAATTAGAAAATTCACTTTTTTTTTCTTTCTCCTTGTTTATAACAGTTTTTCAAAAAGGAAGATGACTTTTTGAAAACAACAAAGAAAAAGGCAAGTAATTTATTTGATCGTTCAACGTTGCAACTATTCTTATTTGCTGTTTCCCCAGTGATCCAACCTTTGTAATTTCCGCGGTAAACTGAATGGAATGAAAACTATTACCACAGCTATGACTGAGATTATGCTTAATACTTTTTACACAATTAGTAAGTCAGAGTTGATATTACCTGGAATAGAATCTGTCTGGTAATGTTAATTGCACGGTGAAGCTTTCAGATTAGCCGAAGGTCCTCAACCTCTCGATGAAAATAAGTTTACGTGCACGACAAATTGAAAAGCAGTAAATGAAATTTTGAATTATAGTGTGGAAGAAAAGACAGAAGGTAATTTCAAAATAGTTTATATTTGCAAAATATAACTTTGAATGTGAATTTACTACTTAAATAAGCTTTGTTTTCCAATTATTTTTCATGTATAACTCCGATATGAATGAATACCTATACCTACCACCGATGAATCTAACG
Organism: Melipona beecheii; assembly: GCA_032399605.1. NCBI lineage: Eukaryota > Metazoa > Arthropoda > Insecta > Hymenoptera > Apidae > Melipona > Melipona beecheii. The sequence goes on from JAUCMO010000064.1 coordinate 13,590, forward strand.
AATGTTAAATATAATTATGATAAATAAATCTAATTATAGTTATTAATATTAGATATTATAATTTGTGCTGTATATAATGTATTAATTAATATTAGAATACAAAAATATTTTATTCGACAGATAATTTTATGAATTTTCTAAATAAATTACTTACGTGTGTATAGTGTACGCATATATGTATTGTGAATATTGCGTATCTAAAGATTATCTAAAGATTAATTAATATCTATGCTTATTACATACTATGTTTTACTACTTTGTATTCTTCTAATGTTGGAAGAATAATAGATAAGACTAAAATTAACTATTTCTGGCTAATTAATTTTGAATATTTGTACTGATGTATAGATTAAGAAACCGAGGTGACGAAGGAAATTATATGAGAATATATTAGATTGATCAGAAAGTTTCATATTGCTAGGTTTTACTTGCATATTTACTTAATTGTGTGCAGGAATTTTCACAAATCACAGGTAGCTGAACTGTACGTGTAAATGCAGTTTCTTGATATGTAATATTGAAAGAAAAATTATTATACTTGCTGTTGATTACTGATTATGTTCTGTATTAAATATATATAACGATTACGTTTATTTACATTTCATTTTCATATGTTAGCGACTTATTTACATTTATGTATAAATTTTTAACAAGAAATAAATTCTCTAAATAAAGTGTATATAATAATTGTATATAAACATTTTGATAACGAAAATAAGAGAATATATGCACAACAATGGAATAAATAAATTGGACTTGTACCTATGTAATTTCTTTTTTAAAAGAAATATGACAACTATCCTACAAAATATATCAGAAATAGATAATTATAACTTTTTATCCACACTTTCCACTTTTATCACAGTTGAGTTTAAATAAAATAAACTTTTCAAAATAAACTTCACATACTTCCAATATTTAAGTGGCAAATTGAAAAGTCAAATTTACAGAAAGAGAAGGGAGGAATCAAAAGTCGACCACATGTGACATAAAAGGCAGAAATCCACTTTCCCTCGATGGCCAAGGCTCGAGATCGAGATGACCTCAAGAGATGGGCATTTTCTATTCGCGTGACTTCTCCTCTCTCTTTCTCTCTTTTCTTATTGCTCGTCGTATCTTTCTCTTTCCCTTTTTCGCAAGAACCAGCACACTCTTCCCGTATCGATTCGTTTCCTTTTCCTTTTTTTTTTCTCTCTCCCCGGTGTATTGCTCTTGAAATGTATTGCAGCTAGCAGCGATTTCAAAAGCGCGGTTCCTCTTTTTTTTCAATCTTCTTTTCGAAGGCCATATCTCATTTGTACGCGCGCCATGGGACTAGAACGAAGGGGAACGAACAAGGAAATTTTGTAACGCTCGCTTAGATTTTAGATGGTCTGTTTAGAACGGGAGTTTGAGAAATCGTCCTTCTACCTGAGATAATCCAACGATTTGCAGCTCTCGTATCACTATATTTGGAATGTGACTGGTTTTTCACAATATGCAACGGAATAGTGCAATTGTTTTATTTCAATGTTAACACCGCATTCTTCGGCTGAGAATAGAATTTGATTTTATAACTAACGAAGAATTATAGAACTATTCCATTTGTAATTGACGAAGTATAAATTTAAGTTACTTAAAGTTACTAGAAGTCTGAAACTTTATACTGAATGATGGATATAACGAATATACGAATATACAATGCATTAATTTTCAAATATGTATTTTTCGACTTATGTTATCTTCAATAATTGTACTCAATAACTGTTAATTTCAATATCTATGCAATATTCTACTATTTTAGACAATAGAAAAAAATTTAGAAAGATAAATGGCTGAACATATGAATTTCACAATATAAAATTATCTAAATATTCAAAGTTATTACAATTTTTAGATTTTTCTAATTTTTGGATTAATTTCGACTAGTTTCTTGTGCGACATTGGTATACAAAAAATGTTTTATACACAGAAGTTGGTGTAAAAAAATGCGATGCAAATTACTTTTTTGAATCGCGAGGAAAATTTCGAAGTCAAGTTTCTTTTTAATGAAATTAATAATTTTGAATACATCGATCAATTTATCTGATCATTTGAAAATAATATTTAAAAACAGTATAAAAATAATATTAACTTATTTGTGTCGAAAAACTATTGGTTTTAGCTTTAATTTCGTGAAATGTATAATGTAAAAGACAAATAAAGATATGTACTATACTTATTCTTGTATTTATGATATTCTTATCTTTCATATTATAGATTTATATGATATAATCCATTATCAAGAAAGATGAAAAGACTGTATTCTAAAGACTGGAATCAGAAAATGACAACTTAACTAATCTTAACTAACCAATTAAAGATATATTATAATATAATACATAGATATGTAACAAATATATAAAGATATGTTACAATAGGTAACATAATATTTGTTTACTTCTAAATTATTGTAACATAAAATACGATACAAATGATTCTCTATTTATAATCTTAATGTATACTATTAATAAATATTGATAAAAAGAATAGCTAATATTGTAATAATTAGATGGTTGAAGAATCTGCATGGTTAAAGAGCTGCTTTAAGTGTTTGTTGAAATTTTAAAATGATTGAAATACATATTTTTAACCACATTGAGAGGCTCTATACAAATTTTATGAAGCATCAGCTACTTATTAAAAATGAATATGAAATTCGTTAACCGTAACTGCTGAAATATAAAAACATAAAGTTTCTAATGGAATTGCATTGGCAAGTGCCCAATTATTTACTAAATATTTCAATATAATTACAAAAATAACAGCTTTTGCTCCGAGTTCGCTTCAAACGCGAATTAAATCCTTGATTGATAATCAGTTCTGAATTATTGGGATTGATATTTTAGAATTACAGTCGTAAATCATCGAGATGATTAATTGCACGTGTAAAGCGTTAGTGGCGAGCGATGCAAGTACCGAAGATAGATCTACGCTATTTGTTCACGCTCAATGCGCACAGACTAATAGCAAATCCCAGAATCAATGATGAACAACGTGCGATAGAAAACTCCACCTGCGAATTCTTCTACGAGGCTCGTGAAGCTAGAAATTACAGAGCCGGCGTGTAAGATCGGAAAAGTACATTCTTACGAGAAATGTATGCACTACTTAACACGTTGTCGATCGGTGAAAACCATCGTTCTGCTCGCGAGTGCCGAACAAAAAGCAAGAGCCGTTTTAAACGATTAAGTATAAGGATTTATAGTAGAAATCATTAGAAGTTTTCAAGAGTTTACCTGACACAAAAACATATTTTCCTTGTAGACGATATTCATTGGTTAGAGTCTCTTTAATTCTTTTTCCCAAGAGATAAAAAGTGTATAAATTTTGTGTTTAAAGATTCGTTTGTACAAGTTTGTTTGTGTTTTTGGTTTGCGTTTAAAGGTAAGATATTTTATTTTTATAATAGCAAATATTTGTGTATTAAGACGTTTTCAATAAATGTTTCTGAAATCTAGGTTGAGCAACTTTTTTTGTGAATACGCATGATAGATAAGATATTTAACTTTTTTAACAAAATTACAATGAAATTATTTAATTGTTATAATGAAATGTAGTAACTTTTCTTAAATGTTACTCTTTAGTTGAACATTTTCTACTAATTTTCTATTTGATATTAATTTTTATAATAAAATTATCTAATTTTACAATGAAATGCGTTGAAATTTTATTGAATTCTTTCTATATACACATATCATTTATTACATTTACACGAATAAGATATTTGGTACTTAATTTTTATAATGAAAGAAAAAAATAGCAATTTTTTCAGATACTATATCTTAGTTAAAATTCTTCTACTATTATTATTGAATTATTTCTGTATATAGTATTATCATTAATATTAATTTCAACAAGTTGTTATTTGTCGTTACTTTATCTCTTTAACACAAAAGTATAATTAAAAATAAAACAGTAAATTAATTTCAAAGTAAACCAACCATAGAAAAAAAGATGTTTGATTATCATAGAATTAAAACCCCCTTAAACTTTTTAACTTTATGTAACATATATATCTCCTAAGAGAAAACAAAGGATACATTAGCATAAGTAATTGTAGACCTTAAATCCTCAAAAACGTGTAAAACGTCCGAAGCGTCATAATTTCTCAATGTTAATGCGATAGCTGCCATAAATTCTAATTACGACGACGAAACGTCGAGTTCGCTTTCAGAATCACGCACCAATGGTAAAAATCGAGGAAATGTAAACAGTATAAGCAGTAACAGAATCGTCTCATTTAGAGCGTTAAGCAATACGACATCTATTCCACGATTTATTATAAATTATTGATATACATATACATATATAAGATGTCCTAATATTGAAACCAAGGTATTAACAAATCGAAAATAAAAATTTTATCCTCTATTTGTTTGTTTGTTCTATTATGCTTTACAAATACATGGAGAAACTTCTTTTACTTTTCATCATTTCAAAGCTTTTTTCATTAATCATTTCAAAACTTTTATTTTATCACTGAAAGTGATTTTAGCGGAGGTAACCCAGAAAATCAGGCCTCTTCAGGTACAACGCTAATGCAACGAAAATTAGCGATTGGTTGATTTGAGTCACGTGATTCATGAGGGGGCGTGGGGTAGATCTCGAGTAGAAGTGGCGTTGTCTGGTACTGAGCGATCGCGCCTGTAATTTGTTTTGTAATTTATATCGATTCAAATGTTTGCATATTAATAAAATTTTATGGCAAAAAAGTCGTCTTCATTTCCTAATCAGAACAGTTGCTTCTGGACCTTTCAGTGAGACGAATCGTACTAGAGTATAAGTCGTGCAGTTTTTCCGATATATGTATGTTTACATCCATTAAATTATTCTCTAAATACTGAAATTTAATGAATATAAGATTAAATATTCAAATGATATTTATCGTAAATTTCATATTTCTATGTAACAAGAAAGATAATTCTTAAATATTATTATCTTAATAATATTGAATATAATCTTAAGTATTATTTACTTATAAATGAAATACAACACACATATATTTAACTCAAATCAGTTGCATGATATACTTTGAATATTTTGACTTTTCTCATTAACGCTTTGTTTTTCAAAATTTTTTTTTCCACTGAGCAGTATGTTTCATCGAGATTTCGTTTCTGTGACAATGTTTTGTTGCTCTAAACGATGTACAGAAATTTCAATGTTAAAATTACGAAGAGGGTTAAATTAGAAGAAAAAACATTTTCTAATTTTCCAAGACTTTTGGCTAAAATTTCGGCGAACTTCGCCACTATAAGTGAACAAACAGGTGTGTGTACGCAATTGAAGACAGGTGAATATGGGCGTTATCCCGATAGGATCTGGCAAGCGACACGGGTGCACGCGCATGCACCGGGGTCACGGCGGATGCACCATAGATGTATCATAGCCGCTTGCCTCTATGGCAACCAGAGGCTATGGTTACACAATCCTCGTAGCCTGCATACAGACGATACCACAATTTGCGAGGCGAGTGTTCGTTCGCAAACCACTTTGCGTTCTGCTATTTCTTCGACGTTTCTCTAACCGGATGCTCGAGCCACGTCTTTTCATAAGCTCGTCCGCGATGTTTTCACCGATTGACACGAAACGCGAATGTGGATAACGATCCTCGGTCGGTGCACGCGATCCCATTGATAAAATTCGACGAGTTTGTATTTTTGTGTTATATATATTGTATATTATATATTATGTTTATAATTATTATTATTATTAATTTGTTAATTTAACTTTAAAAAACTATATTTGAATTGTCAGCTCAGTGTTTTTAGTTGTTGGTGCTTTTAGATAAAGAATGTGAGACTGTTTGGAACTATGTATTTGTTGATAATGATACTGTAATCGTGACATAGGTGTTTTGTAAGTCTTGGTGGATAAAATTTAAATTATCTTGGCGATTTTTCAGTTTTCGTTCTAAATGTAGCTTTAGAAAGAATTCAAAACTTCGTGTGTCTGAAATCTATAATGCACCTTTGAGTCTTGAAATACATTCAGAGAAAATACGTTCAAACATGTAAAATAAAGTCTTGAAGATGAAAATTCAGTATTTTTTTTAAATTAACATACGTGATATTAATACAGTAAATTAACATCAGTATATTAATATTCAAATTATTTTATTTCCTATCATTGCAAAATTAAGTATTGCAGTATTTTAATCCAAAATCTAGGAATCAAATAGTAAAGCAATTCATCGATTATTGTATAATGTAATAGGATAAAATATATATATATATATGTAAGTTTTAAAACACTTTTTATCTTTAACATTCAGTTCACTTATTCTTGATAATAAAATGTTTAAACTGTTGAAAATGTAAAACGACTGAAATTTGAAAATATATTATATTTGCAGATTAGCTAAAATTAAGTACATTCGACTAATTTTCAAGTTCCATTTTCTCGAAAGCGAAGTCTCGAACGAAAAGTGTCATTTTTTCCATTACTTTAGACTTATTTTTCCATCTAGAATTCCTCATGAAAACTGAAACACCTTATACTAAACTTATGTTAAACATTCTACTAACATATTTTGGATGTTTTACGAGCATAAATTTCTTGCATGTTTAACGCACGTAATAATGTAAGCTAACGAACATACGCAACTTTACGGTGATAGTCATAGTCGGTGTATACACAGAGATTCGTAATATGTCGCTAAGAATTAGAAAAAATTTTCTTTGTTAAAAATCCAGGGAGATTTAGGACCAAGAAATATTAGAAAGAAATGCGTGTTTAATAACGAAAAGAACACGTACTTCTGGGACGCAATATCTCGAAAGTTCTATCGAGCCATAGTAATGTGGGCCAAACGCAAAACCGGTTGCTCGTTTATACACGTAAGTCAATTGCTACTATGGCATTTGATGGAGTGCAGAAAGGTGATATACAGGGTGTCCAAAAATATTGACGATCAAATTTTAACAATATTACGTGTTAATGAGACCAAACAGATGATAAAAGTACATATAAATTTATGTCCGAAAATGTTTTCTTGAAAAGTTAGAAGCGTTCAAAGATTTGCAAGCAAAATTGTTTTTACAATTCGCAGACAGATATAAATAATTCTGATTGACATTCCTACGACTTAGGCTCGAGTATCATTTTATTTAATATATATTATCGAGTATTTCAGAAATGATCATTTAACAAACGATTTATTTGAGTATATAGTTTGAACTGGAGTATTATACAGATAACTTTATAATCAGTAATAGAATAAATTTTTTACTTATTCGAGGCTCAAAGAGGATAATATATTGAATAAATATATCAAAAATGTATGTTTAAAGATGAATGCAATAAACTTTCAGATTTTTAATAATTTCAAGCACCGAAAGATTTAAACAATATATCACATATTACTTGACTTATCAAAGAAATTGATGAAAATGATTCATTATTTCAAACCATTACTTGTTATTTTTATTTTGAACGAAATTTGCCCAACTCTACTACAGCCTTAAATTGGTTTATGAAAATAGTAGAAACAGAAGATCTAAAAATTTATTTATTATTATTTCTCATACAGTAGAAAGATTCGAAAGAGTTCGAAAATCATTAGTTCGACGAATGGAAGGAAGACTGTAGAAGGCAGATTTTGCAGAAGGAAGAGACTCTGAATATTTATTCTATCTACTATAATTAATTGCAGATTCATATTTTTTTGAAAATAACTTAAAAAATAGAACCTAGGCAGAGATCTTTCATTTAACACGTTTTCCATCAGAGTATTTTATGTAAATCCTTCGTACAAGCCAAACATTTTCCCGTTTTGTTTTCTCGTTATCACTTTTATGTTAATATATTCAATATGGTTTAATATAATTTATATATTAAATTTATTTTATTCAGTATATATTGGAAGATATATAAATTCCTATGTCTTTGTGTTTCTTCCATGTATGAGAGACTAACAAAATATGTTAAATATTATAACAGGTATTATATTTTATATTACTTTCATGTATGCACCTTTATACCCTTAAATTTTCGATAAGTGCATAAAAATCCGCAATCTAGGTCAATGCTACCAATTGAAAAAAGCCTTTGTACGCCTATAAGTTTTCGATAAAGCATTTTTGAATATAGTATAAACGTTTTTCTTCTACTTGGTCTCATTAACATTACGTGCTAATTCACGTAACGCGTAATAATTACATACAGAAAGTCATTAACACGCCTCAATTTTTGCAGGTACACCCTGTATACATTGAAGAATACGCAAAGCGGATTCATCGAACATTCGATACGTACGAACTTCAAAAAAAGAAGACGTGCGAAATTGTAATAAACAGATAATGTCTGTAGCTATCGCAAAAGAAAATTTCCAGCGGATATTCTACTATTAACTCACGGTTAATTTCTTCCGCTGGTTTTTGTGTCGTAAGGAAGTCTACATCTACCTGAGAATCTTTCGTTTATTCTAAAAGGAATTTTATACGTTTCGTGAGAATATAACGAACAAGAATAGTTACATATCCTTCTAAAATTATCGATTATACTTTGGTTGATAAGAAAGCATTTTTGTAATTGTAATTTGCAGGATATGAAATAATGCTTTTCTTTCCGAATTTTATCTTTTCCTTACTGCACTGTATAGTGTGAGGAAAAGATTGTTAGAATTTAAGAGAAATATATAATGTTTATTAATAATAATAAAAAGAGATGTTTAATTAACATGGACGTTTAAATATTTTCAATATAAAATTTTTCTATACTTTCAACAGTATTTTCAATAGATGTACTAGTGTACTTAGTAATAGTAATTACTTAGTAATGCACTTATATTTTATAATTTACTAGTTTAGGATAAATTAAAGTATAAATTAAAATATAAATCGAAATAAATATAAATAAATATGAATTGAATAAATATAAACTGAAATATAAATTGAAATAAATATAAATAAATATGAATTGAATAGATTAAAGTCTGAAATAAATTGAGATGTAATAACGAATCCATATTTTTTCAATCTTCCTATAAATAAATAGTTCACTAGTGTACATATAATGTACTACTAATTTATTAGTTTAGAATAGATTCAGATAAGAATCAGAAAATATAATTGAAATGTAGTAACAAATTAAAAATGTATATTTGTGTCAGACAAAATGAAATGAGAATATTCATAATTTAAATATCTAAAAACACAGTGTTCAAATGAAAGCGAAATTACATTAGATAATTTTCTTACTGTTTTGGAATGAATAGATAAATATACGTGTAGCTCAGTATGAATAATTGTTAATATTACTGATGATATTTTTTAATTAATTTTTAATAAAAAAATTAATTTCAAATTCTATACTCTTCTATCGCCAATTACTTTTTTTTCTTCCATTTGAAGTATAAAATATATATTTTTTAATATTTTGTATAATTGTATAAAATATTCTTTTCTATTATATTAGGTTGTACCATAAGTTTCTTCCCTTTTTTTGATGCGAAATGAATACACGATATTTTTTGTTTAAGATGGATTTATTATGTTATATATGAATCGTTCTGTTCTCTAACCTTCTTCCATCTCTCAGGAAGTCTCATTATGCCCTCTTTCCAAAATTGTTTAAGTTTACTTGTAAAATATTCATTTAGGTGCGTTTTTATTTCGCTTATGGATTTGAAAGATTTACTACGGAGAGAATTTTTTAAGGAGAGGAACAAGTAGTAATCGGATGGAGCAAGGTCTGGGGAGTATGGAAGATGAGGTAGAACGTCCTAATCAAACTGTAATAATTTTTGCCTTACGGCTAACGCAACATGCGGTCTTGCGTTGCGACGACGCCTCGTCGGTTCGCCAATTCTGGCCGTTTTTCTGTTATGGCTGCTTTCAATTGATCCAGTTGATTGCAATGTCAGCATTGATCGTATCATCTTGAGGAAGGAGCTCGTAGTACATTACACCTTTCCAGTCCCACCAAATGCACAGAAGAACCTTCTTCGGATGAAGTCCAGGCTTCGCAACAGTTGAAGGTCTATTTTCCTTGGGCCAAGTGCGTTTTCGATGCACATTTTGGTATAAAATCCAAGTCTCGTCTCCAGTGACAAGCCTCTTTAAGAAAGGATCCCTTTCATGTCGCTGGAGAAGCAAATCGCACGTAGAGACGCGGTTCATAAGACCGGTCTCCGTCAATAGGTGTGGAACCCAAACTTCATATCGATTCGCATATCCTATCTTGATTAAATACTTATGTACCGTTGTCTTGGGAATATTAGTGGCATCCACTATCTCACGCACATTATATCATGGATTTTCAGTGAGCACAGTCTTGATAATGTCCTTATCAGTCGTTGCTGGGCGACCGCTGCGGTCTTCATCTTTCTAAATTTCTTAAACCAATTGCGGACGGTCCTAATAGTGGTAGTACCACTCCCGTAAACGGTGAAAATCTCGTCTGCAGTGTCCTTTGCACTATTGCCTTTTTTAAAGCAATGAAGCATAACATGCCGCAAATGCATCTTTTGGCTCTCCATATTGAACGGTACAGAAAAAATTTTAAAAGAGACTTTGTCACCAACGAAACGTACTTTGAAAGAGCTTTAGGACGACTGAAACCGATGTCATAAACGGCTAAGAAATAAGCCTGCATGTTTATATAAACACAGCCACTTAGAGTCACTCATAGCGTGGCGCGGAAGAAACTTATGGTACAACCTAATATTTCAATCTAATAATCGAACGTTGTCATTTATTATTTAAATTAATCGACTTGATTGTTGAAATATAATATTATTAAATATTATTAATATATTATACCAAGAAATTAATATATATATATCAATATATATATATGTATATCTTCAAATATATAAAATTGAAAGTACATAGAACGTGCTTAACACATGATTTTCGTAAACGAATAAAACAACTTTACTTTTGCGCTTCAAGTAACACTGATTGTGAATTCTGTTAGATACATATCTATCTCTGATACTTTTTCCAACGTAAACTTGTTTTTAGTTTCTTCACTATATTACTTTCTCCTTTGTGCTCTCTTAGAAAAATATATCCATCTTCGGATAAAATTTAATAAATTATAAATAATGAAAGAAGTGTAAATTTCTTTTTCAAAGATTTCGAATCAGAAATAGGAATTTTTAAATTACATTTCTAAAATGTAAAGTTAAGGAATATTTATAATTAACATTCACTTAAAATTCAATTAGAAAATTCTATATCTTTTATCCTGTCTTGCACTTATTCTTCATTAATTTTTTTTTCATTATATATTGCTGTAAATAAAATTTATATAATTATAATTTATATAATAATTATTTTTTAATTTTGACGATTAATAGTTTATTTAACTTAAAATTTTATATTAATTAATTTTTTAATTTTTTTAAATTTGCAATTTAATATTTTATGAATAATTAAAATTATTTATGAAATTAAATATAATAAATATAAATAAAAACATAATTATATTACAATTTATTGAAACGAACGAAATACTACTTCCTTTATTTATTTCACAATATGCTGTGTAAATTCGTTTCAGTCCTTTGTTCCATATCCTTGTACTTACGATATTGCGAAATATCTATAGTATTTCAGATATACTATAATATCCTACAGAATAAAATATTCTTCACTATTTCCATGGCACATCGTTTTAATTTTCACAACACTGATCACGATCAATCGTTTAAAATAACCAGATATTAAAGAATACGATTAAATGTAGTTCTCCTGCAATCACAATTCTGCAATTATAGGGTTGGCTGTACGAACTACGAAGTCGAACTTATCGTTAGTCCTACGGTACTGCTCTGCTGTTGAATTACAAGAACTGATTGCGAGACACGAGTGTCCAGTCGAGTTCAACTTCGCGAAGAAGACGCGACCAGTGGGTATTCGATGTCGGCGACGAGGTCAGGTTTTGAGGTAAAACCAGAGCCAGGCCTTTGTGAAACAGTTGGACGAATTAAATCGCGTGGTAAGTACGCGAGTGCTCTTACATCATCGAAAGAGTTGGCTCGTCCCTGACAAGATGTTTCACGTTTCAAGCTTTCGATATGAATTTATCTTCAAACAAGCATAAATGCTGGTTTCGTTGGTTTTAATAGCTTTAGAAATAACGATTACGTCATTATTTATCGAGGACAATTTATAAAAAGTTCATCAGTTGTGCTTATTATATGTTAATAGACTATGAGTTTTTGTGCATTTTAAAATTCCTGTGAAAATAGTTAAAGAATTTGGAAGTAAATTATAACACCAGATATTGGTGCTAGAATAAACATTATAATAGATATTGGTATTATAATATTCTGTTTTTGATGTTTTATATATTTTTTGCACATCATATGTATGGTCAACTTTCCATTAATATAGTAGCTGCAGATTTGATATATTTTATTAAAAGTATTATTTGAAGAGAAATAGAATTTTTAATAACGTAAAATTTCATTTATAAATTATAAATTTAGTGAACTTCTATTATTTTTATAATTTTATATATATCTTAACAATCCAACATTAACGTCAAAATACTTTAAAATAATAAAAATATTATTAACGAGATAGATGAAAGTATACATTTAATAATATTATTTAATTTTTAGTTGTGATTAATATCTTTTAATTCCTATGGTTATATATTACGAGAATTTTAACAATAATGCTTACATCTACTCAATAGCAAATTTTCCAATACTCAATAGCATTATTTTTAATAAATGATTTTTAAAAAGACTTAACTTTAGAAAGCCAAAATAAAACAGAAAGTTATTTTGCATATTAAAATTAAATCAGCTGACAGCTAATGAAGTCATATAAAAAAATCATAGTAATTTTTAATAAAAATTAGTGTCAAATAATGTTGAATTTCTTCTTTATGTGGCGGAATAGACTATAATAGTACAGATATAGGTCACAGGTTTGAAAAATTATATTTTTTCTAAAAGTATTATCCATTTAGTTTTATAGTCAATTAAATAATAATTTCACTCTTTATTTACAGACGTTTTCATAATCTCAAAAAACCTCATAACTTTCTACAGCTGCTCGATCGTGTTAAAATATTACACTTAATCACAGTTTCTTGGTGTCTCGTAATTTTATTCATGAACTTAATTCTCAGAAACATCAATAAATCAAATCATCTATCAATTTTATTCTAACTCAAGGTTATAATTGCATAAATAAAATTTCAATATAAAGTAAAATGTAAAAAAAATTAATAAAAATTAAAATTATTTTTATGTTCAAGTACAGTAAAATGAGGGTAAAGATCTACATGTTAATGTTGTTTCTAGAATATTTTTCTGTTATTCGTTGAATGATAGAAATGCATCTTTTAGATTCTTCAAGTAGATATGGTAAGTTAAAATACATCTTTACTACATTTGCATTTCATACTTAATTTAATATTAAATATAATTTATGTTTTTGACTACAGTACAACAGAAGACAATGTAGAAAATATCCCAGGCAAGAAAATCATTACTGGTATTAGAAAATCTGTCTTTATATGTATCTTTATTTTTCTATCTTTAGAAAATTCCATGTAAATTTAAAAAACATGCTGTTTTTTATCCAATTTTTTAAAATATAACTTCGAAGTTTAAAATTTAAATATATAATAAAGAAAGTGTACAATAAATTCTTTTCAGCGAAATACAAATTATTGCAAAACAAAAATCAAATCTATAATCATTTTGAGTTCAATACGGAATCAAAAAAATAACGTAAAAATAATATGAAAATCGAAATACATAGAAATCGTAATGAAAACAAAAATTTTGTTCCTTCGAGTAGTTATTTAGAATATTATTATATAGCCGAAATTTATTGTTTCAATTTTTAAAAGTTATACTTTATATTTTATGAACAATAATGTTCTATAGAACAGACTATATAAAATATATAATAAAAAAATAATGGATTAAATAATTAAATAATGAATTAAGTATATATAAGTATAGAATTATATACTTACATTTCAAAGTTCAATAAAAATAATGTTTTTTTTATAAATCTAACTACTACAAAAAAGATAATACATATAAATAGGCATCTTTATTCATTGTTGTAAACCTACTTATTAATGTAAGCACAGAATAATTATAAAATAATGAGAGAAACATATGCAAGAAGCTAACTGAAGAAAACAAACATCCTATAAATAACATTACGTACAGCATTAAGCTGACTTACTGTCTTGTAACAAGTATTTTCCACGCAACGATAAGAGGAATCTACAAGTAATACGAAGGAAAACTGAATGACACATGAGACGAGCTATAGAAACTTACATGCTGCTTATTGCATATATCCTATGTCGTTACATAAGCGGCCGGTCACGAATTGTAATTATCAGCCAGCCTGCGCGAACTTTCTCTGTACGGTTTTTATCAGAATGAACACGGCCTTAGTTGCGTTCTCACCTAATAAATTCGTGACTGTGTTCGAGTATGTGTGTATGTACATGTATGTATGTACATTTGTTTTATTTTTGAAAGTAGAACTCGATTCCCAATGTGTGTTTATGTAATTATTTTAAGTAAAGTGACTTGTTATATAAAAATCGGCATTTTAAAGACGACCTTTTAGAAAGCAGAGTTATTATTACAATAATTTTGCAAAACTGTATTCAAAACTGTATTAAAAACTTTTATAAAGTTTATAAAGTTTTATATAAATATATAACTTTCATAAAGTTTATAAAGTTTTATATAAATATATAACTTTCATAAAGTTTATAAAGTTTTATATATAAACTTTTAAAAATTGTAAGAGATAAACGATTATTTTTAAATATGCAATTTTCTATGCGATTTTCTATGTTGTAAAAATCGTTTATATTCACTGTGAAGAATTTAGTAAATTTAATCAGTGAAATGAGAAGTTAATAATAAATTGAACAAAAGTGAATATTATTAGAATATTTATAATCTATTGTACAGATTATTACACGAATGAGATTACTGAGAATTAATTAATAAACTGAATGTCGCTGAACAAATTGATAATTTAATTTGCCTATTTTGCAGTATGTATTTCTTTTTTAAACATTTATTATACATTTTAATATTCTTATTATACAGCTTGCTTTAACATTTTCAAAGATTCATTGATAAGAACACATAATTTATTAAGTAACATTTTTATCGTATTTTTGTAATTCTTATTTTAGAATCTTTATTTTTATTTAGTAAAGTTATGACTATTTAAGATTCTTCTTAAACTTCAATAGCTATTAGTAATTATATATGTACATATTTGCTCAATATTAACATACTTTTATCGCAGATTTAGTGTTTTTTTTTATTAATAAAGCTTCTCATAATGAAGTCAATTGAAGATTTCAGCAATTTAAATAGTATAACGTAATTGAAAAGGTATGATAGACATAGATAAAAATTTTTATAGTGTTTATATAATATATGCAACATTGTTAAAAATTGAAAGTGAAAAAGATTAACTAATCTTTCAACAATTATTATAATTATTATTTTATATCTTACATATTTTCGTAATACAGAACCGAATATTACACAAGTATTTTCAATTATAATATATTTAATAGACTATGGATGTTTATGTAAGTACTTGTAGAAAATGTACAAACATATACAAAGTAGAATAGAAATAAATAGAAATAAAATAAAATACAAAGAATATAAAATATCTAAACTATATTCGTCTAGAATAAAATTTAGCAAATGAAACAATCTCTGTCTGTCTCTCATTTATGAAAATATGAATTTATATAAATATTGGCAATCTGGCAACGTGAAATAAAAACAATGTTACTAAATATAATGTTACGACTTACCTTTCCGGGAGTGGGTGAAGGAGATGTTGAGTTTAACCCCTGCTGTAGATGATACATTTTCGGGGTGAACACAGATGGAGGTGCACCGAGGCTACCCGGGGCGACAGCCACGCTCGTCATGGTCATTTCCTACAATAGACGCAGTCCTTGGCTTTTTCGAACCATCTGTCCACGGCCTTCTGCGAGCTTCGTTACTGTTCATCCTCGTACCGTGACCACTGCAACGTAAATGTTCAACTTGAGTCGAATCTTGTTTGTTCTGTGTGTTTAATGTCGCATCAACTGCTGTGGTTATTAGTGACAGGGTGTAAAGCTATGGGCTCCAGAACTATGAAACTGTGGCTGAAAATTGAACCTATCCATCTGGTTTTTAGATGGACTCTGAATTATAGATATACACATGAAATTTCAAGAACATCAGACTGCATTATTGCTAGTGTAATTGATTTTACTAACACGTGGCACACGTGCACTTGATATGTTTTTTGGGGCTGACAAATGATATGAAATTTAAACGCAAATTGTGCTCAAGGAGTTATAATAATTTTCTTTGCTTTTTTTTAATTGTCCCTTTCCCATTTTGCAAAATATTTTCCTTTAATTTATGAATTTTCACTAGTCAATACTATTATTTAGAATTTAAAATCATACACGTTGAGATGTATTACAATTTGAGCTTATTGCTTTTTGAGATGTCATTCTATTTTCTTGGAGGAAGATGAAAATATAATATATTATTTCGTGAGACGGCAAAATTCTTAGGGATTGTTAATCTTCTTAATTATTTAACTGCCTTTAAGTCAAATCTTACATTAGCAAAACGAATTCTGAAATATAACTCAAGGAGTTATTTCAAATTCAAAAGACTTGAATGAATGAAACGTATAATTAAGTTAATAAAATATTTAAGCTATTAACTATGTAGATAAAATTAACACTAGAACTACTAACTTAATCGAAATATCCAATTTATAACTTTTGCAATAGCTTTGCAGATTTACGATATCACATTTTTATCGATTTGAATGATTTTATTATGAACTTCTTTCTATTTCTTGTACTCTAATTTCTCTGATAATTTTTATATTAGATAGTCGTCGATAGTTGTAGTGTTAAGAAATGGTGAATATACTCGTCAAACATAAAACAAATAATTATTAATAAAAATGATTAAATTTTTTGTAATAGAAGGTAACTAACAACAAAAATTAACTTGGAATTCGAGAAGATAAGTCATTAGGATAAAACTGCTGAATGTCATACGTGCTATGTGTTAAGTAAGTGATTAAGTAACTTTGCAGGAACGTTCAAAAATTTAGCAAGTTGTTACATAATTCATATATACAATACAGGTAAGAGCTTGTTTAATAATCATAAGATCTTTACGTGTTAAGATATTTTAGTAAATGTTTTAATCTCGAGGTCATTTTGTAATAAACTACCTTTGTAATAAACTAAATTATTTTGTATTATTGTTTCATATTGTATAACAAATATCTTATTTATAAACAAATGATTAAATGTACAATCAATTTTATATTTGTGGTTTCATTTTAAGTTGTTTTTAAAATTAAATTAAATTAAGCAGAGTAATAATTAGAAATATTTAAAATATTCATTTATACTAATTTATACATATGTAGTTTCGTTAATTTCTTTGTTTTAGAATTATCTGCATAAAAATATTTCAAAATATTCATAATCAAACTATTAAACTATTAATAAAACACATAAAAGTTACCATGGGAGGTTTGTAGCGAATTTTAATATTGAAAGTATAATTTTAACTACTCGATATGTTGATAACGAACGGTTTGTATTTTTCATTTAAGCACGAAGCTACATAAACATGAAAGGAATACGAACAATTATCTTACAAATGAATGAATAGCAACAAGTGAAAGACTGAAAGCACATTACGTTTCCTTTTATTCTTTCATGTAATGAAGCACTGATATAAATACAATGGGAACAACAGTTATAATCCCGTAACCAGCAATTCAATAGAAAATTTTAATTAGAAACGTGCTTACCTTTGTCTTTTCATTTAACCACGTTGCAAAGCAATTTATAAAGCAAAAGTAATAAATGCACAGCGCATTATTACTTTCACTCTACAGAGAGTGTAGCTGAACAATCTTTTCGAGATTATGTCCTTCTCTATAGTATATTACTTTTATTGATAAAAATATTGCATTTATATTTTCTATTTTGCTTATCAAAATATAATGATGGAATTATGTAATGAAATAGATAATAATAGATGAAACAGAAAAATAAATTATTGAATAATAAAGTTTCGCTAAAATGTATTTGCAAAGAATTTTGTAGATTAGTATTTAACAAGCTTTTACTTAAATTATATAATAACTTGCGAAAGTTTTATAGTATTCTTTATAACATTATAAAAATATTTTGTCTTTTTGGTATTTTAGTTTAATTCAGATAAAATTATGGACTAAAATAAATAGTAAATAAAACAGTAATGGAACAAAATAAATGATAAAATAACAAAGTTCTATTGAAATATTACATAACAAATTGCGAAAATTTTATAGCGTTTCTTATAATAATAATAATATATTTTGTACTTTTTGTGTCGCACTACACAATGGCAAAATTATGAAAAATTAAATTATGAATTATAATAATAGACAATAAAGTAATATGGATCCAACAAAATATTTATTTTTTAATTTTTAGCTTCTATCTAAATTGTATAATAACTTGCGTTGCCTATAATAGTGAAATATTTACATTTTTTTATATTACAGTGTAACGATGTCATGAAAACTAAAAGAATTAAATCAATACTAATTGAAATAAAATAAATAGTAAAATAACAAATTTCCAATGAAACATTTATTTTCTCATTGTCTAACAAGCTTCTATCTAAATTACATAACAATGTATCAAAGTTCCGTAATATTTATAACAATATAATAATAATAATAAAATAAATAAAAATAATCATGTCAAACTCATATATAAAGAAATTGTTAGATATTTTTTCATTTTGTTCAATTTTGTACTTTAGAATTTCGTAAAATTTCGTAAAAAAATTTGCAGTCTATTAAGAATCAATTTATATAGAAATTTTTCAAAAAACATTTGTAATTAGAATATGGATAATTACGCAAATACAAATCTTTATAATCACAATTACAATAGAAATAGATACTTGATTTCTTCCATTTACTAAACATTAGAAACTATAGATATTTTACTACTTACTAATTACTATAGATATTTTATACATTTTCGAATATTGTACACAGTCGGTATATTTTTCATAAATGCAATATGAAATCAAGTGTTTCAAACGACTTTGGAAAGTTGAAGGTTGATACATTAATACCTTGTTTCATACGAATTACGATACATCACTCTGGGAAATAATGACTTACATCATTTTAACTAAAATTATATTATTGGTTTTCAACCAACCAGAGAATTATTCAACATTCAAAAAAGAACTCCAAAGTAAAATGTAAACTTCGAATCGAACTTCAAGTTCTCTTTACACTGATTTCTCGCAGAGAAATCGTCAGAAATATTCGTTTGCGAGCAATATGAAGCGCGAAGCTGAGAGGACATCTCTTTTCGCGCGCGTTGCCACGGGTATAAAATCACACCGAAATGGCGATTTGTTGAGCAATCATTTCGATCGTATTACGACACCTCACAATGGTACCGTGTAATTCCACTCTCGCCAGGAGATCGCAATTGCACAATTTTCGTCGCGCCAGACGAGACATTCGGGCGGATCTAGAAAGCGTCTAGCTAGGAAATGCTAATTTACCAGAGTTACTGGTCTTACTGTTACGTGCATCAGGCCTCCACGAATATATTTGTCCAATCCGACGATCTGGTGCAATGAATCGAGGACTTGTCTCGTCGTGATATTTGAACATCCGTACGAACATTAACCAAACGCTCACATCAATTTCCAATTTTTTTTTAGTTTTTATGAAATTATAATTTTTAATTGTTACACGTTATTTAGTATTTTCTAATTTTAGCAAATACTAAAAAAATTTTTAATACTAATTTCAACTAATTTAACAAATAAATTTAAAAATTTTGGTGATTAAATTCTAATTTTTAATTTGTGTAAATTTTCAATTTTTAATCTGAATTGTTGATTCTTGATGTACATTTTAATTCATTAATTTACGCGAATTTCCAATTCCTAGTTCGTACAAAATTCCAATTTTTCCAGATTGTATAAATTTTCAGTTTTTAATTTGTGTAAATTTTCAATTCTTACAATTAGTTTGTGTATATTTCCATTTTTTAAGTTACATGAATTTTTTATTTTATTGATTTATGTAAAATTGTAATTCTTAATATGTGTGTGTGTGTGTGTAGGTCTTACAATTAATTCTTTATATTTCATTATTCACATTTTTTAAAATTGTGAAACCATATAACACCACAATTATTTTGTCCAGTTCATACTTGTTGTACATGTTTTAATAATAAAATATTTTTTAATTATAAAGTTCTTAAAAATTTTTCAAAGATTCAATTAAAATTTTCGATTGTTTAAAAATAAAAGAAAAAGAAAAAAGAAATAAATCGCTTTAATTAGAACTCAGTTTACAAAAGAGAAAAAAATCGCATTTCGAATTCCTAATGTAATAGATCCGGAAAAGAAGGGAAAGAATTTGAAACCTTTACGATGTAGGTTGACACGCCTCTCGTAACGTCAGCGGCGTAGCTATATTTTCGATACTACTGTTACCTCGATACTACTGTTACAGGTGAGATTCATTATGATGCACCAGCATGTTGCTGACTGATTTTTATTTGAGAATCATCGTGACACGCATTTCTTGGTCGATCTCATTGCCGATGGCTATTCGTATAGACTTATCTAACTGACCTTCATTTCAGGTACGTGGAATTCTCATTTAAAAAAAATGGCAAAATATGAATATATGTACATATATTTAAGAATAAAGATTTACATGTTTTTGAAAGAAAACTTTCAAAAACTTTTTTAACCGATTATAAAATTTGCTATATTACATCGAGATATACTGACAAATTCAATCAATAAAATATTGTATAAATAAAATTAATTCAATTTTTTATATTACGTATACTATATATTGCATATTGTATAATATGTGTGTACATTACATTGTATCTTAAAATTGTTGTATAAATATAGTATATTTATTAATATATTAATTTTTTGGAAGCATAATTTTTACGCTGGAAATTATGGATTTTAAATTATTCATTTTACTTTATCAAATGACTAGTAATTTTAAAGAAAAAATGATATAGCTCTTAAAATTAGGCTTATTTAATAATTTGATATAACTTTCAATGTAATATTTTAGTAGTGTGGAGTTTTGTAATATAATAGTTCTATTTAATTATTAGACTTTGAAAATTCTATTTCAAATTCAAAGTTGAATTGAAGTTGCAAAAGCATGGTTGTATTATTTTTGTATTTATTTATTTCATGAATAACAAAAAAACAATTTCCCTCCAATGAAGGAAATAAAATGATATAATACTTTGATTATAATTGTAATAATTGCAAGAACATATTGTAGTATAGTCATAACAATAATATTATATTTAATAATTATATGTAATATTATATTTTCTTTTTTTACGTTTTTCAATCAACAAATATAACAAACGTTGTTATTTTTTTTCACAATTTTAACTAACGAATGAATTAGTATCCACAAAATATTATAGTAATTGATATTTATAGTAAGTGTATATGAATATACTTTCCTAACTGTACATCATTTAACATAGTTATACCAATAATTTTTGCTTTAAATACAAAACGACCAAAGATGAAAATTCTTCATTCGAGATAATAAGATAAATATCATTTCAGGTAATAAATCTTCTATCGAAGATGGATATCTTTCGACTTAAGACAGATATAGCAAGTACATAAAGTAGCTGCAGAGCAAGTGAAAAGTAATAAAACAAAATCGACTCTCGGCAAGACTGTGTCTGAGAAAACAAAAGACAGGGACTTCAACGCGATTTTATTTTCGCAGATATCCATTTAACCAAAGAGAATATGATCTCGTTAGGTGGTTAAGTGACCCGATAACGGTTCTCTTGAGAAACGGTTATCGACATGCAGAGACAGAGAAAACGCGAGGATACATGCAAAACAGTGGTGCGAAAATTAAACAAGAAAACTGAAAATGTCGCAGATAATATCTATATTACGGAAATGATTATACTGAATATTTTTGTTTCTATCTTTATCAATTTCTGTCTTCTGGTTACAAAATGGCAGAGTTGAGTACATTTTATTTGAAACGAAGATAAAAATTAACAATTCGAAATAATTAATTATTTCCTCTATTTTTATTTGGAAAATAACATATCTTATTTAACACATTTTACAATTAATATACAATATTATATTCTTATTATATGTATATATTTTACAAGTAATATTGAATTATAATGTTGTAAGTTTTTAATATACACATATATATATACCACATATATATATATATATATATATATATATATATATATACCACAGAAAATTTGTGAGAAAAATTCATCTTTTCAAAAAAGATCAAAAATATGAAAAAGATTCAATAAATTATATCTAATCCTATCACTATAGGATTAGATATCACTGTAGGATTAGATATAATTTACATAATTAAGTATAATTTATATAACTAAAAAAGCTTCAGTTTGTTGCAAATAACATATTATTATTATATATATTAAATTACTCAAAAATAAAGAACAGAGTATTGTATTATAAAAATAAAAATCTAGAGGAAGTCGACAATTCTGTGAACGTTCGTGTTAGAGGTGTATTGAATGATATTTGTGTTTCAAAGATATATTGTATTATCAAAAACAACTTGACCAATTCCCTTTACTTTTAATTCCCCCTATTTATCACTCTAAATCAATAATTTGAGATTTAAAACGAAGAGAGAAGTAATAACACAAAAGATACGAGATTAACAGAATTCATTAAACGAGCACGTAGTGATTTTTTTTTTTTTTTTTGTTAAATGTCAAGCCATATAAAGTATTATACTTTGTATAGTATAATACTTTGTAGTAGTACTCTCGTAGTTAACTATGTAGTGCTTCCTTTTCCGGGTACAACATAGTTGGAAAGTGGCAATGCAAATGCAAAAATATCAATTAATTTCTCCTTTCACGTAGGTGTTTTCTTGCCAATAAAATTACACGTTTAATTCATTGTAATGTTGTTCTTGTAAGTAAATCGCCATCTCAAGAAAGAACCCTAAGATACGATAAGTATACCAGAATTCGTTTTTGTATATCTCTTTAACATATCACTTTCACTATTGGTGAAAATACCTATCTAGAGTATCACTGTTCTAATAATTATCAATCAGAATCGGGAACTTTTTATTTAAAAAATAAAAATAAATGTTTGAAATAATGATTCACAACTATCAATTTTTTATTTAAAGTAATTTTTCTAGAGTAATTTTTTATTCAAGTGGTTTGTTAAGGCAACTTTATCTCACGTTCAAATTAAATAAATCATTTATAAATAATAATCTTTTATTTGAGTTAATCCATCGAAATAAAATAACAAATTTTAATACAAGATGATTATAAAGTTAAATGTAGATTGGCTAATGTTTGGTGAAATAAATACTATTTAATATCTTAGATTTTGTTCAATTTAAATGAAATAATATTTGAAATAGGATGTAAACTTTTTCGACAAATAAAATGTTTTATTTTAATAATCTGAAACATAAAATAAAGTATTTTATTTTCACAATTAGCATAAAGCATAAAATAAAGTAATTTAATTTTGCTTAAAATATTGGGCCATCTCATAAGTAATGCGATTTTTTCGATTCAT
This sequence comes from Melipona beecheii, assembly GCA_032399605.1. Lineage (NCBI taxonomy): Eukaryota > Metazoa > Arthropoda > Insecta > Hymenoptera > Apidae > Melipona > Melipona beecheii. The sequence goes on from JAUCMO010000064.1 coordinate 37,273, forward strand.
TCTTTGACCTAAAATCTAAGACTTTCTATCGTCGAAGTATTGAAAGAAATTAATGTAAATAATTTCAATATATGTATCACGAGTTTTGATAGATTATTCATAAATGTATTATTTTCAGTAATAATACTTAAAGTAAAGAAAATAAATAAAATGTTTCGAAACAAAACCCAAATATTTTAATATTCTTCGAAATAAAATAATATTTTCAAAATTTATTGCACCAAATAAAACATTTCATTTTCAAAATGTTATGTATACTTTAAAATAAATAGGATTATTTACTATTTAAAGTACTTTACTCAGTACTGGTTAAACAAGAATTTCTAAATGTGATGTCTAAACTGCGGATTTTTATGCTTTTACAGGAAGTTTTAAAATGTAAAACTGTACAGAATACGTATAATATGAAAAAATATATTAAATATCCAATATATGTATTGCTTTATATAACATTCAATATTTTCTATCAAGATTCTATTTTTTTATTGTACTCTCAAAAATACGAATTTACATAATAATATTAAATAAACTCTTTCTCTCTCTCTCTCATATATATGACATCTTGCATGAGCAAGTATTTAAAATAAAAAATAAACGTATTTACAGAGATTATTTCCTGCGCAATGTTACATTAATTTGAAATAATTATTTACTTTTCTATTGAAAATTGAAATATTATTCGAAATATTTATCTGATTCTACAAAATTATAGATAAAATAGCTGAATTAATATTTGTTTCTTCTACTTATTTTTCTTGAAATACTAACTTATTTTTCGAAATATTATCTTAAATAATTATTATTTACTATTATTTCAATTAACAATTGTGTATGTTTCAAACAGATAATTAACATGTCTATTATTATATGCATCACACACAAGTAAAACAGCCTTTCAAATACTACGTTATTAAGTTACTATATTGTACAAACTTATTTCAATAAAGGTATTTCAGTTATTTCCAATGTCTTTTTACTTGAAATGTTCTCAGAAGCGAGGAGGTAAAATGAGATAAACGGAGTTGTAAATTTCGCAATTTGTTAAAACTGACTTTACAAATTCCCCGTATTATCGTGTTGATGAACCTCAATGTGAGAATGGAACGCTTCCCAACGTTTCCAACGAGAATACCACCGTGTTCGCGAGGAAAAAAAGACAGAAACCGCAACCGGCGCAAAATAATTCCCGCCTTAATGGCCAATTTTACCACGTTTGCTCGTCAGAAAAAGTCTGCGGGGGAGGCGTAGCCGCGTACGTATCGATTTCGTAAGAACCGGAGAAATCGGCGGCTGTTTTACGGCTCACCTAGCCGAAACAGTTGAAGATGTTAAAACAATCAAAGAAGATAACCCGGCTCGATTCAGAAACTGGCGATTCGTTCTTCTTTTTTTCCGTCCGACGAAAAGAGAAAAAAAGAAAGGAACAGGAGAGAAGAGGAAAGTACAAAAAGAGAGAAGGGGAAAAAAAAGAAACGTTGCAGGAGCATGAAGAGCAACAGCGTAAACGCCATTTATCTCCACTTCCACGCAAAGCGTTTGCATCCTGTTAATCGTATTTTTATCGCTCTCATTCTTTTTAATGGTAGCGCGAAAAATGCCTAATTAACTCTTCTCTTAGGAGAACTCTTTTTCTCGGTAGAAAATGGCAAATTAGCATTGCATCGTGTGGGAAATCAATCGTTAATAATAATTTCGCAGATATCTTTTAAATATTTTTACCTGTCGCGGTTCTTATAAATTACAAAAATATCATTTATATTTCTTCAAACTTCATATCAGTGAATTCTTGTGGACTATATTTTATTGTTGTCTTTTATGAATTGTTATTTCGTTTATAAATATTAATTCCTCTTCATATCATTGTTACTCATATTTTATTACAACTACGCTCGTGTTATATTAATGTTATATTAATTTCTATTTGCAATTATTCATCCTTATTGTAATTTGTGTTATCAAGAATTTAATTTTTTTTTCTTATTTAAATTCTGATATTAGGCGCTGTATCATATTTTTTATGTAACGTATGAATTTATAAAATTATGAAGAATTTTAAGTATTTTTAAATTAAATAAATCTTTAAGTTAAATAAATATTTTAAGAAAAAAGTAATATCCTTTTCAATTTTTTAGTATTTTGTCAGTTTAGAGTATATTCTGAATGAAAATGGTTTGTTCTACAATAGAGAATACATATGTTTCTAAACATTTAAAAAATGTGAAGAATATTTAAAATCATTAAATTACGATATATTAATGAAATTAGTATACACATATTAATATTTAATATTTAAAAATTGCATAAGTTAATAAAAAATCATGCCATTTCGTTTTTGAAGTGTTGCAATTGTTTTCAATAAATAATGCTAAATATATTATATATATTATATCAATTATATATTATTATAATTATAATTATTATTAATTATACTATACTATATTACATATATTAAATATAAATACTAAGATTTTGAATTATTCTTTATTTTCTTCAAGAAGAAATGTTTAAAATTTATCGACTTTGCATCGCATTTGATAAAAAAAAAGGCATATTTCGAATATTTTGTTCAATAAATTACCTATTTTAAGAAATTAATGCAGATTGAAAAGCTTGATTGTACGTGAAAAATACGCGTAAGCAAGATAACGATCAACAAGACATTCCATGTGTGTACATGATGTACATGATTTTCAGAAATTATAACGCGTTTGTGTACTATCACAGGAAGTGAATTGAATAAATACCGTAACTCATTAATTTGAGCATATGCTAAGATATCTTCATTCGAATTTGCATGTCAGAAACACGTAAATCATACAGATAGAGTTAAATAAAGACTCATTAAAATGGAAATGAAGATGAAATTGATTTTGCGATCTTAGACCGAATCACATTTTAGAAAATCTATCGGAAAATAAGTATTATAAATATTAATTAGCAAATCATAAACGTTGAACAATCGATTTTATACTTATTTCTTAGCAGTACAATACGATTTTTTTCCATCGATTATATAAAATTTCAATTATGTAAGCAAAATGATAGACATTCAAAGTTTTTTATGTTAAAATCAAAGTATTTCAAGATACTTTCACATACTTGGCGATTATCGCTGTTTTAAATACATACTTGGCAATTAAATTTACATGCCTGCGAAAAAAAAACTTGCTTTAGCACGTTTTGCTTCACTGTTTCTTGCAACTTACTGCATGTTACATGTAAACCGAATATTCCAGCGAATGTTATTACAAAAGTGGAATTACACATAATGTTATCATTATAGAAATTAATAATTACTCAAATATTTTAAAAAAATAATAAACGATCGTTATAAAATTGACTTCTGAAAAACGACATTTGTGATTTAACTTCAAAATTACTTTAAATTTTAAAATCTAAATTCAATTTAATTTAATTTTATATAATTTTATATTTAATTTTAAATTACTGTGACTTCAGAACTTTTTTCAAATTTAATTTATCTTTAATATTGAATTATTTTGATTAAAAAAAATTTTTTCTTTAAATCAATTAAAGTTAATTTTAACTTTGAAAACTTTTTTAACATTTTATTTAACTTAAATTTAATTTTAAATTATTTCAACTGCAAACTTTACTAAAACTTTTGTTTAATTTCACTCTGCCTAACTTTAAAATTATTTTAAATCAGAAAACTAACACGAGTATAACTTATGATATGAAATAATAAATTATATACACAAACGAGTAGTAATTGTTGCAGCCAATAGCTAATTTACGTTTTTTAAGCTGACTCAACACGTTTTTCAGTATCCATGCTGTCGACAAAAATAAATTAGAACGTCATCTTTAACATATAAAAACAAGTTGAAAATCTGTACACGCGGAGAAACCTTTTCGATAATCTTTCTTGCCGGCACAATCGATCGAGGTGTAAACATAATTTCGTTTTTCTCTCGCTTTTACCTCGATACTAAAAGGCTTGGCCAGAAAAGAACGAGTTCCTTCGTGAAACTCAAGTCGTTCTCATGTTGAGCAGAATATAGGTAAGAGCTACGCGGACCTGGTCGGCTTCCTTCTGCTCCTATGTGTACAATACTGTACAAGACTTGAAACACCTACTTATATACTAGCTTTGTAACGATAACTAAATGTATTTTAAAAAAATAAATCCAGTAAATATAAGTATATTGTAATTATAAATTATCTTGTTATAATTATAAATATCTTATATTTATAAAAGTCAATTGTCTATCTATCAAAACGATCGAATAATGTTAAATATTGTAAAAGTAAAATTAAAAATAAAATCAAAAATTGATCGTGTAAAATCAAATATTATAAACTAAGAAAAATCATAAATAAATAACATCGTGGAAAGAATATTTAAAGATTTATTTCCGTGTAACATGTTTGAAGACATTTTTAATTTATATTATAATATTATTATTAAATTTATTATTATTAATATTTATAATATTATATCTATAATAAGATAACTTATAATTACAATATATTTATGTGAATACATATCTAATAATAAATATTCACATGTGTCGTATTATATAATAGGAATTCAGACAAAGAAGGAAACAAACGGCGGTCAATCATTTCAGTTATTTATATTTTCATAAAGACTATCACTATTGATAAAAAAATTAATGAAAAAAAGTAATTAGTAAGAGATTAAGCGAATTATTGTTTACAGATTATTCAAACTATAGTTCAACAATTATTCATAATAATATTTTCAAAAAAACTATTGTTATTTTAGACGAAAGAAAAAGAACATAAAATATTAATTGTCGACAACTCTTTTAAGAAATTATTAATCATAAACATTTCTGGATGATATTTTCAAAAGAAGTATTGCTACTGACAACAAAGTAAAAGGAGGTCATATAAAATTAATTATTAATTGTTTTAAGTTAATTCGAGGAATTACTTGTATTTCTTTAAGTTAAATAAAATAATTCTGAAAGAATAACAATTATTTAAATTATTTCAAAATTATTTAACGATCAAATAATTCTCCTCTGAACAAACTAATTCCTAAGAAATACAAATACAACTAAAATAATGTCAAATATCTTCCCATTTATTTATAAAACCAGAACATTTTCGTTTTGTCGGTGATTTGAGATCTTTTGTGAGTAGGTACTGCACACGTACACGCTCACATACTTAGGCGGACGAACTTTCCTCGCTCCATGAAAGTAGATTCTCTTTGGGCGTGAATCGCATGTGGTGTTCACAACTACAATTCCCGGGTGAATGGTATAAATTGAACTCGAAGGAGTCCAAGTCGATCGACAGTTTATACGCCTACCTTTCCCCGAAACTATTCCACAGACACATTGTACATTCAACGTATAACCGTCAGCTAAGTGGTATGATTTTATGCACGAATTCCCTCGGACGCGGACGTCCAATTAATTTGAATATATACGCGAAATTTCTTTTTTCCCTATCTAACAATGGTAATTTTGAAATATTGTTTGAAATTTTTTTTAAATTTTCGAATCTTATTAGTATACGAGAAATTCATATGAGTACAATAGAACTCTGTTTATATAAATTCTGGGACAAACAGTTTCACGCAATATATCATATTGAGTCATCGTTAAAATTATGGAGGTTAATTTTGATTTGTTTAAATAAACTCATATATTTTTCAATGATCTTATTGATCGTTACAACTCGACATTCTGTATAAAAAAAAGTATTTAACCCATGTAGATATATTCTCATTCATAAGTCACAAGACGTTAATCATTTTCAACAAAATAATTGTCAAAATATTGTTAACGTATAATTTTATTCTTTAACTTAATATCTGTCTATTTTATAACAATATCTTAACACAAAATTAATGATATATGTAATTTAAATAAATTAAAATTATGAAATAACAAGTCGAAATTTGAAACGTGGCATAATCTTTGCAATCATATCTGAGTCAAATTAAAAAATTGTGAGATAAATTAGAAGAATAAAAAAAGACACGTTGAACGAAATTGTAAAGAAATATCGGTAGAATTATTAAAATAATAAATAAAACCAGTGTTTCTAATAGTTCAGTCAATTATCTCTGCACAAGACGAACATATTGATGAAAAGAAAAGAAAAGAAAAGAAAGAATCAGTTACTTACTTTTTGATAAGATCTTTACATAGTTTGCATTATATATCTTCCATACTATAAAAATTGTCAATTTTATATCACGTATAATTCAATTTCAGTTAGAGTTCACGTTTAATTTATACCGAATTAATAAATAAATAGAAATTACTTTTTCCTTTATAGCAATAAGAGAATAGAAGATTACATAAATTTTCAAATAATGATAAAAATTGTGTCGACACGTGACATAGTTATTAATTCAAAATTAAATGAAATTGTAACAATGGTCTATTTAAAGATCAATCAGACATTGAAATTTGGTTCAACACAACGAAATACAAAAATACAAAAATGGTGTTTGAAATAAAATGAATAGGAGCTGCTTCATATTTCGCGTGATGCATACTTGTTTTAGATTACATATCCAACGTAATACTATGTTACACTCTTGCTAACTTCAGTCTCTGTATATGCAATACCGTAAGGCAACATATTTTTTTCAGTAACTGAATAGACCAGGGACATTGCCATGGACATTTCTCCGCTACATGGAACGATTATGAAAAAAATGCACAACCACAAACGTAACTTCACGTACGACATTCCATTGTCAGAGAATGGAACTAAATCCGTTAACTCATAATTTTGACACAAATATTACACAAGCTGATAGAAACGAAGATGAAAAACTTTTACAATATTTAAAACTTTTATTAATATTCATCAAAAATTTCATTTCATTTCACTGTAAAATGAAACTTAATTTATTTCCCCATAGTAAGTAATACAATTTTTTTTCATTGTTCTTTGCACTCTTTCCTTTCCAAGCTTAATTAATTTTTCTGTAGTAAGTAATGTAATCCGATTACAATAATGAGATTTCATTGAAATATTTTGTAAGCTTAGTTTACTTGTTTATGATAGGTGGAGTATTTTATTATACATGTAGAAGAATTTGTAAGTTTAATTTATTGTAATATAATTTAATTAAAATAATATAATTTAATTTAATTTTTATATTACGCACAAATTATTGTAAAATAATGAATAATCTATGTCAGTCACTGTAACACAAGATATTGATTTATGATTCTTCAGCATATATTATGTAGGTGTATATTTAAAGAAGATTTTTAACACCTTTTTTAATATCATAAAAGAAGCCGTGATTTTTTATTGATATTAGCAATAATTAGATTATAAATATTTGCACAATTTCATACTTCTGGAAGATGAAAGAAGAATGGAAGAAATGGAAATTCAATAGATGATGTTTCATCTATTGAATGTTACAATTGGACAATTGTTTGTGCAAAAACATATTTCAATATGTAATTACTATTTTATACATGGCATATATGCATGAGTTATTAATAAGGATAATATCACTATTATCTAAATTCTAAAATAATTTGATACCTGTTGATTGATGTCAAAAATTGTTTCGAATGAATCATGTTGCATTGCAAAGATGAATGACATTGAGTTTTTTTCATAACGAATGTACGTTTCTTTTTAATCCTTTTTGATAACTGACGAAAAGACATATTCAGCGAAAAAGTCGAAATCTATATTATTATGACTTCAAAATCGAACGAAATGTTTGATATTGCTTGTAATTGTTGAAGAGCTTGTCTTAAAGATAACAAGTAGTGAACAGAGACCCTGTAAGTGTGCAAAGTGTACATTTGAACACTAATAATGATTAATTTCTCTATTCACGAACATTAATCGTTGCAATGTAAATGTTAAGTTTCATAGCATTGCCACTTAATATCTCAGTTGTTATGCTACGGAGCAGTGCATACAGTACGAATGTATCGTTTATATATTAAATATTCTTCTCATGTTTACCTCATTGTATTTGATTACTATGTATCATATGTAGGTGTCCATATAGTCATAGAAATGAAGCAAATACCGTATCTGAGCAAATATAAATATACACTTGTTGCATCTTGCGCGATGCAGACGTTTCTTTCCGGCCTACAAGTTGATATTAACCGACAAACATCAACAATTGACTTGCAAATATAGAAAAATGAGAAAAAAAACTTGTAATTTATGGTGACTTCAATTGCAGTGATTTATCACTAATAAATTATCAACTGAACTACGTTTCCTGCGTATGTATATTAAAAACAAATATTTGGAGCACATTAAAATTCCAAAGGAGATTAATATTCTTTTATACACGTACATATACTCAAGCTGCAATTAATTATATTGAAACATGAAATTTGCTGAACAAAAAACTCGAGGAACGCTAAAAATTTTAAGCGAATACGTTACGTATCTTACAAGCATAGATTTTACACCCTTCTCGCATACTTTACGTGCATTTCCGCAGTCCAATCATAGCAAGCAGATTTTATAGAATATTCAAGATAATAAAAGTTCAATTAACAGCGAGAAAGTTCAGAAATCCGAGGAACGAGAAATGACGCCGCAAATACAAGTGTTCTGAGACGATTTACGCGATATTCGATTCGATTTCGAAAGAGCACAGATGTACGGAACAATCGACGCGTCTGAATTCAAACGAGACGTTCCCTAAGTAAGTAAATTACGTTTGTATTCAACATACGTAGGAATGCATAGGGGGTTCGGTTAAATTACGTAAGCCATCCCTGGCTTTTCTCATTGACCCGCCTATACACTAGGAAGGTAAAATTTCTTAGCATATAATGTAAGCCAACCTACTCCCACCTACAATGTAGGTAGACGGCTTTCTTCGCTTCAAGAAAGTAGCCTCACTTCGGGCGTGCGTCGCAGATACATACGCGCAAACATTTTACGCAAGTTCGATCTCTCCTTTCTTCCCTTTCCTCTCTATTCCTTTCACAGCCGCTCGCGGCCTTTCTTCGCGTCCTCTCTTTAAATACATTTACATACCATGCGCCGATCGGTCGGTTGCGTTTTCGATAAAAACCATACGAGAAATTTAGTGTTCCTACGATGTAGGTCCGTTTCTTTTTATGATAGATTGTTTTAATTTTTACGCTGTTTATACTACAAACTATAATTACATTATACTATAATGTATTAAGTATATATTTCATGAGAAGTGTAGTATTATGATTTCCTTTTATAGTAGGTTTTAATCTAGTAAAATTATTCTAATTTCTCATTTTTTATATTATCTCTATTGTAATATATTACTATATATTATACAACATAGTATTAGGGTCTTTTTGTGTTTATGATAAGTTAGGCTTTTAACCTTTATAGTGTTCTAATTTTATACTGTTCTAGTCTACAATACTACATAGTTTATAACATAATGTGTATCATTATAATATAATTTTATAGTATAATTTCTTGTTTTTTATTATTTTTACTAATATATGTATTACATAATATAATATTATGATCTATTTCTCTTTATGATAGGTTTCTAGTCTTTATAACATTCTAATTTCATACCGCTCTACTGTAATACACATCATTGTAATATAATTGTTCTAATTTCTCATTTTTTATACTGCTTATTGTTAGAGGATAAAAGGAAGTGTTTTAGCAATTTAAGAAACTTTTCTAGTTTTTGTAATTAAAGCATATCTCTGTAAATAAATCGAAGATGGCAAGCTTATTTTTGTCAACATGAAGATTACGCTAGAAATATATAATATTTATTTTTATAGTAGATTTTAATTTTTATATTATATACTATTTCAATTTCTAATTTTTATATTTTTTATTGCTGGAGTGTTTCAAGGGAAGGAGTTCAATTTCAATTTTTTGGTTTTCATCGCTCAAATTATACTATGAAATTTGTCAATATATATTACATTAAACGTTAACACTAACAAAGCAAAACTTAAAACTTAATGAAAAAGATGGAATTGATCAGTTTGACTTTTGAAAGTATCATGTGTATTGTATAAATTATATGAATATTATGTATAATATAATATTAATAAAATAAAAAATAAAGTAACTCATACGAAACGTAAATTCGTATTTGAAAAATAATATTACGAATACATGAAATGTTCATATGCCGCGATTGCGACGTGGCATAGCATCCACTGATAAATTAGCTTTAATTTCTGTTCATACCTTCGCAGCACAGGCTTTCATTCGGGTTCAATAGAAATAGATTAATGAACTCTCGAAACCGGATTTCCTTCTTACATTCGAGATAACATCGGATTAAACCTCGGTCGATCGATTTCCATTTCTCCTTCACGTCAACGCTTGCGACTCGCCCGTTTCGATTTGCCCCGAGATCGAGGCTAGCTGCCGGCATTTATTATAAATTAATCCCGGGGAAACTCTACGATTACAAATTACTATGCGGTTGCCAGTAATGCCTCGATGTTACGTACTATTCGTTACAAAACTCTAGCGAAAAGGAAGACGCGAGACGCGAAATCACTTCTGCCTTGTAGAATATCGCACGGTGACGCGAACGCGAGTTATGAGTTTCGTTTATAAATTTAATTAATTTACTATTAAATTCTGTCTCAAATTAATATTAAAATTAATTATCTAAAAATAAAATTTTGTATAATTCATTTATTCTTAAATATACTACTATTTTGATTTAAAATATTATTTTATAATATTTTTATTTATAATTAATATATATTTTAAATGCCGGTACATGTGTCATTCATTCGCACGTTCACTCGTGTTACGTTCAATTATGATTTTTACCTTTCGTCAACGAGATTTAAGTACTTACAACAACGTACATAAATATTAGGATACTTGAAGAAGAATGAGATGAATTTCATCAAATTATTACGAAATTATTACAATTTTCTTTAATTATTGTCATGTTTGAAATTTTGGATTATATCATGATAAAATTACGACAATATATTTGCGTATAATAAAATTAAACCGTGTTCCTCGATATCTATTAAAATTGATGAAAAATTGAAATTAGGAGAATTAAATTAAAAAATTGTAATTGTCAACAAACAATTGTTAATTTATTTTCTTACAACTCTCGCAAATTATAATTTATCAATACAAGCTGCTAATAATTTAAATTATTTAGTTGATCTTTAACAATGTGGACCAATTGTATGAAATACCAATAAGTATCTTAATATTTATTTGTCACAATATTTGTATACTTTTATAAAATAAATGACTGTTTAATTCACGATAAACATATTATTTATCACAAAACTTTCGTTTCAAATTCAGTTCATATTCCACGAAATGTCTTACATTTAAATGAAAGAAGAGGTGTTGTGAAATTTGCTATAATGTGACAAAATTTGTCTTGATAAATGTTCAAATTTTTTTAAATAAATGTCAAATTTATAATAAATATTGAATATATTATCCTTTCTATTTTTATATTTACAGGCACAAATTGCCACTTTAAAAAAGATGATTTTATATCTTCAGAATTATTGTAGGTTTTAAATATCAATTAATTATATATCTGTAAAATATAGAATTAAAAGTTGCTATAATAGGAATATAAAAATACATATTGTAACGTTTCGTGATTGAAACAAGTCTTTGCTCAATTTCTTCACTTATATTTACAGAATTATTATTTAAATTATATTTGCATAAAAATTCATAGTCGAATTATTATTATTAATTTCTTATATGCATAACAATTACGTAATAATTATTAGTATTTATATATGTAATATAAATATATGCAAATGTATTAAACCATCTATGTATGTCAAAACATATACTGTCTGTGAATTTTATGCAACACAAAATATTTTATTTTCTGTTCACGTGCGCTCTCGTATGCCGTAAATAATTATAACAGCAGAACCACGAGTGAAAATTCGTATCGAAGTTACTTTCGAACGTGCTCCATGTAAGACGAAAGAAAGAACAACATTGCTCAACGTTATTACGTTCATTGAAGCATTTGTACATTGCAAATGCAAAGCACAACATAACGTAAAGCGATACTATACGGTATTCGTAAACATTTGCAAATAGCCGGACGGGAAATATGCAAACGAGATCCTATTTAATCAACTACCTACATACGTTGCCATGTTTATTAAATCTAACTGTTTACTCGTATTATTTGCACGATCATTGATCGTTATAAAAGAAATTACAGATATATGGATATTTTGTTCCGTACAGAGCTATTTTTCATTGTCCGTGCAAGTAAATATAGAAGAAAATAAATTGAATGTTTAAGAAAAAAACGTGCAACTTCATCGTTCTTTTATTGAATTTACAATCGAATCCCCTTCTTTGAACTTGTACTTTCTTGTCCTTGTTTTATAAATAAAATAGAATAAAAATATATATGCTCAATTGTAATTTTTGCATTCGATATTTTTATAAACAGCAAAGAACGTGCACTTGGTTTCATCGTCTAAGGAATTTTATTGAAATTGCAATCCAATTCCTTTTTCTAAAATTGTATCATTTTCTAATAGAAAATGTGCTTGTGTTCAATATTTTTTATATTAATAACGAAAAACGTGCGATTTCATCGTCCACGAAAACTTATTATTTTATTGAAAATATAATTGAAATTGTTTCAATATATATATAATAATTTATATAATAATATATATAATAATATATAATAATTTTAAAATATATAATAATTTCATGATAATATTATAAATATAAATATAAAAATAAATATTATAATACAATATTATAAATATAAATTCTATATTATATATATTCTATAATGTGCAATATATAACATAATTTTATAATATAACAAAAAATGTAATTTAATAATAATCTTCCTGTTTTGACATGGTCAAATTTTCTTAAAATACACACATATATTTCCAATCATATCAAATAGTATGTTTACGCAATAAAATAGACTTGCATAGTAAAAATAGATGCATAAACGAGTTAGGTGCTATTTTGCTCCTGTACTTTCTTTTTCTGAACAGAAATACGTGCATACGTTTACGTGCATGCACTTGTCGATGATTTTTATACCGTGTGATAGTTACTACACAGCCATCGAACGAACTCAGTCATGCTCCGTTTACTTTGGGTCAACAAGGAGGCCACCCTATGTGGAACTGTCTGTCTCTCGTGTAGCGCGAGACATACCACTTGTTCCTATAAAACTTTATCAAATAAATAATTGCATTTAATGATTCGGCTGTAACTTTTGATAGACGAAAGAGACGGATTTCAGCTCGATTTTATGACAGAAAATATCTTATGTACAACATTCATCTAATAAAAATGAACATACGTTCTACGAGGAATATACTGTAATTTTATTATTTTTTAAATCATGTAAATAATTTGTACTGATATCTGAAGTGTGTTGCAAATCATTGAGTTCTATAAATTTTCCGCCATTATATTTTTAAACATTTTTTTTTCTTTAATTCGTTCGATTTTTCATTAAACGAGTGCAACAATATAACTAAATACAATAATTTATTATATCAACTGCAACTTTTCATTTTTTTGTATTATCAAAGATTCATGTAAGCGATTTAAATTATATTGTTCAGTACTTCTAAGAAAAAAGAAAAAGGAATAGAATGAAAGAAGTTAACAGAGAAACACAAATGCCAAAAAGGAAGTTGTTCTTGATGTTAGTCACGCGTTTGATGTTTATTCATCAATGATATATGAACATCTTACTCTTACACGAATGTCTAGCAATCGGAAAGTGAAGACAATGGCCTCCGCTCGTGCACTGCTCTCTTCCGGAGACAGGGTTAACAGCCTCTGCCACTAGCTCAACTTTTTCTAATCATATACACACGTACATGTATTGTATTCGATATACGGAGAATACATTTGGTCAATAGAGAAAAAATTTTAATGCTGTAATAACGAAGTTCATCATAGTTAACATGTTTGTGTGTATTTTGACACACGCGATACCCTTTGTTATTTCTTTTACAAAAGAATTAGGTCGACGCTTAATGTTATTAATCTAAATACAGTCGTAGCCTACGTTCAAACTGGAGCAAAATTTTAGCGAATGAGCTCTACTTTTATCTCTATAAATTAACATCTGTGATCTAATCCCTGCTATTTGACAGACTTTTGTAAAAATTACGAGAAACCAGAGCAACTGTCGATCGAGAATATTAATCAAAAAGGATTGTCAAGGAGGATTCAATCAAGGAGGAAGTGACCTTAAAATCTTGGAAACGTCTCCATCTAGATCCGGTGGCCATTGAAACGGAACAAGTTTCGATTAATCAATAATTTAGGGGATAATTACGTGAAAAGATTAAGATGAGACATTCTATGTCAAATAAATAACATTTAATATATACCTATATATGTATTCTGAGATTGCGCTTCTTGAACTTCAAATTTTTTCAATATAAACATGCACAATATTGCACACAAAAGTCTTCCACGATATCTAAGTGTACGAATATTTTTGCGAGCCACTGTGATTAAAAATGAGTTAGCATTTGGTCCAACAGCTTGGCTAAACGTTCACCAAACCGAACACTGCTCGAGGCCTACAAAGTTCCCGATACCTTATTGAGCGGTACAGTTACTTAAGTAGGCGATCTTCTAATCATTCTGACCTCTATAAAACAGACAATGGTAACCAGCTATGATTCAGAACCAAACCCGTTCAGCTAGAGACTCCATCGCGAACGTACGTGTGTATCTGTACGAGAGAAGCAGATAAAAATCTACGGGAACAATAATTCCATAACAGCAATGACCACGACAATCGTTACGGCCGGTAAAACATTGTTTTCTTGCATCGAGTGGACTAAACCAGTTGTAACGCGCGAGCGAGAGAATTTGCACGTATGTGACAAAGAGAACGACAGAGAAAAGAAGGAAACAAGAGAGGGAAACAGAGGCGGGAACGGGAGAGAGAGACGGAGATAGAGACAGGAAGAAAGTCGATGTTTCCTTTCTCGATAGCGAGAATTCAAACCGGTCGCCCATCGCGTTTCCAAGTTTTTACTTCGAAGCATTCGCTGTGACCAACGGTTCATCGACGAGCACGGGGCTAAACGGGTCATCTCCATTTGTCTCCGCCTCGTAGCATTAAATTCGTTGGAATAGTTGTTTTCCTCCCGAATGATAATTCTTAAGAGTATGGGTGTTCCTTACAAAAAAAACTACCGTTTTCCTTTTTTCTTTTATCTTTTTAGAATCTCAGTAAATTGCCAACTTTGTATTGTAACGCAATGACAATCCCTTATAACGCAGAAGATGCGTCCATTATGCGCGTGTTACTATTGCTTTCACGCTTTATTTGCGGCCAACTGGTAATATAGTCGGCTAGAGAACAAATTAGAATTTTGGATGAATTGAAATTTAATGCAAAAGTGCAGAAAAAATATCCAATAAATTATTTGGTATCGAACAATGCCTTTCTACACCAGATTTACGGAATCTGGTTAATTTAGGTATTACATAAAAATTTGTTGTATCGGTAACGTTTATTATACGAGCACACGTTGCAATATTTATGTTTAACCTCGTTATATATTTATATTTATGTTTATTGCATATACATATTTATTTATCTATAATATTTTATAGAAAAGGTGTTTTGTAAAAAAGGATTTTAAATGACACTCACCGTATATATCCTAACAAAATAATTATTATAATAAGAAAATCAGTTTTCGTATTGACAAATTTACAAAATACATATTAAATTTTTTTTTAAATTAATAATCTTTAGTTTATGTTTTACATTTGATAAGCAATTTCATTTTCAGCTATATAATCACAAAATAAAGTGCAAATATGTATTAAATTGAACCGAAAACGAATTTTCATCGAAATTCAATCGGACTTTATCTATGTATGTTGTATAAAAATTTCAGATAAAACGATTTACACTTTTAAAATTGTTATGAATAAAGTTATAATTTTGACATAGAAATCTAATGCTTCTAAAAATTAAAATGTTACAAATAAATGTGCTTATTGCTATATATAATATTTTATTATTTATTATTACAGTAATTTATTGTTGTTATTATTTATTATTATTATTATTAGAATAATTTATCATTACTGATTGTGAGTATCTACTGTGAGAACTATTTATACTTTACAAGTATGCTTATGTATGTAGGTTGTGTTCTTCAATAGTTAACAAAATTAAAATTTTGTTGGTATTAATTTATATAATTTATTCCTTATATATGTATGTGTAGGCCACTTTTAATTTTTAACATCTTGTATTTAAATTTCTATATATTTAAAATTTGCGTGTGAATAGAATATGAAATTGTACTGACTAATAGATGACTGAAAAAAACTTGTTGCATTCGTCTTACGGGACTCTCGTATATTCGTGAAAACATGTATGCATTTTTCAATGCGAATTTACAATCTGTATTCTTCGCAGTTGATTTCGAAAAATCAGACGCGTGAAAGATTAAATTAATTCGAAACCTTAACTGAATTATAATCAATTTTCGCACACGTTATTTGCAAATTGATAATCTAATAGGTTATATTTTCTGAGTAAAGAGTTCTAGATTAAATTAATTAATTTAATAAATGTTTTTATATTGATTTTTATATTGGTAATTGTTATTAAATTATATTGGTAATTATTATAAAATTATTTATTATTTTTATATACATTTTAGTTTATATATATTTTAGTGTATATATATATATATATATATATATATATATATATATTTTTTTTTATTTTATATTTCAGAAATTTATTTTTTATACATATATTATATTGCATTAACCCACTAAGCACCAACATTGCGTAAACGCCAACAATTCTTTTCAATTTATATATTATCAAATTCTAGTTTTTTAATATTGACGCTTTGAAAGGAAATTTCAAGGATGTTTCTATCACTGTACCATTCAGTTATGAAATTTAAAAAAGTTTATAACATTATGATAAATTATTGCTTCCTCCTTAATGAATCAGGCATCTTTAATCAAAGAAGTCTGTTTTAAAGACTATTAACAAAATACAAATGTAGGATCCACAGGAAAAAGGAGAAATTCAAAAATTCGCTTAACATTTTTCCACCACTGTTGAATCTTCCACTTAGATTTTACAATTTTACGAAATTTCGAGAAACTTAAATATTTATAACATTATGATGAATTATTGTTTTCTTCTTAATGAGTCTTCAATCAAAGAAGCCTGTTTTAAAAACAAAGCACAAATATAGGATCCATGGCAAAAAGAAGAAATTGAAAGACTCGCTTAATACATATTTTTTCATTGTCGGATCTTTCACCTAGATTTTACAATTTTACGAAATTTCGAGAAATTTAAGTTTTAAGAAGTTTGAATTTTGAACTTGAAAGTTTAAATTTCAAGAAATTTACATTATAAGTTATTGCTTAGTCGTTAATGGGTTAAACATCCGGTTCACGATCTCCGTACAATCTTGTAAATGCAACAACAGTAAGCAGCTAGTACCGACCGAAACTATTACCTCCTTTTCGTGAGTAGGTTAGCCACAAGAAGAACACGGTGGCATTCGACTATTTACCTACCTATTGACACACTTTGCAGGTGTGGCGTAATGTGGGCTTGACGAACGCTCCAAGTGCTGCATCGATTTTACGATATTTCAAATTTTAATATGAGATTCATCAGTCTGGATGAGAGGAAAAAGAAATAAATAATCTAGTAGGATAAGAATTACTGCATATTGAAGGACAAGTTTTGTACGTGATGTAATGATACAACGTGTAAAATTAATTGAAGAAAATTAATGATCGGTCTAATGTTCTAGATAAAATGTAGTTCATTTTTCATGTACACATGTATAGGAAATAAATGTAAAAATCTTTGTGTAAAAGTGTAATTTAGTAAGAAATATAAAAGTCTTTTTATGAAAGTTTAATAAGTATAGGCTTCTCGTATCTAACTTTATATACCTACAGTATAACAAAACTAAGATTTTATTGGAGATACTGGTAGTAAAATTTTATGACAAAAATCTAATTAAAGTATCAATTACTGTGAAAAATATATGTTCGACTACATGGTAAATAAAATAAGAAAGTAGCAAACAAAATAGGACAAGGAAAACAATGTATAAAAACGCATAAAAGTACAAACGAGATGAAATATTCGATTGCTTGCTAAATTTTCTATTCATTTATTTATTTGTTATATATATCCATTTATTTATTTACATATATATATATATATATAAATACGAATAATAGATATATATTACAGTGTATAGAAAATACTGTCATACTATACACTAGTTTTCTACATTTGGATAATTTTGACTTTAAATATTTATATGATGTAAAAGTTTCTTTCTCCGAAGAAAGTTATTTAAGAAGAATTCTAATGAATGGCTGACAGGTACAAAGCATGAAAAGAGAAACGATCGAAAACACTTTGATCGATAGATGAGATTATTTAACTGGAAGGAGTAATGGAAAATGTCAGTTAACGATACTAATTAGTCGTTATATCTATACAGATCAATTTTAATTTTAATAATGATTCAAATCATTCGAAGAATCTGAAGAATAACTATCACAAACATTTTACATATATTGTACTGTAGTAAAATATATTGAGATAATCTTTTATGAAAATAATTATCGAAATACGAAATCTTTATCTTTATTTGGCGTGTTTTTCAAATAAATTTATGTATCATTATTATTATTTCTAAGTAATTATTCCACTTAACATAAATAAATAGTGAATATTATTTTATAAAAACATGATTATTTCATTATTTTCACTGAAATATCATTATTTTATCATTTATATAAATTAATAATTATAGGTGTATATATATAATACAATCATATCATTATTTTATTTATTCACAAAAACTATTCGATTTTGTAATCACACAATAAGCACGCAGTAAGCATGTAATAAATTATGCAACACTTCCTTTCATGCAATAAATGTACTACTTAAAATACTAATAAAAGGATTAAAAGAAACAAAATACTAATAAAAGGATCAAAATAAATAATTAAAAAGTTACATTTTACGCCTTTATAAATTTTACAACTAAAATAAATTATTCATCTTCAACGTTCCAACCGAGCGCTAACATTTCAACTCCGATACAACCATGATAACGGTTCAATTACTCTTTTATTCAAACACGACAAAATAAATAATTCTTCTGTGCAGTGAAACGCGAGGACAACGAAACAAAAGTGGGAACGAGTCAACCTTCGCAACTTTCAACGAGCGAAGGTTCAGATTAGCTGCATATTAATACCAGATATAATTCCCAGATATAATTCCTCTATACGTGTATCGTATGCTTAATCCGTAAACTCGAAAATAAAGATTTCTCATATTCCGTATCACGCATACGGACCCTCTGACTTGTCAAGGTTTCACCATTCCATTTACCATTTAAAATAATTTTCTCGTGTATTCATATTAACACGTGTATGAACTTTAGGAAGTTCCATACATTTTCTAACTAAACTGCGAATCTTCGTGCAATTTTATATTTTCGTGATTTAAGGAATAGAGTCTAAGCAGGAATTTCTCTTTTTCTATTTTCTATATATGAAGCTTTTTATATGCCTTTAGAGGAGATGTTTTTCTTCAGTTCATCAATACTCTATACGTTACTGAAATTTTGACGTTTAAATTCAGAAACAGACTTTCTGCATTTTTAAATTTCCCATGAGCAAATGCGTGAAAATCCACAGTCTACTGGTAACGAACAAGCCTTCATGTTTCACACCGCGTTTTGGAAAACCCTTCTTTTTACCCTCTCTCGAGGAAATCCGCGACTCGTCGTTTTCATCACGCACTGCCATTCTCTCGGCGTGGCTCGTTCATCGAACGTGTAACTCTAACAGGACGCTTTGCTGTTACTGTGTTCCAAAGCAGAGTACACGCATACACGCTGTATTCCGTTTCCAACACACTCGCGGATCGAATCACAAAAGGTTACTAGGTTTCGCATTACGTAATTATGTCGTCGCTCGTTCCTCCAGGAACTCGCTGTTCATCGTGCTGAATTTTCCGACTTCAATCCGAACTCTGCCATTTTCCAGAGAATTTCCCTCAAAAGGTGAATACTTCGCCTTCGAAATACCATCGATATCCACGGTGAACAGACAGGCTTACAGACATTATTTAGAGAAGTAAAGGAACGTTGTAAAATACGTGAGCGTGGACGTAATATCTCCGTAAAAGTAAATTTCGTACAAATCGATAGTAATCTCTCTAGCAAGTGGTGTTCAATAGCACAGCTTCTAGGAATATTTTTTCATCAATTTTGTGACACACATAGTAGAGTAGAAACCTCCAAATTTTGTCAAATTCGATATATTAGGCATTTTAGTGTTAAAATACGTTTTCCTCGAAATTTGTAAACTAAACGTATTCAGTTGGATTAACATCCAACGCGTTAAGCTTTTAGGATGGTAACTGCACTGCGGATTTTTAGGAAATTTCAAAGTGCATAGAGTGCATAAAATAACGTTCAACATGTAACACACTATTTCGTTTCTTTGATTATGTGTCTCCTTTAATCAACTGTATTCCCAAAAATATGAATTTACATAAAAATCTGCAGTTTAGTGGTAATCCAAAAAAGTTTGTAATTCTTAATGACAAATTTATTTGAGTTGTACTGTAGTAAAATATATTGAGATAATCTTTTATGAAAATAATTATCGAAATACGAAATCTTTATCTTTATTTGGCGTGTTTTTCAAATAAATTTATGTATTATTATTATTATTTCTAAGTAATTATTCCACTTAACATAAATAAATAGTGAATATTATTTTATAAAAACATGATTATTTCATTATTTTCACTGAAATATCATTATTTTATCATTTATATAAATTAATAATTATAGGTGTATATATATAATACAATCATATCATTATTTTATTATAAATATTCTAGAAGCTGTGCTATTGAAAATAAAATTAAATAAGTTATTAAATAAATACAAGAAATTACGAAATAAAATTTACGTACTTACGAAAGTACGAAATAAAAACAAAAAATTAGTGGAAATAATTTGTTATTTCAAATTGTTTTTCTTTTTATTTTTGGAAACCCGTAAACAGATGCACAGTTATTTATGACAAAAATCAAACGTCGTCAAATGTTAAACGTTAATTCATATTTTCCACAATCAAGTAGGAGTTGAATACGCAATGTGAAAACGGAGAAAACGAGTTCACTTTCACGTGAAAACAAATCTCACACTCATTTTTACAACTTGCACCCTGTATTTTTTTTCTCAATTCGATCGACGAATATTACATATACATATCACGTATAATTTCGACTACGATTCCTTTCGTTCCTCGTTTCGAGTTGAGAAATTTCAAAACAGTTTTTGATTCAACCGATGATAATAACGTTTCGGGGTCAAATGTTCCACGTGACTAGCTTCTGAAAGTGGCCAGACAGACCATTATTATTTTTTTTTTCGCGTACTTATATGACATATCCGATCCTCATGACTCTGGAAAACCTGTTTCACCGACCTTTAAACGATAAACGACATTCACTGCAATTTCGTTTGATCTTAATGAGTCGCTCGTCAAATACAGAACGAAATTTTATTATTTGACGCAACATCGATTTACGTGTGAATATAAGGACTGTAAATATCTCTTAAAGTTATTAAAGAATTGAATTAAATTTTATTTACTCAACTGATCTTCCATAATTAAATATGAACGTGAACTTCTATTGTTTAAACAAAATGTATAAAAGATAGCGAGAAGAATCAGTGAACTCCTGTTATGAACTCGAGTTAGTTATATTACGTAGAGAAAAAAGCTAATAAAATATTTTTATATTATTTTTGATATCATTGACTATTGGAAGTCATTTAAGCTTTCACTTTATATAATATTGAAACTTTTTGTTTGATTTAATTTTATTACTGGTTTCTGTTAGAAAGAATGTATAACTATAAAGTAAAATTTTTAATATTTAATGTTAATTACTGTTCATAAATTGCTAAAGAAATATGACATTAACATATGTTTTTAGTAAAAAGTAAAATTATTAAAACGTCCCATGATACATTGTTACAGTAATATTGAAAATATTAAAATATCATTCATTTAATTTAAATATTATGATTAATTGCAGTAATTTCCATAATTATCGATATATAAACGATTAGACGAAATATGACGTTGGATTCATCTTTTTTTTAAGCCAAATAAAACCTTTTCTCATAATAATTAGCTACTTATTCTATACTCTTGTTGATTTGAATTTTGTGCTTTAAAGTTCTCGACATTTTCTTTTTATACTTCATTTCTGACATTTCAAATGCTACAATTTTCAAAATTATAATTTTGAAACCTAATTTTAAATTTTAAAACTTCTTTTAGATAAATGTTTAAAACTTTTTTGGCATCAAACAGCAATATATCATTGTTACACTTGCGAAAATTATATATGCTTGCGCTTGAAAATGACATCCACCACAGAATTATTATTTTACAATATCTGTAATATTGTTGTAAATAATTATTAATGATTGTTAATAATATTTATTATTAATTAATATGAATTGTTTAAGTTTTATATTACACGAGTGACGAGATTTTTGTATTTATAAGTGCTGTTTATGAAACATGACCAACCTTTCGAAATTCTTTTACATCTTTGAATATATTATAAAAAATGATAATTCGTGATATACTTTGTCCCTATAATTCTTAATATTTTCGAAACATCAATGATTACAATACATTTTCTCTTTACTTCCAAATTCCAAATTCCATTGCTTTTTAAATTTCTCAATTTATCATTTTTCCTCAAATCTTACGATCGACATCGAAACAGTCAAAAAATATTCGTCGTTTGAAAAAAACGAAGGAAACAAAGCGCAGCGAACGATTCTCCATTCAGCAGAAAGTGAAAGAGAAAAGAAATCGAGCTGCACAAACGAATGGAAGAAATCGAACCGCACCGGAAACCACCGTCGCGTCTCGAGACGCGATTTTCGAGCGTCCGTCGCGTGTTCGCGTTTCCAGGCGGGAGAACGTTCGACCTCTTTCCACTTTTGGCCACAGCTGGAACGCGTAATTACACTCGATTCGGATTTTCACGTCCCTTTCGTGTTGCTTGTCCTCTCGAAAACACGAGAACGAGCGCGCGTACTCTCGCCAGAATCCGAGTCCTCTTCCCACTGTGTTTACTTTCTACGAAAAACAATCAGAGAGAATTTTATCGCGATGCTTTCACGATTGTCTCGCGTTCTCATTGTTCCGCGCGTCAAATCCTCATTGAGTTAACGTCGCAGCGTTCGCTCGCCGAGTAACGGCAAGCTTTTTAACTTCTTCGCACATTTCCGTGTGAAGTCAATTATCGTGCGTGCATCTCTCGATCCGTGACAACTTTATGAGAAGAACTTTTCGTCTCCCTCCTTCAGGCGCACACGTACAAATCAACTCGCATTATATGCAAAGAGGAACTTTTTTTTACTTCGCGAACCATCATTGGCATTTTAACAATCTTTTCGTAGGGATAATTAAAAATTTTCGTGCTCAAAGGTGACATCGAGTGAATACAATGGATTAACTATTCTGCCATCTCATGCAAAGAAATGTTATTTTTGAAATGTTTATATTTTTGTTATTAGAGTGTTTTAATTGTGAAGGTTTAAAAGAATTTCTCGCAATTTTTGAGAAATATTTCGAAAAATGGTGATTTTTATTCAGCGTTTAACATTCTTTCGAATTTTCAAACATTACGTTTGAAAATTTAAAATGATACTCGTATTTCGAGAGAAAGAAAAATAATAAAAAATTTTTACATCGCACAGCCCTCTTAATATTATGCGTTTTTTCATAAAAATTATAAAAAATAGATTTCGAATATGAAATAGCAAAGTTAAGTGATTTCCCTTGTATATTTTAATAAAACAGATATAAAAAAAATTGACG
Organism: Melipona beecheii; assembly: GCA_032399605.1. NCBI lineage: Eukaryota > Metazoa > Arthropoda > Insecta > Hymenoptera > Apidae > Melipona > Melipona beecheii. The sequence continues at coordinate 61,198 of JAUCMO010000064.1, forward strand.
ACTAAACGAAATAAACGATTTTCGACAAGTAATACGCATACGAGACGAGCAGGTAGCTGATACGTGCATAATTCATGCTTTATAGCTATAAAAATTTTATCATCAAAAAGTATAATTTCGATGTGAATCCTTAAAGAGGTCATTAAAGAAAATCACATTGATACTGTTATGAATTTTACCTCCAGCTATCTGTTTTCTTTTTTTTTAACATATTTATACCAAAGTATACCAAAGTAGATGGGAGAACTGATCTGTTTTGTGATAATGTTGTCATTTCTGATATAATGTGGATAAATATCTAGAGATTCGCAATAAAATTAAAACAAAATTCACATGGGGTATAATTTCAAAATCAAATGGGGCATGCTTGCACAATCTTTAAAAGTTAATGCACAGTCTCGAGTGACTATGTTAAATGCAAATCAAATGTGATCAATTTCTAACAAAATCGAAACAAGCAGATTATTTAAATTCGAATTAACATTACTTTTAAATAAGCTTTATTTCACAGAATTGTAGAGTTTCAAATAATTCCTGAAAATATTAATATTCAAATTTAAATTAATTTTGTTGTTTTATAGGATTTTAGAATTCCTAAATACTGGGACTAATAGTAGTACTAACTATATAATTTTAAATGTATGGTACTGAAATTTTCTTAATTATGGTTTTGATGATCTCTGTTTGTGAAAAGCTTGAGAATTTTCTTCTTATTTTTTCCTTTTTGTTTTCCTTCTTATTTTGAAATGCTCATACTTGATATTTTAATGACTCTTTTTAAGGAGTGATTTTTGTAACATTTAATTTTCTATAAATGCTATAAAAATCCACATTTTACATATAATTTATGTGTATATCGATTCAATCGATGATAATTCTTAGCTAATAATTATTCTTAAGGATTATTGAAAAATACCACACAGCTATTCCGCCATTTATTTACCACAAACGTCTAACGTTTCGTAAGTCTATCTCCTATAATTTTTGACTAAAATCGTATTTCCTTCATCTCCCGTTTCTGCGGTCGAAAACCAGAAAAATCAGAGGATAAAGATGACGCAACTGGTGGTTACTCATCTTGAATTTTATCGTCTAATAGATCGTTCTATGTTTTCACATACATGCTTCTGATTAGTCTTATTGTAAACTATCCATTTTCCTTGATAAACAGTAATCTCGACCGCAGAAAAATTAAATTGTCAATATGGGCCTGTCTTTTTATACGAACTGGTCATGGTGGGAAATAAAAGTGCTCGTACCTGCAGTTGGTTTATTGTAGAAATATAAAAGAAAAATATTCTCCATATAATTAAATGCATTCGATATATATAACTGCATATTATACACGGGTACTTGTAGTTATGAATAATAAAAAAATAAAAATGAGAACTGGGATAAGTTGATACAGGGGCAGGGCCACAAAGAGAAATATTTTCTATGTTATTAAATATATTCGATAAGTGTATGTAACTGCATATTACACACCAATATATTAAACTAATAACTAAGCATATTATTATTGTAATAAATAAAGAAGACTATGGCAATTTGGTGCAGTGAAATTATCTGGATATTGCGTATATACAATAGTTAATCACAACATTATAATTCATTTTATCTGTTTTTTCTTTCAAAATTTAACTTACAATATATAAAAGATAACCAAAGTATATTTTTTATTAAATAATTAATTTTAAAAAAATTACAAAAAATAAGAATTGAGAAACCTATCAATTTGCCTCTTCTCTATACATGAATATGTATGTACATTATACATTAATCTACAAAACACCAAAAGAATATTCTAATTTAATTTTGGAAAGTTCTTGAGAAAATATAAAATCAGATTTTGTTAAGAACATAGTACTATCCAAATCTAATAAACTGCTGGCAATTATTCGTCTATTAATAAATAATACTTTTTTCCAAATAAAATGTTACCGTTATATAAATTATAAGTTACCGAATAATTTAATTAACACGTTAAGACAATTTTAACAAATTTTGAGTTCAATACGTTCCTTACTATTGACTATATCGCGTTGCAAACTAAATTCCTATTGCAAACTAAAGTTCCAAACTAAATTTTACTATGATATATTACTATGATACAGAAAAATACGAAGTTATTAAATGTATATTGAAAAATAAGTTTCCATTTTCTGAGAAATAACTGACAAACGAGAGCTTTCTCTCCTATTTCTCTCCTATTTTATTCTCCTAAATACAACAAATGTTCGATACCTTGCGTAATTTTGAAGTACATGTAGTCACAGCAACATTTGATTTTACAAAGGAAAACGGCTCTGAATCCGTTTGTAAAATAAAAGAAACCTTTCCTTTCGCTCGACTAACTTCGAGCGGTAAAATGTTCCGATCCAATAAATGAGAAAAGAACATTGCCATGCATAATTTTCCCCATTCAAGCGAATCGATTCTGCCAGCTCGACTGATCGCTGCAGCTCGATCTCACCGAAAATCCTTTACTCTTACAACTTACCGTTTCTTGTGTCACTTGCGACAAGTCGGGTGTGCCTACAAAGTGACACGAGAAATTATGCACTGCGAAATAATATCAAATGAAAATGAAACAACAGTATCCTGCGTTTCTCTATATTTTTGAATACAAATGTACAAAAAAAAAGAATAAACAAATAATATAGAAAGAATAAATAATAGTATAGAAAAATAATGAAGACAATAGAAAATAAAAAATAATACATGTGCATTTAATTTAGATGATTTATTTGATTCTTATCAAATAGATTTTCAATAGAAAATTGTTTTATATATTAAATATTAGAAAAAAAACATGATACTTTGAATATTTTTGTATATTAAGTACATTCACTACATTCTTTCCATAAACGCATAAATATCCACAATCATAAGCGTTTCAAAAACACTGAGAAACTAATCATTATAGATACTTCGGTCATCTCAACGATAATACAACTATAATAATAAAATTAATCACTTTTTTTAAAAATAATGAACCAAATCATCAAAAATCAATTCGCTTAATCCAAGATAATTTCCTAAGAGTTAGGTAAAAGTTTCACTCCACATTTGCTATTTTTTTTAGGTCAGTCTATTTACCCAAAGTACTATTTATAGCTTCGACTACAATTTGCATGTGGATACCTTTTTCAGAATACTAATGTGCCGTGTATTTTTTGTAACTCAATTGTGCACCTTTCTCGGCAGAATCTCAAAAAATATCAAACTTGTCTCGCTTTCACGTGAATGACGATCGACCAATGTAAAACCAGGGATTTTTACTCGTATCGTCTCGAATCTTTCGTACAAACAGGATGGACCAGATGAACGCATAACTTGCAGAGAGGTCACTGAAAGAACTGTTACAGCGACGTTTGTTCAAGCGCGACAAAAAATCGCACGACGAGTCGAAGGGGGTTCAGATAGACCGTTCACACGTGGAACAGTACAACCTGCCATATCCGTACTCTAATATTCGGGCGTTTACTATTCTATTATCCGAACAAAATATTTATTAATAATACATGCCTTTATTTTGTACTATTTTATTTTTGTACTAAATTATTTTATGTGCATTATTATATACACATATAGCGTGTTTTTAAAAGAACTTGTCAAAATATAAAAATTTTACTGGAAATGCAATAGCGATGGAACATAAATATAAAAGAATTGTATCTGTCTCATCTTTTAATTGTTTTATATCTATTATTATTTGATGTGATTTTCATAATTGTAAAAGGAACTAACTAAAATACAAGATTTTATTGAAAGAAGCAAAAGAGATTTCTAATTTTCATTTTTGATTGATTTGTTAGTTTCAATATAGCTTATTATGTAAATATAGCTTAATCGAACATTTTTGTTTCTCTCTTTGTTCAAATATAGGAGAGTATTAGAGAGTCTTGATATTTTTCAGATTTTTCCTAATTAAATAGATAATAATATCCTAGAGCTTCAATGTCTCGAACTTTGCCCGGAATAATCAAACTTGTTGTTGGGGCATTGTCAGTTTTTATTAAAATAATGAAAGAACGTGAAAATAACAAAGAATATAAAAAACAATGAGGTTTCTTGAATCAAAAGTAAGAATTTTAGACTTGAAAATGAAGAAAAGCATTGCGAGAGTATTTCAATAACTGCAGGCGTTAAATGTAAAACACAAGAAAATTCATCTGAAAATTCCATTAACCGAGCACTTTTGTCTCCCAGCTAGTTCAAATATGTCTCTATCGTATTCCAGTCCCACCGCAATAAAATAGCCTCTAAAATTGAAAAGAACGATCTGACGTGTGGTTCTCAAGTCGGAACACACCGTGTAGACCTGAAGAGGGAATTTATTCCTATCACGGATCCTGACGGCGGAGGTCAATCCACTTGGAGCCAGGATGCTTACTCAAACTGGACTTGCTGGATATCACGGAGTCAAAGACTCCGGTGGTTTCTGACTACGATTCACGGAAACCGATCGCGAGATATTTCGTTAGTTATGCCGTCGAACAGAGCAAATCGAACGAATCGAAGTGCTCTGAATGTGCCATGGGAAACTGTTAACCGAAGGCCTAACAGTTCCTCGACCTTTTAAAACTGTCCAACTCGAGATGCTCGAGTGACGTTTGCAATACGATCGTCGCAGATTGACACGAATTGAGCCAAAAACTTAACCCAAAACGTAGAATTTGTACGAGAAAAATTAATATACAACGAACAGAATAAAATTCATAATACAATAAAACGATACAAAACAATAAAATACAATTGATTTATACATATATTTTATCAATATTTCAAATTAATCATTTTGATTATTCTGTAGTAGTTCTAAATCGACACTCAATTAGTGTTAAATTATCAATAATTAACGATGAAATTCAATTGAATGTAATCATTAACTTTAGTCGTTAATTAGCGATTAAATATCTTTTCATCATTAATTGTGATTAATGATTAAAGTATAAATTTAATAGTTAATCATTAATTATATAGCTAGTTGTAGCAGATAGTGAGGAATTCATCAAAAGCACATAAATTATCAGATTTTAATTTTACTAATAAAGCTAAAATAACAGAATAATTAAAATAAAAATATTAACTAAAAATTTTGATCGATTAACGGACAATTCTGCTATGAATTTTTAAAAAATTGTCGAAATTGCTCGACGACAAATTGAAGCGATAAGTGAGAGAATTGATCAAAAAGATGTTTACCAAGTTAAGAAAAAATTGCTTTCGTCCGATATTTTTCACGAAAATAATTTCGAGTTAATAACAGACTGACAATGAGTGGAAAATTTACAGCCGACCCCGTTAAATGTTCATCACAGATTCCAAGCCGATTCTCACACTACGACATCATCGTTCAAACGCGGTAATTTGTTTTAACCCGTTAACCCCTTATTCCTTTTACGATTACTAGATCGGTGTATTTTCCAAAGGGAGAGCACTCGTTCACCAGTTTTAATGAACTACCTAAGAAAGATTTATCGTATGAAATGCTATTATACTTCTCGCACTTTGCTGCTCAGGTATATTTAACAGATATCTAATCACTTTCATTACAAAGTCTATCTTTTTGATAGAATTTCCTTAGTTTAAAAAAAAAATACTATTTATCTTTAATTAAAGTATAAATTGTCTCCTAGACATTAAAAAGAGTAAATCTTGAAATAAATATTCAAATTCATTTGTTCTAAATTTTCGGATGCCCCAATATCTTACATCTTATATTGCACATATACAATTATTTTCATTATCAAATCTATTCTTGAGTTTTTCTTAGTAGACTTGCATTCGAACAAACGTTTTCTTAGTTTTCAAAAAACATTTTATTTTCAATTAAAGTATAAATTGTCTTTTAATCATTAGATATTAAAATTTTAAAACCAATGTTCAAATTTATTTCTCCTAAACTTTTAAACATTTCACTAACATGTCTCTATAGCACAGGTATATAATTATTTTTGTTATGAAATCTATCCCTGTTAGGGTAATTTTTTCGGTCCTCAAAAGATATAATTTTTCTTCAGTTAAAACGTACATTCTCTTCTAAACACGAATAAACGCCTTGTAGTTTTTTTCCTTTTTGTAATATTATTACAGTATGTAATATTTTATTTACCATATGAATTTTTTATGTAATAACATTATTTTTTCTAAATAATAAAATATGTACCTATTTTTTAGGTAAATAATCAATAAATCTGGAAATCAATAATTTATAATTTATAAACTAATAATCACTCTAGAAAATTATTCGATTTCGCTGCAGCGAATATATGGATACGCAAGTATGTAACTAAATATAAAGAATCAATCAACAAAAAGAGATATGTTAATATTAAAACGTGTAATTTTAAAAAATTGACGATTATTCTTTCTTAATAATAAACCGCCAGTAAAAACCTCAATGTTTTTATTAAACTCACTTTAGTTACGAAACCGTTTTTTGCAATACACAAGAATTATACAACAAAGTGTTGTATATGAAATAATTATCGGAAGTCACTCTATAGTTTAGATGAAACACTCTTGACGTAGGTTAGCCTGTTGCCAAAGAATTCGATAATTTTTCAGCAATTATGTAATTTACGACAAATCTTACTTAACGTTGCAAAATACTATCCGGGACGTTCTTTTGAAATATCGACAGAAGCGGTATTACAAGCTGAATTATACAACAATTACGTTTCGCGTGTTTCATATCCCCTCTGTTCTTTTTATTGAAAATCTGGATAGAAGAAAATAAGCAACGCTCGCAAGTATTGAGATAGAATCGATGAGTTAACAACTTCAACGAAGGTTTCTTCGTTTGTAGTCACGTAATAATATCCACACGTAATCATTATCCGCGATCTAAAGGAAAAATAAAGAAGACACAGAAAATCCGTAAACGTTTCAATCCTGCATTCTCCTTGGTTAAAAGATTGATACGATGCTATAAGATAGCGTTCTTCATAATCTATTAAATTGCTTTCAGAGTCTGAAATAGGAAACACTATAACTGTCGATGAAAAATTGTCGATATTTCAAACTTCGCGAAAGAAAATTATCGCGACAATTCATTTGATTCTATTTTTTTGAGGGACATATAACAAATTAAGGATGCATTCACCTCTAAACATAATATGTTGTTTGATATATTATTATTTATCGAATATATTGTAATATCTTATCCTCTTTGAACCTTAAACCAATTATTTTGTTACTGATAAGATTAAGTTTATTCTTTTCAAAGATGTTTTTATATCATATCACAGATGACTAAATCTATCATAATTTTGAAGATTGAGATTGAAGTTCTCTGCACAGCGATTTGATAATCAATAGAAATGAATTTTTAAAAAGTACCGTTTTAAAGAGTACCGTTAAGGATTAAGGTTTAAATTACTTTTATGAAAAATGTTGACAGTCATAGTTTAACATGAAATAGGATAAATTTCACAACAAATTCCATAGTAAAAGTTTTCTTTCGAAGAATTATTTTTAATACTTTTTTCTTATTATATGGAATTACTGTACAGTTATTATGATCGATAAAGTTACAAAAGATAATTTTTATTTGTCTATTGTTTAACTAATATATCAAAAAATAATTCAATAGTGAACAAATTGAACTGGTTTTGAAATTGTAAATCTGAAATGTGACATCATTTACATCAAATGACGTTATTTTTGAAAAATTGAAACATTAACTTCTTATTTATGTTCTTTTCTTGCCTAAAATTAGTAGAAAAGAAAAAAATTACGAGCTAATTATAATAATTTCATCTATCAATTTCAGACTGAATATTAATATTTTTCTGTATATATTCTTTTTCTAGATATTTAAAAAAAAAAATTTATTCTGTACTATTTTTTTTTTTTTTGTATTAGTTTTGTAGTCCAAATTATGTGATTCTACCTCGTGCGAATATCAAAAGATACCAGTGAAACAAGCGACCGCATTCTCAGCGTCGAAGGAATGCATGCAAAGTGATCAATATATAACATGAGAATTTACTTATAACCTAACATGGAAATGAAAAATTTCAGCGTATTGTATCGCTTTACTCGAGCATCGTTGCTGTCAAAATTTTGTGATGCTTTGTAATTATATAACAAAAATCGTTATTATTATTAATTTTAAAAAATTGAGCATCGATCAATATTTTTAATAAAAATCGAAAAACGAATGGTAATCATTATTGCATTCTTTTTTTAATTAACATGAACATAAAATTGAATTTACTAGTAAATATTTAATTCATGTAATGATGAAAGAACATTTTTTTCAACATTTAAAAATCAGTGGTCCACAGATTCATCCACGCAAGTTAAATAATATTTGCAAATCAACAGGAAGGCTAATCAAATTTGAAAAGACTTCTTTCTTAGTACTTTCTTCGTGATGAACGCATCATACGTAGAGTGTAAGCAACAAGAATAACTCCTACATAATCCTTTATTCTTCTCCATCCTGTAAAGGATTTTATTATAATAAGCAAATTGTCAGAAAAGACAAAATTAACTTTCTTGCAATTGAGCAAGCGTTCCTAATCTGCAGACTTGAGACACATTCACAATATGAAATGTTTCATAATAATTCTTTACTTGTATAATTATTATTTATATTAATTATACTTTATACTTACTTATATAATCATATAATTATTTTTTAATATCAATTCTGTATAAATTACTCATATTATCTAATTTGACTCTTGCATTATATAATTTCAGACATTATTTGTTATTTACCAAAGATCTCCTATTTTTCGGTAATAGACCTAAAACTCTATCATCAAAATTAAACGTCTACTTTCAAACATTACTTCTCAATTATCCTATTAAATTATTGTGTATATTAATCGTACTATTGTTAATGTGAATAATTTCTGCCTTTTTTTATTTCTTACGTATGCTATCTTTAGACACTGCACTTTGTTCTTTACTTATTACGTTATATATAGGTTTATTTACTCATTAATAATCACGATAGCTATCACACACTATACTTGACATCTCTGCGCGACAACTACGTCCAATCAAAATGATAATCAGAACGTTCTATCTCTACTTCGATATTCCGTCTATCATTCATAATATCGATAATCTTTCCATATTTTCCATATGCAAATACGTACGTATCCCGCGTACACGTTGGACGATAGAAACGTGCACACGCAGAGAGGAAAGCGTGCGATAAAAGCGGAAGCAGTGTGACAAGAAGAGAAGCTGGACTTACCGCGACTGCCACCTAATCCGTTTACAATCGTATCCAAAGTGTCATGGCACAACGATACAACAATACAATCGGCGGAGCACACTTGCGAATCGACTTGAAAAAGAAAAAAAGAAAGAAAAAAGAGAGAAAGGAGAAACCACCTTCGAGAAAACTTGGAAAACCAAACTTCACTGTGACAGTTTCTTTCCACACTTCGTACGTATGTATACGTCAGAGGACCGAGGTGGTCCGTTTACGCGCGCACCGGCTCCGAAATTCGCGGATGAAAAGGGTTCGTCCGGATCTCGATCGCCGTGTGGAGCAATCGAACGAGATTGGTTCGTCTGTATGTCGAACGGGAAGGAGAACAAACACGAACCGAAACGATCGTGCCGAACGTCGCCGGCCAAGTGAGAGGCTAGCGGCACTACCGACCAGCCAATGTGACGTCAGAGAGTGCCTCCTCTCTTTTTGCCATTCCACGGCGAGCGCCGCGAGAAAGGTGCCTGTACAACTTCGTATCCCCTTCTCTTCTGTCCTTGTTCGCGAGGAGCAGCAAGGAGACCTTAAGGATACCTTGCCGCTGCCAGCACGAATATTTTCATCGAAATTCTTTGGACGAATTACCTTTACGGCCGTGCTCGACAGGAACCGTCCGCGAAACGACAACCGTCGGAAAGATTCAGACAAGAGAATTCTGTACGTACATATGTACGTACACACCAAGGGCAGAGTATCCTGGACGGATGATGATTCAAACTAGATTAGAGGATCGCTCGAGGCTTTTGTGGTCAGGCGTGAAAATGAGAAATTGGTACGCTTAAATGGTTCGGTGACTCGGATTTGAAAAGTAGAATAAGGGAATTCTCGAAATATCGTGCTACATTCATGCATAGTGTATACATATATAGTAATTTTCTATATAATCTATTTAAAATTATTTTTACCGTATTGCATAATACGTATGTGGTAATTGTATAAATGTACTTGTATGATTGTATTTCATACTTTTCGTTACGTGTATATGAAAGTAATTTTAGTCACGTGTAATTGTATAAATATATAGTAGTATGTAATTGCAACGTATCTTAATAATCATTTTAATTTATATAACTGTATTCTATATTTCTTGTTACGTATATGTGAAATTATAATATGTATAAAGACACATAGGTAACATTAGTTTCAGTAACTTAAGAAAACTGCAGTCTTACTTTTCCTTCATTACCTGTTCGATAAATTTGTCGCAGGTATGTATTTTAATGTAGTTGATGAAGTTTCAGGCACAAACTAGTTGACGAAGTTTATTCAAGCGTTACTATATTAGACTGGTTGAGAAATCGACATTTTCTTAGTTTTTCAAGATATCTTGGTTTAAATGCTGCAGTTCAACAATATTAATATGTGTGAAAATATCACTTTATTTCAAATAGTTTATCATCATGGATTTTCAAATTTCAATAAACAAACTTTTTTAAAAATCATAATTACTATAACATAAAATATATTATAATTGTTAATTTTATAGTATTATTATTAATTTTTATAATAATAATAAACAAATGAATAACGAATTGAAAAATATTTTAACGAATTTTGAATAAATGAATTATCTAAAGATATTACAATTTTTTCTTTTTTAATATGACAAATGGTTTTAAGAATTTGCAAAATAACGCAATTTCCGACATGCATAGTAGTTACTGTAAGCCGTATCGACGTGGATATCTTTATATTACTTGCGTAGAAATTGAATAAAACTACTTTCACTGAATAAAACTACTTTTCAGGTAACAATCATTTAGTTAAAATGAACCAAGACCAATGTTACGCTTGGTTCCCTGAGCCGTTCAACTACGTACGCGAAAAAGAAGAAAGAAATATGTATAGAGAATACAGCAGACGCCTGATTATCCGTAACGAATGTGAAATAGATCTTAACGTAGATAGATAAAATCATGAATTTTTCAAGCCAAGGTGAAAAAACTACAGGTGCACATTATACGTAGAGCTGTGAGGATATCAATACTCTTATAACCATAAAATTGCATATTTATTATATTTTTTATCTTTCCCTAGCAGACATCGGGAAAACGTTCAACCTATGTTATATATCAACGGAGACTATTCTTTTTAATTAAAAAATTTAAAATATAAAAGTACATATAATAAAATTTTATATAGAATAGAAATAAAAAACTTTTTTCGGTTATAAATAATTTGTAGTGTTTAAAAAATATTCTTGGTACAAAACAATAACAATAACTTAAGTTTCGTTTGAAACAGAACCCAAAATTAGCACTAACGTAATTTATATTTTTAATTTTATAATTGAAATTTCAATTTTTGTTATTTTTTAATTATTATACTTTTTACTTTTTAATTGTTGTAGTTAACATTACATTAAAAATATTAAGAATATTCAATTTTCCTAATAAGAATTTATTTTTTATAACGTACAAATTTGCAAAAAGTCAAAATCTAATCATATAATTAGATAATATATTTATTTCAAGGATAATTTATTTTATGTTTAAAAACAAAGTCAAGGTGTAAGTGAAGTTTAAAAAAAAAGTTTAAAAAAAAACAATAAAATTTTAATTTTAAGTGTATAATTTATAATATATTATAATATTATAATATATTTATATTATAACTTATAAAAATTATATATATTTATATTATAATATTATAATATATTTATACAAAACATTCAAGGAATTTAAAACTTCAAGGATAATTCGTTTTTCGTTCACAAAAAGTTAACGTGTATATTAAAAAAGAAGTAATAGAAATTCGATACTAATACAATTACATAAATTACCACTCTCCGATTAACGACGTCATAATTAAAGATTCAAGTAATATAGCCAGCAAACGATGTTAAAAACCAAGTTAAAAACACGCCGAATTTATTTTGTAAGATCGACTGGCAGCAGCTGTAAGGGAAGAGAGAGAGAGAGAGAGAGTCCGCGCGCTTCTCGCGAACTTTTATTTAGGTCAAATTCCATCGCACACGAATCTCTCGTAACTCGATCGTTCCATTTTTCGCCGCACATTCTCCGACCGTGTGCCAGCAGTCAGGGCTGATCTTAGTCGCCAGAATCCTTGGAATAAATTAATACCAACTACGCTCGAGACGCGACATTTTCTACCGAACCAGGCATGATCTTGTTTTTCTTCAAAAGGTTTGGTCATGTCACCCGTTACATGACACCGTACGCGTTCCCCGAGCACGGATACAAAGCGAAGATCGAGCACTTTCACGTGGAGACCGCGTTAGTAAATATCATGGCCATATTTTCCATCTGCTTGTCTTCATCTCGTCTGTTCCTCGCCACGAGGAGCACGCCTATCTCTTTCTGCCTAGCAATAATCGAGTGTGGGTCATTACACGTTCTTGTCTCCTTATTTATTCGTTGCCGAAGACACGACGCGCAAAACCGCGTTTGCCGATTTTCCATCGTAACTCCGGTGCCTCGGCTGTAATCTACAACGGTTTACCGCGTTCTACTGCCTCAATTATCCTGCCTGATTGCATAAAGCTTCGCTGTAATTCGCATGTCACGGTACCATCGACCTCTGCTTTTCGGGCAGCCTCTTTATGTCTCGTTAGTGCCATCAGAAGATAGTGCACAAGACGAAGAAGCAAGTAAAAATGTGCGAAAACGTGAACCGATTTGAATGATATGCGGAAGATTCAGAAATCCATTAGTATAATCCTATTTTGGATTTTACTTATTTTAAATTTCAATCAATACTTGATTAAATGAACTCTTGCTGGTTTAATTCATTTATCTGAATTCTTCTATGAACGAAAAATTACTACCAGAGGATCAGTGCAAAACGATACAATATATGTAGCATGTAAAAGTTTATAAATCAAAATACGACATTTAATAAATAAAATAGTTCTTTATGTAAATTTCATTTTTTAAAACTTTAAATTTTTATAACGTAAAATTGCAGAAAATACAAATAATATGAAAAAAATATATAAAATATAGTATTATGTATAACATTTAATACATAAAATGATTTTCTACTGAGATTTCATTTATTTAAATTATACTTTTCAAATTATGAAGTAAAGTACATAAAAATTTGCAGTCTAAAATCATTATAATATAATTATCCTAATATAATCTTTTGTGCACACATAAATTCGTTAACGTGTACAACAATCAATTATTATTTAATCGCACGATCAATAATTTTGTTATATTATAAAAAATTACAACTCTGAAAGTAGTGTCAGTATTATAAAAAGATAATATTAACATTAATATATTATTAATATCTACAAATAATTAAATAATTATTAATTAAAAATAATATTACAGATTTACTTATTACTTCTTTCAAAATCTCTCAACGCGATGCAAATTTTTGAACTGAGTGTAGTTAAACTTTTTTAAGTGTAGTTAAAAATGATCACAGACTTTATCGAACTCGTACGAACATTCATAGACAATTGCAATGGAATTTTTACAGTAGTATACATGTATATGTATGTATATATTTTCATAGGTCAAGAGAATGGAGAAACGTTCGCGAAGTCAAAAGGAAGGCTAAGAAAGACGAATATTATCGAGAACGAATCGTCACGAGCGACGACGACAAATCTTAATTTGAGTCTCGAACAAATTCCACCGATGAAAATCCGTCGAGTTTCTAAAGCTTTACGCGACCTTCCACGAAAAGCAACGTCGATCGCCACGGAACAATCGCGAGTGCAGAAGCAAGCCGAGTTTACGATCGCGACTTTTTCTTTAGCTGTATAGCATGGCATCCGAGTCTCGGTTAGTCGACTGAAGCCATCGTCAGAGCAGAAGGAAGCTTGTCAAGGAGAACGAGAAAATTCTCCCTTGCCCATCCGCAATCCTTTGTATAATATTTTCTAATATGCAGCTTTTGATCGATCGATTGAATTTGGATTATTTAGAATTTTAAACGTTTTCATGTTTTTGGTACAACATTCGTGAACGAGGAGCGAATCAAAGAAATTAAATTGAATCTTAATGACCAACAATTCGTGATTAAAAAATACTATACTAATAGAGTTACATGATTGTATTAATAATTTCTAAATTGATCCCTTAAAGTCCACTTCCGTAATATTACATTTGCAGAATTATTTGTACAATTTCTTATATAAAATTGCTGTATAAAAAATAATATTTTATACAAAATTGTAGACGTTTACAGAGTAAAAAAATGTTTTTGACACAGTTTCTTAAAATTCAACGAGCCCTTAATATAACTTGTATTTATAATTTAGATATAATAATCTTTACAAATAAAATGAATTACTATACGCGTAAATTACGTTTCTAATATTTTGAATATTTAGATGTCTTTTTTCGAAAATGTATAATTCTTTGATTACTATAGATATGACGTATAGAAACAGACTGAAATATGACATCTGAAATTACTCGTAAAGCATTTATTATACAATGTTTCAAAAGTGGTATAAAAAAACAAGAATAACAAATATAAATTTTTTTTTGAAACATTTTTTCATATAACAAATGATTGAAAAATTAAAGAGTTTAATTGCACGTTTAATTTAACTATACATAAATGATATTTTATTATTAGAATTTATATTTATTGTTAAGGTTGGTATTTAGAATTATATACCATTAAGAATTTACTAAGAATTTATTGTGAAAGTGAAGTATTATGGATCACAGTAATTTGTGATTCATAAATTATAGCAAAGAGGACCGATAACAAAAAAGAAGTATAATATGTAAAATGTGTAGAAAATATGTACATAATATATGTCCAATCAGATGATTATACTATTATAGAGCAAAGTTTATTGGAAATAAAGATAAAAAATAACAATTTGAAATAATGAATTACTCCCATATCTACGTATTTTCATTTAAGAGAAAAGTAGCTTTATCTTATGTTCAAATCGGATAAATCATTTGCAAATAATTTTTTATTTTATTTATTTATCGAGTCGATTCGTCAACAAATTATGAGTGATTCTAATTTAATAAACCACGAGTTGTAATACGTTATCCGCGGGAAGAGCGATCAAATATTTTTTATCGGATTGGCAAGAAAATTCCTTCATGATCCGCGATCTTTTCGACGTGTGCGTGGCAGAATGATCGACAGTTTCTTCGATGCCTTGCTAACGTTCGCGTTACGTTAACGTTGCATTAAAGTGATGTAATCGAAACGCTTATGCACGCTTATTTGTTGGTAACGTCCGACTCGTGAAACGTCAACCTTTCCAGTCAGAATGGTCAGACATTAATCATTACGCGTACAAGCTATTTCAGAATTCTAAGTAAAAACTGACAAGAAGTCACTGATTTGTTAATTGATACAGTTAGAATTAAATAAATTAATTTCGAAAAGATCAATCAATGTATTGATTTTGAGAACAAATTTATTGAAATTAAATAAAAAATAATTGAATTTTAGAAAAATAATGTATAAATATATACTCTCGTTTGATCAATTTGTAGTAATGATTTTTAAATTTAGTTAAACATCTAAATTAATGATAAATTAATTATTACACTTGTTAATAAGTGTTAAGCAACACTTATTATAATATATAAATTTAGTATTTAAATTAGGTAATAATAATACATACAGTAATAATATCTTTATATATATCTCCATTATTATACATTTTATAGTAATGTATACTAATGTGTATTATTTATTATTTTTATTTATATTTAAATTTATCGTTATTAATAAGACATATTAATTAATTAGTAATTAATTAGTAATTAATTATTTAATTATTCAAGATATTACTTTAATCATGCAGTTTTCTTTGAAATATTTCAGTAGATGTTATTAAAATATGAAAAGTTTTTAATAATTTTTTTAATATTCGATCTTTTGTATTTACAGGCTTAATAAGATATTGCGGAATTGATAAAAAAATGTAGAGAACAACAGAATTAAGTCACAATCAATTAAGGAAACACTTCTTAATCCATCTTATGATTTAAAAGTTAAAAAGATAAAGAGCTTAATGAATCAACAAAATAGTACACTATGTTAAAATTAAATTTTGAATATTGATTGTTGATATATTATTAATTGTTAAATTTTGTAGAATTTTCTCTGTTACTTATTCCTTGAAATCAAAGGAGAGCTAAGGATAAAGCTGAAACGGAGCTATTACAATTTTTTCTAAATAATTTATTAAAGTTTTAGAATAGATAATTTATTGAACAATTGTACAAATGAAATAGAGAATGTTTCTAACCTTTTATAAGTATATAATAATTTCTTTGATACATATGTAATAATTATTTTCAAATTTAAATTACACGTAAAATTGTATCACAATATGAATTTGTCTCATATTGAATATATATAATTTATAGAAAATTTCTTTTTTACACACTTAATGGATGATATTAATTTATCAAATTCAAACTTTAAGAAAGAAATAACGTGTCAATCTAAAACATTAAAAATAGTGACTTTATTTACTTTGTATCAACATACGAAGTTTATATTTGATGATCAAAGTTCGTGATCAAAGTTCATATACAACATTTTACAATACATGAGTTTGAGAAAGGTAGCACTGCAGAAGTACAAGTCTGCAAAAATATTTGTGAAGTGTATGATGATAAAGCTATAACATACCAACGATGGTTTATTCCTTTTTATTCCGAGAATACCGAGACCAACGACAATTAAATGATGAAGCATTTACAAATAAGAAACAAGTCAAATGAATTAAGTCTAAGGACAAATTTATTCCTATAAAACTACTAATTCGTGTAACTACGATAATAATTCCTAAGTTAATTCTAAAAGGTAAATTATATCAAATAAGTGATATGTGTAATGATTTCTGTAAATATTTTGTTGGCAACTAATGGTGATTGCGGATTTTAAATAAGAAGGAAAATTCAAAATTTTTGCTTAAAAATATAATTTTATTCAATTAGGTATTGTCCGTTTTTGTCGATGACCTTTTGCCATCTTTCAGGCAGTGTCATAATTCCATGTTCATAAAACTTCTGATTTTTGCCAGCAAAAAACTGAATTAAATGTGATTTTACATCATCAGCGTCATTAAAAATTTTACCATTTAAGGAGTTCTGCATGGAACGAAATAAATGGTAATCTGAAGGCGCAAGGTCAGGGCTATATGGTGAATGTGACAACACATCCCAATCTAGTTCCAATAATTTTTGGCGAGTGACTAAAAATGTGTGGGGCTTTGCATTATCATACTGGAAAACAACACCCTTACGATTTGCCAATTCTGGCTGCTTTTCTTGAACTGCATTGCTCAGTTTGGCGAGTTGTTGAACGTACACGTTTGAATTAATCGTTTGGTTTGGTAAAAGTTCAAAGTGCAGAATTCCTTTATAATCCCATCAAACTGACAGCATAATCTTTTTTTGGTGAATCTCAGCTTTTGGTGTCGTCTGGGCTGGTTCATCTTGCATCACCCACGATCTTTTCCGATTAACATTGTTATAAATTATCCACTTTTTGTCACCAGTTATCAGTCGTTTCAGAAATGGATCAATTTCGTTGCGTTTCCTTAAGCTCAGGGATCCATAAATCGAGTTTCTTGACATAGCCAAGCTGCTTTAATTTTTTTTGAATGCATATATGCGATACATTGAGCTTCTCTGCAATCTCACGTGTTGTGCTATGACGATCTGAATCGATAATGGTCTTGATATGGGTTTCATCAACTTCAACTGGACGGCCAGATCGTTGCGCATTTTTTAGTGAAAAATCACCAGAACGAAATTTGGCAAACCAATTTTGACCTTTCTTTCAAAGCTTCATTCCCATATATGGCACATAACTTCTTCTGTGCTTGCGATGCGTTCTTACCTTTTCGGAAATAATACAATAAAATATGTCTGAAATGCACGTTCTTCCATGTTTAAATTGGGATAAAAACGAAACTAAATTAAAGGCGGAAGTACAAACAACAAGAAAACAATATAAGTTGCTTTGAACACGTTGACAAAACAAAAGAATGTACCAAGACCATCTATTGACGAAATCCGCAATCATTTAGTTGCCAACCCAATAGAATAAATTACTATACACATAAATTATATTTCTAATATTCAGAATATTTAATTTTTTTTCTGAAAATATATGATTTCTTAATTACTACGGACGCAATATCCGTGATTATGAAGAAAAACAACACGTGTTATGAGCTTTTATTTTCGTGGTATCATTATTTAAAATTAGCTGTTTCCTTGTTTTTCTTTTACAAGGAAAACTGTTATATTCATTTCACTGTGTGTAATACTCTGTTTTTCATTTCAGTTATATATGCAATAGTATGTTATTTCTGATAAAATCAAAAAGCATATGACATAATTTTGGTCGTTTTATTTCATATAAAATAGATTCTAATATGAACAGATAGAAGATATTAGAAAATAAAAAGGAATCACAAAGGAAAGATATAAGTAATCATTGTATTTTCCAAATTTTTTAGATTTATGTATGAATGAAATATTGGACTTAAATATTGGATATTATTTTTTTAAATGTATTTCTATTAAAAATTTTTTTTATGTATTTTTTGTTATAAATGCATAAATCATATATTCTATAATTCAATTAATACATAAATTCAAATTTTTTTGAAATTGTGACATGTGGCATATTCTTTTGTAGATAATGTACAAGGTGAGCCATTAATTATAAAGTATTTGTATTTGAACAAATAACAGAAAAGAAGATTTTCGAATGAAAACAAAATTCTGCATTTCACAATATTAACTTCACAAATTTTAAAAGTTAAATCATTGACATTCGTCATATCTATAGTACCTCCAAATATAGGCAAGGATCAGATAATAATGGAACAATGTGGGCGTACGATACTGAATTTTAATTCATCACTCATCGCAAGTTATTGTAAAAAATCTATGTTGTATCAATCTTGTAGAATACTTGTGTTTCAGATTTATAAAAAAAATGACGTGCTAGAATATAAAAAATTTTTTATATATTGGACCATTTATTTTGAAAGTGGTGTAAATCTATCTTTTTTTGCTTCAAAATGTTAAAGTGCTTACGTTTGCATCGGTTAGGCAATTCCGTTTAACAATCAAATTTCAATTGATTAAAACAAACGAATGTTTTGAGACTTGAATTAAAAATTGTTTATAAATAAAAATTATAAATTTTTTATTTTCTTAAACAATAAACTCACACCGCTTCCAAAATAAATGGTTCATATAATAATTCAGAAATTACCACCAGTGACTTATTTATTTTAGAATAACATATTAAAATACTTCTGATACTTCAAACAAAAAGGAGTCAAAATGACATCAAACATAAAGTAATAAACGCTATTTAGAATAAGCAGAATTTTTAAAAATTATGCGAATTTATATTTGTGCTATTGTAATTAAAAAGATGAAATATACATAAAAAATTGTTTTACTTATTAGTGTTATATATTTAATGAGAGTGCGGCCTAGGATTCCTCCACTACGAGTTTCGAACACTGACTAGCACAAGCCGCTCTTCTCTTTCATAACTACCTCAAATCCTCCCAACATCCTTACCTTCCTAATCTGACAAGAGTATTATATATATATTTCTTGCATGTTATGTGTATTACATGCGTATGTATTTACACATGTATTGTCATGTGTATTCTTTTGCATAATATGTGTATTCTGTGCATTCCCTACAAATGAATTTCCTATAAATACATAAAAATCCGCAGATCAGTTATCAGTTATCACTAATTTATTCATTTATTTATTTTTATAGCTTGATTTATTTTAATTCTTAACTGATATTATTAGATATTAGGAATCATAGTAATTCAATTTTTTTATTCCTCAATCTTGAAATTTTAATTTAATTTAATTTTATTATTAATCACTATAAGGGGAAAACGTAAATAAAATAAATAAAATTAAATACTCAAAATTTTACTTTGACTATATATAATCATTTATGTATATATAATCAACGATATTGTATCAGATATTAAAATATTTAAAGTGTTAAATTGATGAACAGCTTGTCAAATACAAGAATTGAACAATTATTCAAAGAAAAGTTGAAAGATAAAGCGTGCAAAACGTAACTACTAAACACTGTTTACATTTTTTACAACGAACTCGAGACACTTAAGTCGACCTATTTTTATAAAAATCGCTAGTATCGATCAAGGAGCTGCTTATTCATCCGTTTTTGCGGTCAATGTGTGTTTCTTCGCGTTTCACATTTCGCTCTTTTCTATGTAGCATGAGTAGCATGAAATCTGTGCATGCGTGAAAAATGGATAGTACAATAAGTACAATTCATGAGGCATGCTTTGTATCAAAAACGACTATTATTCAAAACGACATTATTAAAAACTAGAGATCTTTTCGAATTTTCCATAAAGAAATGTTAAGTCGAGTCAAATTAATTAAATTTATTATTAAACAGAAACATCACAATGGACTTTTTTAAAGATCGAACTACTAAATATTTATACATCAATAAATTTATATTATAATGTAAAATTTTGGGAGAACATTTTGAAATTTTCTATAAATGCATAAAAATTCAATGATCCAATTATATCTATTATATCTAAGTATGTATTTATTAATAGTTTCAGCAATAGTGAATAATAAATTATAAAGAACGTATAAATAAATAAAAATCAGAAAATAAAATATAATAAAATATTTTATCGTATATTCAATTTATATCTTTTTCAAGATAAAACGAACAATAAATTATATAAATAAATTATTAGAAAAACATGTAAATCAAACATTGTGATGTAAAGAAATAAAAATATATAAAATAAAATACATAAATAATCGAACGAACAACTTTGCTTATATCACAGAAGACAAAATAAACAATTATTAAATTACAAAGAATATATTATAAGACCAAGCAAAAGAACAAAAGTAAAAATCAGGAAAAAAAATATAGTAAGATATTAACAATTCCGTCAAGATATTTCTTTTTTCAAGACCAAATGACATTCACGTGGTCGGACAGCTCATCTTATTTAAATTTCAAGGAGCGTTCGTTGGCATCATTTTACGATCAGACGTCAGGCCTAAACTTCACACAATCTCACGTGGGAACTGGTGGTGGTAACACACCTTTCGACTTTTACGTTCGATTGGAGTAGGATGCATTTCACGAAGAAAGAAAACAGAAAAAAAAACGTGAACATTTCGAACGATGAAAACAGAGAGGAAAATGGTTGGGAATAATTAGAAAAGTCGTCGACTGACACGACCGTAGTCCATGATCTTGAGCGGCATTCTCGAGTCGTGGGAGTCCTTCGCATAATTAACGCGGCGAAAGAATGCAACGGTGAAAGAAAAGGCTTAGAAAAAGAAAAAAATAAAGGGGCACGAGGAAGAAGGATGGAAACGGATGAGAAGACGGCGAGGGGTGAAGGGGACAGTCTTAGAGAAAAAAGAGGAAAAAATGAGACATACGAAACGAAGACGGAACACAAACGACATAATTAATGATTTCTCCGTAATAATTAGCGTTTTCACTGATCTTGAATCGCTCGTAGATCATTCGCCGTATACTACCGTGTTTACTCTCGCTTCGCGTACATACAGGTACACCTGTACACCTGTGAAAAATTTTGCACATTACCTGGCATACAGTCACACCGAAAAGTCTCCGTACAATTGAAATTCTAATCGTTGGGACGCAAGAAGGACAAAAATCAGTTTTAAGAAAATTAAAAATTTAAAAGTGAAATGCATTTCTTATATGTAGCGAGTTATTGCAAGATTGTCTATAGTGTCAAAAAATTTATTTAGTAGTCCTTCTTAATAGCTTCATCGACACAATCTCAATTATGTAATATGTTGATAGATAGATGAATTTGTATTATAGCTCGTAAACTGTTAATATATAGACATAATAATATTCTATATTGTTCATTCAATATTTACATAATATTTAAAAAAAATATATAGTATTAAAATAGTATGCTAATAAAAAAAATAGTCTTCTTCATCGACTTATTTGGGCATCATTTATGTGTGAATTCTGGTGTATTATAAATTGGTATACAATATGTGTGATAAATCTAATACATAATTACAAAATTTAAAAAAACGATTAATCTTTAATTAGCTTACGATTAACCAAAAAACAATTGAGTACTTTACGTATGCAAGCGTAGTAAATTTAGATTGATTAACGTTTGATTGGAATGTATATGTATAACATATCTTTAGATTCAGTTGATCAATATTAATTTACACAGTTTGCCGCAACTTTGTCAATTTTTGAGCTACAACAATGAAATTTGTACGGCATTTATAGAAAATAATGTAGACTTTAATGAAGTATTTTATTCAAAAAACAATTTTTTCTTGCACACAGCAATGCAATTTTAAAAGATAATGAACGAATAATATTTATGGAATAGTATTTAGAAATGTAGGGAAAGACGATAATTTCTTCATAAATTAAACCGAAAATAAGGTAATAACGTAACAAAAATGAAATCAAAGAGTTACATTTAAGGTACATTTAATGTAGTGTACGAAGACTTTTTGAACTGATTGTATAATCCTGTGTCACCACTCTCTTTATTTTATTCTTCCTAAACCATTTTTCTTCCATACAAATTATCTTTCTATGTATAGTTAATAATAGGAAGCACACGTAGGAAATATAATTATGATCTTAATCTGCAATGCAAAAGACGTAGTTCAGCGAAATATACTTTTAATATCTCTGCACTGTAATAGCACTGTGTTATATTTATAAAAATTTATATCAATTGTGTAATAATTTTACATTTTTTTTAATCGTAAATTTTTCTTTAATTTTTTAATTTTTAACGATAACTTTACATTACGTTTATTTTATTATTATGACATGTTCGGAAACGGTAATAATTCTAATATTTAAATATATTAAATTGTAAAAATCTACAATTATACAATCACTCACAAAATTGTTCGTATGAAGAATTCTCAATATTTTAAACTGTTATGATTTCGTGAAAAAAGAATCGTACAACAATCAAATTGATCTCATTTAATTGAACTCTCTACTTTGACAATCCTAAGTTTGTTTTTCTCAAAGAAAGAGTTCTCATAAAAAATCGTAAATTTTTCATCATAGGCTTGAAAATTGAAATTTTCTCTTTGTAACGAACTCTACTGTACAATTTGAACATCTCGTATAGCCAGTCACACAAGATAGTAATAATACAATAGTAGTAATATAGAAAATATTGACAAATTTTCGAATATAATAAAAACGTGTAGAACAATTGATGAAGCTTCAATGAACAGCTTTGAATTCAATAGACTTTCGAGTATACGCATATTATCAAGAGGATCTTGGCCTCGCATGAATTTAATTATATTGAAAATGTGTCGCGTAGTACTTTCTCTCGTCGATCTAATAATCGTTAATTTTATATACTGTATTATGATAGATCTTCGCGTTTTTACGCACTTAGTTTTTAACATCTAACGATCTCAGAAATTAAATTTCACATTATAAGAAATTTCAAAATCATCACGAAACTTGATCTTAAACATTTATTAAAGTTTAATGTACTAATGTTTGAAGTATAAAACAATAATTTAATTTGAAATGAATAAATTTTAATTTAATAATAGAGTTAATAAAATAATAACAAAGTTTGCGGATCTAAAATATTGCAGACTGTAAAATGAAATGATATTTTTTTTACAATATTTTATCATCTTCCCATAAGATTTTAAAAATGTGTCAACATCAAAATGAAAATTGAGATTTTCTTATTAACTAAATTTGAATTTCAATGACAGTTTGTTGAGATTATGAAACTCTATAAATATAGCTATTTATTTGTTAATTCAAATACTGCAAAGAAATGATCGCAATTATAATACTAATAGTGGAATAAAATATTACAAATGAAACAGAATAAAATACATAAATTTCAAATTTCAAAAATTTCAGATTTCATTCGAATTGAGTAGAATTCTTTAATATCTTCTTAAATAAGAAATGAAATTTATTCCCACGTGAGGGATTGAGTCATTTTTGCATGAAACTTCTACAAATTTAAAAAGCTCACATCACAATATTCTTCTTCTATTTCGACCATAAGAAATCGAAAAAACTCATTTTAACAATGAATAACAGTATAACATAATAATATGAAAACAATATATTCCACTCGGAAACCATTGTCGAACAATGTTTAAATTAACTTTCGAAAAACCGTAAAAGGAAACAGATAGATTCAAGAGGAACGATCAAACGGTGGTTTAGAACGGTTTTCTTAGAATGAAGAGTTACGTAAAACGTTCTACACAATGTCCGATACACCAATGAAGCACAATGCGGGAGAGACTTGACGCGTGTAAAAGCGTTTTCCGCAACTGTGATCCACATTATAGAATAAAGGTGGGTGCAACATCTAACGGAATGCCGTAGATACCACCCACGGCCGAGATCACTAACATTTCACATATGGCCGTTATCCAAGGGTAATTTTCGCAACGTGGGAATCCACGACCTTTCGGTTCAACATTTGCCACGATTGATCGCATCTGAATAGCGGGAAAAGATATTTCGCAAGGGGGATTCCACGAGAAGGAAACCGCAAACATCAGGACAATTAAATATCCGGTTGCTTAAGCAAGGTGAATAGTTTAATTAATTTTAGGAAAGTAATTTTAGAAATAATTTTTAGGAAACCTATTTAACCCTGAAATGACATCGTTTTTTTGTTGCCTCGCAGAAAATCAAAGTGAAATCTAAATATGTATTGTAAATAGATTTCGTTTCTCCGAAATTTGAAAATACAAAAATACGCAGAATGTATATTATTCAATGAAAATATATAAATAAATACAAAATATATAATAGTATCTATTATAATATTCAGTAAATAAAACAACTGTTTATTCGGATTTTGAATATAAAATCTATATAAAATTTGTCTAATTATAAACATTATTGAATATTCTTTTTCTAATCTTCTTTAGACATTTCAAAAAAAGATTATTATTTTATAAATTGTGTCATATACTAGGAGGATATAATACATAATAATAAATATTTTAATATTCTAATGCCGATTTGTACATCTAAAGACATGATTAAGATGTCATCCCACAGTGTTGTTCTAGATTTAAAATAGGATGAAGAATCTTTTGAATATTTCTCATACAGTACTTACAACGTAAATCACTAGAATGTAGATTTTTATGTATTTATAAGAAATTTCAAAATACGCTGAATGTACGTAACATAAGAAATATAAATAATATTCAAACTGTATTGCTTTTTATAACATGGTTTGAAAAGTATGAATTTATAATTTGAAACTATGCAGTCTACTTATTATACATTTGCAATGGAAGTGATACAAGTCTGGAAACGTGATTTTCGAGTTACCACTGTGAATTTTGTAAAGACATACCTTTAAATAATTTTCTGGTTACAAAAATTTTATTCATTTACATATCTTCATAATTTGGTCGATAGAGCAATTTACATATATGATTCGAGCATTAAAGAAAATATAAGACTTTAGTGATAAAAAAAACAGTCTTTTTTAAAATGAATATGTTTCTTATTTAGAAAGAAAACGCGGTAGAGCGTTTTATGTAAGAAGAAGAAATACGTCTTAATGTTACATTTTATTGCCATGCACTACGTAACAATCGCTTTAAAACACGATCGATTGAGATTTCACTCTAACTCCATTTAAATTATACAAGAAACGACGACAATTTACGTAATGTTTTTCTTCAAACCGTGCAAAAATAACAATTGTCTTCTCACGGAAACGTAGAAACAAAAAAATGAATGCCCGTACTTACATTTGTAATTCCGCGAATAATCGTTTCCTACTTCAAATTGTTGTTAATCAATTGCTATTTCAAACTGTTCGTTGTTATTTCATTCATTTTTCAGATATAAATATAGTTCAAATAATTTTGTCTATTTTTTTCTCTTCTATTTTAACGTTTTATTATTTTCACATTTTCAAATATTCAATACTTAATAATGTCTTCAAATTTCTGTTATTTGATTACTTTACATATTTATTTTAAATCATAATTAAATTAAGTATATTCTTTCCTTTTACTATATTATTACTATTTTCTCATTTATTCAAAATTTATATTAATTTATTATATGATTTTTGTAATTAATATTATTCGAGTCCATATTAATTATTAACACTGAAATTAAATATTAATGATATTAATATTTAGTATATTTAGTATACATAATAAGTATAACAACCTTCCGGCCAAGTCTTATTCTTTTTAATTAAATTCATAAAAATATAAATTTGTATAAATGTCTGCAATCTATTAATCATATATTTCACGAACGTCACGAACTCTCTATCATCAAATTTTATTCTTTCGATTTTTCTTTGAAACCTTTCTGTATTTTAAATCATTTTCTTTTTATTAAAAATTTCATTTTCGATTTACATTGTCAGATCTGCTTCTTAACATTATACTTCTGAAATGCAATTCCAAAAGTTTGTCTAACATCTTTTTAGTCATTAATTCTTCTAGTTACAATTGTATAAAATTGAAAGGAATTTAGATTAATCTTTCCGGAAGATTCTTCAACATAGAACGAACAGAAGTACATACATATTTACCACCAGACCCACCAATATAGTCAAAATAACAAATTCATAACTTTTCATTGTAAATTTTGTAGATTCATAAGGATGTATTTTTAAAAATTTGAATAATTTTTCGTAAAATGCATTAATACATAAAAACTTGTATCCATTTTTCGCAATGAAAAATATTTTACTTATTCCTTGCACTCGAATTTCATTGATGCAAATTTTAGTGGATAGTTAGTATTAACGTAGACGGATTTGGTTCTTGATTTCGATTTTACCATTTCGATGGTCCGCGAATACGATTGGGGCAGAGGTGTAGCAATCGCGAGTGCAGCTCGCGGCACTTTCTATTCGGAACGTTTCAACGTGATACAATTTCACTTGTTCCGCGGTATTTCGCCCGTGACTTGGTCGACGATCTCGACGATCGGAGCTTCGTCGAACAAAGAACCGAGAAAGAAAAAAAAGAGATACGACAAAAAAAAGAAGAAGAAAAAAAGAAATTCTTCGTGTAGGAAATATGCACGTGGTTCCGGGTTCACGGCTGTGGGACGACGCTGGTCACGCGATTCACGCGCTCACAGATAATAATTAACCGTAGAAGAACGAACGTTCCTCAAAGGGCTCGAGGAAGTCGCGACGAGGGTCGTTAACGAACCTAACGCTTCTGATTACACTTCTTACGCGTATTGTCCTAGCTAAGAAAAAACACGAAAAGTGCATAATAATAACTAAACTGCGGATTTTTATGATACGGATTTACGAGACATTTGGAAAATGCACGAGTGCATTCAATGGGAAAATACATAAATTACGATGCAATTCCTGTATTCACCTAATGCAATTCGAAGAACTGCACAGGTTGACAGCAATGTTATCAGTGTTACGTATTAAAATACGAGTTCATAAATTAACAGCGAGTAGCGTTGCGTAAATAATTAACACACTGTACACTCTCACCGTATATTCAATTTTATTTCTTTGCATATTTTCGTTTTACTAGTAATAAGTTAATTGATATTGCAAATAGAATGAAGAATAGAACGATAAATAATAATATTTATTATTGTATCAATTTATATTAAATTAAAAATGATCAAATTATTGACAGTTATAAACGGATAATGGAGAAATGATATCTCGAAATTTCAAGGCCGCAAATTTTACGTCATTCTAATGTTGACATCAACCGATACCGACACTATACTGTCAATATTGTTAAAACGTTCGTCGCGTAAACATGGTCTTATAAATATTATAAAACTCCGTATTAATGAAATCTCTGAATATATCATATTCTAAATGTTTCGACATTATCTACTATTTCTAATAATTAATTTATAACGATTAAGCTGTTAATTCACTTCAACGATATTTCTAAATACCATTTAAATATTTTAATAGATTATTTATAAGAGTTAAATTATTAATACATTTTTATGATATTTCCAAGTATTATTTAACAATTTTCACAATTTATTTATAATGGTGAAATCATTATAATTATAAATCAAATTAAATTAAGCGATCGATAAACGTGAGAAATGCAAAATGAAAAAGGATATACCACTCTCAGTTTTTCGAGTCTACAGAATCGTTGGTCCTTTAACTATTCAATAGAGCAAAGCGCTTATTTTTTAAAGTATCGCTAAACCATCAAGTTAATTAAAGATGATTTCTATTTAATTATTATTATTAATAAAAATAATTTTTAGTTAACGAAAATAATAGAATTTGTATCACTTATATTCAATGCAGTGCATTGAATTATTATAAAACTATAAAAGTTTAACATTAAAATGCTTAGGTAATATAAATAAACAAGAAAATTAAATTTGGTGGTGATAAATCATGATCAATTAACTTAAACTTCCGTAGAAAATAATTTAAATAGTTGAAAATTTAGTTAGTCCAACATTGTTTTTAAGAATGTTTCATGAACTATAAATCATTTATATCAAGAACTATGTATTAATGGCTTTATAATTATGTATAAAAATCTATCAAATATCCGTAAAATACAGATAGACTTCTTTTTGATTTAATAGAATGATGTCACTTTTTACCACCGTTTATTGAAAATTTGATAAGATTTAATAAATTATAACGGATTTCATGTCTTTGGAGGCATTTATTGATCAATTTCAACCATTTTATTTGTAATTCTCCGATTCACCGTTCTTTAAATATAGAGTGCGCTAAAAAGCCTATACTTTTTTTACCATGTCGGTATTTCAGAACGTATGACGCGAAGATGTCATGTCTTCCATAAGATGTCACATCTATTCTGTACTTTGTAGGTGATTTGTGTTGGTAATAATTTATTTTACACCATTACAATTGCCTACAAATATTTCGCGTGTTCTATATAATCGATGATAACGGATTTCGGATACGGGTTCGCTATCCTGATCGGCCACGTACCTAACGGTTATGCGGATTCACGACTGGCTTGAACGACTCTCGATTAACGACTGATAATAAGCGATAAGTAACAGGTAACTGGTGATAAGGAACAAATGGCTCTCGCGTAGTCGGCGCTGTATTTATAGACTTAGCTATCTGTATACTTTATGATTCGTGGCCTAGCGAAAGCGCACCTGCCGGCGCGGAGGTTGTGCTAAAGTAGGTGGTATTGTTCTCGCCGTGTTATCGACGGTGGTCGCTACAACTTTGTCTATAATTTCACGCAAAATTTATTATATTTTAATGTACTTCAATTTTAATGCATTCTGACTGTATACCATCTATTAAAATAGATGGTATGGATAAAATAGATCTATCTATCTATTTAATACTATCTATTTGAATAGATGTATCTAGTCAAAAAGTAATTTAACAAATAACTTTAGAGAAAAAACTTACAGTATTTAACAATCAGGCATCAATTTCATAAACGTCCAAAATATAAACTATTATATTTTCAGCAGTCAACGTTTTTTTATAATATACATATAAACAATTTTTGAACTACTTGGCATTAATGGCTTGATTTAAGCGAAAGTTGCAGATATGTTCTTTTAACCTAACACGACAGTATAAACATTCGATTCACTTTGGAAATTATTAGATTTATTTTTACTCTTGTTATGATAATTTAAGTAATCATAATTAAATGAAAATAGAAATCATGACTTACAATTAGATGCGAGAAGCGACGTGTGTAATCGATGAGCCATCCAATGAAGAAAATAATTGCAAATATCATTAAATAAAAAATCCAGTGAAAAATGTCTGTAACAAAGCACAGTTATAACTGAATATATATAAAACAGTGAACATTATTTAAAAGAGTTATTAAATTAGTATTTTAAATTAAAAATGTATTAGATAATACATACAAAAACAAGTCATACCGGTAGTCTTTACCTGACAATTTCTGGCAAGCAGCTTCTTGCTACGTTTCCCGCTTAAAACTGACGGTTAATATTAGATCGATTAAATCGATTACGAAAATCGATTATGTTACGAAATTTCACCGCTTCATTGGCGCTGTAATCTTTACTGAAATTAAAATTATCACACGCGCATCTCGTATGAGAATATATTGCATAAATTGGAAGGAAAAATAAAAATTTCCTTCCTCTAATTCATTTCATTCATTAATAAAATTTTCTATAAAAATGTTACATCTGTAAAATGTAAAAAATTACGTCTGTAATTTTGTTTGTAATTTTATTTTTTAAACCCGAGTCCAATTTTAAAAAATTTAATAAATTTAATTTTTTTAATAACTGATACTAAACATAAATCTGGTTTATTTTATCGATTCTACTCTCATTTAATGCTATCAGTACTCAATAGTTTAAGCGAAAAGTGCATTGAAAAACCAATGATTTTTTTCCCTGGTTGGTATTCTGAGAGACAAAGTCCCATTTAATGGTTGTTCTGTCTTTAAAAATATCACTGTCATCATAAATTATTTTACTTGATATTTACTACCAACTTGTATCATTTTACTTGATGAAAACTGTATGACACATGAATATTTAAAAAGCATATAATCCAATTTTAACGACATTCAAATCAAATTTATATCAAATACATAAATCAAAATTACTATTAAATAAGAGAGAAAAAAGGGACAAATATTTTTATATCAGCAATATATGTATTAATAAATATTTAATGAATATAACTGCACTACAAGAATGTATACATAGTTATACATATACAATGTATAATCAATATAACTTGTTGTTTTTGATATTACATACAGATAAACAAACATCTTTATATCTAGTAATATAGAATATAAAATGTGCATAAAAAAGTAAAATAATGGAGCATTTAATACTACCAATTTTACTAGATATTTCTGATAGATCTTACTTTCAAGGCAGTTTAGAACTTCCTCCACGGAGTCTCAACACTAAATGCAGAGTAGATTCCTTTTGAATGTTATAATCCAACAAAGTTCTCCCATCTTCTAATTGCTTCCCAGCAAAGATCAAACGTTGCTGGTCAGGAGGAATTCCTTCCTTGTCTTGAATTTTCGCCTTAACATTTTCGATTGTATCAGAAGCTTCTACTTCCAAGGTAATGGTTTTCCCTGTGAGTGTTTTGACAAAGATTTGCATGCCTCCCCGAAGTCGCAATACCAAATGGAGTGTAGATTCCTTTTGGATATTGTAATCCGAAAGAGTTCTCCCATCTTCTAATTGCTTGCCAGCAAAAATCAAACGTTGCTGGTCAGGAGGAATTCCTTCTTTATCTTGGATTTTAGCTTTCACATTCTCTATTGTATCTGAGGCTTCTACCTCAAGAGTAATAGTTTTTCCTGTGAGTGTTTTGACAAAAATTTGCATGCCTCCTCGAAGTCTCAACACCAAATGGAGAGTAGACTCCTTCTGAATGTTGTAGTCCGAAAGAGTTCTCCCATCCTCTAATTGTTTACCAGCGAAGATTAAACGTTGCTGGTCAGGAGGAATTCCTTCTTTGTCTTGAATTTTAGCTTTCACATTTTCTATTGTGTCAGAAGCTTCTACTTCCAAGGTGATGGTCTTACCTGTGAGCGTTTTAACAAAAATCTGCATACCTCCTCGGAGTCGCAATACAAGATGGAGTGTTGATTCTTTCTGTATGTTATAATCTGACAGAGTTCTTCCATCCTCTAACTGTTTGCCAGCGAAGATCAAGCGTTGCTGATCAGGTGGAATTCCTTCCTTATCCTGAATTTTTGCCTTAACATTTTCGATTGTGTCAGAAGCTTCAACTTCAAGAGTAATAGTTTTTCCTGTTAAGGTCTTAACAAAGATCTGCATGGTTCTAGATCTAGAAAAAATCAGTAAGTGAATGTCAGCATCACATTAATGATAATATATGATGAAAATATAGAGCAAAAGTTAAATTTTTGATAGTTAAAAAAAAGAAAAAAATTAATAATTTTTTTATATCATATTATATCAGAAAATTATTATTTTTTCAAGGAATTTGTTTTTCTTCAATTAGACTACTTTTATAATAATATAATAATATTTAATTATGCAAACGTTCAATGCTAAATATTGAATATAATATATGAAATAATCGTGTTTTAATCATAGTTTTAAGAAAGAAATATGCCAGGCAATTTACAAGAAATATATATATTATCATATATATGTACTTCTTATGTTATTATATATATATAGTATGATTATATTTTTATATATATTATTATTAACTCTTAATTAAGTAAAGTTTTTAAATTAATATACAAAAATGAATATAAAGAATAGAAAGAATAGTTATTACGATATTAAACTTGTAAATGAGCTTTCTTTAAAATAATCGATATGATATGATACAGAACTCAAATCGTATTTGGCAATGGTAGCTCAATAATAAAATTAAAAATTATTCATTATTTGATAATTCATTTAATATTGTTATGCAATTACGTAGTATACTTACATACTTTCAAATAATTTGTGAGATGTTATTTATAACGCAAGTTTAATGAAATTGTGGAAGTTTAAATTCGGACGAACTTGGAAAGCCGATGCAGTAGTAAGCCAAAGAAATGGATGACGTATAACGTATAACATATAACTAGCATAGATATAGATATTTAGTAGTTAAATAGTAAGTTTCAAATTCCGTACGTTAAAAATAATATGGAAAATATTAAAAATAACTTTTCAGTACTGAAAATATAAATTTATATTTTTAAAGGAACAAATTTATTTCAATAAAATTCGTTTAATGTAAACAAGTGTTTGCGAGCAAATGTCCATTTGAATTTGAATTTTGTCGAAGTGGGAGGCGAAAGTTTATTACATTAAAATTTGTTAGTTGTTACTCATGTAGTTAATTTAACAATACGAATACGAGCAAATTCGATCAAAGAAAGAAACGAACGAGCATTCGTTCGTTCGATCTAAATGCGCCATAACGTGAACATTAAATCTACAGGGTGTCCATAAAGTCTCTTTACAATTTCAAAAATTTATTACAAAGGCAAATGAAACGACAGATAAGTGAAAATTGTTATAAAATGGGACGTATATATTTAAATTTTTTTTGCCTTATTTAATACACCTCTATATACACGTGCATTTAATACACCATTAGATACACGAAGCATATCAAGACGGTACTCGATTTCTTGCCATATTCGCTGTAGCATACCCTCATCAATGGTGACAATAGCATCAGTGATCCTCTAAATTAGTGATGTCCCATACCTTTGTTCGATACACGATATCTTTAACATTATCTTAACCCCATGTGGGTGTCCATAAGTCTCTTTACAATTTCAAAAATTTATTACAAAGGCAATTGATGAGATATCTTCATCAGATTTGTTCTCAGTGGTTATCAAGGTTTTTATCATATTGCATTTCAGGTACCCTGTTGATGAATAAGATACTGTTAAATGAACTCCTTACAAAATGGCTACTCCTCAAGAGAAGGCACAGTGTGTATCATGGTTTATTGAAACTAAATCGGATCTCCAGACTCAGCGAAATTTCAGAACTAAGTATGGAAGAGATCCACCGTCACGTCCATCAATTCGTGCATGGCACAAGAAATTTATGGAGACAGGAACAGTGTTCGATAAAGGGAGAAGTGGACGACCAAGAACATCCGAGGAAAACATCGATCGTGTAAGAAAAGCCTTCGACCATTCTCCCAGACAGTCTATCCGTACTGCTGCCAGACAGTTAGAGCTACCACGTTCAACAGTGCACAAAGTCATAAATGAGGCAAAAAAAACTTAAATATATACGTCTCATTTTGTAATAATTTTCACTTATCTATCTTTTCACTTGCCTTTGTAATAAACTTTTGAAATTGTAAAGAGATTTTATGGACACCCTGTACTTCGACTCTCTCTCTCTCGTATCAATTTGTATATAATATCAAATATTATATACTATGTATATATGTATTTATTTTCGACAAAAAAATATTCATATACTAATAACAATATTTAAATATTCCTTTATTTATTTATTTGGTATCAAATATTTAAAGTACTAAAATGTATTTAAAATTAATAAAAAATTTAAAACATTTCATTAAATTAGAGAGTTAATGTTATATATGTAAATAAAATTAAATTTAATTAAAGCCGAAGATATCCTATCCCTTACCAAAAAATTAATATAATTATATATATATATATAGATACAAATGAAATTTAAATGAAAATAACATCATTAAGAGTATCAATCAAATATATAATTATATGTACATATAATTATTAAAGAAAAGTAATTTTTTTTTGTAAACTTAAAAATTTTGTGATTTATTTAAAATTTCTCATATCTCTAATATTTTTTACTTTTATAAATTAGAATTTTATTTTTTAAAACGTGAAATAAAACTACAAAAAGTTTAATAAATCGATGAAATTGATAAAAATTCTGTTACATACAAAATGTAATGAAATCAAATGCTTTATGAAATTATTAACTAAATTTGTAATTAGTTATTTAATTAAAGTAGAAAATTTAAATATAATATAATATACATTAAGAGTCAGATTTTAAACAATCGAAAAAATTTAAATACAAAAAAAATTTGTAATAATAAAAAAAGGACTAGAAATTATATTTATAGATAACAGATATTTTTTTATTTAAATCATTTATTACAAACGAAACATCAATAACTGATATACTGCAATATACAATATACAATAAATTAAAGAATATAAAACAAAATAGTCAGATAATACGATATTTAATAAATATACATTACTAAACAAGTAAAGTATGAAATAAATAAAACCGTTTATACTGGGAATGTATCGATAATTGTTTAATGAACGTAAGTACGTTACAATATGTAGTCATGCGTACATAATTAGTTTAGTCACTTGCCATTTTTGCATAAATAAAGTGCTATATATTGATGGCAAGTGAATATGAAATATACATAAAAAAGTAATATAATATATCTATCAATACTATCAATTTTATTGGATACTGCCAACAGATCTCGCTGTCAAGGCAGATCAAAAGTAGAATCTTTATCAGATTACTAACTATAACATTCTTCCTTGTTTTTCAAACGATTAACGTCTTCAATTTGTACATTTGCAAGTTCAAGTAGGCAACCATTATGTGAAATGTGTTGTTCCAGAGACGAAGTATGCATACCACCTCGTAGTCTTAAAACCAAATGGAGTGTAGATTCCTTTTGAATGTTGTAATCCAACAAAGTTCTTCCATCTTCTAACTGCTTCCCAGCAAAGATCAAACGTTGCTGATCAGGAGGAATTCCTTCTTTGTCTTGAATTTTAGCTTTCACGTTTTCTATTGTGTCAGAAGCTTCTACTTCCAAAGTGATGGTTTTTCCTGTGAGTGTCTTGACAAAGATCTGCATGCCGCCACGAAGTCGCAATACCAAATGGAGTGTAGATTCCTTTTGGATATTATAATCCGAAAGAGTTCTCCCATCTTCTAATTGTTTGCCAGCAAAAATCAGACGTTGTTGATCAGGGGGAATTCCTTCTTTGTCTTGAATTTTCGCCTTAACATTCTCTATTGTGTCTGAAGCTTCTACTTCTAACGTGATGGTTTTTCCTGTCAATGTTTTGACAAAGATTTGCATGCCTCCTCGAAGTCTCAAAACAAGATGGAGTGTTGATTCTTTCTGAATGTTATAGTCTGACAGAGTTCTCCCATCTTCTAACTGTTTACCAGCGAAGATCAAACGCTGCTGGTCTGGAGGAATTCCCTCTTTGTCTTGAATCTTTGTTTTCACGTTCTCTATTGTGCCAGAAGCTTCTACTTCCAAGGTGATGGTTTTTCCTGTGAGTGTTTTGACAAAGATCTGCATGCCGCCACGAAGTCGCAATACCAAATGGAGTGTAGATTCCTTTTGGATATTATAATCCGAAAGAGTTCTCCCATCTTCTAATTGTTTGCCAGCAAAAATCAGACGTTGTTGATCAGGGGGAATTCCTTCTTTATCTTGAATTTTCGCCTTAACATTCTCTATTGTGTCTGAAGCCTCTACCTCAAGAGTAATAGTTTTTCCAGTGAGTGTTTTGACAAAGATTTGCATTCCTCCACGAAGTCGCAATACCAAGTGAAGAGTAGATTCTTTCTGAATATTGTAATCTGAGAGAGTTCTTCCATCTTCTAATTGTTTACCAGCAAAAATCAAACGCTGCTGGTCTGGAGGAATTCCCTCTTTGTCTTGGATCTTTGCTTTCACATTTTCTATTGTGTCAGAAGCTTCAACTTCAAGAGTAATAGTTTTTCCTGTTAAGGTCTTAACAAAGATCTGCATAATTGTAGAAAGCTGTACAAAAGTAAGAGATACAAAAGAATAAAAGTTATATCTATTACAGCGTCATGTTAAAGGAGGAAATTCTAGAATAACCACTCCTTTATTGATTCTAGTGATTTTAATATATGTTATAAAAATTAGTATTTTTAACAACTTCTTTCTTTTACATGAATATCAAATTCTCTCAATTTTATAGATGTTCGTAAATACTAATGACATCGCGAAAACAATATCGTGCCAATACTAATACATTGAATTCTATATATACGTGCATATATTCACAAGCATAACTGGCATATCAAATGTTCTTTTTGTCTTTGTTGTATCACATTTTAAAAATCTAAATCAATGAATGATGATGATATGATATATATATATATATCGAAAACTAAAAAGAAATAACGGTTATATTTAAAGGGAAAAATTTGCTTAAAATTACGACCCTGACAATATATTTCAAGGCCATTCAAATTAGTGAGCAAATAATTATTAATATATTGGTTTTTCTTTTTTTTTTTTTATCACAAAAATATATTATTTTCTTAATCTCCTACGACTGATTTCCCATTTTAGTGATATAATAAAATGTTTGAGGAGAAAAACTATAGCGAAATAAATAAAATTCGAAAAAGTGAACTAAAAGCATAATTAAATAAAAAATAATAACCTTAAATAATTCAATGTCTGTTCTTAGAAAAAAAAAATCGTTTCTTTGAAGATGTATCAAGAAATTGTTTTCACTCGTATTGAAAGATATAAAAATTTGTTTTATTTTTTTATACATTACAAGATCATGGTTTGGTTTAAAAAAAATGCTGTCACGATACTGAAATGGCGTCTTAACTAAAGCTTTAAAGAATTCGTTTAATTCACATTTAATTCTCAAAAATTTATCAATTCTTAATTTTTGCATACACGTACAATAATATATATCTTACAAAATAGGTATCTTGTAATAGCAAACTCTAAAATGAACTTTTTATGCAAATAGTAGCTCTATATATTTTTAATTTAGAAAAATAATGGAGACTCAGGGATGAGACATACGATATTGATTATTTGAAAACTCACGTAATATTTTTATACACAATACGGAAAAGCAGCTATATCACACTTACATTTGTTTAAATAATTTACAGGAAGATATTTGCAACACAAGTTGAACTGTAAGTCTCTCAAAAAGCTAGAAAAAGCAGAGAATGACAACGCGCGTCAGAAACAATGAAAGGTAACGTACAACTTATATATACCAAATATCTCAACTACCAAAGTATAGAGTCTAAATTCCCTAAATTGGAAACAATGTAAACGGTGTTGAGTTGTTACATTACATATGAACTTGATTTTACGTTTGATGATATTAATATAGGAACGAAATTCGAAATTTGTACTTATCTGTACTTACATATTCGAAACATGTGATACATCTGTATATTATTCAAAGATTCAATATGTAACTAACAACGTAACACTAATAATAAATTAAGAATTTAAAAGACAAAATATCCTATTGGAAAAGTCTGGATTGAATTGTTAGAAATTATAATAAATTAAATGTTTCGATTGAGTTGCGTTTAATTATTAAGAACCGTTTTGCTTCTTAAAGAAAATTTTTTATTTCAGCTAAGTTGTACATTAATAATATAGAATAGAATAGAATTGATAAGAAAGAGATCAGTTAAACGGAATTAGAATTCTGAAATTAAAAGAATATTTCTTGGAACAATATTTTTCATAATGATCAATATTTCAAGTTGTCTTTAGAATAAAAGTTTCTACATTCTAATCTACATTTATATATCTATTATTTTAACGTAGTTTTAAATTTAGCACTTTAAATTAAGTGCGTCAGAGTTTTGAAACATTTACTTTAAAAAATTTATAATTTGCTTTGAACAAAAAAAATTTAGCCGTTATACTTATAAATTTAATTTCAAAATAATTCAAAGTAGAACGTGATAAATTTTTCATAGAAAGCAAATGTAAAGTATTTCTCGAGCTATTAATGTTTTTAATATTGGCTATACATTCGAAAATATATGTCATACATGTGGAAATGTATGAAATTTAAAAGAGTATAAAATAATTAAAAATATATATAACGAACTACATAATTGTATAATGGATGCTTGTAATCTTATATACGAAAGAAAAGAACAATCAGTTTTGTACGCTTCATTTCCGCACATAAATGATTTATGTTGTGCAATTTGTAAAATTGATTTTATTGAAGTTCATGATTCATCAGCAAAATCATATTTTCATTGGCAAACATTAAAATGCCGGTAAGTCCATAAATTAAAAACTCTTTATTTTATAATTCTTTTTAACGTTTCAATAATAATTTTTAAATTTTATGAACAATATAATTTTAGATTACTTATTCATTTAATATCTGATGTTATTGCTTCACCAGTATTGGGAACAGAAAGGTGTATATTTGTCATTGGATATAAAAAATTTTTTGAAACTGGAAAATTGGAAAGAATTTTAAAAAATTTTAAATTAGTGGTTTGTTCAAGATATAAATTTCCATTAACTTTGAATAGATTATTTTAATAAACTAGTTTTTATTCCTGTTAGTATCAAGGATTACAGTCAGTTACTATGGAGCTTTATAAAAATTGTCTTATTTATACAATACAGACTAAGATAAGTCCTTTGTGGAACAAAGTTGGTGACTATTTTGTTCAAGGAAAAAATTTTTATAATTTTGTAGAAGGCATTAAAGGATTAAAATTGGATATACTTATGAAGGGTAATAAAAGATTTTTAATTTTGTTCTTCATATCACAATAGCAAAAAATTTTATGTATTAATAGTAAAAAAATTTTTAGAAAATAATATGTGTTTACAACTTCATGCACAAATAGTTAAAATTCCATACATAACACTTGAAGATTATCTTCCACCAGATATTATATCTCACTTTTTAGCAGACCCTAAAGGATACATTGATTTATCTCATTATACATTTCCATTTGTATATGTATTACCAAGGTAACAATAATTTTTTTTATTGTACGTATATCAGTTTTATATTTATTTTATAAAAATATAGTTTTACAAAATATTATTTTATATTATTTTATAAAATAAAGTTTTAAAAAGATTTTAAAATTTCTATAGCATAAAGAAAGGCAAATTATTATCTGTATCTAAAGAACTTCCAGCAAATTGTGTGTTTAAAGATTATGAACAATTACGTAGACACTGGAAAAATATGGTATAAATGTTTATGTATCATCTTGTGTATTTTATAATTTAAATTACTTCCAAATATGTTTTTGCATATACATATATATAATATTTCAGTATGGATATTCTTTGCCAAAAAATAAAGATGGAATTTTATATTATGAAATTAAATTTTTGATTCCTAAATCTAAAGTTTTTACATATCCTCATATGTGTATAACAAAAAATCCATTAGAAATTATTCTCAGTA
The DNA here is from genome assembly GCA_032399605.1 of Melipona beecheii. NCBI lineage: Eukaryota > Metazoa > Arthropoda > Insecta > Hymenoptera > Apidae > Melipona > Melipona beecheii. The sequence goes on from JAUCMO010000064.1 coordinate 101,188, forward strand.
GAGATAAAAAGTCTACAATTACACATTTCTTGTCTGATATGCTTGTGAAATTACCTATAATTTGTGGTAAACAATTACAAATATCAAAAAATACTCCATTTAATACAGTAAGTCACCAAAGATATTTAATAATCTTTATTCAATACTGATAGGAAAAAAAAGATTTGTTTCATTTGATACTTTATTTCATATAGACGTCTTCAAGTACACATGTATCATTCAATGTAGTAGCAAAAGATAAAGGATTAGACAGATGTCTTAAGGAAAAGAGTAATATTGTTTCACAATTAGAATTTTCTAATAAAAATGTAGATGGATTAACAAAAGATACAAATACTGCTACATCATCGAAAGCACAATTAACTAGAATTCATCAAATTCATAATGTACAATTTGATGAAAATATAAGAACAAAATTAAGCAACAAGGATATGGAAGGTAATCAAAATGGTACTAAAATGATACAATTGTACAAATGACTCTAAAATGATTCTATTATAACATAAACTTCATAGATATTCAATATTTAAATGCTTCGGAAAATTCATCTACAAAAGATATAAGAAATAATTTTATCGAGGAAAATATATCACGAAATTCAAATAATAATTTTATTGTATCAGAAAGAGAAACAATTTCCACATACTTTAAAATTCAAAAAACAAATTCTTATGTTAAGGCAAAAGAGGTATCTTTTTATACATTTAATACATTTTTAAGATATGTTTATTTTATCAGTTATATTTTTTTGTTTTTATTTTACTTACAATCTTTTTCATTTAAAAATAGTTAACACAAGAAGAGGAACAAAAACAAAAACATTTAACATTAAAAGAGAAATTGTTAAAAGCTAAATCCAGTGAAGATAGCAGTATATTTTTATCAGTAAGCACTAGTATATTTAAACTTTATATTATTAATTAAAAATTTTATATAATTATCCTGTACTTTATTAAATAGGGTCAAAATATTTCTGTGGAGGCAATGGCAAAAATGAATAAATTAGATCAAATGAAGAATAGTGAATTAAGTGATTGGCTCAAAAAGCGTTCAATTCCACATAATTCTAATGAAAGAAAAACTGAACTTATTAAAAAAATATTATCTCATATTAAAAATACATAAATTTTACAGCAATTTCGTATATAGGAACAAAACTAAAAGTGTTATATATATTTTTAAATATATTAAGTTATATATTTTCTTAAACAAAACTAAAAGTGTCATATATATTTTTAAATATATTAAGTTATTATAAAAAAGTAATATGCTGATATAATATTAAAAATATTAAAAATAGAAATCATTAATCATTAGTATTAAATACATAATATGATATATTTTTAATTGTTATACATTAAATCATAAAATAAAATGAAACAATAACACATAATTAAATACAATTAATAACAATAACAAATGTATTCTTATATGTCTAACTTTTTATAATATATTATAACATCTAGTATAGCTTTTCTATCAACTTCATTTTCTATACCAATTTCAATTAAATCTTCATTAGTTAACGTCATAAACAAATCAATGTCAACCTTAAATAAATAAGCATTAAATTACAATATAATATTTAGTAAGTAATTGTTGTATTTTATTAGAAAACAAATAAAACACACAATTTATTAATTAGTATGGTATCAATTGGCATTATGTTACTGTAATTTAGAATAAAATTATGATATATTTACTTCTTGTTCAAGAAATATAGGCAAATGTTGACCTAATCCATGATGTTTTAGTAAAACAAACATTTTTGCTTCTTCTGGGTTTAAAATCATTCCTCTTGGAGGTGTTCTGTAACGTGGTGGTGTTGGTGTATTTTCCCCAAATACATTTTCATCATTTATATTTGGAGGAATGTTTGATGGTCGCAGTGGACTAAATTCAGGCACATATTCAAGAGTAGTATCAAGATCTTCTTTGTGTTGGATATTTAAATCTGGTGGTCGAATAGACTGCAATCTTTAATAATATAATTAAATTAAAGTATCATATTTATGTTATATATAATATAACATATATTAATATACCTCTGCAAAGGTAATTCGTTTACATTTTCACTACTTTTTGCACAAGGAAATACTACTTCATTTTTATCTAATTGTTTATCTTTTGTTTCATCTGTAATATTAATTTCCTTATTATATTTATTTTGTGTAAAATATATATTTGGAGAACTAGGTAACATTTCATTAAGAGTAAAGGTGGGTGAAATTAAACTACACTGAATATTTTCTGCATGATTTGTTGGTAAACTTAATGTAAATTTTTTTAAATTTTTTGTATTGTTACTACAATCATCACTATTGGATGTTATAATAACATTTAAACAAGACAGATTATTGTCATTCTCATTTATTAATTTGGAAAAATTTGAGTCCTTTTCAACTGATTTATTTTCTGTAGGAATGTTATCCGAATTATCATCCCAATAATTTTCCGTGCTAAAATATTTTGCTAAGTTCCTTATCTCTGGTACTATTGATTGTTCCATCATAATGTGAGTATAGTAATCTATTTAAAACGAATAGAAAATCTTCAAGCAATATTGCATATTATTATTTTATAAATTTTGAAAAATATATATCTTACTATTTTTGGAAACATCAAATCCTAACTCTATCAATTTAAAAAATAAATTTTTATCATTTTTCATAACAGCAATGCAAAGTGGTGTAATATCATCATTTAGAGAATTTAAGAGTGCTGCTGGACATGCTTCGTATACAGTTTCAAACATAGTTTTATTTATTGCTGCTGCTAATCCAAAAACAGACATGCCTACAAATCAACAGAAATAGATGTACATGTTTAAATTTAACAATGTATTTTTATATTATAATTTTGTATTAAAACTGTATTAAAAAAATAAGATTTTCAATTTTTTTAATACCTAAATAAGTTGATTCATTTATGTTAGCATTATTTTGTAAAAGATATTTCACCATTTTAATATGTTTATTACGAATTGCTAACATTAATGGTGTCCAACCAAATTTATTTTTTCTATCGATAATTTGACAGTAATCATGTTTTCGGAAAATTTCTTTTGCAATATCAAGGCATCCATTTGCTGCGCTAATGTGTAACAAATTCTCTCCATAACTGTTTACCCTATTTAGTGTATATTCTAAAAATCGAAATTTAGTATTTAATTTTTTCGTAATTTGTATCAAAATAAAGAAAATAGCGTATTATGCTTTAATAATTAGAATAAATTATTAAAGCATAATAATTAATGTAATTAATTATATAATTAATTTAATACCCTCTTTTTGTAACACTTTTATAACTTCTTTTTCCATAGTATTCTTGGTATTATAATTTTCTTTTACATTACAATCTGTTTGTAAATTGATGCTATTTTCACTAAACATTATTGATACTATTATATATTTCCCAAGTCTTAATTTGTATCAATTGTACTGAAATAGTATTTAATAACGTATCTTATATTTCTGTATTTGCCGAATTAAACATTGAAAGTGACCTACGATCAGTCTAATATGTATTTCATTTGATTTGTTTGTAAATTTCTGCATCTGATTCTGCAACGTTTTATTTATTATGAATTAAATAATTCAGCAATATAACATAAGAAGCATTTTTTAAGGAAACCAATAAAAGTTCTTGCATTTAAAAACATGTACGGATCAAAAATTTGTTTCATTTCATTACATTTTCGATTATTTCCGCCAAAATTTTTAGTTTTGTCAGAAGTGTCTTCTTCACTGGTAATATGATGGCAGCACAATCACGTAAAATGTGACGTGCACGATAATTTCTGACAGTATTTGAATTTCAATTTCGAAATCTTCATATATCTATTTATCCCAAGAAGACAATTATTTCATAAAATTACAAAAATAACAGTGTCATTCTTGTTCCTATAACGTGTGAGCAACGAATTAAATGTGGTTTGTTGTAACATAACGTGCAACTTACAGCGATAAACTTTAAGACAACGTGAGTTATTTTCTATTACGTATATTTCCAAGTTCTTTTCAATTTGTTTGTTCCCAATTGAAATATAAAGAATTCCATTACATTAGATTATAATCGTGCATTTTTCTTTGATGTTCTGTTTATATTTTTGATGGTGTAAGATTTTGCTAGGTTAACTTTCAGACGACGCCGAGATCGTATTTTTGGGGTGGGGGCACTAATTAAGAGAATGTGGATGGGGAAGACGAGCACGTATCGTTACCGTTAGTGGTCAATTTTCTCGAATCTTTATTAACTTCGGAACCACATATTGTATTCAAGTAAATGCATATATGTTGAATTCTCTTTATTTCCTCTCTGATAGATTATAGATTTAGCCAATTTCATTATAACAATATGGAAATACTGATTTCCTATTATTGTATCACAATGTTCTGTTATAATATCATGTATAAATTTTGTTTGAAACATGTATAATTTATTACTTAGAATGGGAAGCAGTGGTCAATTGTATAGCCTTTCTTGGGGAGAGTTTAGTTCATCACTGGCATCTGCGGTACAATTGTTAAGAGGTCATGGAGATTTGGTTGATGTGACATTGGCTGCTGGTGGACGCAGTTTCCCTGCACATAAAATAGTTCTTTGCGCAGCTAGTCCCTTTTTACTGGATTTATTGAAGGTTATTATTATTTCTCATATCATTACTTTGGATGTTTTACGCAGCATAATTACAGCTTGTCTTTAAATTTATTTTGCACAAATAGAGTACGCCGTGTCAACATCCAGTAGTTATGTTAGCTGGTATAGGAGCAGATGATTTGGAATCATTATTGGAGTTTGTGTATCGTGGTGAAGTGAGTGTGGAACCTTCTCAGTTACCTTCACTTCTTCAAGCTGCTCATTGTCTTTGTATTCATGGATTAACGCCTCCTACTATATTGACTGAAGTATGTTTTATAATCAAAATACGATAATACATTGCATTGAAATATTTATATTTTTTTCTTTATACCATATTTATCAAATAAATATTAGTCAATAGTGATTTTTAAAAGAGAAAATGGTTAATATCTTTGTTTCTTTCTATCTTAGAATGGGGAGGAGGTACCAGTATCAGCAATACCAACAGCAAATGAAACTTTATCAAAAGAAACCATTAGTCCGTATTTTCCATTGAAACGAAGAAAAAAAAGGAGAAAGTCATCTTCATCTTCTGGAAAATGGCCACGCAATGTTAGTACTACTGAGAATGAAAATAGGACTGTAGATGGAAGTGATAATAGCCGGTCAGTAAATTATGATCACAAAGATGAAGATAATACGGAACATGGCGATGATACAGGTAAGAATTGTATTGTAGCATATTTTGTAACTATTATATTTGTTAGATTTGTTATAATTCTCATTTCGTATTTAATGTTCACTTCAAATAATAAGAAATATCATTCTTTTACTATATATTTTAAATACAGTCTTCCTTTTATTGTTTGAATATTGAACTGAGTTGATCATTATATTGTTATGTATATTTAATGATCAGTTTAGTAGCAAATTTTGGCAAGAATGGATATCTACAATATCTACTTGTGTTCTGTGTCCGATATATTGTGTTTTCATCATTTATTAATATGTTTTTGGAATATAATCCATAAGTGTTTAAAGCTCCTTTCAAGCTTTTATATATTAGAACGGACACAAGCACAACCATCAATCGGGTTGAACTGCGTCTAATCAATCACGTCATATGCTATAATGATTCGAAAATTTCAGATGTGAAAATCAGTTCAGCCCTGCATGGTAATATTGTGTTTGTGTCTGTTAACAGCGAACGATCGGTTGGAATATTCAAATCATCGAAGTTGTCACTCGCCTCGTGGTCAAGAAGCGCAACCAGTGTCGGCAGAAAGTTCTCAAGCAGGAACGCATCAAGATCAAATATCGGACAATGAATCGCATCTTCACACTTTAATGCCAATGCAGCCATATTCTCCACTACATATACCGCAATTTCCTGGTCCTTTAAATATGGGCTTTCCTCCTGGTATACCACTCCCACTAGTTACTCAGGGTTCAACAGCTGGAACAGCGTCTTGTGGACTGACAGGCAATATGAATTTGTCTAAAATACGAGGTGCATCTGACTGTCCAGGTGTTTGTCCATTATGTGGTGCTACGTTACGGCAAGCGAGAAATTTACGTAGACACCTATTATCCTCGTGCAAATATCGATTTAGTAGTAATCCGGTTCAGAGTTCCCCAGCCGATGCAATGATGATAGAAGTAAAGCCTGAAGTCGAGTTATCGAGTTACAATGAGCAGTCCATGACGTATGGAACTGATAGTGGAAGTAGTACCTGTGAGCAAATAATTTGTAAGCCCAGTCCACTTCCCTCGCCAACGTCACAGGGACCGAGTGTTGTTTCCCCTCAGAGCAACATTCCGTCTCCGACTATCGCTAGATGAATGTACAGAAAAAAACTGAAAACGAAGATATGATGCAAACAGAATCTTCCGATTCTATTGTTGTGATTGTGAAACTATTTTGTTTCTTATTTTATCGCCAATTTGTTCTGTAATGTAATAAATTTAATTTAAGGGAGCGCATCCGTTTTTTGTTTTTTTTTTTACTTATCGTTTTAATGTACTTATACGAAATTATGTTCGAACTATTGTTTATATCAGTTAAGAAAAATTATAACGGATTGGCATTATTCTGTAGAATTTGTCAGAATGAATTGATTGTTATATTACATGTATAGTTTACATGTATAGTTTATAATCTTATTTTTTAGGAGTTTTTCATTGAAAATTAATGAAATTAACTTGAAACGAAACGTTTAATATGAACGTTCAAAATAAAGTTAAAGTATACAAAAATCTTCCACGTTAGTAAGTAAGAGCAGTATCTTTAGGGTTAATGGGAATAGCAGTCGATGAAAAATTATGCCTAGTGAGAGCGGTGGTATAAGTATTGCAAAATACTTCTAAATTTTCGATATCTTTGAAATATTCACTTACGCAATAACTGTGTATGATCAGTTTTATATAAACTTATTGAAATCCATCTTTGTAGCTTATTTTTCTCTTATTTCTTTTGCCAATAAAATGTTAAATTAATATTTTAACATTACACACGTGTAAGTAGAATTCGGATTTCTGTCGATATCTTTAAAAAAAGGGACAATGTCTCAATGTTCAAATTTAAATAAAAACGTAATAACAAATTTAAATAAAAATGTATTATGTACATATATGAAGAATTTACTTTTATATAATGACATAAACTGACAGAAATTTCAGTTCCTACTTAAATAGGAAGAAATTAAAAACTAAAAATTTATATGTTCCTTTATAAAATATTGGCAGTTAATTTATTTAGAATATCAATCAATTAATAGGTGTAAACAAAAATCAACAATATGAATTACGTTAACGGTATATTTAACTAATGATAAGTAACAAATTCGTTTGACAAAATAGCAAAAGTTTATTTTATCATAGACTGTATACTTTTAAATAAAAGAATATCTACAGGTCGTAATTCTTCGAGCAGTTTTTGCAAATATTTTCTGTACATGGCCTTTTTGTACGTACTTTGCATAATTATTTATTTATAATTATTAATCTACTTTTATGGAGTCGCAATACGTCTTAGCGGTGAAAAAAAAGGTCAGAACAATAAACATACAGATTAATATCCATGATTGTATATTTATTCGATTATTGCCTATTGTTATGGTGATCTTTTTCAGGTGTCTTTGAATGTGTTTAGATTTGACGGAATTAATTTTAGGAGATGGATTGTCCAAAGCACGAAGCATGTCTGATCAGCCGGCGTCGTGTCCACTTTGCGGGGCAATTTTGCGCCAATCACGAAATTTAAGAAGGCATTTAGAGCTTCTACACTTTGGATTTGGTAGCAGTAATAAATCAGGTGTTCACATGAGGCACCGAAGAACTGATAGAAATAACGATTTTGTTCGATCAACACTCGCATCCATTTGTCCACCACATATAACAAGGACGGATTATTCAAGAGTTGTAGAGAACACCGACTTGTCGACGTTAACTTCTTTATCCATCGCTTCGACAGTTAATTCCAACGCATCGAATGTCAGCCTTGCAGGTGAATGCTTAGCAGCTTAAAATAGACAAAATGAAGAATGATTGATACAATTATTTTTGATAGTTGAGGATACAAAGTATAACAACTAATAACTTTTAATAACTTGTATTAAAGTTCGTGGTACTTTAAAAAAGTTTATTTATTTATAATTTGTAGCGTTTCGTAATCATAATATTAATTAATTAAATTAATTAATTTAAAATACTTCAACTCTTATTCTTCTTACAATGATTTTGATTGATTTATCATATGATATACTATATTAGAAGAATACATAAATATTTCTCTTTAATAACTTATATTTTCTCAGTTACTTTATATAAATTAAGATAAGTTAATTTCAGTATTATTTTGCGATACTTTTTTTAATATTAAAGATTAGTATTTTTTTGTAACATAAAATATAAATTTTATGATTTAAAATATGAGTTGGTATAGTATACAAGTTTGCATTTTTTCATCAATATATTTAAATATCTGTAATTAATTTGTTTAATTAAACAAAAGTGTCGTTTAAAATCATATAATATTTATATAAATTGATTAATTGATTTATATAGTATATAAATTGAAAAAAATAAGCAATATTGAAAGAAAAATAGGAAGTAATATGTATTGTATCGATCTTCCTATGATGTCAAGTTCTCTGTAACTGTTTCTTACGATTAATTTCCTGTACATATAATCGGATAAAAATAAGAATCAAAACTTATAACTTTTACATATTTTAATTTATTTGCCATCAGATGTTGAGAGACTGTAAATTATTTTTAGTTATTGTATTGTAAGTATAATTATATAAGAAACAAAATACAAGTATTTATGTTAAAAATGTTGTCAATTATTTTGTTTGCAAAATTCTTTTGTAATATTATGTTCATTTAAAATAATCATATGTACGATCATCTTCAATTTATATTTGTCACTGAATGCATATTTTAAGTAACATTTCTACAACACTTATATGTATATAATTTAAAAAAAAGGAATTGTTCTCAATGTATACATTTTATAAAATACTATATTAAATTACGAATAATAAGAAAGCAATCGGAATTAGTAGAAAAAGTCATTTTACATATTTATATACACTACTAAATTAAAGTATTCGATGATTATAAAAATCTGGTCACAATGTAAGAATTCAGTTTTATAAATTTTAATTAATGAATGTTTGCAATTTTTCTTCAATTACAAATATTCCAAAGTAATTATTCTCAAAGAAAAAGAAAAGATCAAAGCAACATTTTGTTGATTGTAAAATTTGTTTCGAAAATAAGCCTAATATGCCATGAATCAACAGAATAAGACTTTTAAACTTATATTTATACAAAAATGATTGAAGAAGTCAGTACTAAGAGTACGAAACAACTTTAGTACTTTGTACAATTCTTAAAATTAATATTTAATTAATATGTATCATAAAATTAACTTAATAAAAGAATTATATTCTTATCTCTTCTCTTTTTCATTTGACTACTTGGTATGAAACAGATTAAGCAGTATGTGCAATTGATATTCTTATGTCTTTGTGAACAGGAAGTTTGATGGGATCAGGTGTACTGGGAAATGGTGACCAAAGTGCTAACTCTACTCTGGTCTCTGCGTCAACTTCAAGCACGGCCCCTATTGTCTCTGCCAATAATGGAATTTACTCATCAGATGGTAGTGCCAGTATGCTAAATTGCTTATTACCGTCATTACCATCTTTGCCTTCTCTGTCTTCTCCGCACGACGTGTTTCGACATGGTGAAATGTTGCGAGTTGGTATTGCGTATCACGACTCCTCGAGGCAACATCTCAAGCAGTCACAGCGCACCGATGTCATCTAATTTATATATTAATTCATGAATTCTTTCGCTTTAAATATTAATTCATGTTAGAAATTGCAAAGCTGAATATGTCGAATTTTTAATTTCGTCGCGTTTTAGCATTGAAGGCTATATTAAAAACTGTACAAGTATCTATTGTGAAAAATGTAAAGAATTAAGGAGAACTTGAAAACACTGTGTCTCGCTGTTATAAATTTTGTAAAAATATTTTTCATATCGAATCACATTTTGTAAAACATTCCTTATTTTGAGATTCTATAAATTATTATATTATTAATATAAATTATTATTTTACAGAAATGTACAGAAAGACAAACTTATGTGATACGTGAGTTGCAATTGTATCGATATATCTTCGAAAGTTATGTGATGTTATTTATTTAAAAAAATAAAACTTGCAGTTAATATTAAACGACGTTGGATTTAAGCAACGAATAGAATTATTCGGCGGAGAATTTTAATTTAATTTTATTTTGTTTTAATTTCAATTTGTAAAATTTAACAAAATTTCTGTTTTAATTTTATTTCTTGATGTGACAGATATGTGATACAAACGTCGCGTTAATTTTTTATTTGATTAGTCAATATCGACCATAAATTATTCAGAGTTTTTATGATGTCGCGAGAATTTAATATGAAACAATACAGGCAAAAAGAATCGAGATGAAAAAATACCTACCGAGTCTTTTTTACAAAAAAATTAAAAATAAAAATTCAAAAACTTTCTTAAAATTTATGGTAAATTTGTTCTTTGAATAGAATTGAATAATTGAGTTGTCTCTTAGTAAGAAATTTCTCCTAACAGGACTTTAAGATTAATGTTAGACCAGATTTAATTCTTGTAAATAAAAATATAATATTAATGTAAGTATGTACGATAAAAATATAATGATATATTAGAAATAGAAGATTTCTAGATAAATAAAATATTAAGTTCAAGTATCGAGAAACTGGATGATAAGTTATTTTTGTTCTTCTGTAGTTAATAGTCTAATGTTAATTACATATTTATAATGGTCGATTATAGATAAAAAAATTTTTGAAAATTAGTAAAAAGATAAAATTTCTAATTATAAACATTCAACAAAATAGTGGAAATGAAATTTTGTTTTATTTTAGTTGTACATTAAAGTACATCCATGTTTCATTAATGATTCTTGATGAATATTATTGTAATTGTGAGACACTTGTGATAAAAATAAAATGATACGTAAATTTAGAATTTGTTATATTCACTGATTGGTGTTAAATTTTATAATATTTAGAACATATAGTTTCATTTAATTCTGACTTGTTACTTATAAATTATAACATATTAAGTGAACTATTATTATAAATTATGATATGTGAGAAGAATGATTTAACATTTCGTTGTCATACATATTGATAATAAATAAGGAAATAAAAAGTAATATTAAATAATGAGTCTTATTGATGAAAATAAATACTGAATGAGTGAAAATTTGTAAGCAATTTAAATAATTAGAAAGTGCATTAACATGTAAAAAATGTATCAAATGTAGTTGTAAGTGAAATGAGTGTAAAAAATTATTATTTTCTAAAATATTCGATTTCGATAATGAAAATAGTTGCAAATTATTGTATAAAACAGAATTTCAAAATATATTTTAAGTTATAATATTGATATACATTTATAGAATTTTATGGACACATTATAGGTACAACATTTTTATAAAATTTTATTTGATAATTTTCTGTGTAATAGCGATTCACTTATATCAAAAGAAAATTTCATCTAAAGTCACAAAAATCATTACAAATGTGCTACGAAACAGCCTAATATTTTACATATTTTTACTTATTATTAAAAGTGCAGGTGTTTAAATTTGGTAATTTTTAAATTTTACAAATGATAATCTACATTCAGAATTTAAATATTTTTATACAAATATAAAGTTAAATTATTTTTTATAGAATAGTTTTAATTAATAAATATTTACTTAAAGATACAAATTTTAAAAAATTAATTTAATTCATTTAGTTCGTTTGGTTAGATAATTACCTAAAATTAATGATTCCTAATTACTAATATTTATATCAATCAAGAAGTAATGTTAAACGTTTTATTAATTGTAATTATTGTTAGAGTAACTATATAAACAAAATTCAAAATTAGAACTCATGTGGAATTCATATGTTTTAAGTATTAATTTTAAATAAATGACACCTGCCTGTGGTATATCGTGTGATTAAGTACTGATATTAATACTGGTAACAGTTCAATAGCAAGAATATGAGAATTTCGTACAAGTTATTAAATCACAAAAGGAAAAGAATTATCGAAAAATACATTATACAATTCCTAAATAAATTTTTCGAGAAGAAAAAATATATCTAAGTAATGTATTATTTTCACATTGCAGAGAATAGAAACTGAATATATTTCTTAAAATTCTATTGTGTAAAATATATGTTTAATTTCTATTTGCGCATACAAATAGAAATAGAAATATAGAAATTCATTTTAATAGATATTTCACGCATTTTTATTTATTGATCATTTGATTTAGATAACACAACGTTATAGAAAAAATTTCTCTCATAGAACCAATTATATGCTATATTATCTAAAATTTATGTTAATTTTAGTCAGTTGTACAAAAGAAACTGCAAAATTTATTGTGTAAATTCATCTTGCAACTTTACCTTGTCATGAATTAACAATGGCAGTAAAACATTCCTAGTATGTTTGTATCTTATAAAAATATTTAATTGTGTTTTTAAATAACGAGGCGTTATTCCGTAATATTAAAAAATCTTTCATTATATCCTACAGTGAAAATAATTTTGTATCATTCACACGATGAGATTCATCTCCTCCGAATGATCATTTGTACGTCTTGCAACAAATGGCCATTTTCTTTTCGAGATCCTTCCCAATTCTCCCCGTAGGAGATTCAAAAGGTCGTCAAGATATCGCAGATCATGTACTTCTTGTCGCAGTTTACTTGTATTCAACAAAATATCTGCCATTTTCTCTTCGTCACACTGAAAAGTAAAGAAAATTTATGTGTTTCATAATGTTTATTTTATAAATTAATGTCAAAAAAGCATTTTATGAAAAATATTTTCGAACAGAATATTTATATTAAATAATTCAATCGTTATTATTCTCTGAGATTGATTTCTTTTTTTAAAAAACCTGCTTTTAATGAAAAATTTCTTGTGAAAAAAATTTTTGAATAAATTTTTGTATGTATTTTTCAAAACTATCAATTTATCAAGTTTCAAACAAACCATAATTTCGGAATGTAAAGAATTTTTTAGATTACAAAGTCTTTAGAATTTTTTAAATACAAAGTCTTTTGACTTTCCTATTAAATTTCTTTCCATATTACGTTAGATAAATATCTAATTAAACATCCTTAACGAATTAGATTTATAAATGTTGTTAATGTTATTATTTAATTTTTTATATTTGTAAATATTTTACCTCCAAAATTTAATATTATGTTTGAAACATATATCATGATATATTTAGAAAAAAATTCTACGTAACTTTTTAAAATCTTTTAGTCAGCAATTCAGAAAAACTTTAGCATTTTATACTAAATACAATTTTTTTCCTAAAAATCGTGCAAATGTTTATTTTGTTAAAGAGTATGCCTCCGACAGAATTTCGGTTTAAAATATGTAGTTTCAAAAATTGTTACTTGAAAGCTTTTCCGAAGATCAGATATATCTCTGTAAATATCTTTGTTGCTATCTTGAAGTTTCTTTATTTTGTTTTGAAGATGAACTAGAGCTCCTTTTTCAAGGACCGTCGACATATTTTCGTCCGTTTCGATTGCCAGGGCTAGCCTGGTCAATTGATCGTGCGTAGAGATGCTGTCGTAGAAACGATCTTCTTCAAAAAGGATCGCAGCTTCCTCGGGATTTGTGTCGAGCGCTTCAAAAACTGGCACTAATTCGTTAGTGGTAGAACACTTTTCCTGTTAAAAATAAAGAAGGACCAAAATAAAATTTGTAAAGGTGATCAATAATAATTATTTATTAACGCAAACTGTAAGGAAAACACTCAATTTGATTTATTTTAGTTCTCACTGACTAGCAATTTCTAAATTGATAAAAAATAAATAAGTATTAATATTTGTTATTATTCTTAGTAGTTTTTAAAGTAATAAATAACAGATTATTTTAAAAGGATGAAATTTATCCATCGGATAACAAGTTTAAAAGATTTTCTACGTAAAATTACTTTCCACGTTTATTATACATAAGTAACATTTTTATCTTTATACCTTTTGATTCTCATTCTCAAATTTAAGAATAATAGGATATTAGAAAAGACGGACAAGCGCAAGAAACGAGCAAACGATTGGTGTTTAAATTACTATAAATTAATTTTATTCATTTAATTTTTTGAAGATCAACATTACGTTAACGCATCATTTTATTTGCAATTCTTTGATTCCAAAGATCCACTTCAAATCTTTTCTAATATCGTTTTCCATCTAAATTCTACAATTTAATGAAATTTCAAGACATTTAAATGTTTGTAATATCAAGATATTGGTTTTTAATGGAGCGTGCCGATCTGAATCCACGTATTATATATTAGGGACGTTGATTAGATCGGTGGCTTACTGCTTTCAACGTGAATAAAAGGCAGCTAATTGATCCACATCCAGATGTGGTTATGGCGAGGACAGTTGCGATAAAGAAACTTACCGAGCCTTGGAATTGGGAATCAGGTATGACTACAACAATGAAATAGAAAGTAATGATACATGAAAGTATGGTCAAGGGAAATCCCTGCCGTGGAGAAAATAATAAATTTGAAAGTTATTACCCTTGGCTCGATGAATTTGTTTTTCGCATCATTGTTTGGCCTTCGCTGTGTTCGGTTAGTCTAACATAATGGGTTAACAGTTCCTTTCGACTTAATTAAAACAGCATTTAAGAAATAAAACCTGTGTGACATCAATCTTGTAATTCGTCGTTGCCAATTCATCACTAGGACAGAGAGAAGTGCTTTGCATATTCAAGGTGTGCGTGTTAGAGGTCCCATCGTTACTCTGAATATCGGAAGTGTCTTCGAACAGACTCGTTTCGGAGCAAACACTGAAAGAGTTGCGTGTCCTCAACTTATCGTAGCTCTCCCACGTGTCGTTTAATCTCTCGTAAATTGATCTCTTCTTGAACGAACAATCGGACATGTTCAGACTTTCCGAATCATTCGACACATCTTCCTTTTTCGTTTCGTTTTTATCGCCAATCATCCCGTTACTAATATTGTAGACACGTTCGTATTTTCTCCAACGATGCAAGTCGATCGTCGGCACTACTATCTCTTTCGGATTGGGATTCATGAAAGCTTTCAGTTGCATTGCACCTGAATGAACAGAATATTAGCCCAATTTAGTTTAATTTTAATTTTAATTGTTTACAAAGCGACTGGGTCCGCTATTTGAATTTCTTTAAATTTCAGTGCTAAAGTAGCTGACTGATGCTTAATCTTTTTACATTAGAAATCAATTTCCTTGACAATCAGATTTAACACAAATAGCAAAGATTCTTTCGTGCAATGGTGAATAATTTATTTCAGAAGCTAGTATGATCGTTCCGAGGATACGCTATTTTGTGCAACGCCTGTATCAATTTGAGTTTAAATTTCAAAAGAAATCTTAAAAAAGGACGAGGTGTATGATATTTCTTTTTTTCGAACATCTAATCAGTTTTCAGAAATTTCAATCATCAGAGATAATTAAAACCGTGTCGTAAAATTCCGAGATTCTCCCGGGTGTTCGATGTACGATCGTGAAGCAAGTTTAAGAGTACAGGCGAAGGTACGTCTAACGAGCACGAAGCGAGCCGATTTCACATATTGGTAAACCGCGAAACTTTACTAGGTCAGGCACAATAGTCGGATTATATTCAAGTTAGCTGATGGCGATCCGCTGTTGCACGCTCGACAAATAACGGAACTGGCCCAACACTTTTCTCTCTCTCTCTCTCTCTCTCTCTCTCTCTCTTTTCTAAACGGTAAGATGCACGTACCATCTTGGTTCGAGTCGATAAGATAGTTCAATCCCTGGCGGCACAGGGACGTTTTCCATGGATTTTCTGCCATGTCTCTCACTTGAGAGATGGACAAATAGCGAGGCGAAGGCGTTAATATCCGGTACTTTTGAGATCTGACCAGCCTTTCCGGGGTATAGCACATGCCATGCGATTTCTGCGATTTCAACTTCAAATCTGTCGAGCACCGTATCCCATCTTCCGTTTGAAATGGCGCGAAATGGTCCTGTAATTGCCAAAACTGTCAATTGCCAGTTATCAGATTGTTACAATAAGTGTCGCTACTTATAGTACATTTTGAGAAATAATATACAGAACGCAAAGTAACAGACGAAAAGACGAAACTTGTACTATGTGCTTGTTGATGAGATCAAGAGGATAAGAAACGTCCGAAATTCAACTGAATAAATAGAAAATAAGTGTTCCCGAAATTGTGATATAGGGTGGTCACTGAAAGAAAAATAAGTTTCGCAAACACACGCTTTTTAAATTTTTTATTATTTTATTTGGAAATATAATTAATGGATTTTTTTCAGTATTACCTGTGAAAAACAACATCCCTCAAATGATCACCATTTTGAAAATGAAGAAGTTATGACTTTTTCAAACCCTTCAGTTTTTCAGTGGCCACTCTGTACAACTGACCAGGATGTGATTCTACGTGTAAATGTAAGTCGAAAGGAAAGAATAAAATTTGTCCATATGACGCGATTCGTTTTCGAGAAAATCGAATTTGAAAATTTATCAAGTACCAAGTACCAGTAACTTTGAACGTAATAGACGCAGAGTATATTTTCTCAAAAACGACGTTCTGAATGAAGAGAAGTTGTTAAGGACAGTCTCGACTGTTGTCGACCTTGTTCCTCTGCGTATATATTTGGCTCGAAAGACCACCCACTGTTGTGGGAAACTGATTGAATGTTGAATTATGCGAGTGATACATTCACAAGATAGTGACACAAGTAGCACACTTTTTGTAGACCTTGACTTTACTTGCCGGAAGGAACCCCGTGTTGGCCCTTTTTATCACGTGATCGGAAAAGTGACGTGTTAAGACCAGGAGGTAGTGTCGGGGAGGTCATTCCCCTAAAGCAATATTTGTAATTGCCTTATGGGCCTGGCAATATTGCCCCCGGATGCGTCTCTTTTACATTGCATTTATACGTTTGTTAGCCTTTACTACAGGGCCAAGTTCAAGGGACGCATTCCTAGCCCCTGGCTCTGACAGAAGTATATGTATGTATATACGTATACACATACAAAGTTATTATATATAAAATTTACATGTAACATATTACGATATTATATGTAATAATAAATAATAAATAATATAATAATAATATTATATAACCGTGATTTTATAATATAGCGTATCGCTTACTGCATGGTGATTATCAAGGGACTGTCCCTTGATAGTCTATTTGAACGCAATGTTACGCCTAGATTATCGGAGAATTCTCAGGAGGCGATCTGTACCGATCGGAGGTTAAACGATTCCTCTACTATCCTCCTGAGCCGGTAGAAAATGGGGGAAAATCTCTCGTTTTCTTTTCCATTGGGCTTTGAGATGAGGTTAAAATCGTTCGCATCATTTGTTAACTCGCGTTTTGTTTAAATATTCATTGAAACAGAATTTTCACTAAATGGATGCCCCACAAGCTATTGACTATTGACATAACCAAACGCTCTATTTTCCAATTCTAATGAGTTAACGAGGCCTTAGTCCTCGTGTTGAGTTTTTTCTTCGAAAATAACGTGAGTACATAAATCATTTAAATGCTGGGAAACGTGTAATAATATTATTGCAAAGAAATTCGGTAGTACGTAGAATTCATGGAAGGAGAAACATAAAACGGATACAAAGGATCCTCGTGGTCTGTAGAAAGGATAAGATCGCAATCTGAAAACGATAAATGAAGCTCGGCAGAGAGATTGAAGTAAAGATTGACATTCAATTCGATGCGAGTTATCGAAGTCTGCAACTCTTCTGAATGAACGTCGATTTTATAAATATATTTTTTTAAAGTACCGTTTTGTATAGAATTTGTGTAGAATACTGATAATTAAATATTCAACAGGACAGTATAATATAATAAACTTAGGCACGTTTCAAAGCTTCTTTCAAAATGCATCAATCCAATTCATTTTACTCTAAGATGTTTTTACATCACGTAGCGGATGAGAAAGTGAAGATACTTTTCTTATCGAGAATGTTACGAATCTTTGTAGCGTATAAAAACATTGAAAAATTCTTTTCACGATTGAATCTACAACGGATTTGAAGATTGAAACCGCCCCTTTACAACGATCCTTCAAAACATGCCGTGCGATTTTTTCTCGTCAATTTATCGAACTTTGAGTGTCAGAAAACGCGTGTGACGACGATTTCTTGAATTCTAATAAAATGAAGTCTAATAAAATGCAACAACAGAGCAAACCGTTGAATTAAAGTTGCTAAATCTTTCCCAGCTAGATTTTCACTCGGTCGATTAATTTGTTTGTTAATGCGATCTAATTTTCTAATGATCACGAATCCAAATTCCATAGGAAACAAAGTTAAATTTCCCAAAAAGCGAATAATATTAACTTACCGCGTCGTTTCTAATCGCATCTTGTTCGATAAGATTTATATCTAAATCCTCGTTAATTAACGACGTTAGCTCTATCTTTTCACAATTGTCGTTACATTCCTGTTTGAATTCCTGTGCGAGGAAGTAACTGTCGCTATCGTCAGAATCCACGCAAGAGAACATCGATTCGGTCGATCCTACAGATTCACGATCTTTGCTGCGAGCGGTTTTAGGCGACTTTAGATTGTCTTCGTTGTTCAACCACCAGCCGAAATCATCCTTCTTCAACATTTCTTTCAGCTTCGTGTCGCCGCTGTTTCTTCCTTTTAGGCAGAACATCGTAGACGAGTTCTTGAATGCAATTTCACCGATCTTTGGATATTTTTGTGTCGAATCAAATCTGAAAGAAGCAAGATCGGATCAGACTGTGGATTTTCGTGCACTTGCAATTTAAATCCTCGAGAATACCTTAGAAACCAAAGTGATCAACTTCGCATTTCGTAAGTTTCACAATTTCGTGTTTCACTCTGAAAAAGAAAAGGAAACAAAATATTTATCTAGAAAAAAGAAGTAAATAATAGCAAATTTCGAAGTAAATTAAAAAAGAAGCGTTATCGCTTTCCTTTACTTTACAAATTTGGACTTGATTCATTGTAGCTTCTGAAAAGCTACTAGAATATTAAATATTAAATAATCTACTTCAAGTCACGCGCGTAATATCGAAAATTAGATATTTTATTTGTTACAATAAATGACATCTTTAAATAGCATTTGAGAGATTTTATTTATATTAATTTGCTTATTTGAAATTTTATTGAAAATAATGATTTATTGTCTCTTAACGTTTCGTTACATATGTATTATTAACACATGTACGTATATGTATGAATAAACCTAAACAGGTACATACTATATCGTCGATACAAAGGGCTTAATAAACTCGGTTCAAATTATTGCTTTGTATTCGATTCATGTAACATATTGATATAATACATTAATATAATGCAATGATTATATTAATACATATTAATATAAGTAGATATTATAATATAGAGCTAATTGTAATATTTAAATATTTTGAAAAATTTTCTAAAATATAATAAAATATGTAGACAAACTGTAACATTCGCAGTAAAGGAAAAAAAAAAATGGTACAACAGAGTATATTTCAAGTAAATATTCCATTTAAAACTGTCATATATCAGGATATGTCATATATCAGGCGAGACACTTTTGTAATACAGAACAATTTCAAAGTATGGACACATACACTTGTCAATCATGGAGCACTCCAAATTGTACTGTAAAATTAAAAGCGGAAAACTAAAAAATTAAGAGCTATAAATAATAAATGCAAGCTATTTCGAACAGACGGGCAAATAAAGGAATACAATGAGAGAAGAAATTATTCTTTACAGTAAATTATCCCACAGCGTTTGAAAAACTACCCTAACCAAAATCAATAAAACAAGTGAACAACTCTGAAGAACGTAGAAAATTAAAAAGATATTATATCTATAATTTAGATTTAGCAACAATAATTGTGGTACATCACTGAATTCCTTATTATTATTGTTGCATTTATAGAAATTGCAAAAAAAGAAAAATACTATTATTTCATTGCTTCAAATAAAATTTTTCTCTCGATCATATCCATTTTAAATTAGTCATTGCAAAATATTTATAAGAGCAAAAACATCGCTTATCGGTGACTACTGTGTTAAAATAAAAATAAAAATTAATTCAGTAGTAACTGAAATTCGAAATAACTAATAAAACTCAAATTCAAAAATACCAGATTTGATTTTAAAAAAATTTTTGTTTCGAGAGTTACCGCCGGTAGTGAAATGTGTAGCAAATTGTTTCAAGAACTGCACTAGATTCAATGCAGATCTCAATTTGGTTAGATTAGAGTTTGGGTTAGTTCGCGATTAGATTAGAATCCCATAGAAATGGAATTGGGCAGCGCTATTTTCTGAGAATTTCTGGATCTTTGCGTAAAGATATCGCCATCTTTATAAATTAAACTTTGGCGATTTCAATTGCAAATTTTTTTTGTATATTGAGTATTAAATCAGAAATGTTTCAGACTTAAAATTTCAGTCTGTAAGAATTTTATTCTACAATAAAATACACATAACACTAGAATTACCTATTTATGAATATTTAAATATATTACATACATATAGATAATTAGAATCGAAACAGTGCGATTAAAATAAACAAGCATATATTTGGTGTGGACAATGTAATAAATCTGGATACTACGCATAATATATCCGGGCATTGTTAACAATAACAAGTAAGATTGGGTGTACGGGTGAATGATAAAAACTGCTCCCATGGAAATCATTGACGACAAATTGATATTTATTAGGCTGCCTGATAATTTTTGTTATTGTTCATAATGAGAATTTATTACATTGTCCATAATATATACACAGTATATGCATACAGCGAAAATAGAAAGTAAATATATATGTCTAACTAAACTGTGAGATTCATAAATTATATTAAGTATAATAACCATTAAGATTTAGATAATAATATGCTGTTGTAGTATAATATTTATGGCATTTAAAAGATGTGTTTACATATAAATGTAAAAAATACAAAACTAGATGCAAAAAAATTTTTTAAGTAAAATAGTAATCTATGAGGTTACAAAATTGTTAAAGAATTAATTTAGATATGTATCTTAAAATAGAATTTAGCTGCCGAATTCTCAAGCCTTCCAAGATTGAGATCTAAAGCGTACCGGCTAAAGCGGCTGAAGATTGGTTTCTATAGAATACTCTAAATTAAGCAATACTCCGTTACGTTACTAATCTCCAGATCTTACGTTATTAATTAAGAAAGATTAAAACATATTAAATAAATTCCGTACCTTCAAGGTATATTATTCACTTCTGACGCTGTACGTGTAATTACTCTTTTATTTCAATAAAAGTCAGTATTAATTTTCTCGAAAGCACACATATGTTTTTTGTAATCACAGAAACAGAAACAGAAAGACTCTGACACTCGTCATTTTTACAAGTTTTACAACTCCAATATTAACACTTAATTTTTCTGAACCCAATGGAGAAACAAATTCATACACATAATAACTCCAACTACCGTTCAATCACAATTTCTCACCCAAATAACAGGACATTATACTCAGATGAAAAGATTTGGCAAACACAAGCCACTGCAAATCACCAATTGAGATCTCGCCTCAATAATGAAGTTCCATCGTCAAAGTTACACGCGAATGGAATCGCGTACGTCTGACGACGAACTGGGACAACGAGTAAGTCATTATACGTACACTTGCCCGGCTTCTGTGTCGACTTCGAAGGCTCGGCCCGAGAACGTTAAACCGCCGATAAATCGATCGGTCAACGACAAAAGTTCTCATCGATCCACGTTCCTCGAACAGTTTCTTGACGCGTGAAAGTATATAATATCACGCGCAGGTTAGGATCATCGCAGTCGCGAGTTTTTGATCACGACTCTCCGGTTTGACAGCCGGTTGACGAAGCGCCGCTGCAGTCCGATTTTCCTTGACCACCGAGTAGCCATGGGAACGCTAATTTAATAATCCGACGGTTTCTTGTTTCGTGCCGTTTCGCGTTCGGCGAGCGTTTAGAGCCGCGTGTCGATTAACGTCGCGTGTTCGCTGGATCTTGCTCGTTCCCGGAATTGATTTATAGACGACGATTAGATTCAATCGCGGAAATGAAGCCACGCGGCGAGATGAGATTTGCGCGCGCGTTATGGTTTGTTGCTTTTTCGTACGGCATCCGATAAGCCTCGGATTGGTAAGCCGAGAACGATCGAACGTGGAGAACAAATCAATTAATTGAGAGGAGTGTCGAATTAGTGTAAGCGTAACAGATGCATTTGACGTCAGAACGTCTCTTAACAAGTGGTAGTTACTTAATGTTTTTTGTGCATGATTGTTATTGGACACTTACCTGTGTTTATAAGCTTAAAATGAAGATTAAAAATTTATGCGTGCATGCGTACTTAATCATACCTATTAATATTTGAAATAATTTTTAATTATTTCGCTATTTAACACCAGAACTACCAGAGTAGTCCAAAATGACCAATTTATAATTTTCTATGGAAATTTTATGCATTTATAACAGCGTATTTTTAGATACTCGAGATTTTTAATAAAATATATTAACAGAAGTTTGTGGTCTTTATCGTATTATTAATATCTTCTTGTATCTTGTACTTTAATTTCTTTGCCACAAATATTATACTTTGGTCGTCGGTAGTTCTAGTATTAATTGGATATATATTTCTTAATTTATTTTACATAGCTATATTTAATTTAGTGCATACGTAGTCCGCGTAATTTTTTCTAATCAGTTACATATTTAATCGTTTAAGTTATTTACTTGATATAATAATTGATGGAACGAGACTAAGATTTTGCAAATTATTTTTTGTTTAGTATAAAAAACTTAGGAGAAATTTCCTTAGGAATAAGGAACATTGAAAAATATTTAATAAACATACGTATACTTTCGGCAGAAAATTATTTCATTAAATGTCATTATGATTCTAATAATTTGAATCTTTTATTCTTTACGTGTTTTTAACGAATATTGTTAACATCTTTGATTTAAAAGAAAAGATTCAAGTTGATACTCTGCAATAATTTTGAAGATATTTTTTAATATGTGCTTTTAATACTTTATTTGATCATTTATACGAAAAAGAAATATGAATCTATTCTATTTTTATTTTCAACTTAACAAATGCACAGAGTATAAATTATGACGAGCGGAATAAAAATTAACAAACATATATTAACGCGCGAACATGTTTATTGTATTTAATATTAGCTTTTAAAAATCTAAAAATTCAAGCATATTTCTTATCTTGTACAATATTCGATGTTAATGTAGAAAAGTCGAATGTTTTCATTAATTATTATAACTTATGCAGCCGCTTTGATAAGAAACAAATTACATTTGCAACTCTAATTTTATCTTTGCCTGTGTGCTTCGCGCCATTTAAATATGTGGATATAATCCAGATGTTTACAATACAAAATAAACATTAATCGCCCATTTATCGTCCTTTTACTTATCTCTGTTCATCTAATCAGACTTATTTTAATTCATTCTTACCTTGATCTTTGAATTCGTATTTTCACATAATACACGCACATGTTTAAAAGAGTAATATACATATATATACATTACGTATTCACGAATCAAGAAATTAACAGCACAAAAATATACGTGTGATGTGAGTTTTTACGTGAAAACGCCATAAAATTGATCGAACAAACACATCATCACATCACAAATCAATTCATATTCACTTAACCACTTGCGCTGACAATTGATTGCGGACCATAACGAGTGACCAAAAACCGTATACAATAATTTGTCGCTTTTTTTTTTTGAACTCGGTATGATATCACTGGACAGAAATTATTGAGAAATAATAAATTTATTATTTGTTTTGCCTGGGTTATACTTAAAACTAAGAGTATATTGCAATTTTGGGACAAAAAATTCTCGACGTGCGTGGTACGTCATTATAGTGCAAGAGGTTAAATGGAATTTTATCGTCTTCGATCGCAATCGTAAAAAACTCGTTCGGTTCACCGATCTACGCATCGACTGTATCCAAGTATACACTGACCCATACCACGTTTTTTCTCCGGCTATAACATCATTCGTTTCACCCACAATGATGAATGTCGGTGTTTGTTTTCGATACGGCCTAAACAAATATTGCGATAGCGAGTTCAATCAATTCTCACTGTTACTCACCTATATATGTATGCCCATACTCGCGGGAGTACGTTCTTTCACGATAACTCGATGACCCGGCTTTCGCGATACGAGTTCCTCGTTCGTAAGTTGAGTCAGAGTAATGCCAATTTGAATCTTGTTGATACGAACGTGAACAGAAACTGTCCTTCAGATCGTGAGATTTGTTTTGTAAACACTATTATACCGGTGAATTTTAGTTATGACAGGTGAAAATTTTAACATACTCAGAGATCCAGTTTAGCGTTGATATTATAAATTATTGTATGTATTTAATTTTAGCGAAAGACTAGTATTTATTCTGTGAACTTCCCTCCCCCAGTCCAAGAATCTAAATTATAATCTATCGTATTTTATACGTGTTGCCCTGAAACTTTTTGAACACGTTAAATAAATAAAATCGCGATATATGAAAATAAATCGAAATGAAAGATAACATTTTTTGCTTAGAATTAGGAGAATCGTGTCAAAAGATTTGTACTTGAGGTTGGCTAGTTTCGAAATGATATTTTAAGCGCAAAAATATAGTTTGATATATCTGAAGTGAGTAACTGTGAATATAAACATATTTGACTGTTTGAGACAAACAGTCTCACTAAAGTATAATCCGTTCTAAGATTTATAATCAAATTATTTGAGTCGATATTTTTCGTAACGTGCAATGTAGGCTATATCTTATATTACTTTGTTGCTAGTGAGAAACAAATGATCCAATTATATTCACAATACAGATTTCAATTCATAATATTGATTAAACTTTGATTCACCAGATTCTTTACATTTCGTTCATTGTGAAACAATTTTGTAATTATTACTTTAGTTTAATCATTGTTGATGATTTTGTGATCTATTGTTTGTTATTACATTATCACGACTATATGTTGTTATATTATTTTAAAATTTATGTTATTTCAAGAAAAATTTTATTTTTAACGTAATTTTTATTTCTTTAAAACTACCTTTATTAATTGATCTAGTTTTTAGTTAAACATTTTTATTATTTGATTTATCTTCATCCGGTGTACATGTAAATAAAGTATCACTATTCAAATAAATAAATATTCAAACGAACAAACAAAAAAAAACTGAACGAGTTATTTTAAGTATTTAAATATTCAAATATTTATTTCAAGTATTTGAATAAGAAATACGGTTAGAAATATGAAAAAAATTACTCAAGTAAAAACATTATTTAAAATAACTATAGAAAACGAATAAACTAATAACTATTAAAACACTGTGGAAAAAACTGTTAAATATTACAAACTATAACTATTAAAGCACTATAAAAAGAAAAATATTCAAATGTCGAATGAGTGTGTTATTTGAATTATTTAAATCGTCAATGAACACTAAATATACGTTTCGAACCATACACTTGCACAGACGGACGTGAAATTTTTTCATCACGTATTTTTAACGTTGTGAAATTATATCGGAAACAATCGAACAAAACAGTGACACGAAATCGTGTTGTACATCGAACTAACAATAAAAGCGAACGAATCAAGCGTCGATTGTCTGTCGTGAATGTTCCCAGATATATTCGTCGACACAAATTGCGAAATTCTCATTTTCCGGGAATTTTATCGTGTCATCGTGACGCGAGTTTTTGTGAAAAACAATGCGGATTGACTGTAAGTATTTATAATGAATATCGTCGCGAGAAGAACTTTAGTCACACTGAAGTTCTCCACGTTCATATTTGCTGCAATGTTGAAGACATATATTCTTTCACGTGGTAGTATCGAGTTTCGTGATTGAAACTTGCGTGTTTTTAGAAAAAAAACTGGTAATTGTGGTAAAGATTGTTTCAGAATTATACGTATATATAATAAGCCTTGCTCATTCATTTTGGCAATAGCGAGGTTTAAATATGCGTGGGAAAATTAATATTCATCGAAGTGATTCTTGTTAATGTTCGAACGTTCACGTTGAGAAATTGTTGCTTTATATGTTTGTTTATAATAATTAATTATTTTTTTTATGTTATATTAAATTTTTTAAAATTATTTAAAAGTTTATGTTATATCATGTTAGATATTAAATTAATTGTTTTTTTTCTCAATATATTAAGATGCTTATTATTTATTTAAACTATGCAATGAGTTATATTAAGACGTTGCTTAAATTGCTTAAATCGCGTAATTTCTTTAAGAGAATGTCAAATATCATACTATTATACATTTATATAGTAAATAGTTTGCTTGGGTAAAGAATATTTACACTATTATTTGCAAGCTTCGACTCTATTATGAAAAAGTTCCAATATATTTTTATATTTTTCGAAAATATAACATCGAGAACGAAATTATTATACAATCTAATAATTAATAGCTGTGCGTATATTTTTACGCACGAAAACTAAGTAATTCGGTAAATCAAAGGGTTGCACCAAATGTAGATTAATTTTGTACATTTTTATCGTTTCGTAAAATTTATGTTTTATTAACTGCAATAAGAGTTTTAGTATATTGAGTAGCAATTAATTCAGTAAGACTATTACAGAGAAATGTACACAAATGTACAATAATTTCTCGAACATGTGATTTCGAGATATTGTGTGCAATGACAGATTTTGAATTTACTTCTTATTATATAAGAGGTATCTCATGTATTGTGTGAAATTTGTTATAACAAGTATTGTGATTGCTCTTGTATAATTTGAAAGACTTTATATACTTAGGTAGTGGTATATAAGTGTATTGCTTGAAACATACAAGGTAAACAAACATTTTGACTCTAACGTCGTTTCTATTTGTACATACATATATTTTAGAACGATTAAAATAAGGTGAATATCATCGATAAAAAAAAGTTTAAATAATTACAGAAAATGCTCTTTCATTGTACTTTTAACGCAACATATTTTATAAAAATTAAAAATAATCTGACTCTGTTTCGTGTGTACATGAAAATTTCGAATTCATTTTACGTAATCAGATACAGTTTGCTTCTTTGTTAGTTTAATTACATTGACTCAAAGATTTTCCCAACGAAATGTTTAATCATATGACCTTAAAGATTTCCCCCACGAAAAAGTCAAGCAGAAAATTTATTAAAACACTACTAGAAGAACAGTTTTTAGTTCAATATTTTAAAATTAATTAGAGTGAAATAATACAAAAAGAAAATGTAACAAAGGAAGAAATTGTACTTATCATGCACAATCGCTGGAATTTAATTTTTTAATTCCAATAACTATTAGATTTTCGTTTCCTCCTGTTACAACTAATGAAGAAAATTTATATTTATACTGTCTTAAATACAGAGTACACTATTTTCTGTTATGATAAAAAGAACTTTGTGCTTAATTTTAGCATTTTGCGCTTTGGGTCTCGTGTAATACGGGATTCGTTATAATGCGAAATGTATTCCTCGGGAATAAGAATATAAGATCTTTTGAATTTGGATAAATGTTGTGTTTTCTAGTGTGCAATGTATTATTTAAACTAATAAAATAACTCATAAAATATCTCACTAAAAATGATAGAAAACAGTTGTATCTTCTTCGTGCTTACATACTCGTACGAGGGATTGGGATTCTTCTTTTCTAAAAATATATTGTTTATTTTTAATAAATCTCTTGTCATGTTGTTGTTGAAATACTCCTATATTCCCATGTCACGATAGAATAATTTTCACGTTTAATAATAGGCACTACGCAATTATCATTTAATTTCTCGTTAGCTTTTCGGCAGTGTTGCACCAAATAAATATTTGTTTAAGAGATGATATGATCAATTCAGTTGTTCAATTTAATGCTACTACAATATATTACATATTTATATAAAATATAAAATATATAAAGAATGTGAAGAATTTATAAAATACAAAAAGAATTGTTATACGTTATATTTAACTATATTATATATATGATTGTATAAGAATATTTCATTACATGTCAATTTCTGCAATTTCATCATTTTTTGTCTGTAGCATATAATGGTAAACATTTTCTATACGTTCATTTCCTATAGACAGTGTATTAAAATACTTTGGGGAAAAAATTATTATTGATATTAAAAGTACATAGTTATAGTTAAAACACCTATACATACACATATTCAAAGTTTTGGTCGATAGTGTAATGTAATATGCACGACTCGATGTATCTCTTTGTTCTTTGTAAAATAAGTACTGTAAAATATTTCGATTGAAAATTAATTAGTTGAATAATTTAACTTTAATTTTGTAGAAGTAATTGTATGAGTAAAGAAAAACATAAATACATGAGTATTGCGTTATATCTTTATAAGTTCTGCAAGATTAAAGTAGAGATAATTTTTAAAGTAATCAGTTTTTGATCTAGGTGTGAAAAGCGAACATAATCATAAAATTTTCAAAATGCTTTCACTTTTGAATTGAATACATGCACTATGTATGTTATGCATCATTTGATTTATACACAATGAATATTTCTTTGGTTTAGAATTCCAGATTACACTATTTATATTTATATATATTTTTTATAATATTTTATGTCATGCTAGTTACGATGTTATTAGTAGATTCTAGATATTTATGCGTTTTTATATTTTTATAATTATAACTAGAGAAATGGAATCTAAATAAATTCGTTTTATTTGCTAAATTTTATAATAAATACTCTACTTTGGATATTTTATATATTTTTGCATATTCTATATATTGCATGTATTTAGTTATTATAAGAACTAAATCGTAGCATGAGAATGTAAGTAATTCTATTAAAGTATTACATTAATATTTCATTGCATAATTTAATTTCTTTGTAATAAATTTATTAAAATTGTGAATTTTGCTTTTTTCTTGAATTTATCTTTAAGGAGAAACTTGTTTAATAACGTAAATTATGTGAGTGTATTGGCTTTATGCGATAAGAACGTAGTGTAGTGTGGTATAGATGTGTGACATATATATGTATGTCGTGTATGGCATGGGAGGTGTTATTGTTTACGAATTAGAGTTAGGTCGGTTAGAGTCGATTCGTAGAGGAGAAACCGCGATGTGAGGAAACTGAGAGAAAAGAATAGCGAGTTAAGATTAGTGAAGAGAATGAGTGATTGAGAGAGTGAGGAATCTAAAGCTTTACTGTTTTGTATCTAATTCTGTTTGTTCAATATATATTCTTTTAAAATCACCTCGTCCCATTATTCCAGCCACAAATTATATATATTTAATATAAATGTACAATTAATAACTCAACGATTATATACACAAGTACACTTAAATATAAAGATTTTACTGAAATTTATTTTATGTCGTTTATGTAATCATAGTAATCATATTCATTAAAACATTTTTCAATGTTAATTTAGGAAAATACGTCTTTTACATACATTTTTATTAAATTTAAATCTATATAATGGTATATAATGGTATTGGATTTTTCAATAAAACTATATTTATAACAAGTTTATAAACAATGATTAAATAGTAATAATGAAATTAATATAATAAAATTGTGTATCTACTATGTAATAAAACGTACGTATTGTATCATAATTTGACAACGTAATAGGATTTCCGTTTTCAAAATTATCTGGTCACGAAACACTCAATGTCTCATATACAAATTATTTATGCACTAATTCGTTCATTGTAAATTAAACACGTTGTAATAACTTTGATAATGCCATTCAGACCGTTATAATACAAACTGTAATCCCTTTGTATTCATTTTCACAATTAAAATATCCCTCAATAAATATCATTCTCGACATTTCCATCATGTTTACTTCCTACTTTGTATCAAAATACGTCTACTATTTTCATATACTGTCGAATGTAAGAGGGAACTCGTTGTCAGTGACAAATATCAATTACTACATTTGAAAGTTAAATATTTCTTGTATGATTTTTTATATTATTTGTCGAGTCGATCAATTCCACGAAATAAAAAATAGAATAATATACATTTGTTTTTGAAATTTAAATTTAAGTATTCGCTGTAAAGTCGTAATAATTTTCATCTAACGATATACAAAATGCATAAAATAATATATGGAAGAATCACATTCTGAAATAAATTTCATAGCGAAAAAAATTTTTATTATTTAGTGGGATTAAATTTAACTATAAAGAAAATTTATTTTAAATATATAAAGTTAAATATTAACCGAGTGGCTTGGCAGTGAAATTTTAAAAAATCCAGGAAATGGAGTTAATCCTTTGACTTTTCACTTTGATTCACTTTGATTTTCACTTTCATGGCTCAGCGAATGGCTCACTATAATGTAACATTATATACAAATTATTGCAAATTATATATTTATATTTATATACATTTATTCAACATATTTAAAATTTCAACATATATAAATGTTGCAAGAAATTGTTTATAATATTAAAAAATTTAATATTTCTTCTTAATCAGATCGAATTCATTAACATGGTATGAATTAGTACACGTATTAGTATAAAATATTAATGTGCATTTTAATTAAAAAAACGTCCCATGATTTTTCTCTCATTCGACGATACAATTATGCGAATAATCACTTTGCCTACATCACAAAAAAGTTAAAATTTCACTGAAATACGCTTGGACAGTACGTGCTCGTGTAAAGCCGCAATCGCACGAACTGCGCGAATGATAACGCCAGCTAGATTGTGTTTCAGATTTTGCTGTTTTCTAACAGTCAGCCTGTGGTCTAGGGGTACGATTCACCACCGTAAATCCAACATGTGGATAGAAACGGGTATTCGAGACTACATGCTGATTTTCATTTTTTCCGAGGGATTTTTTCGGTCAAAGGTTGACCTATATCGATGGTTGTGAGGCTCAGCTAGAAACTTGAATTTTAATTCGCTTTTTAGGACGAATATTCATAAGTGTGACGTCAAAAGGCCTTGGTCAGGGGATAAAAATGGAGCGCATCAGCGATAACGTTATCGATAGTGTTGTTGCAATTTGATATAACGGGTGTTTTGTGAAAGTTCACTAATTGCGCATTCGCTTCTACTTCTCTCACGTGCGTCCTCCTCGCGCATAGAAATACATTTCATCTCGTTTCAATATACTGATTAATAAACTGTTGAATTGTCATACATTTGTGGACAAATAGAAAATTGGAAAGAACAAAAATGCACAGATGCAATGCACATTACTATTTAGATTTTAATTTTTATGTTTATAAAAGTTTAAAAATACGGATAAATCTGCAGTATGATGTTAAGTAAACAATTGAAAAAGGAAACGAAAAAATGACAGATTTACAGATATATGTAAGTATGTTTTTCGCACAGAAAAAATTTCTTGGCTCTTTTTAATATATTATACGATAATTATAAGATATTTATTATGTGTAATATTTAATAAATGAAAAAAATAGATTCCATTTATTTAGATCTAATTAATTAACAATTAATAATAATTTATTAATAACAATAAATAATAATTTAGATTTAATAAATTAACAATTCTATAGTTAATACGATTTGTGTCATTCATATCATCTTTGATGCACAAAACATTGAACTTTCTCCATTAAAATGTTAGTGGTATGTAAAATAAGGGATGATACACATACATCATCCACGGCATGTACGTGATTTAAATGAAAAGTTGTACGAAAGCAAGGTAATGCGTTGAATACTAATTTATAATTATTGATTAATTGAAGCTGTGATGAAACAAAAAGAACTTACACAAGTGAGAAAAATGATGTATTGATTAATTCCGTGGTTCTTGAATAATTGTGATTTTCTTTCGTTGTTTTATTTGCTTATCGAAGTAAATATCTTATTTTATGTATCACCTTATGTACAAGCTATCTTCCAATAAAATTATGGCTAGTTGACCTTCTTCTATTGGCAATCGAAGCGATTATCTTTTTAAACGATAAGATGAATTAAATCAATCGTGATTCATACAACGTCTTGTGCAGCTATGTGGTTACATGTCGTGGTTTAGAATAAAGAAAATACAAGATGTTATTCTTCGGTACGAAGTGAAATTCAATCACAACACGTAATTTACTTATATAAGAAAATTGCTCGCGCCTACTTTTATTTTTCTGGAAGATGATACCGATAATGGTTGGTTATTAAATTTTTAAGTAATTGATCGTTGTTCAAAATATTGTGAAAAATAATTTCTGAAAAAAGTTTACTGATACAAAGTTTTCGTGAAAACATGCTTTTCTTGAAATAAATGAAAATTTGATTATTTGACTTATTACTTAAATCTTTATAAAAATGATTGATCAACGAAATGAGAAATAATTACTTTTTATTAATTTATAACAAAAAAGTATTTAGTTATTAACTGGACATTAATTGAATATTAACCATGAGTTTGAGGCATGAACAATACACTGAAATTATCTCTTAGATTAACTATATATAATATCATAGTTTATCAATGAATTAGCTTATTATTATAATTTACTTTTATACACTTATGTAAAATTTAAAAATACAAAAACACAAAATTACACAAAATGTATGTATATAATATACAAAATTATATAAAATATCTAATTAAGTAATTTCTTACTAATTAAGTAAGAAATTTGTTATACTTTTCAATCGATAAAAAATCTTTATTTAAATTCTATTTCTTTAACTGTTTTCATAAATATATATATTTGCATAAAAATCAGTTTAATAACTGGTATTAGAATAATTTAGTCGTACAGTACTAATAAATTTAACTTTAATAAGTTATTAAATTCGACTTTCGATCTATTTTGATTCATTTAGAATTTCTTTTGTAAAATTTTTACAACATTTGTAAATATCGTAATATATGATTTGCCAATAATTTGTCAGGTTTATTGAAATTAATCTGAAAAGACTAGAAAGAAGATTTTTTCGAATAATCTCTTTCATAATTTTTCATTTTGATTTTTTAGTTGATCAAATTTTTTTTATAAGAATTATGAATTTGAACGAATAATATTCTTCTTGTTGTTGCTGTAAAATCATATTTTTTCAATAATTTATGCAATTGTGTAAATTAAGTTAATTTTTTTGCAAAATCATAAAGATATAAACTAAACGCAATTTTATCAAAAAATTTTTAAATTGTTTATAGTTCTTAACTATCATGTTAAAGTTCAAATGATTCTCAATTTACTTTATAAATAGGAAAGTAATGTTACAAGAGAAACTAAAGATATTACCATTGAACTGTTATTAAAGTTCTCTAAATTTAATAAAACTATAGAATTCGCAGATTATGGGAGATAAAATGAATTCTTAAAATTTTCTTTCATATCCAATATTAAGTAGAATAAATAGGTCGATATTAAGCTGATAAAAATAGAATTTGATAACATACATTGATTGAAAAGAATTGTAAATGAAATATTGCTCCCCAACAGTTTAACCAAAAACAAATTTAGAAATAAAATTTATATATTTTATTCTTAATTGTTATTACACTGTTATATTATTATAATATTATAGATTCTAAATTCATCATATATATGAAGTTGAGAAATTCTACGGTTTAAAATAACACGAAAATCAAGAATAACAGTATTGCGTTGGTGGTCTCAGTTTCGAGAAAATCGAGTTTGAAAACTTATTAAGCATACGTGAATTTGCGTAATTCCCCAGGGCACTCGTCTAATTCACAGGGCAGGAGGTTGTTCTATACATGAAAATAAATCGGAAATGTAGAATAAAATTTTTTCGTTTGTAATCTCATTTTCGAGAAAATCGAATTTGAAAGTTGGTCTAGTACGCTGACACTGAGCTACAAAATTTTATTCTCGATTTATTTTCGTTTATGGTATGAACTCCTGAAATTAGTTACATAAATGTATCTACATTTGGCAAGTTTCAATAAGAAATGTTTTTCAGACGATAATTTTGATCGTGCATAGCTTTTTCAAAATATCATGTATTTAATTGAAAAACTATTTATATATAATTCGATATACTTAATTATTATTATTATTTGTTGCACTCTTTTGAAACAATTGATTTTTAATTTTCTGTATTGAAATTGAAGCTATTTATTTTATACACTAAAAATATTTAATTTGCAGCTCTATCTACTGTTTCTGACATATTCGTGAATTGAACACTACACACAAGAGTCAAAATAAATGTTACATTTACAGCTATTCGTAATTCTTAACAATTTATTCATTTTGTATTCAATATTAAATGCTTAATATATATATATTTTTTATTATACTTAAAATTTTTTTAAGTTTTTAATTCAGATTTATGTATTTAATACAAGATACATGATTGCAAGCAGATGGTGTAATATTTGTAAAGTTTGAACGAGAATATGTTAAATTTTTAATAACAGGAAAGTAACAATAAAGAATTTCCAATATTTAAAATAATAATTGGACACTCTCTCGATGTATATAAGTATTTCTATATTATTCATATTACATATTAGAAAACGTGTTTTCTAATATAAGCATCTGAAGAATTTAATTTAATAAAAGCAATATGGCGCTGCAATTTACATATCTTTGTCTATTAAATTCCAATATGAGTGTAAAAATATTGTAAGTATTAATTTAATTCTCTTATAACTAACATTATATTACGAAATCCTATTGTATTATTGATTATATCATATAGGATGATAACTCCAAAAATGTAAAATATTTCTATTTTTTAGATCAAGTATATTTCTAAAATTGAATTAATTCGTTTTATTAAAATACTACCGAAGAAATTTTCCACTAAGAATACTACTATCAATTTTGCATATTGTATCCTTTAACGTATTTATTATAAGATTCTTGGCTGTTATGTAGAAAAAAATTCTAATTTTATCGTCACAAAAAGAAGCTCAAAGGATTCATATTAAAACATCAAATAGTCCATTCTATCGGATTTTCTCGTCCTCATTTTTCATAGGGAATCTGATATAAATGCAGTCTAATATTAACCAAAAAGTAAAATAAAATTTTATCATATTAAAATTTTACATTTTTATTAAAATTTTTCCATTTTTTTTGCCAAAAAAAAAAAAATCACCTGAACGTATTACGCAGAAAAGCAGTTAAGTTAACGTAATAAGTTAACGTAAATTTGTTTTATTTGTAACTGTGTTTACTGTATATACGTTTACTGTATATATGTGTATACGTGAATTTTGTACTTTATATATCGATATTGAGTAAAAAAAAGTTTATTACTTTATTAAAAAAATTTTACGAGTCTTTGTAAAAAATAAATTTCTATTATTCTATTTTGTAATTTTTATTAGTAAATTTTGCTACAGTTGTTACAGTTTTTAAGACAAAGGTTGACGAGATGGTTCTTGGGAAATTTTTCGTAAAGAGACTATTTACATTAATTTACGGCTATGTGTATTTAACTATATTTTACAGTCAACGTACGTACGTAAGTTTGATACACCTATATATTTCAATATTTTGTTACAAAGAAAAAGACACAGACGTTCATTACTATTTTCGTACAATTTTCGTACGTAAACGTTTCTAACGAATTTCTATATTTCCAATTTACAGAGCCATGTATTATTCATGTGAATAACCTTACTTTTAGAATATACAACTAGTATAACAGAAATATCGTACCTGTTATTTGGCGAAAACTCAACTTCGCAGAGGTTATGTACAGTGTGACACAGTTCACAATTCTGAAGCCGTTTCTCAAAGTTTGGCGCCACTCGACGCTCTCGAAGATTTAAACCGGGGAAAATCGGTGTCGAGACGTTGAGATCAAACCGAACGAGATAAGTGACGACGAACGAGCTGCAACGTCTTCCTTCCGTTACACTTTGCTCTAGTACGGATCTAGTACGTTGATAACTGCGATTGCAAATATCGTTTCAGTAAAATACTGAAAATATCGCGTTACGGGGATACGGACGCGCGATAAATTGGCCGTTTGGCAACCGACACGGCGAAGACGCGGTCGCGCGGCGAGGTCGATAGCTGGTCACGTGAGCGGCGCGCGATCGATACATCGAAACGACGCTACGGTCGCACGGTACGCGGAATTGGCGACGCGAACGAGGTCTCAACCGTTGCAGCGAAATCGAGAGATCGACGAACTTTCGAACGGGGCGGCGAAGAAATCGCTTGGTAAGGAGCGCACTTCCGGGTCCTTAAGGCGCATGTACACAAACATGGCGTCTTGGCGGAGGACGGTGGCAAGCGTACGCGGCGTTCGTGGGCTTTGGCGGGGTTTGTCGGATCGATAGCGCGCATGAGAGTGCGCGAACACGTACGTCGGTGATCGTCGCGACCTGGCCGCCACCGTGAGTCGAGTATCCGGTGAGTGTTCACCGATGTCAATAGCGTACGTGCGTCCGAGTGACGAGCACCGGAGCCGGTAGCTCGTCTCGACGAGGTTCACCAGTCGGTCGTGTGCGTCCATTTCGCGCGTTTCATCGCGTTCGGTTAATCGGCCGACTGTGGTCGTATTCGCTTTGTTTGGATCGTGCTCCGGTATCGAAAGCCGATCCGGTCTGGACCCAGTCCCGCCGCGAGTGACTCTCATGTACGAGGTTATGTTCACGGTGGTTACGCGCGGAAGTACCGCGGAAGCCGGTATGGAGTCTCGCTGAGAGTGATATGTCCGTGATGTCACGAGGCTCGCCCTGGTGCTGGGACGCACCGGGGACGAGCAAGCTCATGATTTTTTTCACCATCGCCATCCTCCTCGGCTTGTTGTCGCGAGGCGTCGTCGCCGAGAAGAGCAAAAAATGTGAGTAAAAGTGCTCGACTGTGCTCCTTCTTTCTGTTTTTTTTTCCTTCTCGCTGTTTTTACGGTTGATAACCGCTTCGCGTGTGCCGCACGAGTCCCAGCCCAGGTGGGATTAGCATCGTTTCGGGGCAATGAGACGCAGTTTGAAAATGTTTTCGCGTCATGCGCTTCGGAAGTTACTCCGTGAAGTTGTCGCGAGATTTATCGGAGATTTTTGTCGCGTTTTTTGAACCGTTGCCGTTACCACCACTGACACATTTTTGGACTTTCTCTCGATCGTTCGGTTTTCGTAAAGTCGTTTTGAACAATCGAGGTTAGAACGCAATTTTTCAACCAACCAAGTTGATTGAAAAATATATATCTTTTTCCCGTCAGATTTTTGCTCAGTGAAAATATGGGCTCGTTTTACTTTCGAACGTGATTCTGACTTATTAATGTAAACAATAAACGCTTATCGTGGAAAGTTTAGATTAGAAAGTTGCGGATTCTCGTAGACACAGTCAGAGGAAAGGAGTTAAATTAGTCCCAAACTTTAATTAAAGCGCAATTGGAAGTACGAGTTTTGTTTTACTTCGAACTTATTGTTAGTCATTTAGTTCTGACTTTTTGATTCTGTCTGCAACTTTTTTTAATCTTTTCTCAATTTTTATGGAAAAATAGTTCACTCCACTCGTGTAAAGTTTTTCCTTCCTATTGTATTCAACGGTTGCTTCCGTTGTTTCTGCGGTCACCAAAACCACGTGGCAAGAAACTTTGTTACGCGTCGTCGTGTGCATTACTTTACAAGCTGTCGTTGTTAAATAAAATACGAACAACACGTTAATTTTAAATTAGTATTAATTCGGTGTCTTTTTTTAGACAAATAGACTAGTCATTTATTTGTTGATTTTGTTTTCGATAGGAAGTTGTTTTTTGGATTATTTTTTTTTTTTAATTAGCTATTTAAAATCGTTTGAATAATAATAAAGTCATTTAAAATTGCACTCGAGAGAAGTTTTCACTTTACAATTGTTCAAATTCTTTGAATTTTCAATTTTCGATATCCTTGATTAGACACGCTTAAATTACTATTGAAAAATCTCTAAACTGTGTTTTACAAATGTGACGATTTATGCTTAAAAATTCCACACAAAAATATCTACACTAATTTCTAATATTTAACAATTATTCATTTCTAAATAAGACAGATTTATTTTTAAATAGAAGAGAATTTAGAAACATTTTATTTTTTCGAAATTTGAAAATTGATTTTGTATACAAACGAACATGTCTAGTATTAACGATTAAAACTCTGGATGGTAATGTTAGAAATGAAATTGATGAAAATAATTATAATCGTATAAAATCGTGCATGAGACACTTATAAAACGATGAACTCGTTGTTAAACAACGGAAAAACAAATTTTACTACGTGATGTATTAGAGAATTGGCTAAAAAGTGGGTTTTCAGTTTAAAAGAACTTTGATTTTACTGAACTGGTTGCGTGCTGCGTATATCGATCAGTTGTACGTATGTTCAGTCATTTTACGACTGTGCAACCATTGTAATTGCTAAACCTCGTTATTACACTGCTCGTTGTATGTTAATTTTTAATTTTCCATTGGTTCAATTTTGCTGTTTACAATTATTTGAATGGAAGGATTACGAGAGTCCTGTGAATGAAGATATTATAGGCCAGAAGGAAGGAGGTTGATTTACCTGCTTGCTTCTATAGACCTCATTTCCAGGAGTTTGAACTTTTGTGTACAAAGTATAATAATACATTCGCTTGCGCTTATCATTTAAGAATACGAAATTCGTAGTCTGATCTTATTATAGAGACTTTTATTTCATGACAATAAATAACGAAAGATATTTTAAATGAAAATGTTATTAATGTTTTGTAAATGTAATTATATCTTTCTATTAACAGTTAATAGTTTCTCAATTTTAAATCAGTGTTATGTTATTACACATGTATATTTAAAATATCTGATTTATAGAAAGTGTTTTAATCTTAGAAGCTGAAATTCGTCGAAATGTAGAGATCGATTGTATCACTGAAAAAACTTCATTCAAATAACTACGAGCTACATTGTATTTACGTTTGCAACTTTTATCAGATTTTTTTTAGATCTTAATTAAATATTAATGAGATCCTTAGCTTCAATTCTTTAATACTTTTACATTGTTAACATATTTTTGAAAGATAATTGAAAGGAAGTCACCACGGATTTCGATATTTTTTTTAATATATTGGCAGGATCATCAATATGATGGTTGCTGCTGTTTATTAAAAAGTTATTGTCAAAAAAAATTTACTCAGATATACATAATTTTTCGCACAATATACAATACTTATGTATTATGAACATACCTTTATGAAGTATAAGTGGGGGTATAGTATTCTCTATTAAATGTATAAATGTTTGAAAAATTATGTATCTTTGAATAAACTGACAATGACTTTTTAATAAACAACGACTACCACCAAAATCTTTACTATACTACTTGCAGTCAGTGTGACGATCTTGATAATACGTTAAAAGATCATCGAAACTGGAGATAGTTTTTTGTAAATAATTATCTATTTTTCTAGCGAGTTCGAGATTTTACGTATTGCATAGCTCGTAGTTCTTGAAAATAATTATGTTTTCGCAATATCGTCGTAATTTATTTTAGAATAATATTTATCACGCGTGAGATTACGCGTTTCAAATAGACGATAACATTTCAATTATATACATAAATTTAGTGCAATATGATAACATGCTTAATATTAATATTTTATCATAATATTAATATCAAAGATGAAATGTTAAACACATAGAGGTACAGTAACGTTATCATTCCACAGAGTATTTGAGTCTACTCTTACTTCTGTTTAACGATATACTAGTGATCAATATATTACATAGTAAATACGTTAGTAATTTTAAATATTCCAGCTTAAACTGAAGGAAAACACAAACTTTGCAGATGTTATTGAAAAGAAATGTTACGTCATAGAAATAAATTTACTCTATAGAGAATTTTGATTTATTAATGTAACTATCAACGCAGAATGAAAGAAAAAGGCAATGGGAGTGGACAAAAAGAAAGCAATTTACTGGGTGACTCTAATGCGAGCCTTGAATATTAATGTTGCACAAGCATTACCCAAAGTTGCACTTTACTTCTTTGTAGAGCATTTAGTGCTTACTTTACATGCATTTAGTCGTAACCGGTGGTAAAATTTCATGTTAATTTTAGGTTTCTCCTGCATTTGCTGCCATGAAACATTATGCAAAATAAATAGGCATTACTCTGAAGACGCATTGCGATGATAATTTTTTTTAATCTGTGCAACGTCTCTTGGTATTATTCTTCTTTCCGTGTATGTTTATTTCCCTCCACTAAAACATTGTAGTAAAGCTTCGTTTTAAATGTATCATGTTTTCAAACTTGGGTTTTCATATTTTTCATACTTCCTGTGAATTCCTAACTGGCATCGTCAGACACCGAGAGTAATAAAAATTTTGCGTTACCTAATTTAATACAAAGATATAAAATAAAATTAACTCGGTCTGACGTTTCTGAAAAATTAAAAAATATCTCAAATTTAAATAAATAAATTTTATGTTGAACATCTTTCCAAAATATTATAAGCCCTTTTTTGTTGATCGCAGTATTTAAGGTTAAATTTTTATATAATAATCTAATACAAATTACCATAGGTATCTATAACACAACTATATATATATATATATATATATATATATATCCGATATTATAAGAAAATTATGTTACGTTCTTTGATATTATATTTTTTTCTTTTTACTAAAAGTTTTCTCAATGGAAAGACATTAATTCAACAACTTGTCGTGTCCAATTTCTTCTGACCTTTCAGTGTTCGACGTACAATCGGAAAAGTCAATTGTTGGAACGTTCCAATTATCCCGGATAATTGAAAATATGCTGTGATAAATCGTAAGGAGACAAAGATTGATGAGGAACTTATATAGTCACTTCTTTTTTTCACACTACATATTTCGCAAGTTTTTACTTTTCTTTCTTTCATAAGACCTGAATTTTGCAAGTGAGCTTAATTAATCTTTATATAATGATGGATTATAGAAAAATAAATATGACGACCAAACAGAAGAAAAAATTTAAAAAATAAGCGGTGATTATAATTTTACAAAATGAAAGCGTAGTCTTCAAAAGCCACGAACGAATATAGTTAGACTATGTATTTTTATATTTTTATAGATGTAATTAAAGAAACGAATGGTACTATTATGTTAATTAAAATTAACTAGAATTCAAGATATTTGCTTCATTTTGTGTTTTTCATTTTTCTTGATAGAAATTAATAAACTCGATTCAATGAAAAAATTAAAACTAACCGAGTAACTTAACTTTGACCAGTTGTAGAAATTAATCCAATTAATAGAAATTTGTTTTTGTCCACAT
Source organism: Melipona beecheii (assembly GCA_032399605.1). Classification (NCBI taxonomy): domain Eukaryota; kingdom Metazoa; phylum Arthropoda; class Insecta; order Hymenoptera; family Apidae; genus Melipona; species Melipona beecheii. The sequence continues at coordinate 142,584 of JAUCMO010000064.1, forward strand.
TCAAATGTATTATATGCATGTTAACGCTTTCAAATTTCTCATAAATGTATAAATATGTATAATCAAAATATGATATATAATGATATGACGTAACATACAACATTCTAAAATATTACATATTTTAAATAATTGCCATCAACTGAAAAATTGTTCGGTTTAATGGTTGTTAACTTTTTCACTGTTACTGCGTGTACTTTAGAAACATTAGTGTAATCACACAACGTAAAGGTTTATTCCTGCCTACGTTTCATGCTAAACTCAATTCCCTTCTCTTCATTTCTCTTGTTATTAACTGTTCAATCGTTGGGTACAGGTATATATCACTCGGTTTGCTCTCCTTTGTTTCAGTTGTTTTGTTAATTTCAGCCCTCATCTCGAGGATTCTCCCTTTCCGGACTGTAATAAACTTTCGCCTGTTTCCTCCGGCTCTCCTTATACATTTTATACGTTCACAAAGCTTTTCCCTCTCGCCGAAATCCCACGCGAAGCTTATCATTCTCGTTTCGGCCTGAATAACAAGGGGAATGATAAAATGTCCTTCCTATTATTCGAAGAGTTATTCATTAGAGTTATTCATTAGAGTTGGGCAACAGAAGTTTTATGAACACACGTGGGGCTACGCTCGTTTTCGTTTCATCGTTCTCAGCCTTTGTTTGGTTTTTTAATCGTGTCACGTTTCATTCGATTAAGTACTCTTTTTTCTTTTCTTTTGTTTTTCTCTGTTCGATCGTACGCTTGAAATTCATACACTTGAAATTTTATTTGCCGCAAATTCACCGCGAGACAAAGCATTCTGTTTCCAATTAAAGCGAGGAACGACAACGCTTCGAAAGACATGATATATCGTTTTCGTGTACAAACGACGGTATCCTTCTGTTCGATGGTTTATTATTTCCGTAGGAAACGAGAAGATGAAAGCAAACGTCATTGCAAATGATCACTGAAAAGATTAATTAAATCGGGTGAGTTGAAGAACAGCCACGTTTGGAGATACGATATTTGAAAGAACAAGCTTTAGTTTCACTCTCTCGTTTGTACAGTGTTGCTCAAAATAGAATGGACATTGGTGTTCCAAATGAACATTCATATTTGCCTGCTTCTGATTAAACTTTATTTGATGAAAATGACTCTGAGAAAATTCACTCGTGATTCATTTAATAAAATTATTGAGATTGCACTGTTCTCGAATTCAACTCAATTTTTCTTTTTAGTCGGGAAATTAAGCAATGTATTATATATAAATAAATATAATAATACAGTAAATAATACAATAGTAAAAGTACTTATCGACGTGTCTGCAACGCAATTAAAATAAAAATTATTGTTAAAGTGAATTTAGCGTTATATTAAAAAATTGATTGCTGGTATATACAAAAAAATTAGTCATTGATATATAGTAGTCTTGGAAAAACATATTTTTTGGTAGGTTGATAAATGATCCATATTAATATTTGGATACCAATCGAATTCATTGTTTTTTTTAATATATTAAAACATTGAAATACTTATTATAGTTAATATAAACGTAAATTTTATTTATTCAATGCACACAGTATTTTACACAAGAGTTTTAATATATTATATAACTTTATGTATGATATACACGTACGATATATCTACAATATATAAAATTAACATAAATTTGATATGACTTTTTCATTATTCGAATTTTTTGCGATTTGAAATTTTATTTAATCGTTTAATTTATCGCTTTTTATGTAAAAAATTATGTAGATTAAATAAGTAAAATTTATGTTTTTCGCAAAACACAATGACTATTCTAGAAACAATTGATCCAATAATAAGTAGATTGCGTGTAAGAATCAATGCATTTCATTACTTTGAACACATCTCGAGAGAATCGATTCTACACGATGTGTCTAAATTTTAAGAGATTAATATGCGTGGAGAGAGATATTGTAAGTTTATTTTTGCACTCGTTAAATTTATATCAAATTACTAATATATCTCGTATGGTTGTAAAATTTAGTTTAGTAAAATACGTTTATTTGTTAAATTTCTCGATATTTCCTTCGAAATAATAATTTGTAATAATAGCAATAAAATTTTCCATTTTTATGGAAAAAATTGAAGATTTTTTACTAAATGTTAACTTCTTGAATCATTATTTCACTGAGAAATCGTTGTCTGAGGAATCGCGAAGCAGTAACTATAATTATCCCTGCTTTCAACTGTCTTCTTTAGTGATTTTTCCCATCATTTCTCAGGTAAATGGCGGGTTATTTTAAGAAATTCTAATAAAAACAACGATGTAAATTAGTCCGTTGTTTTTCATGAAACGGTGTTTCGCATTTGTTGTCACAAGAAATTCAAAATAATTTCTGAAGTTATGAGAACGTATCTCATTGTCAGAAGAGAATGAATTTATAACTCCAGTTGCCTGTGAAACTCTCGGAAGTTAAAACAAATGGTTAAACATAATTTCTAGAAATGTTAACTTATTTCCTAGTCATTCTTAATTTGTCAAACGACTATTAATTTCTAATTCGTGGAAGAATTCTTTGATTCAAAAGGCATTTATTTTTTACATTATCCTGTTAGTTTATTATTTATTTTATTATCTACAATTAATTGTCACGCTAATAAATTATCATATGTGTGTGTGTGTGTGTAGTAAATTTCTTTAATTTTGCGATACCAAGTCTTCCAATACTTAATAACGATATGTTATTGATTTGCAAAGTTATTTTTCTAGCATAAAAATATATTATGCAGATATTTTACCATTTTCACCATTAACGCCATTATTGTTTATATTTCTAATGTTCACTAAGATTGTAGATTTTCTGATACTAGGATTATTTTGTTTCTTTGTACCAAGACATTATACATATACAGTAAAGAACCAATGATCAATCAAAACGTCATCAAAATCGATTTCTGTATTCGAATGTTTGACAGTATAAAGATTTTGGTGAAAAATTCACGAATTTCTAGATGCTTTCTAATTAGATGCTCTCAATTTCTGGCATTTCATTTGAAATAAATACAACTGAAACATTTATGAAGCGTTTCCATTTATGAGAAAGAATGTTTTTCGTAACAAAGTGAAGCTGTGTCACCCGGTAAAAATAACTAGAAAAAGCTGCTCAATTAGCAAGATTGAAATCAGCCGATTGAATCGACAATTAATTAATAAAAAAAAAAGAAGAAGAAGAAAAATAATAGAAATAATAGAAATAGAAATAAACAAAAAAGTGAATTTTTTTTCGAATCGAGTCAATAAAAATAAAAAGGGAGATTTTTTAACGAATCGAACCAATTAGTTCTTTTTCTTTCTTTTATCTAATCTGATTTGCTCGCAAGTTTCTCTGAATTTCCACAAGTCTGGAAAATTCCGCGGACCGAGTAGACCGAGGAGGAAACATTTCCCTAGCCAAAAAGGAAAACTGCAGCCAGCCCTCGTTGTATATTTTCGGAGACGCTGGTGTGAAATTATAGCTGCCTTGCTACAGGCCTTGGTAAACGAGCGAGCTGTCATGCGAAAATTGCTGTAATCACGCCAAAGTTGCCGGAACAACGTTAATTGTTTGCTCCAGCAGCAGCGGGAAGATTACTGCGTTGCCGCGGCCAGTATACGACGAACGTGACACGGACCGATAAACGAAGCTAATTACGACAGTCAAATTAGCTCGGACGAACAGCCGTACCGCATTGATTTGTCGGTCATGTGTGATCGATCAACGTCCGTGCACTGTCGATCGAAACGTATGCCTATCATAATTACTAATATCCCCTGTTATTGCTTCCTATGAAGGATCGTAGTTTTCGATGCATCGGCCATCAAACATTCCCACTCGAACACGCGTCACTCGTAATAACGTTTCGACTTGTAACCGTGGTAAATTGGATATCTTTCGATTGGATACTAAAATGTAAGAGCTTGTTATCTCCTTTCGAAATTATTCGAGAAAAGTATTGTTAACGCTATCGAATGAATAGAAAGTTGTTATTCGCTAAAATTGGTACCTAAGGGTACCCGTTGCAGTTCTTAATAGGAGGATAAATTTAATTTAATAGGTATGTCAAAAGTATTTATTTATTAAATAGAAAGGAGTTAATGAGAAATGAGACCTTTCTTCGTATGTTTTTGCAACTAAATTTAATATTAAGTGACAATTCACGATTGACCACAATGAAACGTCAATTGCAGAAAATTTTTAGATCGAGTCGACTCGATTGGTTTTAGTTTTTATTTACGTAGTTTTCATTTACGTAGTAAATGCGTAGTAAATTACGTAGTATGCTTTGATATGCGAATTTTTATATTGGTCAGACAATTCGTGACATTGTTCTTCTTCAAGACACAAGATGTAACATGAAGTCATTCTAAGTACCTAACCGCTATCAAATATCATCACATTGAATATCGAGATTTATCAATATAATAGATTTATTCGATTACTTTTAATTATGATATATATTACGAAATTTAATGTTTTAATATATATTTGAATATACTATTTTAATATATATGTATATTTTATATATTTTCAAATATAATTAATATTTATGTTTAATGACATAATAGATGCTTTAATTCCATTTCTATATAATTTTTAATTTGTAAATTTGAATTCAATTAGCAAAGATTTATTTTACTCACGAATATATAACGAATATATAACGAGCATCGTAATTCGGATATTTTATACATGTTATATGCATTTTTACAATTTTATAAGCAAATAAAAACAAAAATAAAAAACTAAGGAGAACTTTTGAACAGACTTGCATATGATTATCATCACGAGTTATGTTAATGCATAAATTTGCTCTTGCATCGCCGGCAAATAATTTTCCTGTTTTGAAAATTCCACCCGTGCAGTTTGAAAATTTCCAGCTCAAAGTAGAATCGAGGTTTCTTTGAAAAAACAAAAAGAAAGAAAGAAACCAAGCGAACTTAATACAGTTAGTTTTCAATATCGCGAATATAAATTGGAAGAAAGGCTTCCGTTTCGTCTAAGAGAACTCCGATCGGCTTTGATCGGTGGACGTTCAGTTTAAAGTATCGCTTTTTGTGCGACCGCTCTCTCCTACGTGGCATCGATTTTCCCGCAGTTCGTATAGATTTTCACCTTTGTAGAAAGTGTCGTGTGCTCAATGGCGGTGCCGCAGCTTTTCTCTTCGTTCGAAGTACCCTTGCTCTATATTTGCACCCGGCCTTCGAGTGTTCATCCTTCTGTCTTACATCTACCTGCTCCTATATCCGTGCTTGTCGGATCGAGTACTCCAAGCCTGAATATAGTCTTTCTTTGTTGATCGTAGATTTATCGATTGCGAGGAGCGTCTCCTTTGTCAATAAATTCCAACATAGAGATGTACAATAAAACTCCGTTAACTGAAAAAAGGATAAGGTAAATGATCCCATTATTATAGGCATATTAGATTTGATTATACTAATTATACTAATATTTACCAATAATTTTTATCAAGGGGATCGTTTGAATGGCTGTAAGATAAGGAAAATTCTAGAACTTTCTTGGGAGTAAAATTGTATTTCATTGAAACCATACAACATGTTGTTCACTTAGTAATTGCTAAAAATTTCAACTAAATATACGAAATTAATTAGTTGATACGAATCAACGAATCAAAGAGAGATTCATTTGAACTGTACTTTATATTACAATAATTTAGAAATGTGCAAATACTTATGGACGAGTGTGCAATTTCATAATTTACCTTATTATTAAAATATATCTACTTGTATATTAATTACATTTATTTCTAAATATTTCAGTAACGGAATAACACATAAAATGATTATAAAAATACTTTAAACTATATTTCAAATTTTTGATTTATATATCATTTTGAGTGTCGCTTTCAGTGATCTGAATCAATTTGATCCAATGGGATCATTTATCTTCGTTGCATATGAAAAAATTAGTCGAAAAGAAAGAATGAAATTATTTCGTTTAATTCTTCGTCTTTGATTAAATCAAATTTGACAATTTATCATGCATTCTTGAATTTATCTAATTTTAGACTAAACAAGAGTGAATAATTTAACTGCGAAAGTAGATTATACTAGCTTCGAAAATGAATAAATCATATAAAAATATTGAACAATTTTTTACTTTATTCTTGGACTGGTGATCTCTCAATCATATTTTCATCGCTTTTTATTCTTCGACTTATCTCTTATTTGCATAGTGAATTTTTCTGAACTGTTCGTATAGATTATGTAATTTTTCAATTACATATATTTTTATCTTAACGAAACGACATACAGAATAAGTTATTTTATTTATATTTTTCAACAATTTTATATTTACATAATATTTTACGGATTTACAAATTATTACAGGAATATAAAAATCTCGTGAAATGTAGAAATTTTAAAAATCTGACACGTAAAATCTCCCGTTTTTACCGTGATATTGTGAATATTTTTAATAGTAAGTGAAATTAAATAATAATATATCATGTTATGATTAGATATTCTATTATACATTAGATATTATAATTCTATTGCAATTGTTGTTTTATGATTCGTAGTTTTTATGTATGTTTTTATTGAAATTTGGTTATCTAATAGCTATTAAATATTGATATTAATCCATTAAAAGTTAACGTGGCATTGCGCAGTAATTTGCAATTAATTCGTATTACGATTCATATTTACCAAACTGTGAAAGGAAATTCCAAAAAACTTTTTCATCATTGTATCTTCTATAATTTTACGAAATCTAAGAAATTGAGCATTTATATAATATTCTGATTATTGCTGGGCCTTTAATGAGTTAGTAATTATCAATAACTTAATTGGTAAAAACAAAATATTAATAACTATTTAATATCGGTTTTAAAAACAAGTTGAAGTTTGAAGTATCAGACCACTTTCTACATTTGCTTTTTTTCAAGTAAATTACTGCATTTATTATGCAGATTTTCGTGCATTTATAAGAAATTTGATGGTGTAAAACTACACAAACGCTCGTAATATGAAAAAAAAAGTAAAATATCCAAAATATTGGGTTTTTCATTTGATGGATTGAACAATTTTCTATCGAGGTTTTTCCTTTATTTTGAATTGGATTCTCAAAAATATGTATTTTTGAAATTTTCCTACAAGTGTCACAGACGAAGATATTAATTCTATATTGCATCTTGTGAAATTTTCCATTTATTCGAGATATCGTAAGTGTCTTGTAAAGCCAAAGTGAGCTTTTAAACTCTAGTTGAGATTAAACTACCTATCGTGAGGCCGCCTTTAAGCTCGGCTTAGACTTTAAGCTTTGGCGGAGAACCCCTAGGCAAATAGTTTTGATTGATAATGGACTAGGAGAAACATAGTAATAGATTGAGGACAAAGGAGGAAGTAGCCACGTTTTAGCTTCCATGGGCTACATATAATACACAAGTGATTTAATGGAATTATTAGTTTACTTACTGCTTGGACTATACTCAACCAAGGAATAGTTCAATGCTTGTGATTTTATAGAATGAGCAGAGGTAAGTTATTCTCCCTTATTCACGTGTAGTGGGATTCTGAACTATGAAATTTTAAATAATTTATACAGTTATTCATAGTTCATTAATACGTACGATTGAACGTTGTAACAATTAATGTTAGTAATTAATTTCAGATAATGTTGAATTTCATGGTAATAACCACAAGAAGTAGTGAACTTTTATCTAGTAATTGATTTCCAAAGAAAACGAAATTTTTATTTAAAGAAAGTAATATTTCATATGGTTTAATCTTATAACATATGAAATCATGTGATGAATTATGTAAAAGCTCATGAAGTAAAGCAAAACTTATAATGCGAGTATAATAAATTTATACTTTTTATTTTCGTGTCTTCTTTTAATAGTAATATTACTAAAAACGTAATGTATAAATATATAGGTAATTTTTAGTTCTTTTAAACAAGATATTTTTTGTATTGTAGGTATTTAATTAATTATATCTCTTTAAATAACGAACATATAAATCACATAGCTTTTGCACAACTGGTTATTTGTATCATTTAAGCACTTCGCGTAATTAATTATAGTGTAACACAAATAGATGAAGATAAAAATAATTTTGTTCTCTTTTTCAAACATTTATGTTTCTAGCAATTTTCACGTCACTTTTTCCAAAAAAGTCACACCAATATTTTTATTATTTATGATGATCAGTAACGACAATAATAATAATTTTTGTAATGTGATGTAATATAATTAATATAATATAATATAATAATAATTTTTTTAACGTCCAATTTTTTTCTGTAATTATATTATAACTTCGATTCACAATATTGGCCCGCCAAATTCAAAGTTGCACATTCACATGCACCAATATAACGTAACAGAATGCATTCGTTGTCCGAAAAGTTGAAAAATTTGACAAATGTAGTTTCAACACAATTTACTTTACTTTCGCAAATCTTTACGTTCTGTTTCTTCAATTTGCAAATTACAAGGCTGTCGTGTAATTGGTAAAATTTTAGATTAAATTGGCGAAATTTGGTGAAATTCCAAGCCCCGAATCCGCTCGATTGAAAAATGTTCCGGGCAATAAAGTCGCGGGCGTCGTTTTTTCGAATACAGACGATTTCTCTTTCGCACGGCGAACATCGGTGGCAGAACCGTATACTCCTGTTTCTTACATCTCTCTTTCTATTTTTATCTCCTCTCTCTCTCTCTCTCTGGACTTTTCGTGGCTACCCTTGTCACTGTCTGGCGGCTTGATTTCTTGCTAAACTCTGCCGGCAAGAAACTTCGCATTCGAGAAGGAGCGACTCGCTCTTTCCCCATTTACTTATCCCACGGGATAGTCGCGGCGGTCCAAACTGTGCATCACCGGCGACAACGGCCTTCGACTTGGCAAAATTCCACTCAATTCCCGTGGAATTCACGTGCGACCGACAGACCGCAAAATTCTACGTAAGATGATTGCCGTTGAGTTATGAACGATCACCGTTGTCATTCTTCTTCCTCCTTTTCCGCCATTTTTGTCTCAACGAAGCATGTTTTACTCGTTGCTTCGTAACAGTCGCGTGTGTATGTATCGATTCATCAGAAGATATTTATACAAATTCATACTTTTATATAACAAAAATGAAAATTGGTCATACTTTTTTCTTTTTTTAATTCCTTGCCCTGACAACTGATTACGGACCATAATGAGTGACCAAAAACCGTATACAATAATTCGTCGCTTTTTTTTTGAACTCGTCGATATGATATCACTGGACAGAAATTATTGAGAAGTAATAAATTTATTATTTGTTTTGCCTGAGTTATACTTAAATATACTTGAAACTAAGAAAATATTGCGATTTTGGGACAAAAAATTCTCGAGGTGCGTGGCACGTCGTTCCAGCGCAAGAGGTTAATAGACTTGTCGCATAAATTAATATAAAAACATTTAGGTACGTGATTCCGATTTGAAAAATAATAATTGACTTTCGCGCAACCATCTAGAAACAAACTAATTACACTAAGTTCTCCTCATAACATATGTATTTTAAATAATGAACAGTTACAAAGACAATTGTGGATACAGACACACTATATATGAACTTCTTGCGACTCAAAAACAACTCTACATAAAGTGATGATCGTCGTTATTTTTTTGAAAAACACTTTTCTCACGTTTCGAGTGGAAGAAAGCGAACAGCGTTCGCGTTCAGCCAACGATTCGTCGAGAGGCGCGCGTTTCAAAATAGATTCGAAACGCGATGTGCGGGAAGTTTCGCGAAATTGTAAGCCACGAAGTTGTAGCTCGAGGTAGCGGGTTCTAGTCGTTGTATCGAAATGCAACGAGGAAATTACTAACAGCAACGGCCACGATTGCTAGCAGGCACTGTGGTGCCTCACCTGTCGCTTTCTCGGTTTCCTCTCTTTGTGCGAGCAGCCACCTCAATTACCGAGACTGTTCGTATCGGTAACTTTGAGACGGCCAATCTGCCTCGACGAATCAATTGGGAGCTCGCCCGATCCCGCAGAATGTTTGGACCCTTAACAAAATTCAAGGGCTTGGCTCTCGTCATTTTCTCCATATTTTTCAGCTTTGGTGAATCTTTTTTAATATCGTGCATTTACGGGGTATCTTTAATATCGTCGCGTTCGAAATTTTGTAGATAGACACTACGAAATCTCTTTTAACATTGAATATTGTAAATACGAACGTTCCTTATAGACATATTGTCAAAGTCGTGAACATAATTTTTGTGATATAATATAATATATGTTAGATATTTTTTTCTGTATCTAATTTTAATCTCGAGACGCAAAATATTGTAGAAGTATGATTGTAGAAGTATGATCATCTCACGATTAGTTCTGTTTAATTGATTTGTTGTCAGAAAATTTAATTTTTGAAATAATACAAAATTGTTATTGTAGAAGAATTATACTTGTTAAAAAAATATACTATTTAAAATATACTAATTAAAATCATTAAAATATTGTAAAAAGTTAATATTATTATAACATTATTATGCTTTTTGTTTTTTTCTTTTATTTCAAACAGAAATGTTGAAATATGTAGCAAATACAGTTTTACAAAAATTACACCAATTGCATAGTTCTACGTAACATATTCTCGAGTTATCTTTAATCAGTTATTAATTTTTGTTGTAACTTGACATTTTTTAAACTAAACATTATTTGGAAAATTATTTAGAAAACAAGAGGAAACTATCGAAAACATCTTTCAATAGAGTCTTGTCCTCAAAGATGTAGATTCTGTATGTAAAATTAATTAATACATTGTCAGAGCGAGATATTGAACTCTATAGAAATTATTTTAAGTAAAAATATTCAGTTTCAATTAATAATTAGATATTAATTCAGTTTCAACAATTAATTAGATATATTCGTTCACAGTGAAACTATGGGATGATCTAATTATTAAGTCTTATTATGCTATTAATATTTGATATTTTATTATTTAAAATCACATGAAATACGTGTCTTTTTTAATTTAGAAGCGTTAATGAGATTTTATTATTATATGTATACATAGTGGCATTTAAAATTTATATGAAGACAAATTTATCAAACACTACATAGGTACTGTTCTTAAGGTTCTAGGTGCTATTTCTAAAGTTTTATTGGTTGAAAGATTACTTTAGCAAATATAACTTCTCTCTAGAAAATTAGATTATACATTTCATATTTTACACGTATTTTTCATTTTTTTCCTCTTTTCACTTTTCAACAATTAAATTATATAAAATATTTCAAATAAATTATAAACTAAGGTATGATTTAAATTGCTGTCAAAGATAGAATCTACAGTTCATCTCTATCAATATCTTTCCTCTATCAATATCTTTAAAAGTGAAACTGTTATTTCAGAAATTTAATTTTCTGACGTCAATTTATGATCAAATTAACGATGACATTTATAGCTAGCTATAATTAATCACTTCACTTCAAAATAATGGAATTATCATGAAATTAATTACTTGATAAAAGGACGCTTAGGTAAAGAGAAATCAATATTAAATAAATTGCATTTAATTAAATTCAGTAATATTAATTTCATTTTTTTTTAAATATCATGTTTCATATACATTAAGATATTTCATATTTTACGCGCATTAAAATATGCATGGAATACATTGAAAATACAATATTTAAACAAACTTCTGCTTGAGACATTTTTAAAATTATTTGAAAGAATAAATATGAAGTTTGTATAAAAATCCGCCGTCTAATTATTATAAGTATCTCACTAGTAGAAATATTATTCTAAATTATGCATGTGCGTTATTTTAATACAACAACAATTTGAGATTTATAACTGTAATACGTGATCTGATAGCAGTGCTGGATTAAGCTTCGTATCGTAGAAAGTACTGTAAAAAATTGTCGGTTTTTGTCGCGAGGAAAAAAGCTTGAGAGAAATGTATAATCTTTACGTATTAAACCGTTCTATGTTTTTCTTTTTCGGAGTGCTGGTGCATTGTGAGCTTCAGCACTGTTATCCTTTTGGGAGCAATATATCTATGTATTATACTTGTATGGGAAATACAGATACCTTCCCAATCTTATCTAAAATTACTTTGAAATATAAATCTTATTTATATTTGCAGATTTTTGCAAAACAATTTACGTTGATATATAGTAAGTGATATTTCTGTTTTTCTTATAAATATTTCCGATGAAACGTAAATATTCGATAGCATTCAAGCGCGTTGTATTTTTCTTTCTAGCTTTTGGTTTTTATGCTCGAAATATTCAAATACGGAATTTTTCCTAAATTCAATTGAATCTGAAATTTAGGTAAATAATTGAAAGGTATGCGCAATTAAAATAAATGTGTTTAACCAAGATGTACATATTCTAATTTTTGTATTTTCGAAAATAGAATTTATTCATCAAGAATTTTTCTATCACGTGAAGTATTCTAAATCATAAATTTCAGAAATTTCGTTTTTATGATTGTTAGTTCCTCCGTTCGCAAATAAAAATACTTTCTTTTTACAAACGAGTAAAATTTAAAAAAATAAAAAGAACTTGTGAATTGTAATAAATTCTTAAAGAACCAACGTGTGGTACACTTTATAAAATTTTAATTCAAATACTTGAGGTTGAAATTCCTAGCAACGTGATGTGTACACACATTCCCAGCATAGATGCGTGTACATGCTCTGGACGGGTTACGCAATTCACATCTGCCTGACCTAGTATATTGGCACAGCAAATATTAAAGGAATTTGTCCTGTTTTACCTAAATAGATTCTTGCACTTATTTACCAAATGTTTTGCATTTTCTCCTTCTGTTTTCTTAATCTTGTATTTTTGTCTCAATTTAGAGAATATTTTTCTCTTTCCCTTGCACTTCTTCTCTGTTTTTTTGATACACATTCTGTACTTAAATCGATATTGGTTGTAGTATTAGTATTTACAAAATTGTACATATAATGCAAAAACTAAATATTATGTTAATTTCATATTGTTGTGAATTTATGAGTGCAGCTTAAAAGAAATTTATAATTTAAGATTACTAGGTAGAACATGTAAAAAAAAAGCTATTAAACGTTACAAAGTATACTAAGGAATTAAATAATCAAGCGGATGTAAATAAGTTTGCTATCGATGTGCTAGTTGAATGCAATCAATAGTAAAAATGTTTTCGATTTTCGATTTGCACGTTTCAATTGTCGCGTCCTTAGTATGTCCAAAATCTACGATTTCGATGTGGACTTTACATAAAATTTTAATTTTTGGAAATCAATTTCATTTCAAGGTCATGTTATTATACCGTCTGAACGTACTTATTGATTAGTTGCATTAAAAGAATGCAAATACTACATATTGGTTTTTTTTTTTTTGACACTATTTACGTTACGTAAAACATATTTTTTGCATTATTACAATTCGAAGATATTTAAATAAACAAAGCCCACAATAAGACGCAATTATGAAACATAGCATACTATTATATGTAGAATATTGCTACACATATACAATTTATATATAAAATAGAATAAAATTTTCATAATTGTTTCTGCAGAATTCTTATAGTAGATAACTCCAAAATTACACTTTTTAGTTATAATATTTTTAATATTGTTATAGTTATATTATTTACTATTGTTATTATATGTATATTTGTTAACTTCTAATTATTAATTATTTATTAAATATTTATTATATATATATATATATAATAAATAGAGAACATTTGGTTTTCGTTACGTTAAGTGTCAAAAACTAAATAACAATTATGTATTTATATATTGTATGTAAATAGCATTTAAAAATACATGAACTAATAGTAATGATAATAAATGTAATTGCTAATAATAGACACTTATACTTAAATTAATAATAAATTATTAACGATAAGTATTTATACATAAACTGATAATAAAGACACACAAATAAAATAACAATTTACCACGAAACAAAAGCGATGCATAATGTCGCGCGAATAACTTTGGTTCGGGTTACTCATCCGTGCGAACATTTTCGCAAAAGTGTATTGACGTCATTACTGAGCAAGTATTTACTTCGTTTCATTCACGTTTCATCCGGTATTCATAGAAAGCCCTGGATCTGGCGTTCGTAGTGGCGCAAAGAGAGCGCGAAACGTTTTCCTCAACAGGCGGCAGAAAGTTAAGAGGGTCGAACGATGAGAGCTTTGAGGGAGGTGGGGCAAGGTTGGAAATTGAGACTGCATCTATCATCCTGAAGCTACCTCAAAGAAACCGAGACGTCTCGGTCGAAGGAGGTAGCTCGGCTAAGGTAAATGTTGTCTCACCTCGCCTGCTGGGCGTACGAGGGCAGTGCAAACAGATCCTACGGTCATATCTAACGTTTCCTTGGCGCTAGCAGGACGTGAGTGCTCTGACAGGACACCGCCTGCGAATCAAAAGATTTCGTCCACGATTTTTGGCGCGATTGAATCTCCGCCAGCACTTTCGTGAAATAGTCAGTTCGTTACGGTCTCTCAGCAGTCCGTTGGTCTCTCGATTGCCTCTTGTGGAGGAACGTTATTCGATTGATGATCAAATCGCCATGAAATCCATAAAATGATCGATCAATTGGTCGAAAAATATATCATTTTATTAAAGAAATGGAGGTGACCTTTGTATTTAATAACTTTTACGTAAAAAGAGAAAAAATTATTTACATCACATTGTGATTCTTTTGAAACCATTTATTTGTTATCTACATTATTTTTTTCTTTTTTTACATAACAAATAGTTTATTAATTCGTATTTATAGATTAAAATTGGACACCCTGTAAAAAGAGCGTTTACGTGATAAAATAGGGACAATTGTACATTTATGATGACTGTAATAGTAATGAGATTAATATTGGAAATATATAGATTTTTATTTTAATATTTTTATATGTTGTTAAACTTTTTTCATTTGATCAGGTACACGTACATATACGTATATGCATAGACATTGAAATATTAACCAAAATAAGATTTCAGTTTTGTTAATTTAATTTTTAAAAATGAGAGTTTAATTTAACCGCGGAAATAAAATTGCATAATATTACACAATAGACAATGCAATTTGAATATTGTTAATAATAAAATTTTAAGGTTCGCATTTTCCAAAGTTTTTTTCAAAAATAAATTATAATGTATTTTATACTATCAAATTCTATTAGATTGCTTAAAAATATATTGTTTTAGAACATCTTTGTTTAATTTTTCAAATTTAGTTGAAGATTTTACTAGTTTTTATCATTCTCTGTTAGAAAAATAGAATAATTGCAAACGTATTATTTACTACTCAATCAAGAGTTAATTTTTTGATATCTTCAATGTCGATTTTGCCATTAGTCTTTGTATTCTATTGTTGAAAGATTATAAGAATGATTTTATTATCTTTTATATCTTTTCTGACAGGTTTTGAAAACTTTTCAGTATAGACAATTAAAATTAATTTATTTATTATATTTATTGTACTTTATTTATGTAAATTAATAGCCAACATTGTGGATATACCTACATGAGTATATAATGAGTATTCATCGTTCACGTATTCAAGTTATTCAAAATATGGCAAACATTTTTCTTCTTGCACTTTATTATTATTGAAATTATCTTATCTTTCTATTGTTACACTTAATGTACTATTGTTAGACTATCTTTCAAATAAATGTCTATATATTTAATATTGAGATATCAAATATGTCAACTATCTACTAGAAAATGTTGCAAGTATAAAAGTTTTAATGAAATTTAAACTTAACATTCATAAAATCTTATTTATGAAATTCAAATTTCAATTAGTTTTACGAGTTTGACTTTTTCTATATCGGGTTGTTTGTCTCGTGAAATCGAGTATTTTGTTCTGTCTTTATTGTAAAATAAAGTTCATCCATTTATATTTTCCATGTGAACAACTAAATGCCATCTTAATTCTTTCTATCTCTCTGCTCCTGTTCGATACATCTCACCATAAATTTCAAGTGTCTTTTTCACGAATGAAGAGACCGACGGTTAAGTATCTTCCAATGTGGAATAGTGACAAGAAAAACCAGGGTCCACGAACAAATGGTTCATGGACGTTCGAAATGGGTTTCCAATGTCAGTAGATACGAGTCCATTTTACGTTCCAACGACAACATAATTTTGACTCAAAGTATAACCAATCAATTTGGTTTTTCCCCTGGTTTTATTTGTGGAATCGTTTATTTCTTTTTTATTGGATATAATTTTAAATACCCAATTGTGTTTTCTATTCTCAATGGTCAATAAAATATTTAATACGTGTCGACGTTATGGGCAGTAATGAACAATTTAATCATTAAAATTACTGTGTTGATTGTCGTCAACTATATTTATAAATTTATAATAATTATACATTTTTGGAAAACAACGTGTATTGGATTATATTAAATTTTATCAGAACGTACGAATGATAATTTGGAAAAATTTTAATTAAAAAACAACAAATATTCTGCAAAGTACCATTTTTATTTATTATCAATAATTAAATGTAAAATTTAATTTTATATAATATAATCGAGGTGGCTTTCGAGTGAAGTTTCAATTAATGTATTAAAACGTATTCATTTAATATAATTCAATTGACAATAAACGGATGAAATTCCAATTGTATACAAAACAGGCGATTTTGCAAAACAATTTTATTATAAAAATGATAAAAAAAGTAAAGAGTAAAAATACACTTTACTTCAAACAAAAAAAGAAAAAAATAGAATAAAATACAAACGAAACAATAAAACTTAACGCACTAGCTATAAATAAAATTTATAATCAATTATGAAGAAAGAATAAAAATATGTTAGAGAAAGATTTTTTGAAAGCATTATGTTCCCCATAAAAAGGTCAATTTTGTCTCCATATAAGTTTGTTATATATTATTATTTGTAGTACATCATACTTTTTTTACAGAATGTAGAAAAATGTAAGGACAAAAGATTCATAAAATCCTAGTTATTTAAACTCTAAATATTTTGATATCGAATAGGAATGAAATAACAAAAATGTTTCAAATAATTCCATGTTCCAAATAATGTGAAACAAGGAAATTAGGCTCTATTAAATATGATTAATAATAATTAATTACAATAATATGATAGGTATTCTTATTATATATCCGAATAATAAGATTCTATTAGATATGGTCAATAATAATTAATTATAATAATATGATAAGTCTTCTTATTACATATCGGAATAATGAAGCTATTAATTAATTTGTAATATCAATTTCATTACAACGCAATATAATTAAAGGTTGAGAATTATAATGGTTCGGTAGATTCGATTTCTTGTTACTTGTCATAAAATAATGTTTTCAATTTTAGAATAAAATAATATTCAGAAGAAACAAGTTGAATCATGAAGTTAAATAGATAATTTTTTATTAATATTAAATTACCATCATTTATAATTTTTCATAAGAATTCTATAGATTTACAGTTTTAAATATTTGAAGTATATTCTCCTGTTCCTTGTAAGTTCATTTGATAAAATATTTTCTCTCAATCAGTGTCGATCATTATAGTTGCATAGTTTATTATAAATTTGTGATTTCATGTGTGCTTTACAATGTAACATATTAAATAAAGATTTTTCAGAATATTTTAATAAAAGTAACCAGGTGTTTTAATACTTATTGTCGATAATATTGTATATACGAATCAATTTTATTATTTATGTTCAATATGTTACAAATAAATTCACTAAAATCATACATTTGATCATAAAAATTGATTTTCGGTTCAACATCGATTAAATATTTTATTAGACGCGCAAATTAAATCATGGCCCTTTTTTACTAATTTATCGTTCATTTTATAAAAGACTAAAATACTTTTTAATCTGGAGAACAATCTCTATAGCTTTGTATACGTTTGTCCTATCCCTCAAGCAACTTTTGAATCAACAATCAAGAAAGATCTCTTTCTAAAAAAAGATAACTGTTTTGAATAAAAAAAAACTCAACAATGATTTTTAAGTGTTGAAATGATCGAAGGGTCTAGATCTGACAAATAAGTTGCATGATGGAAAAGAATACTCTTTTTGTGAATTTATTACGCAGGTCGAATATTTTTGAAGTTGAACGCGCAGAAAATGCTGTGTCGGATAACGTTGTGTTCAATGCTATTTCGTAAATTATGTACATATGTATATATTTCTTTGTTTGAACTCAGATTTTTGAAGAATTTGAAGATTAAATTGGGTTCAGAACAAAATGGGTTAATTACGCTTAATATTTTCTTCTTAAAATTTTAGTTCCTACATTTTACTTTCTTTCTAACAAAATTTCGCTAATACAAAATTGCACGCAATTACGCGAACATTAAATAATTGCAATATTTACTTTCCCCAAGCTGAGTGATTTTCAAGTCCCGCTCAATCCGTTTATCGATTATCTGTACCTTCGGCCATTCCCATTCACCCGGCCGGGCGTTTCGTATCACCGTTTAAACTGGAAGATCTAAAAATATACAAAAGCGAGTTACGGAGTTATCGATTTCTCTTTCTTCATTTGCGTGCTCCCGCCGTCTGTGCTTTTGTCTTTTTGAGCTGTTTGTCCTTTTCGAACCTTCCGGCAATTCGGAACAGTGCGCGTCAGAAGCAGACCCTTTCATCCATGCCGTGGGTATTATCGCGCACGCCATCTGCACCTACAACCCTTTCCCGGTTGGTTTGTACCCTCTGTCTCTCTTTTCTCCTCCCTTCTCTCTCGCAACCAGTCCACCTACACACTTCTGTTTTTTTCGGTACAACCCTTCTTCCAACCCCCTTTCCTCGCTTCGTAGCTGCACTCGAAACGATGTTGCCTCGTGTACGAGCAGCACGTTCAATAGATATCAAATGATCAATGAGACACTCGTCGGAAATACACGAGGAAAATATGTCCAGTCGAATACCCGTCAATTCAGCAACGATGCACGATGCGAGTTCGCTCGAGAATATTAAAAATATTGAACAATGAAATGTCAGTGTTGTTGCGTATAAAATGTGCAAATTTATTTTAATACTGTTCAGTAACACTTAGTTTCAATTTGAAAGCTTAACACTAACGAAAATTTTGGTGATTGTTTCGTTGGAAAAAAGTATTATGTATAAGCATAGCAATTTGTCGAACTCGAATACATTTACAAATTTTTTTCCTTTTTCTTTCTTTGTTCTAATAAAGTAAAGGGAGACTCATCAGGACACTCATCATTGATGTAAAGAAAAAGATCTATCAACAATGACTAACTAGAGTTTCTAATTATAATAATTATAGCTTCGTTTTACAATAATCAAAATGTATTTTGAATAGTAAATCATAATTTGATAGTATTATTTTCAAGGAAGGTGTAAACTGACTGAAAGATCGTTTCATTTGCAATAGATGTAAAAGGATTAGGTTCTTTTGATTTTTAGTCTGTAATCGATGTATCTATATAGGATGTTTTGTAATCGAGGAGATAATCATACATGAAAAATAAAATGAGAAAAAACGAATAAATTTTTTTAAATTAAAATTCGAGAAAATTGAGTTTGAGATTGAATTTCGCTAATTTCGAACTGGACAATATTGATTAATCGGGGAAAAGCTTTTTACTTGCAAACATAAATAAACAATTTAGAATAAAGTTCTTTTTATAATCTCTTTATTTCCAGAAAAATTGAATTTGGAAATTTACCAAGCACATGTGTACTGTGTTAATTCTCAACACTTTGCCACGCGAAATTTATACGTTTTGCCTACGAGATGAAATATTTCATTTTTATAAAATATTACATTATAATAAAAATGCAATTGAAATGTATAATAGTACTAGTAATAGTATATAGTATTTTATAATACTATTTAGTCATTTATATCACTTAAAATTCTTTGATGATATTCATCTTATTGATTAATTATTCTAAAATATACTGATAAAATTAAAAGTTGCTGATATTTAACTTGTTATAACTTTGTAACATAAAATCGTGCAACGATCATTTTAAATTCTCTTTCACTTTAAATTTTCCAATTTCAGAATACTACGTTAACTTTTTTCATAAATGTTAACGATGCTTTTTTTCCAAAAATTTTTCATATATAGAGGACATTGTGAAATTTACAAAATTTCTTGATTAACCTTCGTAAATATTCACGTCGTTTTCGTTTGAGTTGTGTTATGTTGGATTTAGAAAACGCCCTCGAACTTGTCTGGTCGCGGGCGTACCATCAAGACGCGTAGAAACAAATCGAATAACTGTAATGCCATTTACTGGAATGACGAAGACGAAGAAAGAGGCAAAAAGGTCTACGGGAAAATTCATTCTCGTGGAATACGGTTCTACGATCTTGCTATATCCTCTCGAGCGATAAATTCAATATGTCTTCTCCGATACCCCTTGAGAACCAGCCATTGGTATGTGAAAGATACGCTACTGCTGACATACATCAAACATTTATCCGCGTGTACGCGATAACATGCTTTGTATGCCTACGTGTTTCGTTGTTTTTGAATTTTGTTGGTTTTTTGACAATAAAAAACAAATCATTTTTTATTCTTTGGGAGTATACAAAATGTTGTATCTGTTATTATTAGATTTATCGTACAAGATGTTTTAAATTTAAACGATCAAATTTAATTTACAGACAAAAGAAAGAAAAAAATTATAAAATTACATAAAATTCTAAAATTCTAAAATTATATAAAATTATATAAAATTCATCAACAACAGAGCTTTGTTACAGAGTTATAAACGAATATTTTATTCATGAAATAAGTTTTATAGTTATAAGACTATAAAAATACATAAAAGAGTTTGTTTATTGCAATACATGATTATACAATTTCTTTTTATAGATCAAATTAAAGTTGATTAATATAAAATTTATTTTTTAATTGTGTATAAACTATAAAAATTTCATCAGAAATATGTGAGAAATATTAAAAAATTCCTAAGAAAATGTAAAGTTCGATAATGCAAGTGAAAATTTCGAAGAAAGCATTCAATTTTTAGATAAAATATATTTTCTTTATTTGCAGTTAACAATTTAATTCGGGATAATATTTTTAAAAATGTGATTGCCAAAGAATGTTTTAAAATTTTAATTTTCATTAAATGTAATTTAGCAATTGTTATTCTTTGAAGTTACAAATAATTTTTTTTAAATAAAGTTTTAATCGATATTTTAATACTAATACATCGTCCATTATTTAATGTAGTAAATCTATAGCTGTTATTACCACGAGCATTATTTATAAATTCGAAGAGTCGAATTGGTTTGTAAAGAGGAAAGAAAAGAAATATTCGTAATTAATTTTTTTTTCAAATATGTCCACATTACGAAAAAAGATTCTTTATAACTCTATACTTATAACTACAATTGTAACTAATTTAAATATATAAAATATATTGCATAATTCGAGAAAAATCTTTAGTAACATTAATTAAATGATACAGGAAGAAAATTATAACTTGGCAGTCTATTGTTGTTGCAATAATTGACACTGCACATTTAAAATTGCGTCAAATCTGTATTTTTTTTTCCCACAATTAGTTGTATTTATAATTGTGTGTTATACAATACCTAGTTTCTGAGGATATTTATATATTAATTAAAAAAAAGATGAAAGTAAATAAAATAAATATAACAAATAAATAAAATAAAAATATTTAAATAAATAAATTTAAATAAAATATATAAATATATATATAATAAAATAAATAAAATTAAATTAAATTAAAAAGCAAATAAAATAAAATTATTATTTTATAAAAAAATTATTATTATAATAAAGATTATTTTAATTATTTCCCTGTTTCTAATATTTAGAATAGATAGAAAATATCACAAGAGTGGCGGTAGCCATGCGAGCTAAATTCAATGCTTGGTACGGTTATAGGTTAGGGTTTTCTTGTGTGGAAGTCTTTCTTCTCCGGTTCGCGGGTTCTCGAAACCCCGACTCTCGAAATTTTCGTTCCTTTCTCTTCTAAAGGTTTTTTCTCAAATGCCATTAGAGTTGGAGTTATTTCGAATTTCTCCAATCAATATATCAATCCTTGTATGTGCGTGTTTTAATCATATAGATATAATTATAATATATATCCTCTACCACAGTTGCTCCCAATAAAGCTCAATGTGTACCATATTATAACACTGAGTTTTCAATCAGGGCTGTGAAAGAACTTCTTAGACTTCGCTTTCTGCGGCTCCCCTCAACATCTTTACTGGTGCTGCTGCAGATTGCAGAGTTACACTTTTTTAATTCTTTTTTTTTAATTTAAACATGTCCGAGTTTTTTTTATATGTTTCAAAATAATATTACTTTTTTTTTTAGTCTGGTAGTAATCGAATGCATCAATTATATTTTTGTATTGCTGTCAATTTTTAAAAGACAGCTATTACTTTAATCATTTACATTTCTGGGTTATATCGACTCTCGTGCAACCAGAAGTTATTTCAATAAATTTCATAAATTAACATTTGGCCATTATAAAAATTATTATTAAATCTACCTAATTATCATTACTAATACAGTTTATATCTGAGAAAAGTTTAGTCTAAATCATCATTAGGCCTTGAAAGATTATGAAATATGAGTAGCATGAAAAATACTGTAAAAATTGTAAAATAATAAAATTGTCATCGGAAAATTCTTTTAGAAGTATAAATCTTGGTTAGTATGCTAGTTATATTTGGTTTAATAACGATATTGATTTATGGAGCTAATAATTAATATCTGTAGTATTTTTTCATGTAATAGACATTTTTTAATAAATTGATCCTAATTTTTCATAAGAAAATAATATTTAACCTTTGGAAATAGGTTGATTCATAAATGTATTATATTTTATATCATTCGCCAGTAGTTGATTAAACATTTATTAATTATAATTTTCATAATGTGATAAAGATATGATACAAATAATACAACACATATTGGAAAACGATATTTTAATTTTTAGTTAAAAATATTTTTACTTACTTTTCCATAATTTATTATTTTCTGTTTTTTCTAATTACTTATTAGGTATTAGATAAAACTGAAAAATTAATCTTTTTGTATGTAAAAAGTTGCTGGTATTTGTTTCTATATCGATTGTCATTCTACATTTCTACATCATTATGTCATTTATAAAAAAAGTAGGGAAATACATGTATAAAAATTAATTTTTTATTTGAAATATATTTATTTTTGTTTTTAACAAATAATAATAGTTGTATTGTAGGTAATGTCCAGATTAGTAGAAAATATTTAGTACGTTTGACTCGGTGGCAGCACCAGTTAAACAGCTGCCTACAAATCGTGAAAGCTTGGGTTCGATTCTTCGTGACTTTATATCGTGTTGTGTTTCTTTTTCGGCCGTGTGTTTGTGTATTTTTAAGAGTATATTCTTAGGTTTCTTAATAATTCAAATCTCACAGGATTCTGATTTTCATTCATTAATTATTCTTCATGAGTAAGCCCCCACAGTATTCAGCTCCATACATGCATTATCAATAGTATGTAATGGCGTTCCCTAACTGTGGAGAATAAATCAGCTGACAATATTCGCTATATTCGCAGAATTCAACTCCACTTATTCTGGGAATACGCAAGTTAGCTACATTTATTTTTCTTTTTCTTTTAATTTATTTTCAATGAAATGTTTGTTATTTGTATATCATTAACTTTTTTGAGTTTTATTGTTTTCTTTTAATTAGGAAATTAAGTTATTTATGTTATTTATCAAAGTTATTTATAATTTGGTATAGTTTAGTTTCACTTGTCAATTGTTTAATTGAAATGATTAAAGTGTGAATTATGACAAAATGTGAATTATACATTTTATATGTGGATTAAATTAGATTTAAAAAATGAAAATTGATCTAAACGTATTATAATATTATATTTACATCTAATTATATCATAAATAATAATAATTATAATTCATTGATTCATTGATTTTATCTGTCATATTTAAAATTGAAAGGTATTTATTCTTTTTATTTGAATTATTTGAATTTAAAGTTCAATTATTTGTTTGTTCAATTATTTTAAATAGGGAAATATATAAATTCTATGCTTTAATTTAAATATATATTTCTTAATTATTTACGAAATTTTATTCAAACATAAAAATATTTTTATGCCGAACATATTATATATATCAATATATTCTATATTTGGAAAACGTGCAAATAAACTACAAAGGATTTATTACGAAAATAGACTGTTTAATTTGTATAATTTTCAAAGAACTGTAGTCTAATAAAGCTTCACGTGAAAAAGAATATAGTAGCTGCGTATAACATCGAGCTTAAAACATTTATTTAATTTATAATATGCAAAATGATAAAACAGTGAGTGAAGATGTTAAATTTATTCGTTTATACTGACACTTTATATCGTAGCAGTATGAATATATTTGAACACATCACGCAATAAGCCATGTATTTATCTACTACGTGAGGAAATGACAAATGGTAACACTATGCATTTAACCCTCAATTATTATCGCGGAGTTGTGGTGATCCGCAATTTGAGATAAATTACTTAATTTTAGAATACCTTCTACTTTGAATCACGCATTTTCCATTTTACGCGATAACCCAATTTGAATCTAGTACAAACGTTTTCTAGATCAGAATTAATTATTTTTAATTATTCTTAACAAATTCAAAGAGAAGTTGGTACACACGAGTTTCCATTTTCGGTTCTTTTTAAACATTACAAATCTTTCTGTCTGCTAAAACAAAAATACAAAATATAAAAAGATCTAAATACAATTGCACTAAAATTGAGAGCATAGTGTTCGGAAATGATTGGACTATATTTCACTGTTATTTATATATTATATATATAATTATAACTATTATTTATATTTAATTATATATAACTATAATATTATTTATATTTCCTTAATCGGAATAAAATATCACTTATTAAATATAAACTCGTTTCTTAAATAAAATATTATTTGTCTAATATAAATCCATCTTATAAAGTGACTACAAATCATGAAATTCCAAGAAAATGATTTCAATAATTGAGATCTGAAAAAGACTATATTTTGTGAGTATGATGGCTTTAGGTGTGTAGATGGGAGAGTAGCTGTGGTATAGATGTGTGACATATATATGCATGTATGTCATGTATGGCTTGGGAAGTGTTATTATTGTTTCGGTACTGGGCCGGCAAGAGTCGAGTTGTAAAGGAGAAACCGCGGTGTGAGGAACTGAGAAAAAAGAATAGCGAGTTAAGACTAGTGAAGAGAGTGAGTGATCGAGAGAGTCAGGAATCTAAAACTTTACTGTTTTGCATCTAATTGTGCTTGTTGAATATATATTTTAATATTACGTCGTTTCTTCCATTCACATATTTAACTATTATATATATATATATATATATAAATAATAGCTAGCCTGTGACTGCTTTTTGTTACCAGTCGCTAAATTAGATGTCATTTACTGCACCTACGACCGACCGTGCGCGGTGATACGGGCCAGTCGTCAGCTGTCTGCAAACGGAATCCTAAGTAGAATCATGATGCAAATGGGTTAATCGGAATAAAATATCACTTATTAAATATAAATTCGTTTTTAAATAAAATATTATTTGTCTAATATAAATCCATCGTATGAAATACTAAAATGACTACAAATCATGAAATTCAAAGAAAATGATTTCAATAATTGAGATCTGGAAAAATGGCTCGACTCTTCTCGCGTTTCATACGCTCGAGTTCCGTGTATTGTAAACATCTGAATAAACTATTTTTCCTCCGTCGTATAAATTGCCCGTTTCATCATTGCAACAGTTAGACCGACCTAGCCCCGGTTTGCAGAAATATGCCCGGTGCGCGGAATAAGGTAATTAATGTTGAACCAGCTTGAAGTCGCTCGGAATGAAACAGGATTACAGTTAGCAATTGTGCCCGACCTACAAATACGTTTCTCTCAATCTGCCGCTTTCGGTGTTGCAAACGTGCACAGGCCGCTTCCTACTTATACTCGTGCTCTGTGAACCTTAGAAATGTGCGTAATTAAGATACTCAAAATGGTTGCACTCAAGAGACACTCGCGCGGTCACTGGGACTGTACGTACAGGCGCGTTTGTGTGTACGCCAGGCAAGTGTATGCTTTCGTCGGGCATACAGCAAACGCGCCGTAAAATTTCACAATGAATTATACTAGGGGGATACTTAAGTTATACGAAAATTGTTTAAGTTGCGCCAACCGTGGATCTCGTTTTCATCACGACGAAAAAACCACGTCGAATGTCGTAATTTCAGTCGTATCACGAAAGGACGAATGTTTTGTTGCTTCATGTATTGGCAAGTTTACGGAACTTAATTGAATTGAACATAGAGTTTTGAAACACAGAATTTTAAATCGAACATCTAAATTATTTCCGCTGCTATTGTAAGATGAGAAAAAAATGATTAAATGGTTTCGGGGCATACATTTTGGTATTAACAAAACCAATCCTGTGAACATCATTTCGATAGTTCTTTTTTCAAGGTTATCGTACGTTTTTGACCTTGAAGCAATCTTGAAGACGAACAAATATAAAAAAACTGTATCCCAGTACGATTCGTCTCACTGAAAGGACCAAAAGCAACTGTTCCGACTAGGAAATGAAGACGACTTTTTTGCCATAAAATTTTATTGATATGCAAACATTTGAATCGATACAAAACAAATTACAGGCGCGATCGCTCAGTACCAGACAACGCCATTCCTACTCGAGGTCTACCCCACGCCCCCTCACGAATCACCAATCACTAATTTTCGTTCCATTAACGTTGCTAATGTCCTGAAGAGGCCCGATTTTCTGGGTACCCTCCACGCTAAAATCATTTTCAGTGATAATAATAAAAAATAATAAAGTAATAAAATGTAATAAACGTAAAAATAATAAAACAAAGAGAGTAACATCATCTTTCTATTATTGTATTTATAGATGTTCAAAATGCTGATTCCCCTTGTCAAGACGTGCTTGCACACGATAAGTGACATTTCCCGATCGCCTAGTAAATATTATATATATATTATACATGTATAGTACATGATAAAGCCACAATTTATCTCTTAAAATCATCTAAATCTAATATAAGGTAAAAAATCCACCTGATGGGAAATTTTTTCTACCTCGAACAATGTCTCGGAAAAGCATTCTCGAATTCTCTCTGTTTGAATTCTCATCAAAAGTCTTGATAAACGATCAGAGAAGCGGTAATGACATTCGATTGGCTACGATCGATTCTGAATTGTATTTGCATAAGTCTAAAACTGATCTCGTTTCTTGCAGATACGCGTGGAATATAAGGCTTCGAATTGTAAATTTGAAGTGAATCGTCTAGCAATTACAGAGAAACGTTTCGCCGTGCTTGATTAAAATTCTCTTCGCTCTTTTAACATTCGCGATATCTTTTTACAATGAAGAATTAAGAACGTGCTGATTATTCGACAATTTGATTATTTAAAATCATCACATATTTATACAGGATGTAAATCCAATTTTCACGGTGCAGCCAAAAAAAAAAAAAAGAGAGTGATTCTATGATATGTGGGAAAATAAATCAAAAATATAGAATTAAATTTTTTTTTTTGGCGCCTCTTTTTCGAGATAATCGATCAGATTCATACTAAAGTTACACAACAATTCCAGATTAAACAAGTGGGAATTGAATAGTAGTATTTTCTTAGAACATAATCTAATTTTATTTCATATTATTTTCTACAGATGTTCTAGATTTCAATGTTGCATCTTCAAAATTGACAGAGTTGCTTTTGTTAGTTGACGAGTCTTATTCTTTCAAAAATATATTTCAGTCAAACATTAATCAATCTGAATTTATTGCAATTTATATACGCATAGAAAATACTTAATTGTTACTCAGTGTTCGGATCATTTTCTATAATTCTAATTATTAGGATGATTATTGAACGGGGGAAGGATTTTATATCATATGTGTAAAATAAATCAAGGCAACGTACCAAATCGTACGATATTCGATTACAACAGTACGATAAAATTTGATCTGTGCGAAATAAATTACTGTTACGTATCGATCAGTACGATATTCAATTACAAACCAATCAGCGCGAATATCTTTTACAATTATACAGTCTATTTATTATAGAAGAACTCCGATCTTCTATCAGAATCGTATCATTTTCGTTTCATTTCGTATCGTTATCCGCTTCAAACTCGAGCGTCTCGAATCGGACCTGTATTGCTTGGTCCATTGATCCACGACACAAAGATTAACCATTTTCTTAGTTTTCTTGTATTTATGAACCATAATAAGCCATTAGAATTTAGAATTTATGAACCATAATGAGTCATTGGAATTTAGAATTTTAGTACGATAAATAGTGTTTAAACGAGTTAACGAAGAGGACTAAAATATTTTCTTCAGAAACATTAAAATTTAAATGAATAATATGCAGTAATGTCAATATTAAGAATAATGTTTTCTGTGTGAGAAGTCTATAATTAAAGTTCATTTTATTTATTGATATAGTGTACAACTTAGATTCTGTTGATGAAAAAAATATTAAATTTTTTAATATTTATTAACACATAAAGGATGTAAAGAGAAAGTTTAAATTTACTTACATACAAATGCGTAATTTTAACGAGAATTAGTAATTTCTATACTGAATATTTTTCTGTTGATATTAATAACAATCGTTTATTCATTCTTGGTATTCTATAAAATCACTAATTATCTCATTTGTCATTTGTCTTTTAAACTGATTATATCTGTAGAGATATAATGATAATAAAACAATAAATAATTAAACAAGACAAATTACATTCAAACAACACGAATTAACAACTCAAATAAATTCTTTTAACAACACAATTGACACCTTTTCTCACGACTCTCACGACTCGGTTTTTCAACTCGCTGAACTCTGCTCTTATCAAAAAGAATTTCTATGTATTTCTATGATCAACAAACAGTTGTATTTAAACATAATTAAAATTATAACTACAGATTAATTATAACAACCGATACTGCATATCTCATTTTGAAATATCTAGATACTTTCTCTCAAAATTGACACTTCTGCATCTACAACAGTAGAATTTTTCACGTTCCTCGCACGTTCATTTAAAAATCCCACGAATTTCGTCGCGAAACATTTCGAGGCAGATTACGCAACTACCTACCAAGTGGATGGAGCCACCGTTTCCCGATTTCACCGCGTCTTTCCCCAAGTCGCGTCGTTGGTTTTACGCCGGGGTATTCGTAAACTTTGTTTACCCGCTTTTATTGAAAATTGAAGTTACACAGAGGAACAGAGAGTTCCGACCGGTAAGTTCACACTCGCCGCGGCCGCGGGAACTGTTTTGCAATATGTGTTACATAAATTTGTGGTGAACCGTGTACAATAGCAGAAACTCGGCAACAACATGAATGCCAAATTTACGGTTTGCTACAGTTTTCCATGGGAATTGTATTACGCGTTAAGCTTTCGACGAACTTCGCTAACATCCCACGGCTGAACTGTAGTCCATTCGCGAGACTAATTGCTTCAGTTTCAACGGCTACCGTTCATTCTGCTTGGAGGAGGAACGTATTACTGCGTTGTATCTTATTTTTCGACTAAACGCGTGCATACATACGTACGTCTCTGAACACATATTTGTCAGATTTTAATGGTTTTGTGCACTAATATTTTTATGGTGTTTTTCTCTGTTTCCCCTGTGATTGTCTTCCTCTGTTCTTTAAATCACTGAAAGTGATTTTAGCGGGGGTAACCCAGAAAATCGGGCCTCTTCAGGTGCAACGCTAATGCAACGAAAATTAGCGATTGGTTGATTTGGGTCACGTGATTCGTGAGGAGGCGTGGGGTAGACTTCGAGTAGGAGTGGCGTTATCTGGTACTGAGCGATCGCGCCTGTATTTGTTTCGTATCGATTCAAATGTTTGCATATCAATAAAATTTTATGGCAAAAAAATCGTCTTCATTTTCTAGTTAGAACAGTTGCTTCTGGGCTTTTCAGTGAGACAAATCGTACTGGGGTACAAGTCGTGCAGTTTTTTTTTCTTTTCTTTTTTCGCCGCGACATCATCATCGTTGGGTGATAGCGTTGGAAATACTTTTGCGAATTATTTTGCAAAAATATTGCAGATATTAATCTATGGTGTCTAAAGTTGGGATATGCTTTGTTTTCGTGCTGGGATATGATTTGCTTTCACGTTTTTTTTTTTAACCTTTTGTGTGTTTTAAGGTTGATGACTAGTTTTCCACCGATCGAGATAATATAATATTATTAAATTTCTCGACAATTTCTCAAATTTGACAAAAATGAACAGAACGCATAATGTGCAAATACACATAAAATAATATCAGTAGTTAATGACTTACTTAACGAATAAAATAAGTTTTTCTTTGGATTCTAAAACTTTTGACTCTTAAATGATATCATTATTATCAAAAATTTAGGTTTCACATTATAAATTGAACACAAATACTTTCTCTAAATACGAAGTAAAATTAAACATTTTAAACTTTTGTAATATATATTATCAAGTTATCTGTGACTCTTTATAGATGTAAAATTACACAAACATTCATAATTTATTAATAAGTTTAAATATATTGATTTGCCTACATATTCACTATTTACATCTTTTTATCTTTCTACAGATTCGTAGTTACTGATACTTACACATAGGAAAAATCACATTTTACAAATTCCTTAACAGAACTGAGAAATTAATGCAACTTGTTGTTGAGAAGTAGAAAGTAGCCGTGCAATTAGCTGTAAATTACCCAAGCAATTTTTCCCAGCAGTCAATTCCTCTTTTCTCAAGCTTCTCGAAATGAATTCTTCCTTGTTCGTACAACGAGTGGTATGCGCTCGAACGACAATCGCGGTGGCACGTGGTAGAAAATGCGATGGAATTCGTCAAGTCGCGCTAGCAGTTGCGCGGTTGTGGCGAATCCGCGAGAATTTCCTGACGTAGAGGCTATAAGATGTAATAATCGCTTCTTCCGTGAAGGCAGCGGGCACATACCCGCGCTCGGTTATAGAACATCGGCGGTGTAATAACCTCCGTGGCCCAGATACGGGAGAAAAATCGAAGCCGACGACAGACATATTGGATGCTCGGGAGATACTTCCGTTTCAGTGTTTTTGCCCCACTTCTTACATCGGTGGCTCGATCCCGACATCCAAATATCAATTCTTTCGCGACACACGTGCGCCGCCCGGGATCGATACGATTCCGAGCCTGCATAATCTCTCGCGCGACAATGCACCTTTTCTCTGGCCGGCGCTGGTTCGAACCAACCAACTCCGCGTATACCAGTCGTTCTTCAATCTATCCCGTCCCGCTTTCCGGATAGAATAAATGGGTGATGGAATCGCTGGAATGTAGAGCGCCCGAGGACTTTTGTGATCTAGAATCTTTTGATATATATATATATATTTTTTTGTTTTGTTTTGTTGTTTTGGTCGTGAGTTGACTGTTTGTACAAACGATGTCGTAAAACGCTGGTATTCTGTTGAATTCTTCTTCTTCTTTGTTTTTTTTTATCACTGAAAGTGATTTTAGCGGGGATAACCCAAAAAATCGGGCCTCTTCAGGTGCAACGCTAATGCAACGAAAATTAACGATTGGTTGATTTGGGTCACGTGATTCGTGAGGGGGCGTGGAGTAGACCTCGAGTAGGAGTGGCGTTGTTTGGTACTGAGCGATCGTGCCTGTAATTTGTTTATAGGTGTAGTGGCTGATGAAAGTGCTATACTTATTGTTAGTACAAATCTTTTGTATGTGCTTATGCGTTATGCACATAACATTGAAACATTTTGAAATTTTATTAAAAACGAGACACACGACTGACGAGATTGCAAATGTATAAAGAAGATATAATATTTATTTACTTATAAATGTACAGTTGGTAACAACCAGAGTGAGAAAATGGTAATTTTGTAAAATAGTAATGTGGCTACTGATTTATTGGAATCTATAAGAGGAACTTGCAACTTGCAACTTTATGTTATTGAAAATGGAATCTTGCATATATTTTTTAAATATTATTATTTCTTTTCTATTATTAAAATCATTAAAAAAAAGGCGAATGCATTTGTGATATTCATTAGTTTTCATTCGTTACATTTGTTACAAAATATGTGATGAGTTTTGTGAATAAATACACGAATGTGTTTAGAATATTTGTTATATTCGTTTATCTCTTATATCCTCTTTTCTCTCATCTCTTTTCAAGAGATGGAAGTTAGCTAGTGATACGATCGTTATACGTACGAATCAGAGGATTTTAGCATTCGCTAGGTGAAGTTAAAACATAGAATGCGTTTAATATTGACTAAATGATCCATTGAATCTGAGATTTATTAAAATGCAGATTTTTATGCATTTTCAAGTCGTTGTGGACACAATTAAAGAAACAGAATCTAAGTAGAATCTAAATTTGTTTTATCTATTAAATATTGTAATATTTACTCTACCTTATACGCTTTTAGGTATTTTATTATATACATTGCGTTCTTGCATCTCCAAATTTACCATAAGTGCATAAAAATTGCTTAAAATGATGATACTTTTATCAAATATTTTGTAACTTCTATATATATATATATATATATATATATATATATACACATCATTCAAACGTAATCGATATAATCGAGATACTTCAAAATTTTATACAACACACATAATATATTTATGAACAATTTTTGTCTGAACTATTTTCATAAACAATTGTAATTATTCAATATTTATCACGAGTTAAATTTAGATAGAATCTTTCAACACTTGCTTGTTTTGGTAACAACTTTGACGCGAATGTTTTTTAATGTTTTGAATGCTGAATTGTATTTAAATAGAATTTAAAATTATTTAGTTGTTTCAATAAGTTTCATGCTTGTGAAATATATTTTTGACAATTGACTGTCATGCGAAATTTGTACGTTTCTACTAACAAGACAGGATATTTAATTCTTATAAAATAAAAGTTGCTTATTTTATAGTATTACTTATTTACATTTTTTCGCCGATGACGTTCATCTGAGTTTAATCATTCCAAAATATCTACGAGGAATAAAGATTATCGTGTTCATTAATATTTCGTTTTGCACTCGATTTGGATCAAATTGCAATGCGTAATTACGATCAATCAATTTTTTGTTAGTCTCGTTTTGAATTAGGCATCGAATAACCTTTAACGTCTTGAATCCTTTTCTTTTTTCGTACTTTATATTGGCACGTTTGCAATATGCATAGAATACACAAAGCTTTGCATACCTGTGGCTGAAGGCATACTTTAAATGCAAAAGCATAATCTTTATGTATCAGATATCTGTATAAGAAAAAAAGTCCGGAAAGATGGAGAAGCTTAATCTTTCAGGACAATTTTTACGATAATATGTCAGTAGTGGTACAGTTATGTTGGCCTCGAATAAACGTTCGTAATTTTCATTTATCATTCTGTACAAAGGAATCACATTTCTAGACGGCATGGCATTGTAGAAATGATTTATGACACGATACAGATAAGTGAAGTTGTTCACATCTAAAGAAGTCTATCTATCTTCATTTAATGTTTAAATTGCAGCACGTATGAGTCTAAAGAAGTTAGATATGTAAGACACGTTGAACAGTTCGATCGATCATGATTTAATTATATAGTTTTATTTTAATAATCTGATAAAAATTATTACAGTTGAGAATTAAAAATTTAGTTATTTCATCAAGTTTTTCTTCGATAATATCGAATCTTTCATTTTGCCAAATTAATTTATTCTTATTTATTTATTAATCTGGTCAGCAGCTCGAACCTTCCTCTTTACAATTGTTAATAATTATAACGAAACGATATACACTATTTAGTATCGTATAATATAATATAGTGACATTTGCTTTTAAAAGTTATAACAACGACGTAAGAAAAATAAACGAAATTATATCCGAAAAGTAATGATCGAATAAGACTGTTTCGTGTGAAACGACCAAAACTTTCAAAAACATGCAAAAGTCATTCGGTATTTAGTGATTAAAAGTGTTATTAAATAATAGTTTACCCATTAAACGTTAATTTGAAGCTCGAAACTAGTCCAACGAAATATGATTATGTATATCAATTTAGTTTTCAACCTAGGATAATCTTGTAAAAATTATTCGTGTTAATACAAATTTGTACTATATTAAAAAAAAGACACGCAAATGTTGGAAACAAAAAAATTGTCGGGATTCGTCAAAAAGTTTCAATTATACTGAAAATAATTTATCAGAAATTATGATTCGATTGACATTTTTGTAAAAACAACAAGAAAGGTGCTAGTTTTGTAAAAAATTACACGAAATAAAAATTTATAAAACGACGAAAGAAATTGATTATTTCTCTGTTTTGTTAGAAACAAACTAAGCAAATTCGCAATGTAGTATTTCAAACGACGTGTTACACACTAGAAGAATATACTCAATGAAATTTCATCAGCAAATATTTAAATATGATTAATATTAATATCAAATATCAACGCTGTACCATTTTAATTGAAGCGACGCTTCTCACTCACTGTCTCGCGAATGAATTATTGCGTACAAACCGAGTGTAAGTTGAATTAAAATCAGCATCGAAAACCGGCAGAAATTTGTCGTACGAAGATCGTCGTTGGACTTGCTCAGATTTCCTCGATTCCTCTCCCATGTGCTCTACTGTATTTGCGTTTCGATTTTGCCAAACTTTACGTGCACCGCTCGATTTCGTCGGTGTGTACGTGTACGTGCACATACCGTCATCGAAAAGAGACAGTATCGTTCTGTTTCATCGTGCACGATTAGTCGGTGCCTCGAAATCCCCGTTTGTCTGCGACTTGCGTCCATTGGGTTTATCGGATCGTAAGCCAGATACCCGGCGCGCTTAAATTAGCGTTGCGCAGTAATTCAGCCATTTCGGAAGCTCGCGCTCATTCTCGCGTTGGCTGTTCGTTAATTCTTAACGCGTTCATTTATTTCGATCGCGTTCACCGCGTTCATCCTCGGATTAAGTTCATCCGTGCTGTTCGTTCGCCGCGTGCGCCTTCTACGCGTGCGGTTTTGTAGAAAATGGAATATAATTCCGCGTGTAAACGGCCGTGCTTATAACGTCGTCGGTTATTGTTCGTCGTTGCAATTCAATTTGCGCAGAGGTTTGAAACATCGAAATCGTTTCTCGTGTTTGCGCTTTGATTCGATCGCCGGAGAGATCGATCACCTCGCAGGGGATCGAGGTAAATAGTTTTGTTCTCGGTTGTGAGAATGTAAGAAAAATGAATAATAGTAAACGGAGCAAAGAGTGAAACAAACAATGGAAATGATGAAGATAAGTAAAAAGATGTTAATTTGTTTGTGTGAAAATTCGTTTGTACGACAGTAAATCAGAAAATTGGAGAATTAGAGAATCAGAAAATTAGAAAATTAGAGAATTAAAAAGATTGGATCGCGGGTTTTATTCGAAATTTAAAAGTGTAGTTTTCTTCGATTCTTGAATTGAATGAAATCAATTGTAATATAAGATCTTAAAGCGTCCTATGATCACATAAGAAATGATAAAATAATGATATTATAAATTATATTATTGTATAACTATATAATATTGTTCTACACAAAAATATATATATATATATATATATTACAATACATACACGTGTCTGTATTGTTACTTGAAAAGAAAAATAATTTCATGAAATGGAAAACAGGCTAATGAAGTAACGCATAAACTACATCTGCAGGTAACATTTGTGAGTCAAAAGTTGGGTTTGCGTTTAAAAAAGAATTATTTTATACAATTTCAATGTAAATGTTCGGACAATATTTGTTACGGTTTACGTCTATGCTTGCAGAATTATGATTGTCATATTTATGTAATAAATATACTTTTGTTGTACTTATTTCTCCCTAAAATACTAACAGAATTGTTATTCTATTTATATGACGTAAAGTATATGATAGAAGAATGATCAAGTATATATATCTATATCATAACAGTCACGTCAAAAGCATATATTTTTTCAACACAAATTTAATTGCTATTAATTTTACTGCGAGGAGAACAAGCAAAACGAGATGCGTTAGAATTAAATTAGAAGAACCTATTACATAGATTAAATTTGGAAAAACCACCGTTTTATGGTGTTACGAATGTTATTGGATCAGTGGGATGCTTTAATTTTATTATATTAATCTTTTTCGTTCCGATACCTGTTGTCAAACTTGCACTTTTATTTGTGACATTCCGCATAACTGAGATAAAAGGCATCAATGCCGCGCAATATTTACAAGACATTGATTTCAGGATGAAACTTTCATTTCCGACGAGTTAATTTCGATAAGGGAGCCTTTGTGGTCTCAACCGAGTTTAGAATTGAATGGAACTTTTCAGACAATAGCCCCCGCTAACTTATTTGAGAGTTTCGCCTTTCATCGGCGATACAGAAGAGTGGGAAGGGAAACACAGAAAGGGAAAGTGGAAAATGAGGAAAGAAGTGCATATAGTTGGAAGCAGAAGGAGAACCGTGTAACAAAGTGCTGCACCAGCTAGAGTATAAATCTTCTCTTCGGGACACCCTGAAAATTATTCATTCGACTTCTAATTCATTTATCCACCATTACTCCATCTCCCTTGTTCCGACGATCACAGCCATAATAATCGCGCTAATCGGTCTTCCGCTTTTGCCCACAAACGAGAATCATAAAAGTAATTCTTTCAAGTGAAAGTGCAAATTGAACTTTGCTTATAACGCTGTCCAACAAATTCTAATTTTTTTTCCTTTTGCTTCAACATTCAATAAGTGATTCTTGCAACAACGTACAATAGATTTTTAACGACTCAGTTACAGTTTGAATTTTATTATATGTTTTATGGTTTGAGTTTTATAGTTAGTTGAAGGTTAAGTTTTGTGATCTCTAGTAAGATTGGTTTGTAATTTTAATAACTTTTGGTAGTGTAGTGTCTGATTAAAATTTTGTAGATAATCTTTTAGAGAAAAAATTAATATTAAAATATTTAAGGATTATAATTTGTTGTATTAAAAGTAGTAGTAAAATAGTATACAGTAATTTTTATATTATATATATCATATTTATAATGGAGCGATGTTTTTTTCAAAAAGTATGTACGAGCCGATTAATTTCAGTTGTTCCATATTGATTCTTCAAATTATGATTCTCCATTAAAAAGTTAAAAGTTAGAAATTATCTGTTATAATTAGCAATTGTTTTATATTATTGTATACTCGATTATAAATCAAGAGTATTAATATTCTTCACAATTTTTTAAAAATATTTTAAAGTAACTTGCATTGTATTATACGTAGTTATAAAATGTATGAAATTATAATAATTAATCCTCCGACTACTGAAGCTCTCACTGCCGTATGCGAGAGTCACTTTTGACTCTCACGGATATTCCACTAATCATATTTAGAGTCGTCCGAAGGGCACACCGATACTGACTAACACAGAGTGATGGTTGAGACCCAGGTCCTCACCGATATTGTACCAACACAGTGACGGATACCCGACTCGTGTAGAAACATTTGGGAGCATATGGGAACAAATAATAATCACATGAATAATAAAGTTATATTTATTATAGATTTATGTATTTTTTGTAGACATTACATAAAATTTGCAAGTGTTGAGCAAGTGTCGAATGGGCACCGCAATCATACCGATCGCAATTATCGCAAATAGTTGCGTATTTATCGTAAAAGCAACGCTGAGCTCGTTTTTGCCCTGCTACTTTTTTTACAATATTTCTATCGTAATATTTTTCTGCAATTCTATTTGCTGGTTTTCGAATTGTGTGGTTCGCCTGAGCGAAAGGCAAAGAAAGATTGCTCGTTGACATGAAAACATTGCGTTAACAAATGTTTAGGGATCTGTAAAGATATTTAAAGACCCAGGATGCTGCTGGAAGGAGAGAAGTAGTGAGAGAGAGAAAGTGAGAAGAAAAGGCTATGGCGTTTCGTCTCGGAGTCACTGCCTACACTCATCATCAGTGGGGGCTGATGGCAGCGACGACTCCTTACCCCAGACGCTTATTGTTATAACTACCCCCGCTAGGCTGGCTTGGGCCCGGCATACACCACCCTCCTAGCGGGGTTCCGCATGCTGCTTTGCTTAACATCGGAAGATCGGTAGGACCTCGACGCTAAGCGCGCAGCCACTTGCGGCTTGTGCTAGTCGAGTGTTCGAAACTCGTAGTCGAGGAATCGTAGGGCCGCTACAAAATGGAAACAGCAAATTTAAAACAATAATAAAAACACTGAAATTTAAAATAAACTTTGAAATAAAAAATTGCTTCGATTTGCTGCACACGTCTCAGACCTTACCAGAAACTGACTTTTTTCGTTTTCAGTCTTCGTCACTTCGGCAATTTGGCGAACACGTGTTAGCCACATGACCCTCGTGCTTTAGTGCGATCACTAACACAAACAGCTCCCATCACTGTGTGCGTTATTGCATTCGAGTGGCCCTCAACATACTGTGACCCCGGCACAGTATGCGGAGGGTTAAACAGTTTATCATTTCCAAACTACGGAATACTTTCAAGATGACTTTTTTCATAAAATTTATTTATTCAGGTTCAATAATAATCAAGAAACACACAATCCAAATAATAAATAATAAAATTGTATACTACATCAAAGTTTTTAAATTGCAGGATATTTATTGAAATTAAATAGTTTGTCATTTAAGAAACATGGAATACACAGTGAGATTTGATTTCAAAATCAAATTTGTTTTATCAACAGCAACAGATATCGCTAGATATAACGTTCTAGATAGTTGAAACAATTCCCTTTCGACGATATAAAAACGAAATTCAGACCCAGAAAGTAATTCTCAGTGAATTAGACTTTTCTCGTAGCCCTCTTTTTGTCATCAAACAAAATACATGTTTTATGGAGAGCACGTTCGTTTCACTCGTATCTTGTCTCCTTCTTGAACACGAACGTATTCCCGCACGAATAAGCATGAACGTCTAAACGTTTAATTCTAATTAAACACTCGCTAGCCAATGGTTAATGACTGAAATTAAAGTCCCAACTAAATTAAAATGTAACACCGATGT
Source organism: Melipona beecheii (assembly GCA_032399605.1). Classification (NCBI taxonomy): domain Eukaryota; kingdom Metazoa; phylum Arthropoda; class Insecta; order Hymenoptera; family Apidae; genus Melipona; species Melipona beecheii. The sequence goes on from JAUCMO010000064.1 coordinate 181,593, forward strand.
CGACCGCCGAGGAATGTGAATTTTTTTTGTAAAATATATTTATTTCGTCTCTTCTCTGTTGGCAAAGTGTACTTAAAAAATTTAAATAGTGCTTAGAGCAGATCGACATCAGAATAAAACGGTAACCTGACATCAGAATAAAATGGTAACCTGTTTCTTAAAATTGTAATTGTAAATCGTATTATATAAATGAGTTTTATTTTTCAATTAAAAATATTAATAGAAAATTAATTAATTTCAGGTTCGGTTATTAATAATTTAATAACTACGAATCTGTAGTAATTTTACCATTTTTCCTTCTGAAACTTTTATTTGAAAAATTGGCGATTCTGAATGAGAATTCTTAAACATTAATGTAACTCGTCTCTAAATTTCATCATTCATCCTTGAAATGAAGATAAAGGATAGTTAAGGATTCGAATAGTTTTCTCATTTTAGCTGCTTTCCCATTTAGAAGTTTTACTCTTCAATTAAAAATATAACTCGAAATATGTAAATTAGTAATAATATTATTATAATATGTAAATTAGTAATAATATTATTATAATATGTAAATTAGTAATAAATCTCAATCTGTGATATTTAATAATCTAATAACTGCGAATCTGTAATAAATTGACAATTTTTCTTCTAAAATTTTTATTTGAAAAATTGGTATCTCTGAATGAGACCAGGTTCTGAAAAATCAATCTAACTCGTAACCTAAATTTTTTCACTTGAAGTGAAGATGAAGGATAGTTATTTAAATAGTTCCACCACTTCCATAGTTTTATCTAAATTCCATAATTTTAATCTAAAGTATTTAATATTCTAATAACTATAAATCGGTAATAACTTAATAAATTTTTTCCTATAGAATTGTTAGCCTAAAAATTGGCAATTTTGAATAAGTATAGGTTCTTCAAAATCTGCAACTTGTAGAAAAAGGAGTGAATGTCATAAGCTCTTCTTGCTAAAAGATATGTCACGTTCCTCGAATCCTCGAGCAAGTATATTAATATTATGATGCCTTTACCCTAAATTCCTTAACTAATCCTTGAAATGAAGATGAAGGATAGTTATTCGGATAGTTTCGTCGCTTCCATAATTTCATCCTCGTTGGAACACGTTATCATTAACTAAGCATTTCTGGGAAACTTTGAGCAGCGCTCTCGTGTTAATGTACAGTTAGATAATTAAATCACGTTTCACTGGGAAAATTTTCAGTTATCACTGATCTCACAGCGTGAAGTTACAGAACGCCTTATCTCGGCTCTTTTATTAGTTAATTCTGCGTGAAATGCTCAATTGCCAGATTTTAGTATATTTGCGTACTGGATCACCTTGTTTGATGCATTTACGTTGATTTGCAAGCTTTATGTATATGAATCTCTTAGAACTCGTAAAAAGTACGAAATGAATAAAAAATAAAAAATTATGTCTCCATTTGAATTGTATATATAAAACCTATTTTTTGAAATAAATAAAAAACGAATGAATCAAAGTTTGTAGTGTATGTGATTTTTTTTTATTCAGGATAATGTATTAAACCCATTAGTAAAGTTATTCGGTTTTCTTCTGGGACTCTCTCTTCTGGATATTCACGCAAAAATATTGAGTCAAGCGGACTCTTATTGTATGAAAAACTTAGTTATGTAAATCTATTTGTCCTTTAGCAGATTTATATATAAAAATGGTTGTATCGAAAAATTCTATAATTGAATTATATATTTATCTTTTTCATTTATATTAATTTGAGCTTTATTGGCTATCATTGGATACTGAAAGCCATGAAAATTTTTTATATTAATTAATTATGGAATTTTTAATTTCATTACGAATCTCTATCAGAGAAAATATAAAATTTAAACAAATTTAATATTTTTTAAAAATATTGCTATAATCATTTGTGATTGTTTGTGAGGATTAATAAAGACTATATTATAGCATTTTCATCTATTACTACTAGAACTAGAATACCAGATTAATTAAAATGATCAGTTCGTAATTTCTTATAGAAGTTTTATAGATTTCAGCATTTTATAAAATTACCAAAGTGATCAAAATAGCCAATTCATAATTTCTTACAGAAATTTTATAGATTTCAGCATTGCATCAAGTGATACTTCAAGTTCTTTCATAAAATTTTGTAGTCGAAGGAGTAATATATTCAAGAAAAAAATATATTCAACGATGAGATTTGAAGATATATAAATGAACATTTTTAATGTATTTACGTTGTAATGTATTACTTTTAACAGTAAGTATGATTATAAAAGAAAATTCCAATGATTCGCTATATTTTTTTCTGTGATTATCCCTTTTTAAAAATTCTGAAGATTCCAAAAATTTATGAAATTTAAAGACTTTAAGATGATTATAACGATGTGATAAGCTATTGTTTGATTTTTAATAGTTTCATCAAGTGTAATCATTTTTATAAATATATTGTTAAGCATTTATTTTACTGTTAATATCATTGAAATAACAACATTGTAACTGAATTAGCTTATTACTTCAGTTTAATTCAAGTGTATTTTTTTTAGTTTAATTCATTTGAATTTTTTTTCAAATTAAACACCAGAATAATATACAAAAATTGTGTATTCCAACAAGGAAATTTAAACGATTTTCAATTAATACCGAATACAAGTATATGAAAAGTAATAAGAAAATAAAAAAGGAATATTATACATGATATTTATACAGATTTTTAAAAATATTTTGGACTATAAAGTGAAAAGTATATTTAGTCTGGTTAATATTTCAGACACCATTGCACGTTATTCCAGAGTATTTTATTCAGTTTTCTTTTTTACTAGTCCTTTTGTTAAATTTTTAATGTGCATTCTTTTAAATATGCTTCAGAAAAATGTACACATTGCGAAGAGAAAATAATGCACACCTCTAGTTTCCAACTTGCATTACTGTTTCACAGGAAGAATTTCTCTTCGCGTCCAATTCTTTTTACCCTTCGTCGACCTTCACCCTTTGTCGCGAACAGGCACTTCTGACGCATCTACCCTCTGCCATCCTCGAAGGTCATTCCTAGAGTTAAACAACCATTATACTACACTGTCTCAATTTTTCTTCCTTCGTAGAAATGTCATCCTGTTGTAAGTTTTAACAGCGTTAAATTCAATTTTTAAACACAAGATAAAACTACTTAAATGAGAAATTACCTTAGAAATTAAATTAGAAATTATTTAGAAATTAATTTAGAAATTAAATTAAAAAACATTTAGAAATTAAATGAGAAATCATTATTTCATGAAAATCTGGTCAGCAGTGAACGTGTTAATTCTTGTTAAACTCGGTTGTGTCTCGATTCGTGAGATTGTGAAAATATCCACGGTGTAGGATTTTCGGTTGGTTTAGAATCGACTATTGTAGGAATATATCGATAGGAAGGAGGTGGTCTGTTGGGTTAACCTGATTGGTATATTGGTCCTGTGGGATATCCTCTCGGGTCAATCGACGTATGTACCGTGTCTAAAAGCACAATACCACTTGCTCGAACCTCTCTTTCTTTTTTCCCCAGTTTTCTATCCTCACGGTGCTCCTTCACATGATACACCATCGAGATATCTTTCTGCACGATTATACTTCGCTGAAACACATACGTGCAAGTTTGTACCTTTGATTTGCACGCAAGTCGAATTTACGATTCGTTTTGTGAGAAGGTTAGAAACTTGTAAGGAATGTTTGTTCCTGTAACGCGATAGAATTTATTCTGATCTATTGACACTTTAACGAAATTTATGAACCTGTTTATGAAATTATGAAAATTATTTTTATGTATTTTAGGACGCTTCCATACATGATAAAAAATATAGAAGAACATATTTTTTTTTACAAGTATAATTGAGACACGTATAACAAATACAATTTATGCCAATTCAAAAAAATTATAACATTTCGTCGTCTAATCCCAATGTTCGAACCTCGACGAAGAAGAAAGCTTAAGAGAAATTTCAGTCTTCAAGAGTACGGTAGATTTGCTCAAAAATTGTTTACTTTATGATGTAAAAACAAACAACTTTACAAACAACAAACAGAGATGTTAAAATATATTCGCGCTTTAAAATGAGATCAATGAGATTGTTGTATGTATGATTTTTTCTTTCACGAAGTTAGAACAATTTCGGTATATTTGTTTATTTTTTGAGAAATAACATAAGAAAATATTGATTTCTGTTTTTATATAGATTTAAAAATAACTAATAAAATTAAAAGTATTAAATTATAAAAAATATAAAATCACATACCAATTGAATCGAGACCCATTGTCGGACCCATTATCGGACTAAAATATTGACAATTTTCATCTAGTATTCATGCGAATACTTTCGTCCACTTCCATGTTTTTAATTCGAGTCGAACAGCACACTACAATTATCTTTACTATAACAGTTTTTGCTAGTGTATTTTAAACAATAACCCAAAAATATTGGAAGAGTGCTCTACTTGGGATAAACTGTTTGGTATTTTGATGTTCAGTCAGAGTCTCATTCGAAATAAATTCTCAAGTGCTTAAGAACTAAAATGGCGAAACAATATAGATTTGTATTTTTGATTTGCACTTATGGTTCTTCTTGTGAGAATTGTAATTACGATTGCTGCTTGATTCGCTAAAAAGCATAGAAATTGAAAAACAAATTTATAAATTTTTAATTACGTGATTTGAACACTAAGATAAATTAACATCAATGCTTTGACTCTCCGTCGGAAATTGATATTTACACTTTTCCTTCAGTTAATTTACGTTTAACAATTTATTAAAATTACTGAAATGTAACTTTATATTTCCGTGAATATTTATTTACATTTGTACACATTGTAAAGAAACCATAGAAGCTCGAAGAGAGAGGTCTTTCCTTTTTGAAAGAAAGGAAGAAAAAGAAAAGGAACAACAGAAGAGAAACCATTAAGTTGTATTTTAAGATGCGACAATAAAGCGAGCTCCTGAGCACAGTTTTAGGATCGATACAGACGGCGGTACATATGTGCTGACAGTTCGTCGGTACACTCGTCGGGGCGAAGTAGCGTCGCGAATTGGCGGGAAAGTGGTAGGAACCGATTTATCGCGCTTCGAGACGTCAGTGCATTAAGTAATATCCCGAAGAGATTTATAGCTGCAGGTGCAACCGGCTCGATTCGTAAGGGGTACGTCTCTGGGGTAACAACTCTGCATCTCCGCCTCCGTCTTACCCGAGGAAATAAAGTTCCTGTTCAGGAGATGAACCGAGGAAATCTGAAGAAGTTTTCCTTATCGTGTACCGGCACTGTGTAACCGGTATTCCTCGCCAGCTCCCTTTTACTTCCTTTACGTGCATATATTACGAAACGCGCGAAATCAAATCGAACGGTTTCTTCCTGCCCTCGATCTTCTACACGTTGTTCCCGAATCTTTCTGTATCCTAGTTTCTTTCTTCTAGAGATGTATATTTACATTATTGTAACATTGAAATATTTATAATTACGTTAAATAAGATTGATGTTATTCTGTCGTGTGAAATGGTTTTTCTTCAGAAGAAACTTTAATAGCACGTATTCATAGTATATATGTGTTTAAGTATTTAATTATGCTTCACAATTTAATTATTGTGTATATATTTAATTAATTTTAATAAATGTAAAATAATAAATAATAATAAAAGAATAATAAAATAAAAAATACGTTAATTTTGTGTATAAATTTAGGCTAACCAGTTAAAAGTATAACACAAATGAAAATTTCTTAAAATGTATATAAAATAATTAAGATCAAAAAAAGTCATAGAAACATAATCTTGCAAGATTACTTTGTCAAAGATTTATCGCTAAAAATACGAAATGTAACAGAAAATGTAATAAATTTTTAATACAACGCAAGTCAAGAATAGATGAATGATATTCCTGGTTCACATTGATTTACTGAATTCACTCACTGTTCTACAAAATAGTTTCGACATCTAGATTTATTATTATAGGTAATATTATAATTATTATATATTTTGTCATTTATCTTAATTTGTTATATTTCTCCTTATTCGTACGATTTTTGTACGATATTCCATGTTTTAAAGATTTAAAAATTTAAACAAGTCTATTTTTAGTTTTTCCAATTTTAATGTTATGAGATTCAGAAACTTTCAACTATTTGCCAAAATTTAAATCTTCACCCCGAAAGTATGTTTTTAGAAAATCAATTTCCACGTCGCGAAACGTAATCTAATAAAATAACAGTGCACTGGTCTTAAAACTATTCTTCCATAAAAAATATCATATCCTTCACGAGAAAAGAAGACGATATCTTCGTAAAGAAAAGTTGCAGAGACTTGTTAAGATAAACGTTTGTTTTCAACAAACAGAAATTCGTTGAGGTTGTGAAAATCGTGAATTCCGTTCTTGTTCACGATTCAAACCTCCTCACGTCACACGGAAAAGTTGTGAAAGTGGCTAAATTTGCCGGTGACCCGGTATCCGTTCCTTTTACGCATACGCAAGTATTTCCAGTTTCCCGAGCTCTTCTTTCATCCCGAGCGAAATTCCGCGGAGTTTAAAAAGTTGCGATAGTTTAACAAGATCAGAAACGCTCGCAGCGAGTACGGCCAGGCATTAAGATAACGCGATAACGTTCCCGATACAGTTTCAGCTGATAACGTTGACGACGTCCGGAGCCCAGTTTTATTCCGCTTTCCTTTCGAGAATCGATCGAACGCCACTTTTATGGAGCGAAGTTACTTTGAATACGAATGCGCGCAATAAGTTCGCGTATCGAACGGCTCGATCAAACTTTCGGGGCTCGGAGCCTCGACGTATTGAAATGCTTCGAAAGAAGTTGAAAGATGTCGAAATTAGGTTACTCGTGCGATTTGCTGTTTCGTAATCCCTTCCAACGCTGCTAGCTGTATTTACAAGTATCAGCTGTCGGCATTATTTTTGCATCTCGTAAATAGTATCTTTAGTATATTTAATCGTATTTTTCAATACTACTGTATGTTTGAAGAAATTTTCTTCCGAATCTAGTTTTATAAATTCCCAAGTTCGATAAAATGTAAATATTTTGATTGTTTGTACCTTTAACAGATTATGTAACCTACACAAGTCAACAAAGTGGGGTGATAACTACACTAATTTAGTGTAATTGGGATGTTTACTTTACACGAAACGTGCTTCACTCATAAATTTTAAGTAACATTTATATTATCTATTATTTGTTCTCTATGGACATGCTTTCTATTTCCGTTTATGTAAACCCGAAATGAAGGAAAATAGTTTTTCATTCCATTTTTCATTATAATAAAGATTCAAAGATAACAATTAGTTACTTACACAAGAAATATAATGCCGTATTTGAAGGCGATAAATTATTGCGATTAGACTGCAGATGTTTGTACATTTTATCACTGAAAGTGATTTTAGCGGGGGTAACCCAGAAAATCGGGCCTCTTCAGGTGCAACGCTAATGCAACGAAAATTAGCGATTTGTTGATTTGGGTCACGTGATTCGTGAGGGGGCGTGGGATAGACCTTGAATAGGAGTGGCGTTGTCTGGTACTGAGCGATCGCGCCTGTAATTTGTTTTGTATCGATTCAAATGTTTGCATATCAATAAAATTTTATGGCAAAAAAGTCGTCTTCATTTCCTTTTCAGAACAGTTGCTTTTGGGCTTTTCAATGAGACGAATCGTACTGGGGTACAAGTCGTGCAGTTTTTGGAACAATTTACATATTTATAAAGAAATTGAAAAATATTGAAATTAGGTTATATTCATACAGTTTATCATCTTATGAAGTATTATGATAAAACTGCGAATATGCCTTTTCAGGATAGGATCCTAAAAATCTATATAAAAATATATAGTGCTTGTGATATTTGGTAAATAAAATAAATTTTTGGTTGGATTTTGTTTCTTTAACTATGATCATAAAAGTACAAAACTATGTAGGTACATATTTTAAAACAAATAAATAATTATATAATATAAAATAAATTATAAAACAATTGTATAATACGAACGTAAATTTCAAACATATTCAAATTTCATTATTGTAGCAATATTTGCAGATAAAAAGGCGTTTTATTTCAATAGAATCAATCATAAATTATTATGATTCAGCTATCATTATTCATTTTACGTTTCTATAATATCATTTTCGTTCTTCAAGTTAAATTTTGTTGATTATTTTTGATTATTCATTTAACATAATTCGAGAAGTTAGAATTATTAGAATTATTAGAATTTTCGTTAGAATTTTAGAATTATTGTTTAAAATCAATATCACTGATATTTTGAAATAATGAAATGGACAAAATGATAAAAATTTTGTAAACATTTCACGCTTGTGTTAGCATTTTTTGCTAAATTTTTACAATGTATAAAACTTTTTTCCATTCTGTGAATGAAGTGAATTCTAAGTTGTAGCTAGATTTTATAAAAAATGCAGTGTAGCTTGTTAACGTAATTGTTCATCTTTGTGATTTTAATTTCGCTATTATACAGTTCATTTTTTATTATCTAAAAACTTACACGCATTGAATACATAAAAATTATCTTTTAATAACTACAATCGTCGTACATTAAATTTTAAAAAATAATTATACTACATTAGCTCTGATAAGAAAGAATCAGTTCAATAACATTATTATAAATAAAATATAATATAAATACGTAATATATATTATGATATCAATAAGATGCGTAAAGCAATAATTTTTCAAACACCGTGACGTTTAAATACTACAGTAGAATTAATTACAACTCTAGAACATCTAACATTTTTTAACAATCAGAGAAATAAAACAGTAAAACAGAAAACTAAATTGGGAAGCAGAAATTATTTCTGCGTTGTTTCATGTGAAATTTCATTGGCAAGTCTTTCAGTGTTTCGCAAAATGAAACGTATCAAATTGAACAAATCCATGACTGGAACGTATCGCGCGTTATACGTAAGAAACACACGAAGCTATTTTTCTGCGAAAATCAATAACGTTGAAATGGTGAAAACGTTTTAAAGGTGAAAGATCGTAAGATGGTACGTACATGCATTTTGCTTCCCGAAGATTTCATTCAACAGCTTGAATGCTTTAGTGCAAGTTGAAATTTTAAATCGTTCGTAGAACGAACGAGAAGCAACGAGACAAATTTTTAGTCAAAAGTTACGTAAATGAAAGGCACGCGGTTTAGTACCTGTTTGTAGTTCACTTTAGGCGTCACAAGTTTCAGAAAAAAGATACAGCAAGTGTCACTTGAAATTGTACACGTGAAAACTCGTCGCTTGAAAATCGCACGCTCAAAAATTCTCAGTGTTTAAACTGTTACAATTTTGTGAAAAAAAAAATTGCACAACAATGAGCCAGGATTCGATTTTAAGCAGAGACTAATATGAAAATCGTAGAATAATAATTATACAATATATTCGAGTAAAATGTTTTTACTCGAACAACGATAAAAAATTTTTGCGTTGTCGATGATATTTCATTATTGACGAGAGAAATTTGTTTCGTTTGTTCGTGACAGTTATCAGCGAGGAAAACTCATTTCGTTAATTTCTGCGAGACTTACATCAGAAAGCAACTCTGTAATTTTTAAAATACAATTACGAAGGTTTGTTTCAGTCGAATATAAAAAAGATACTTTACATTTCACACTTTACATTTGTTGTTGTTACGAGTGAAAAATTGAGTTTATTTTATTTACATATTTTGTCATTAACAATCAAAATAAATTCCCCTCGTCGATAATTATTATAAACAAATAGAATTCGTTTCATCAATAACGATTGTCGGCAACGAGACAAATTTTCGGTCACTTACAACTGTTGTTTGCAACCGAATCTTTCAGTCATGCAGTTCTCCGAAAAATTACATTTTTACGCTTTGAAATTAATACTAACAGATAATAAACGTGTTTCAGTTGCTGATTTTTTCGTGAAAATTTTCGAGACAACTGTTACTTTTGGCCCCCCTGTTTTTAAATTCACGATGCACCGTTCGTTCTCTTCCGAGATGTTTTCGCATCGCATGGAGAACGGGAATGTGAATTTTATCAAAATAATCTCAAAATTGATATTTTATCAAATCGATATGATGCTTACGTAAAAAGAAAAAAAGAATAAAAAGTTTAACTCGAAATTTAAATTTTACTTAAATCTACGTTGTAATTATTTCGGAAGGTCTAACGTAATTATCAAATTCATTGAAGCAGTCTCGCAGAAAGACAATGAACTTCCTTCCGATGGTTTAATTCGTTTACGGGGAACGAGTAATTAAGTTGGCGGGGTAAAAAATCTTTCCCCTCTCCCATCTCCCCCCACCTCTTTCTTCTTCGTCCTCGTATTTTTTCTTCTTTTTTTCTTTTTACCTCCTCATCGTTATTCCCCAGGATGTTCATAGGTTACCGTGAAATTATGTCGTTAGCTGTTGTAACGCAAGAAGCAGTATATTTCACTTTTCATTGTTCAAAGAACCGGCGGTTTTGTTGCTCGCGAGTGTTCGCGTCAATTAATGGCAGAGGTGACATTTTTAACGTTTCCTGCGCCACGCTAGTTAGTACGTCAAGCTGTCTGCTTTTCCTCTTTTCCGCGAATAATTCATAAGGTGCAGAAAAACCTCGTCGAATTTTAGCTTTTTTTCTTTTTTTTTTCTTCTCATGGAATTGTAGTTTATGCATGGAGGTAATAATAAATTTAAACACGATTTGGAAATGACAACATAAATTCTTAGTATTTATAATTATATATTAATAGTTATGTAAAAATCTATATAAATAAGTTTATACCTTTACATATATAAAAATTTCGGTTTCAATCGGATGAGTTGCCTAAAACTAAAAATTAAAACTAATTATATCGGAAAACATTGTTCGAACTGAAAACAATGTTTTCGAACCTGTTAATTACATCAAAAAACGTGAATTTTAAAATTCAATAAATTTTACAATACAAAATTAAAGCATTGTAATTAAATGAATTAAATATACAGCTTTTAATTAATAAATTAAATACATAGTAAATATTTTTCTATGTAACGTTTAGTAGGCGAAATAAATTTCTATTTAAGCTCGATTTTTTTTTAATTGCGTTCATAAAAAAAAAAAGAAAGTGAATATGCATTCAATTACTTTGGAGGTGAATATGTAGAATGTATATATATAAAAATCAATTTAATCGTACAGCATGTAAAAAGATATTCACCCATCTATGTCTTAAAACCAATAGTTTAGCAAATGTTTTAATTTTGCAAAATTTGTCACGCGTAAGACAAAAAAAGGTACAAAGTAGCATAATGGGAAGAAGGTAATTCTTTTTTTATAGGTTTTGAAAGTTTAAAATTAAAATAACTAATAGTTTTCTGATACATACATAGGTTGATACTTTTTTTTGTAGAAAATACTGAAATGGATCGAATTATGCATATTGTACGATTTTATTCTTTGAAGAAATGCATGTGATTTTCATATTACACATATTACTTACAATAATAATGCTTCCTTCGAAATCATTTTTTGTTTAAAGAATTTTCCGATATAATTCGTTGTGTTATAATATTTTAGCTTTCAGTCTTACATGATTCATTCTCTATATTTACAGTCTTTTAAATAAATATTTCCCATAATGCAGAGCTGACACGTTACAAAAATGTATTTAAATATCCACAGTAAAGCAACGATCACCTGAAAAACTCAGATCCCTTTAGCATCATTCGTTTAAAAACAACAATCATCAAAGTAGAAAATCTTATAAATGTGACAATTCAAACGCAGCAAGAAGTTTCTAAAAGTGGACGTTTTCAAAAAAAAAAAAATTGCTTAAGAAGCAGGGAATCACTGAGGGCAATTTGAACTACTCATTGGCGTGTTCAATCGTTTCGATTGCACGAAGTAATATTTACTTAACCCTTTGCCTTACGATTTTCTTTTCAGTTTTAACCCCTTGCGCTGGCAATTGGTTCGCGGACCATAACGAGTGACCGAACCGTATACAATAATTCGTCGCTTTTTTTTTCTTTCGAACTCGTCGGTTCTATCACTGGATAGAAATTATTAAGAAGTAATAAACTTATCATTTGTTTCGCCTGGGTTACATTTAAATGTACTTGAAACTGAGAAAATGTTGCAATTTGGGACAAAAAATTCTCGACGTGCGTGCCACGTCATTCCAGCGCAAAAGATTAAGGAGTAAGCATTACTTATTGAAACTGTGAAATTAATTTGGGGTATTCAAAGTACTGGAACATTATATGTAATTTTGTAGCACGAGTACGACCCGATATTATAAGTGAAAGAGTTGAAAGGAGCTGCGAGCCTGAACAGACAGTACACATGTACAAACGGTGCCGTCTGTGTAATACCTTAATACAACTGCGACATCATCGTGTGTGTACGCATCTTATATGCCAGTCACACAGGATTAATTTACCGCGTAACGTGTACATTATTGTAATCTACGCGCGGCGACGGCAGCTTCATTGTCACAGTAATACGGTCACGTCAACACCCTGTCACCTCTTGCTTCGCAACGCTCCCGTCTTTCCTGTGGATCCGACGTTCCACGCGGGATCGAAACGTTCTTGCCAAAACGTCGCTACGGGTAATCCGGGACCAGCCTCGGGGAACTTGCTCTCGCGAATCCGGACCGCCATCCGGAGCGATCGAGAACCGTCGGACGGCGAAACTCAAATCGAGACGAACGAAGATGATGGGGGGGAGAACGCCCTCTGCGAAACAATTCCTATCAGAGGCGGCCGAGTCAGCGGTAAAACGCCGGGTCGCCCGAGGGGCTTCGAATGAGAACGGGGGGATGGAACGAGTCCTTCAAGACTTCGACAGCTCGGTACCAGCAGCAGCTAGAGTTATGATCCCACAATATCCTCCTATGATTGGATCCTTGCAACTTTCTTCGTCGGCCTTTTTTTTTTTTCTTTTCTTTTCCTCGACACCGTTGAGCCTGCCACCCGTCCTCGTTCTCTTATCTCTCCCTTTCTTCCGTTTCCGTGTTCCTCCTGGCCTTCTCGCAGCGGCGAACGCCTCTTTACCATCCGCTTCACGTTCAACCTTTCCAGCGATGACGTTTCCTCTCTGCGTTCCTCTTTTTTTCTTTTTTTTTTTTTTTACAGAAGCTTGCGTAGTTTGTCGCAGCGAAAAGTTCGCGTGCGGCGACCAGAGTCCTGGGTTCTTGCATAAATCTACCCTATCGCGGCCACGGTAACTCCTGGTCGTTTTTGTAATCTTGTATACGCGAGGAGAGGGCCAGCAGCCGGCTGAAAGTTGGCTGAAGTAGATTCGCCGCGATTTAGCGCCACGCCGAATGCCTTCCTGGAAAGTAGATCATTGACCTCGAGGAGCTTGATTTTTTGTTCTTCTCTCTTCTTTTTCAAATCTTTGTCTATATCTTTGTTTTAGAAGGAAGTGAAGTTGTAATGTATCTTTGCAGTGAATACAATACGATAATAATTTTATAGGCGTTACGAGTAATATTTGATAAATATATAATTTTTGGATGTAATATAATTTGTAATAATATAATATCATATAATTTGTGGTAATATAAATATAAATAACATCAATATAATATTACAATAATATATATATATTATATTATAACAATATAATGAAGTTTAATGAATATAATTGAGACTAAAATACTTTTTTGCTTTGTTGTTAAAATAATTTTGAGAAAATTACTACCCCATGGTAGTGCGATTGTAAAATTGTTTAGAAAGATTCTCTATACGTACGTGAATAATACGATAATAATTATCACTTGAAATGTACGGAGACATTTGATTGGAAGAATTAATTTTCATTCAAATAATTTTATTATTACAGATACCGTAAGTAAAATAGTTAATATTTCCACGATCGTGTACTCGACCAATCTTTTCTATTCTGAAACAGAAATATTTTTACGAATAGAAGAATAACTAAGTGAACATATAATTTAATTTCAGCTGCTGCAGAAATAAAAGAAATTCGGTCGATATTGAGCGACAAACACGTAGAATGACGTACTATGTGTAAAAGATCAGAAAAATGAATGAGGAATATCCATTTTTTAAGATTTTCCGATTTTATAACACATTTTATTTGTGACAAAATTATCGAATCGCAGTGATTATGTTTTACAAATTTTTCCACAATATGATGTTGAAGATTCGTTGTACTGATTAATATTTACTCTGTTTTGTTTCCAATTATTGCCTGAAAAAATTATATCACAATTAACAATTTTGTTTATTATCCTTTTCGAAGGTATCGAATTAAGATATAATCTTCATTTCATGAATAACAATTGTACCAGACTAGAACATTGTTAAAACAATTTTCTTAATAAAATTATCAAGCACAACTCTTCATATAAAAAGATATTGCACAACTAGAACTATTTTTTACATGCTCCAGAAACGGAAGATCAACCTCAAAAACTACGTTTAATATTTCGAATTATAATAACAATATTGGCGAACGAATATTAACATCTCTCTTATTTAAAAATTACAAAAACACCATTAATCTTTCCTTTCAATTATTCAATATTTGAATATTTGGATATCATTGTTATCTTTCAATTAATCATTGTCTAATTTCCAAACTGTTTCCAAAGAAATAACTATCGACAAACGATCGAACGTTATTGAGAAATAATGCGTGAATTGTTGGACGATTAGGTCCGATCGTAGGGGTGCGTCTGCGTCGATATGAAGGGTCTGTTTGGTCCTTTCGAACAGAGCCAGCACATGGAGTAGAAAATTAAACAAAAAACCGTCATGATCCCTTTCAACGAGAAGCAATCACGAAGGCTTAGGCCGACGGGCCGATCTTTCATAACCGATCTGGGTCTAAGGACCAGCAGCTGGCCTGCGAGTTCCTTTTCATCGAGGATTTAATATCACCTTATAGACACCGAATTCTCTTATTCCATTCCAAACTTCTTCGTCAATTTCTCCTTGCTAGTTGTTCTTTCTTAATATTCCGTTCTATCGATCCTTTCCATTCTGCTCTCTCGATTGGCTATTGTTTCATTAATGAATTAAAAAGAAAAGGGAACATTGACAAATGTTTTTCGTCTTAGTTTATTTCTCCTGTTCTCGGTGAATTATTTTGATTTTCCCTTTGCGGGATAAGTTGATACCACGATAATGTACAGTCGCATTTACAATTTTGTTGATTTCTTTCTTCGTTGTTTTTGGAAATATGGAAAAACTTTGTTAACCCTTGGATCATTGCACAATCGAAATCATAAAAATTTGTACTTTACATTACTTAATTTTGGAATTTTTGATTTGACTTAATTTATCACTAATCTCTATCAAATAATATGTAAAATACAAAATAAAATTAAATAATTTAAATCATTTATTAGTAATTTATAACATAAATTACTATAGTTATCCGTACAAAGCCTGCAGGCCTAATATTTAAATTTTAAATTCTGCTCTTTATTATGCCATTTATTTTTGATATGTAAATAACGTGATATTCAATCGAGCAATATTCAAAGTAGAAATAAAAGTATCTATGTATGTTAATTATAAAAAAGGTAATACGTCTTCAAAATTTATGCTTAATTAAAACTTTTCTACTCTTTGAATTTTTAATGTCGTTCATTTTTATTACTGATCTTAAACTCTGTGAAACTCCATAAGCCAGAATTATTATCAAGTATCTCAAATTTCTTCAATTTCTTCTTCGGAAGATTTATGCTTCTTTCTTAATTTTTACATTGAAGTATATAGCGATTTTTTTCTATAATATATTCGGAAGTCATAGTTCAAGAAATTACTGCTTTATTTATTTACTTAGTGTTGACTGGTTTTAAATACACGAGTAAAAACTTTTATCGTATTTAGTATAATGAACAAATTAATAAATTTCACAAAATAATGTAGTTACATAAATTAATTAAACATATTATAAATTAAATATTTACTATTAATATTATTATAAATTTTGTTTAAATATTAAAGAATTAATAACTTCACAAGTTTTATTTATTTTAAGCACATTGTCGTTTGCACAAGAGGCAATAAGAATTTATAAAAAAATTACAAAATTAACATGTGATTTTTTCATTTTTATTTTATTAAATTCTGTTACATTATATTAATTGCGATTCAGCAACACTATTGTAAACAAACATATAGAATAATAACCTTTTGAATATCGAATGTTAACAAGAATCATTATATATACTTCATTAATTTTAATGTATTTAATTTTTCCAGTCATAATTTTGCGACATAAATTTCATTTATTCAGGGCATTCTTTTTTTTACACGGTAAACGATAAACTAGACTAAAATTTTAAGAAATAGATACATAAAAATACATATATATGTATATAAATAAACTAACTAAAATAAAACTAGTAAAAATTGCTCCAATAAACTTGAATTATAAGGAATTTTATATAAAATATATCCTATGTAATATAGTATATACTTAAAATCACTTTATATATTCAATCATAATGTAATTAGCATATTATTTGGAAATATAAAATTGAGAGTTATGGTAATTTATATAACGATACGAATATAACTACAATAACTATATAATGGATTATATTGAATTAAATTTTTTACAAGCAATTAAATATAATTTTGATTCAGAATTCACTTAATTCATTCAACATGAAAAAAATTAGCTTAACATTACAAAAATACTTGAAATATGCTCCAAATATAAAATTGTCATGTATTATAAATTTCAAATGTTGCAATGATTTTCAAACTCTGCTTAAGCTTCAAACCAGTATTCTTAGAATACTAGATTTAAAGTTGCCAATATCTTATTAACAAATAATTAATAATTCAATACTTTAATAGTAATAAAAGCAGATAAATTTACAATTAGCAAAATACCAGACAAAAGTAAGGATAAAAATTCATTTTGAAATGTAATATAAATTAAAATTCCGAATTAAATCTAATTCTAATATAAGCTAATTCTAAATTTAAAAATTCCAAAGTAAATTCTAAATTCTGACTTCGTCACAAGCAGTCATGTTTCATGTAAATTTATACTTTCGAAAATATAATTAAAAATGTCGAACTTTGATGAAAAATCATTTTAATTATACGATAAAATCTTTGGTATTTTACACATTATGCAAAATATACTTTTGAGTATTCTATACATGTTTTCATACTTATCTTGGTACAATTTTGTAGTTTGAAATTTTCTATAAATGTATTAAAATTCGCAATCGTCATAAATTCCATAAAGTAGCAGCGGTGCTACTTTAAAGTTATTAAAAATAATTAAATAATTTTCTCTTTTTGTTAATAAAAGATCTTTTCTACGGGAGGATCTTTCTTTAAACTTGGTGATGCTCCAGCAGAAGCTCTAGCTCTTATATTACTTTCATTTTTCCTGACTGTGCGAGTTATTAATTCATTTCTGGTAAATTTCTTGCAAAGAGATGTTAACTCAATCGATCGAGAATTTCTAATAACTGTTCTGCAATAACATACACAGTTTAAACAACCCCTCATTATCGCGCAAGAGTAATGCAAAACGGTGCTTCGAGTCACTTCAGACGCGTATATTATCAGAAACGAGTCTGTTTCAGCAACTTTTTGCTGTCCGAGTCTTACTGTAATACCATCGACATTGTCGTTGCCGAAGGATCGGGGTTAAATATTTTGACTGAAATATCAAAGCGGCAGGAATATCGCGATGTAAGGTCGTAATCAATATCGCGCGTGGATTTCGTAACGAAGAATATTCCCAAAATTCACCGTTTCCTCCAACTCGACGTTGCGGTATCAAATTCCCCGGAGAATTCGTTACGAGAGTTGGCTAACAACCCGTACGGGTTATCACGTTTCCAATAAAATCGTCGGTTCGTGATTCATAAAACATTTTATCGCGGAAACCCCGCGGTACGCCTTCGTATTTAAATAAAACGAAGTTCCTTTCGATCTGCCTTTGCCGGCAGTTCGATTCGACGCTGGAATACAAAGAGGGGGTCGGGAAGAAGGACCCGGCATCGAAAGTTAACACCGCGAATTAAACGAAACTGGCGCGGCGCGGTGAAACGCGCGAGCGTAAGGGACTCGACAAACACGCCGGAAGTTTCGCGGCTACGTTTCCGAACCTATCGACCTTTTGCCTCGTCGTAATCTCGTTTCTATCCCCCGACATTGCCGGCAAATTGTTTCCGCAGGTTCGATGGATAACGGATCGAACTGCAGCTTCCGCGTTAGTTCGCCGGCAACTGGCGGAAGTTTCGCCGGCGCACAGCTTTTACGCCGCGGAACGAACGCTGGTTCGTTCTCCACCTCGGGGGATAAATTGAACGTGGTATTTCGTGTCGTTGCGGTTTAGCCTCGTGATTTAGGGTTTTCGATATTACGGCGAATGCGAGGGTGAACGACGTGGGTTTCAGCGTTGTTTGAATAAGATATTTTGAAAAGACGAGTAAATTTCTGAATTATTTCATTATTGTTTGGTTATCAAACAAGATAATTTTATCACTGAAAGTGATTTTAGCGGGGGTAACCTAGAAAATCGGGCCTCTTCAGGTGCAACGCTGATGCAACGAAAATTAGCGATTGGTTGATTTGGGTCACGTGAGGGGGTGTGGAGTAGACCTCGAGTAGGAGTGGCGTTGTCCGGCACTGAACGATCGCGCCTGTAATTTGTTTTGTATCGATTCAAATGTTTGCGTATCAATAAAATTTTATGGCAAAAAAGTCGTCTTCATTTCCTAGTCGGAACAGTTGCTTCTGGGCCTTTCAGTGAGACGAATCGTACTGAGGTACAAGTCGTGCAGTTTTTATTTGTACGTTTGTTTCGACGAATCATTTTTCAAATAGTTTCTGATTCTATTGCGCTTTGTCTATAGTGGGATTTTTTTCTTATTTCATTCCGATGAATTATTAGATTCAGTAAAAGGTTACTTGAAAATGATTTTGAAAATGAAAATACTAAATTAGTCCTTTATCTTTGTTTAAAATAAAATTTGCCCAACCCTAGAATGATGCGAGGATAATGAAGAGAAAGATATTATTAGATAGTTGGAAGAAGACTACGAATATTTGTGCAAAATTATATTTTTATTAGTATAATTAACACTATATAACAATTGTATTAAGAATTTACAAAATGTGAGTTTTGCTATGTACAAAGGAATGATCAACTATGGATTTGTAAAAAATGAAAAGGTAAAAGTACTAAATATATAGACAAGTAAATATAAATATAATATATTTAAACTTATCAGTAGACTAAATAGACGTTTATATAATTTTACATTTTTAATAACAAGCAAGAAGTTTAACGTTTTAGAAAGCTATAAATATCTAACGAGAATATTTTAAACATTTTAAAAAGTGAAAATCTCGGAGTCTAAGAAGAAATTTAATTTACAATAAAACGATGCACTGTACAATACATTATACGTATTATTGTATTTTAAATTCTTTTCATAGATAAATTATAAAATTTAAAGAAGCTTTTTAATTTTTCTTTCTTCTGGATCTATTGAAACCCATATATCGAAGTTATTTAAATCTATTAGATCTAATAGATCCAATCATTGCTGATGTAGAAAAAATATTATTAAAAATTGGAAAGACACGGATAGAGACAGCTAATTCTTTCGTGATCCCTTTTATTTTTATTTTATTTAAAAATCACAAAAAGAGTTTTGAAGAGTATTCTTTAAAAGCTTGATTAAATTTATGAAAAGCGTACACATCTATACTTGTTAAATTGATATCGAAAAATTGGAAAGAAAAGCAATATACTTATGTACTTATTTATGTACAAGAATAACAGACACGTAGTTACCTTTATTGATACAATCTACGCGAAAATAAAGAAGAACTTGCATTTTTATAAAATAAGCACACTGACAGAATTGGAAGATGAATTTCGACAGAAACTTTTTGATTCAAAAATCAGAATTATCCAGACATAAAAATTGTCACTTGCTTGTTTGTTTCACTCTTTGTCTTTTTAATACATATCTAAGAACATCCCTTTCCTTAAGTAGACGAGTGGAGAACGATCGAGTTTAGGGGGGATTAATTGACGCGAATCTAGTTTGAAGTTCGACGTTGACGTTGTTGACGATCAAAGCGTGAAATTTGCATTGGAAGGAGCTGTAACCTCTCTGGCGATTAAAGTAAGAAGAAAGAAATAGAAATAGTCCAAATGTGAAATTTAAACATTTATATTTGCAGTTAATTGTGTGTAATAATGATACGTAGTATATTTAAAAATTATTTGTACGTATACCCAAAGAAATGGAAAGAAGTTTACGATACAATAAAGAAGAAAGAGCTTTCACTTGGTTCGTTAAAAATCGTCGAAATCGGTGAAATTTTGACGAGATGCTACTATTGGAATTGTTCATTTTAACTGCCCTGATTGCAGTTGTCAGAGAGTCGAGTACGTAAAAAATACTTGCAGCCAAATTGCGTTTACATTGCCACGCTTCCCGAATCAGTGAAATAGGTCAAAGACAATTCAAACAACGTAAAATACTAATTTTTAGAGCGAAGAAAAAAAAAGAAATTGAAAATTGTTGCGAACTCTTTGATCAAACCTGAGAGATTCTTACGATTCGTTCCACACAAATGGAAAAAAGCGAGCTAAATTTATAAATGTACTCTGTGTTTTGATAAAGAAACGAGTTTCATTAATCAAATGTATTCAGAATGAATTGAAAAAAAAAAATGAATTTTGAACGAATTTGAATCAGATTTAAATTACACTCATCAAATTAGAATAGTAGTGAAATTTTTCTTTACAGTGGATTTAGAAGATTCGGATAAATGGCATTCGTAATTATCATTCGAGCATGGAAGAATTAGAATCAAGTAAATCGAAAGCTTACAAAATCTTGTAACGTAATAAGTTTTTATTTTCGAAGTGAAATCATCAAGCCTCATCAAGATTTTCGTTTGTGGTTCAGCAATGTAGAATCAATTTTGCGAGTTATCGGAAGTTCTATTTCTCATCCAAGAGTGATGCACTGACACCGAGGCAGTAACTTCCTGCTGTTCGAAAACTTTATTTCTAGTACTATCAAACTTATTACTGTTCCGTAAGAAGATTTATTATCCTGGAACCTTGTAGTTTGCTACTTGTAAAATTTTACTAATTAATATTACTTGAATGCGCGACAGGACCCAGATGTTCCAATACTTCGGAGCATAAATATACGTTGTCAGTGACAAATCTGGAAAGTTTATATCAACAAATTCGTATAAATCAAATTGAAATGATTTTATTCTTTGTAATCGTCGTAGTTGCGTATGAGTGTGTACCAGCAATTTAACAAAGTTTGTTAATTTGATTTCTAATTCAGAAATTGAATAAATAAAAGCCAATGTGTACCAATACCGCGATCTAAAAAATTTTGTTAATTTTACTTGTTATTCAAAAATTGAACAAATTTTACAAAATAATTCTGTAAGAATTGACAATTACGGACACCAGGTTTATTGTTACACAACTGATCACTTTTGGTTAAAAATAAATTGAATCTTGTTGTTGATGAAAAAGTTTAATGATTATAATATAATTATTGTAATATAATGATGACAACATTACAGCTAAATTATTCCATTGACTGAAAACTTTAACAACAGAAGTGTGTTTGTGCGGCACAAATCATTCTTAATGGAAAATGATTTACACTGATTGATTTCTGTGCCCTCCATATTTATGTAACAAATGTGAGTTATTTTGTCAAATTTGTGTAATTTTTGAGTTACAACTCAAATTAACAGGATTCTTTAGATTCACACAAATTTATCTACAAGTTTCATTTATTTTTGCATATAGAACTCCCTTTTTTATCCTCTGCGAATTAATTTAAAATTCAATTCAATTTCAGTGCAGTTATTTTGTTAAATTTTCAAACTCCATTTTCTCAAGAACGAAGTTTTGAATGAAAAAATTTTGTTTTTTCATTTTTTCTTTCACTTAGAATTATTTTTCTGTGTTAAAGAAAACTGACAGCTCAGTCACTGTCACACATTTTTAAAATTCCTCAAGATATTTTGATTTGGAATGTTATATTTCAGAATTTTCTCTCACAGAACCACAAAATATTTTGTAGAAGTATTTCGCACACATATTTATGAATATCCAAAGTATATAAGTAGGAATAACTAAAATTATATGACAGTTATATTTAATGGAATGCATTTTTAATTATTTGTTTAGTGGAGGCCTGAAGCAAAAGAATGAACTATATCAGTATAAACCAAAATAAAATTGAACCGATGATTGTTAAAAAAAATGGTGACACGTTTAATCTGGAATATTGTTTATTTCAACATTCTTTATCTTTATCGTGTTTAGACGATTAAGTGAACGACAATCAAGAATGAGGAAGAAAATCAACAGATTTCAAAAGTTTCTAACATTTCTAAGATTCCTAAAATTTTCTCAAAATTTTGTGTCAATCTGTCTACTAGAACATTTCAAGAAGCAAAGGTTTGAGAAAAACACGTTTGTAGAAGAACTCTATTTTCACGTTTTCACATTTCTTTCACACTGCTTTCTCTCTTTCATGGGTTAAAAAAGTTAAAAATATATCTGAAATGATCAAAAGGAATCTCTCCTAAGACAGACCATTAAAATTATAAATATCGAGGGCAAAGAAGCAAAATTGAACGTGTGTTCTTGCAACATCTGTGACTAATTTTGCGAAATTAAACAAATCTTTTTGCATACGTCGTTTCAAACACGCGTGCTTTAAGAAAATGCAACAAGAAAGAGACTCGTTTCTTTCAAACGGAATAAGGAGATATTCTATAAATTTTATTTTTTTACATTTATCTATGAAATCCTTACAAAATTTCATAGATAAATGAAATTCTCATTGGGAATACGTAATCTGACAGACGACAGACTAGTAAAGTCACTCAAATTTTCAGATCAATGATCCAAGGCAACAATTTCATGTGATGTACTAGTTAGTTTAGTGTCTATATTAGTTTACCAATACAGACACTATGAAAGTCTGAAAAATTAATAATTTTGCTGTAAAAATCCTCTTTCCGAGTGCGAGAATTATGTAAAGTGGTGGAGGACTCTCAGCAGCAGCTCGGACACGTGTTTTTTATCTTTAGGCAATTCGTATGCGAGTTCACTGTATGTTGCGTCGTAAAATCACGACTTCTTTCCTCGTAAACCTTTCTAGGGAAAGATCTTTTTTTTTTCGTGGCAGGATTGTAGGATGATGGATATTCATGTTTTCACGTTAAGAAGTGGCTGTTATCCACAGTGTCCGCTTCTTAAATAAGCAAGTTGCGAGTGGCATTAGTAATTAATGCGATACTTCAGTGAATTATACTACTTTATTTATTCTCGTTCATAATTAAATTAACTTAAATTAAATCATGGAGCATTATCTATATCAACTTCTTCTATTACGTTTTCGAAATGTTTTACGTTACTCAGAGACATTAACGAAGGATTTCTTGAAAAAAACTCTGTTGAACTGATGCAAGGGACGAATTGAAGATTTTAATTGTGTTCCCAAACATTAACACGTTAATGATTTGAGAACGTATTTTATTATCGAAACAGATCGGGATTTATATTTATATATTTATATAATTTACATAATTTATATTATCACTGAATTTAGCGGGGGTAACCCAAAAAATCGGGCCTCTTCAGGTGCAACGCTAATGCAACGAAAATTAGCGATTAGTTGATTTGGGTCACGTGATTCGTAGACCTTGAGTAGAGGTGGTTTTGTCTGGTACTGAGCGATCGCGCCTAATTAATTTGTTTTCTATCGATTCAAATGTTTGCATATCGATAAAATTTTATGGTAAAAAAAATCGTCTTCATTTCCTAGTCAACACAGAAAGTTGCTTCTGGGCCTTTCAGTGAGACGAATCGTACTGGGGTACAAGTCGTGCAGTTTTTTATATTTATATATATTTTATATGTTTATATTTACATTTATGCGTTTATATTATACTTATATGTTTTAAATTAAAATCACCCGTGTCAAAACTAACTACGGACATTAGTTTATGCAAAAATATAACGTGTTGAGGTATTTCAAATATTCGGCTTCTCTCCTTGTAAACGTGTCTACGGAAATAGCTTCTTTCCCGTGGCAGTCAGAGAAACTGCCTGCGGAAGGTTAACCGGGCATCGTTCGTACGATGATCGGCACGCTTTTACGTGGTTCGCCGGCGTTAAACGGCGCCCACTTCTTAAATAACTTCCGCGAATGGTGGCTGTAATTAGCAATAAAGCGAAGAATTGCTTCCGTGTTTTCAGCGAAGTGTGTACATACAGGGTGTTTGAGCGGGAACAGTGGAATATTTTACGAGAGTTTTGTGTTATCAAAAAAATGTTGTTGCAACAATTGCTTGCTTTGAACGGGAACAAAATAAGAGTGGACATTTCAAGATCGAAATAATTTTTTTAAATGAAACTTTACATTTTTTTGTTCGTAGTATGATGACAAATTTGTTGAGACGAATACAACGACCTACTGCATAACATAATGCGTCGATATAGGTAGTACAATGTAAATACAATTAATACAATATAGTACAGTACAATACAGCATATAGCATACAACAGAGTATGTCATATAGGATATAGTGTCATAAATTATCAATTGTTTAGAAAATAGTCAAATAACAGTGTAAGAACAATGGAATATTTTGCAGAAACTTCATGTTATCAAAAAAATGTTCTTGCAAAAGTTGCTTGGAACAAAAGGGAATTATTTGCTGTTAGTAAAGAGATTTTTTTAAATGGAATCTTATATTTTTTTTATTCACAACATGATGAGTTTTATTAAAGCGAATATAAGGATTTATTACATGACATATAAAATGGTATATCTGTACTTCTGTGTTACATCTGGAGTGTAACACGTAAATGAATAAAAATTTAGCCTAATATTAAAAAATTTAATTATTCATTTTCTCATTCATTTTAGATGCTGATTTTTGACCAGTGTTAAGTTAATTTGACAAATTAAGTTTTCGGGAAAATAAGAGACGAACAGATGAAATTTGAAAAAATTGGTTTACAAATGCAAAGTCATTCTATCAGCGAAAGCAACATATATTTTGAGTTAGAACTATATTCCACAATTCTCTGACAATTTTATGAGTCTGTTCCTTAGGATGATACCATCCAATAAGATTGCACAAACGTTATTACACAACAAAAAAAAAAAAAAAAAAAACAATATAAAATTCGTAAAAATATTAAAAAGTTATCAATTCAAATTATTAACCATTGAAAAGAAAAAATTAACTGGGCTTTGAAGTCTGCGCTCTTACTTTATGTCAGATAACATTCCCCTTGGTGTCGAACCATTTTTGCAAAGACATTTTTCTTTTCTTTTGGATAACACGAGCTCCTTGTAAGATATTCCACTGTTCTCGTCTAAATGCAACACCTTGTATAACCAAGTTCGTTGGCGAAAGTATTCACCATGGACACGAGAACCTTGTAGCTGCGTCGTGAACGCGAATGAGGAAATTCTGGGGGGATGATGTATCGGTGGGAATTTTTGTTGGAGGCGACTAAAGCCTCCCCGGAACGAGTAATTCGAGCCTTTTTCGAAGTAAAGCAGCGGCTAAGTAGTAACTTTCAGCGCTAAAGCACGGGAAACACGAGAAAAGTGGAACGCCAAGGGTACGTTGAAATAACGTTGGCCGTGCAATGCTGGCGCTTGCCTGTAATATCTTAATGTCGAGCGAGTGTAACGTTATATTCCCGCGAAACGCACGCTACATCCGCGGTCCGCGCAGGTTTATAAACGCGAAGGAGCATCCTTTTGCGTCAGTTTTGTTGTTGCTTGCGTTGCAAGGACGGAGCGAAAACGCGTTCTCTGAAATCGATTGTTTGCCGTGATAACACCCTTCACTTCTCAAGGTTTTCTTTGATCTTCTCAAAGTTGGAAACGTTTCGCTCTTTGTTTCACGGCAATTCTTCCCTTCTTTCGGTAAATTTTGTTCTTCGTCCTTCCTTTAAGCTTGTACAACCGGAGAGAATTAATTATAATTAATTGCAGCTTTGCACTATAACTCGATAGAAAGATAGTCGTAGCGATTTTTCGAAAATCTCTCGATTTTCTGAATTTTGAATAACGGTGTATTAACAGAGTGATAGATAGACTGCAGATTTTTGTGCATTTATGGAAAATTTCCAGCTGCAGGAATTTAATAAAGTTTAAAGTATCGCTTATAGTATTTAATAAAAGAAAGGTTTCATTTTTTCATTAATTATCAAAAATGCGAAATTGCATAAACATTTGTGTTTGTAGTTCGGTAATAATCAAATACAATAAAATATTTAAAATGTAAATGATGTATGAGAGGAAGTTACAATTATTTATGTGATATTAATACACGTTTCCGCTCGAAATTCCGCTCAGGATATTTTTTATTTTTAACATTCAATGTTTATCGTAACAAGATAGATAATAACAATTTTCAAACTGTACATGTATCTTATATTTTGTATTTCATGTAAATGTAATATTAAATGTAATAAAATAAAATATTAAATATCATAAAATATTTTATAATATATTCGTTAATGTATTAGTATTTTACAGTTTCTTTGTTATATAAAATATGATTCAAATTTTTCTAGTTTTGAAACAAATATAGTATCTGCACACTTGTACTAAGAGATAGTATATCTACGAGAATTATTAACTTTTACATTAAACATTTCTTTTCATTAATATTAATAACAATCATTTGTTCATTTTATTTCATAAAATATGTCATTTATTTTTTTAAACGTTTTTATTTAATATTAGTATTACATGATTCTCAAATTAACTCATAATAAAACAATATACTTAAAATGATTGTAAGAAATTAAAATTACAATTTAGTATTAAAGTTAATAAAATGTGAAGAGCCAAACATGTAATTTGTAAAAATAATAAAACGAAGATAGGATTAAAAAATGACAATCAGTAATAGGGAATGCATTGTAAATAGAAAGAAATTTTAATTTTGTTGTTAGTTTATCAGAATTGTAAAGAAATAATAAATAGAATCGCAATACGTTAAAAAGCAGTGTTCGTATTCTTTTAAGTCCTTTGCATATTTTATTCCACTTTTATGCATTAAAAGATTGTAAATGTTTTGTGTGAGTTAGTTGTTAAAGATCCATGTGGATATGACGGGTTCACTTGATATAAGAAATTCGATAGTTGGATATTTCTATTGCATTTATATATTTTTTCGTAGAATGTCGAGACGATTCGACGTATATGAAATAAAATCTGTACATTTCTACTAAAAAAAAAATGATACAACTGCAAAATGCACGTATGTTGTTGCATTTGCGAAAAATATTTTTCATCCTTTCCCATTTTTTCTAACTTCAAATGAGAGAACAATATGGCTTGTTACAGTTTCGCGAATCATCCTGTATAAAAATAAATGATAAATTATTAGATGATAATCGTTAAACCATTTTTCAATCCAATAATTGAAATTTACGTTTCTCAAAAATTGAAAAGTATGTCAAGTTTAAACGAAATATGAAAACATTCCTATTAGAACTTTGATTAAATTTTATAAATTTTTTTGTTTGCTGAACTGAATGTAAAATTGAAATGTAAAACCTTGAGGATCGAAGCAGGGTTGTTCTAAAATTTCTAAAACGAAGCCTTAGTCATAGTGTTTAGTAGGTAAAATGAATCTTTATTTGGACTTGTATTTGCATAAAAATTCGCAGTCTGATAATTGGAGGTCTCGTTAAACATAATTTTTGCTCTACAGATATCCTTTTGTTGTTAAAATTGTCAATTTAATAACTCAACAATTTAATTATTGTAACACAATCGTTTTGATAAGCACAGTGCGAAGAAAATATCTATTTCAAGTTTACTATTTTTTGATGTGCTCTTTATCACTGTAGAGCTACGCCGCACTGCAAATTAAAACTCTCTGAGAATTTATACATCTATGAGAAAGTACGAGAAGTTGCACACACGTACGTTGAAAAAGAATAAATTTTCGTTTCCCGAGAAATACTAAAATGCGACATGTCAGCGCGACACGATGATGAAGAACGACTTACACTGATCTTCTAAGCTTCTGAGCTTAGTATCCCTCCAATTATCTCTGTACGTTTCGCACGAGCTGCGTTATCGTCGCAGAAATTTTTCGACTTTTTGCGCACTGTTACAACGCAGTACCTTCATTCTCGCACAAATTAATTGCCAAAGGCAACGAAAAACCGGTTCTGCTCCTGAAGAAAGAACATTCGGTTCGGAGAGCGCGGAACGAACGAGCGAGCGAGCTCGTTAATCAAAATTGCCTTGTGGCGCGTTCGCTATTATTCGCGAGGTGGTACGACACCGGATGTAACTGACGCGCAGAGTAAGGTCCCCGGTTTTCCCGGATCGAAACGAAATTACATTATACCCGTCCCGTTGCCTGTCATTGCGCGATTATGCCAACCTTTCTACGTTGTCCCCGTGTTCCTCTCCCCTTTCCCTTTCGTTCTACGCGGTGCAAAATCGACGACGAAACGCCGTCGCTGTCTCTACCCACGGTGTGCTCCAGACAGCTCGTTGCCGTGTATTAATCATGTCGCCGGAAGTGTGACGTTCGTCCGGATCGCGCCTCGCTTCCGCTAATCCCCCTCTTCAAGTTATCGAAGAGTACTTGGACTCTTATCAGCGGCGCCTCGCAGTTGTCTTAAGCCTCTTCGCTCACTCCGCGAGCGCAGAAAGCTTTGGATTTGTAGGAGGCGTTTCGTAATCTCTGGTGAAATAAATTTCCTTGAAGGCTGATGTCTGTAGCATGATGTGGGATGGTCTGGCAGAATTTCGAACAAGGGAAACAGTAGGAGCTATCTTTGGTAGCTTTCGGTTAAAAATTGAAACTATTGACGAGAAGTTGAAAGAGTATGAAAGAATAGGGGAGTGATTGTTATTTCGAAACGAAGTAGAACGTGGTGGTTTTGTATTTGAAATTGCAGAACGATTGAATTAAAGGGTTAAAAGTTATAAAATAATTATACATGTTGAAATTAATGAAACGAATAGAATAAAAAAATAAATTATTATTGTAGTAATAATAATAAAAAATTGTGAAATGTAATTGCAATCACGAAATTATTTAAATTGTCAGTTATTTATTATGTTTAATAAATATTTTTAAATCTCGACATTCACTAACAGTAA
This sequence comes from Melipona beecheii, assembly GCA_032399605.1. Classification (NCBI taxonomy): domain Eukaryota; kingdom Metazoa; phylum Arthropoda; class Insecta; order Hymenoptera; family Apidae; genus Melipona; species Melipona beecheii. Next base: position 210,729 of record JAUCMO010000064.1, read on the forward strand.
AATCATTTTTAACATTAATTGTAAATATTTAGCTAGTGTTTTATACTACAGCATAAGTGACAAAGGAATAAATAGAACAATGGAATATACTAAATTTAAAAACTTTTAATTTACTGCGATATGTTAATCTTAAATTGATAAAACTTTTAACTTAGACAGTAATATAATTTCGGGAAGTTGTAGAAAGTGATTTGGATTAAGTTCCTTGGTTTTTTTATAACTTTCAGTGCAAGGAATGGCATATTTAAAATTGTAACATTATTTTAGATATAATTAAAAATGATTTTTACTTGTTAATATTCAATTTAAAGAAATTAAATTTAAAATTTTAGTTGAATTTTCATTGCAATTGCATTTTCGCTTCTGGTAAACAGGCTATTTTAAGACAAGAAGTTAAATAATTAATCATCGGTAATGTCATTAAATGGCCTCAAAATCAATGGCGAATCACTTTTCAAGAAAGCTTTTTTTAGATATTCTATTTCCTGCATTAGAAATTATTAAAAATAAGGCAAATTTAGTCCACATTACTTTTTTACATCTTCTTGAAATTGTACAACTGTTTAAATTAATCTTCAAGTTTAGAATGTGTTGCAATATATTAGCCTTCGTTGTAAATTTTTAAATGTTCTCGTTGCTTCATTTGTTTTTTACATCATTTTGAAAAATATTATATATGCCTTTTCTTGGACATCCATCTTTCAATGTTTGGATATAATCGATAGAAAGTAGTGTTCGTCACTATATAATTAATTAGAATTATAATTTTCACACAATTATCCAAGTTAAGCTAGTTTTTTAATGTCTTGTAACTTTTACTTTTTAGCTAAATTAGATTCAAATCTTATCAATGTATTCAAATATAATCAAAAAAGTTTCTTATTCTAAATGTTCAAATACTTTTGTAAGTCATCAGATATGTAATTCTTAGCAAGATATAAAAAAACTCGTGTCATAATATTGTAAGATACACATTATATTATTAAATCTTTGTGCAGTTTTACATTTTTATTAACATAATTGTTGCAAATCTGCAAAGTTCTGCTATCATTCAATTTTAAATCTACGAATTTAGAAAAGATCGTGTAACACAACGAAAGCAAAAATTTTTTCTTTACTTTACTTTCGATATTTTATACACGTTTTTGCATCCTTAAATCCCTCACAAATGTACAAAAATTTGATATTACTATCAACACTATTTTCTTCCATAAGAGATGAGGTTTTTTCCAGAATATCACGCACCATTTTCTTCCTCGAGCGAGTTATATTCTCTCTCTCTCTCTCTATAAGAGAGCAACTGGTTCCCTCGCGATCCACACATTTCGGCTAAGGGCCGCGCGCAGATATAAACGAGAGGAGTATATACGCAATAGAGACTGTTATCGAATTTTTTTATCAAGATGTCCCGGTTCTCAGGAGCCGAAGTGAATTCGGTAGAAACGTTGTTACATAGATCACTGTGACTGGATTCCCTCTCGCGAGAGAGTGCATCTCGGCGTCCTTGGGCGTGGCGTCGAGAATTCTGCTACATGATGTGCATAATGCATGGCTGATACGTGCCGGTGTTATGATATTTTTCATGACAGAGCGGGGAAACGACGTTACTCGCACGTGCATTGAAACCCTTGACGGATCGCTCCATCTCGAGCTTCCGTTGCTCCTCCTGATCCTTTCCTCGCCGCTGAATATAACCGGCTCTGCTTTGAATTTCATCCGTAGTTAAACGGTTTTACTGGACTTCCGTTGGCAGTGTTGTACGCGACTATACTTTCCGACTCGACGCCGGGTCTCCAGCATTCACCATGTTAATTAACGTATTGTGTGTAACGTTTGCCTCTCCTTGATTTTCGCGTTTGATTCTCGCGTCTTCCTATTTCAACACTAAAGTTACACTCAACACCGGCGACTAAAGCATCAGATTTTCATCAGAGACATTAAAACGAAAAGGAAAATCTTTATAATACCATATAGTACGCAAGCTTTTATTTATATATTAGACAAAGGATCACTCCAAAGTCTCCAAAAATATACTGTTTTACGTCTGCAAAAATTCATCAGTCGGCCATTTTGGTAATTCTAGTGCTAATTTAGATTTTATTTTATATCCTGCGCAGAAACGTTGCCTTATTTCTTTCATTTGATTATTCAATTCGTGGCGTGAAATTTTAAGAATTCACATATTGAATTTACGTCGTGTTAGATTTCAGTCTTAATTGTCTTAATTTTAACGTTACTTTATGTTGTGCAAGTGTTGCTTCATTTAGTCGATTTGATTATTTCGCGTGACGTGGAGTCTTTAGAATCGTGTTGATTAATATAAAGGGTTTATTTCTTGTTCTTGTTATTAATTTTTCGTTCTTTCTTTTAACTTTTAAGTTTATTTTTTGTTACATACACGTTGTTTCGTTTATTTGATTTGACTGCTCGAAGAATCTTGAGGATTATGCTGATTAATATACGTTGGATTTGTTTCTTGTCAAATTTTCATTCTCTGTTTTAATTTCGGTTGAATTAATTGAAATAAAATATGTGTAAATAAGAACAATCGTTTCTTTTTTTTTTTTTGTTGCTTTTTTGACTTTGTTAATGTAAGTAAATTCCAAACTATGGTCTAGTTTTCGTAGAAAGCAACACACTATAATCCGATTTACCGCGCGGCTCCATGAACTTCAAAGCAAACAGAACTGAAATTCTAATTGGAGTTACCGTTTGTAGAATACCTCTGTAAGCTAACCAGTAGAAGTGGCAGTGTGATTCTAAACTGTCCATTAGGAGAAAACTGCAACTTGCTTAATGACAGCGTGCGACAAATCTCTTATAGCTTCTTCGAATTAGTCGTCTAGTTGAATACATTTTCCTCAAAATTTACGGAAAAATATGAAAACAGAGTATTTCAAGAAATAAACGCGTAATTGTTAACACCTTAAGTTTTCATTTGTTCTAGATTTAAATTTTTAATGCTCAAACTTTGTCGACATATTTGGGAGTTTGTTTTGAGCAAAAGATGTTACATACGTGGATCGATACGTCTTCCCTTGATATGAAAATGATACGAAACGAGATATGAAAACAAATGTACTATAAGTCATGTATATTGAAACTACTTAACTTTTAATGATCGTCATTTATTTAAAATTATTTTTTTTACAGTGAGTGGTTCAGATTAATTCGTGGAAATCATTGAAAATCATAGCAAAATTTAGTACCATTACGTGGTTTCCTCGCCTGACTTTTACCCACTAGATTTTCTTTTGGAAAACTTAATGAAAAAAAACTTAAAGAATTTTCGACTAACTTTGAACGCAAAAAGAGCTAGTACCATTAAATACGAGCTTGCCAATACGTAGTGAATGCGTTCGACGAAAGCACGCTTATTTACACGTATGTTAGAGATAAAATGGTGACCATTTTGAACAATTTCTGAACCAGTATCAATCACTGTAAAAAACAGTTTGAAATAAGTAAGTCATGAATTATCCGATTACCGGTAGCTTGTTCGTTACATTTCCTTTCATATCTCAAGGAGGACGTATCGACCCATGGCGCATACACCTTTCGCCTTAAAATGACTTCCTAAACATGTTGACCTCCCAAAGTTTGACAGTTGAGATCCAGAACAACCGCTTCGAATCTGTCTATCTAAGATCCTATCGTCGCTTAGGCTGCTCCAATTTTGCTCGGTCGAACGTAGCTTGTACCTTGTAGCACACATACCTCGTCTATGCTCGTAGCTAAGAAGCAGCTTCGAGGCCGCTGATCCCGGCTGAAACCGAACGATTTCGATCGGTCGTTCAATTTGATACGGATCGCGATCCCGCGCTGCAAGGAATTCACGCCCGGAGCGTCTCTCGTCCCAGAATGCTGGCGACTAATTATCGATTATCCATCGCGAACGACTGGGATCCGACCAGTTAGTTCGACCAGGTGTAATCCTACGAGCGTCCGGCCGCCAGCCATCCAGCCTAACCGAGCCTATCGACGACCAGAGATCCTTTATCCGGCGAATGGAAATCACTTCCGTTCTTGTTTCACTCTCCACCCTCTAGTGCCACCAGATCGTGCGCGCACGTGTTTCCAGCCCGATTGCACGCCAGTTTGGAAAACTGTCCCCTTGGGAGAGTTGTAAATCGCGATCTCGTTGCGAGCCGCTTCTTGATTGCGCGCCGTTTGCCAGCTCTGTTAAACGAGCCCTCGATAGCTCGTACATCGAGAATCGAGAAACACGAGAATCAACGTGTTTGAGCTGCGAGACGCAACGTTCTCCATTTGAATGAGAATTTGTCGATGTAATTGTTTAAGCTGATACAGATTCCGAGCTGGGGAAATTATTTATCTGAGGAGTTGCGGGCTAATGTTCGCGAGATCGAGTCGAATTTACTTTCGACGTGCTGGCGTTTGAGAACGTTTGTTTTACGAATCTCTTTGTTTTATTTTATGCACGTTATTTCTGATTTTATTTTCGGAGATTAACGTCGAGACAAACGCGACAGAATATTCTGCGTGTATAAAGTAAATCGTTGTACTTTAAATGACAATTGATATAATAAGTAAATTTTGTACAAACACGTCTCCGTCTAAGGAGAGATCGATATTAATTTTGACAAAGGCACCCATGTCTTTTCTGATCTGAAATTTGTCATATTGAACAATAATATTCGTCATATTGTTCTAGTGTTAATTTTGAATAGAAGTATCACGCTGTATTTGAGTACGTCGGTCATCGGAGAAGATTGGGTTTGAAAATTTTATCAATTGAATGAAAGATACTGGACGACAAATTACAATATTATCACTGAAAGTGATTTTAGCGGGGGTAACCCAGAAAATCGGGCCTCTTCAGGTGCAACGCTAATGCAACGAAAATTAGCGATTGGTTGATTTGGGTCACGTGATTCGTGAGGGGGCGTGGGGTAGACCTCGAGTAGCAGTGGCGTTGTCTGATACTGAGCGACCGCGTCTGTAATTTGTTTTGTATCGATTCAAATGTTTGCATATCGATAAAATTTTATGGCAAAAAGGTCGTCTTCATTTCCTAGTCAGAACAGTTGCTTCTTAGTAAGTCTGTGGAGTCTTATTAGTAAGTTTTTCTCATTTCGCCAAAATCCATCCGAGCTAGAATTGAATGAAGAAATTTAGGATAATCTGCACTGTACGATTTTCTCCTGTGTTTCCATTTTTTTGAACTAGAGTTTTAACATTTAAAGTTTACTGACGTGACAGATTTCCTTCTTCTTAAAGTAGAGCAACTTTAAAATTGCTTTACTACAAACGTTGTCGATTAATCTTACATCAAAACCTTTTTCTCACTCGATTTTAAAGTTATACAAATATTGCACACTTGCGACGAAAGTAACGCAACTCGAAGAAGCCGAAAGAGACTAAACGTTACTAAGCATTATTTTGTTAAATGAAATTTGATTTATTATGTTTCTTTATAGAATAAAATATTTTCGTTGTTAATAGAAAAGAATTCGAAATTCAATTATATTTATCAATTATGGTTATCTGTGAATACCTATATATTTGTACTTTGAATTAACGTTCCTAGTAATTTTTAATAATCATTAGAGCACGGATTTTTATGGAAATTAATATTCTTCAGAATAAAATTTAAAGAAAATCTCATTTCATAAATAAAATTTCATTGAAAATGTTTTGAATATTTTATATATTTTTTCATATTGTGTGCACTCTATGCAATGTTATATCTTCAAATTTCTGCATGAAACGAAATCTACCTGGAAACGTTGATAAGTGTGTTAAATTATGAAATTATGCGTACTATTAGCGATCGTTGCAATCACGCATGTAATTGTGTGTTATATTATGTATTAATAACCACCACCTATTATTAGTTGATTGAATGAATTTATAATTTTGCTATTTCTGTTACCATTTTTGAATAAATCACTTACTTCAAAAAACTTGCGTAACATTTTTCTCTTATTTTTAATTATATCACTGACAAACAGTTTGGCTGGATAAAAATGAAACGCATCGAACTGCGAATTTTTATGCATCTGCAAGAAATTTGAAAGTGCAAAATTGCAAAAAATACCCAGAACGTCCAAAATATGGTGCTGTTTTGCATTCTACAATATTTGTTAGATTTTTAGAAGCAATTTTCTAATGAAGATTTCTTTTTTCAAATGAAATCCTCAAAAACGTGAATCTGCATAAAAATTCGCCCCATTAATCATAAATTACTATTCTATTAATCGTAAATGTAAAATTAAATGGATATATATACATATATAATACAATATAACATAACATAACATAACATAATATTGTATGATATACAATGTATAATATATGATATATAACAAATTGGACTGAAAATAGTTTAACAGTTTAATTATAAATTACGAAATTTAATTTCCGTTCTCGCGTGTTTGCTAAAAATTTAACGAAAAAAGTTACAGACGAGTTTAAGCCCGAGTGTAAATGGTCAAGATTGTAAGTTCGCAGTCGTGGGAGCCTCGCGTATTGTCGACTCCTTAATTCCCGCGGCTCGGCGCATCCCTCGAGAGATTCATTAACAGGATGGAGTTGCACCGCGGACGCGGCCACGCTGGGAAAAAAAGACTGGGAAACTACGGGAACGAACTATTAAACGCTCGACCTAGCTGTAATCGAAGTTAGGCGCACGCGTAGCCGGTTATGAAGTTCGTTCTCCGTCGCAGTGCATACGAACGAGAATCCTGGAAATGCAATTACAGCTGATCACTGTACAGGTGCTTTTCAATTGGACGCCGGGATAACGTGCATGCTCACGAACGTGAACGAACGCGCGTGTATATAACATGTATTTCGTTCACTAGATTATACCTTTCGCGCGGATAGAATGCAAATTCGCTGGAACGAGGATTTCACGTTTCGAACGCTTCATTTTACTGCGATCCATTCTTCTTTTAAAGCTCTATATTGTAAAGCATATCTGGACGCTTTAACAGATTTGTAGCAACGGCGTACGGATGACAGTAAAACGTATACGGCGAGTCGGGAATTATTGGCACGCCTAGTTTCTCTCAGTAATACGAATAAAATAAAGTCTCTGGTTTTTTAAATAGTTTACTGTAAATATAAAAGTAGTGACGTGCACAGTAGCAACTTTTGATAACAACTTATGCAATAAAGGAGAGCAATGTAAAAATTTAGTGGCAGAAAGTTACGAAGTGTACTTTTTGCGGGTACTGATGAAACGTTGCCGCGCCAATATTAGAAAAAATTGTTTGTCTCCAAACTATTAGAAATATTTTATATTCTGTTCTGTTATATTCTGCAAAGGAAAACCCTTCAGAAATGATCAAAATCTACTTCGATTTCTTACGGTTCTATGTCCAGTATTTTAACATTTCAACCATGACAATGTTTTAATAATTCCAATGTTTCAGTTTATTTTTTATTTTCATTAAAAGAAAGCAAATGTTTCTACATTTCCTCGCAGTATGCTACAAAAAATAATCACAGACCACAAAAGATTAAATTGAGAGATTATTTATCTAATCTCATCTATGGTATTTTCTAATTTACAGTCAATTATCAAGGAACCGATAATTAAATGTTTTGACTATTTTGAGTAGCCATGAATATTAAATTGTAAATACATACAGACTTTTTACATGTTACTTACAGAAAATATTTCTTTTTTGTTACAGGTGAGTCTTTGCAAATGTACATGTTTAAGTTGAGGCTCAGCATGTAAGTACGAGAATGTAGATTTTTGTTACATAACATTTCTAATAGGTATCTACAATACTTGAAAATTGCTTTTCCAATTTATTCAATTATTTTTTGTCTCCTCTTACTTTTAAGCATTTACTACAATTTTGCGAATACAATAGAATAATATGAATTCTATTTACTTGAACAAAATTTTAATTAATAGTCGATTAAACGATGAACAAACTTGTTGTACTATTTTTTTTTTGCTTATTCAAAGTTCAATAACTTAACGAAAAGAAATTGTACAGCAAGTTTTAGCTGCTCAGTCAGTTGTAAAAAAAAAAGCTTCGATTTTCAAATCCATGGTGAACGCATTCATGAGAAAAATTTTTTCAATGCCTCGATAGACGTTTGAGTTTATAGTATTTTCGAGGAAAAATATGATATAAAAGTATCTTTCTGAAAAAAAAAACGAATCAAGGATTACGGAAATAGAAACTTCACGCTTTAAAACGAGTTTAAATTCATTGTATAATTGTTGCAACAGAAATTACAACAATTTAAATACTTCAAACATTTCAACATTTTACAAACATTTATTAAATTAACTAAAGTTGTACAAATATTTTGAAAAATAACGATGCTCCTTGTGTTTTTCTATTTTTCTACGAAATCTACTGTACAATTGTAGAAGAATTATAGTAGAAACATTAAAGTACGTAAAATTTGTATGTAAGTATTATTCAGAATTATAATTATAATCAGAATTGGATTATAAAATTAGACTATTATTTTAAACAAGCACAAGTTTTAAAAAACGCAAAAAAGGTTTCTGTTACGTTTATCTTCAGAAATGCGAGTTTTTGTTTAGCTCTTATATTTTCGATTCGGCCGATCTTTCCAAATATCAGCGAGATTATTACAATATTTATTAATTTCTTGATAATAAATCTTGGTCCTCAACTCGGTATTAATTTAGGAAATATTCAAGTTGGTGAAAACTTTCCAGGCGTTGGTTTTCCACTCTGATCTCACGAGAGCGTTAGCGCGAAACTGGTGGCGAAAAGCCGCGGCAACGTGTCCGGCCTCTTCTTTTTCCTTTCGCGTTTAAGCTGCCGTTAAACAGGGTTTGCACCTTCGTTAGGGTTTGCAGAGAACTCGCAGTTGCAATTGACGCCTTTGCCCCGCTGAAAAGCTGAGCTGTCGCCGTTCAAAGCCATTTTTGGCTTGGCAAGCTGTACTGACCACAATTTACGTTGAAGTAGCTAATTGTTCACTTCGAGTATGAAAAACGTGCTGAGCGAATTGCAAAAATGTAGCGCAATTTCAAAGTCTAACGTTAGGACGAAGAATGGTAGAAAAATTGAAAAAAAAAAAAATATATACAGGGAAAGAAAGATTGTTTGTTTAAATTTGAGAATTGATTCAATAACAATTTTATTAAGATCAAGCTCATTTTGTTTTACGTATTTGAGATTTGATTTGATCTAATGGTATATTGTGAGAAAAGAATGGAGGTAAAGGAAAAAATTAATAGAAAGAACCATTGCCAAATTGTATGATCTATCAATGTTAAAATATACAGTAGTTGATAGCTATAACTAGATGGTTTAGTAAGTTACAAAAATTTACGTGTATTTGTCAAATTCAAATATTTCAAACAGAGAAAGAAAGATGTTGGATACTTTATAGATCTCAATTAATTTGTCAATGTTTCAAAAGTGAACTATCAATGTTTCTTATACTTGTTTAGAAGAAACTAATTCTGATTATAATTGTAATAATACTAAAAAAATATTTTATATATTTTAATGTTTCTATGATAATTACACGTGTAATAGATTTATATAATATACGTAGATATGTAAATATAAAAATATAAATATGTAAATATGCATATAATAGATTATATATATATATATTGATATTGATATTTTCCAGTAAAAACATATAAAAAATATTGTCATTTGTAAAAATTTGCATGACTTTAACTAATAAATAAAGTGATGTTTATAAAATATTGAAATATTTGTAATTGGTAGATTTCTGTAACCTATTCAGTTGAATGAGAATTAAATTTTATTTTATTTGTTAGACTATCATAATCACAAATCTTTTAGACTTACAATTGGAGATAATTTAATTTGATACAAATAGAAGAGAGATAATTTAATTTAAAGAAAAGTATTGGTGTTTTCAAATATTCTGTTTATATCTTTTAATAAAAAATATTCAGTTAAAAAGTAAGGATGATTTAATCGAATACAATTCATTTGCGACGTAATTGTAAATAATATAACAATTATTTAATGTTACAAATGTTTTATTACAACATATAAATCCGTTAAACAAAAATTGAAAGCGCTAATGTGTTTCTTTTTTTAGAATTTGACATTTCAGACAACAATTGAGAAAAGCAGTTTTTATTACGAATTTTTTGATCATTTGTTTAGTCCCTATTTAGATTTGAAAATTTCTTTACTGTGAAATTGAATTCGAGTACCAGGTCGATTTTATTTCACGAAATATTCGATTAAATTTATCGTTGAAATAAATATAACAGAGTTTTGTTGAATCGTTTATTTCAACGTTCGAAAACTTGTTTTAGTGAAAAAATAGATATGGATCGGGGCCAAACTGCTTGGAAACTAGTATCACACAAACAACGAAATTTTTTTTGTGGATTAAAACGCTTAAAGAATCTACAAGCTTCAAACAAATACGTGTTGTGCAGCGCACTGAAAAGATTCTCTGTTTTTATTGGACAAACAATAACGCTTACTTGAAGACCAATACGCGATATCAAAATAATGAAAAGTGGTAGTAACGAATATCACTGAAGTGATATCACAAGATTTTTATTTTTTTTCTTACTTTTTTTTTTTAATGAAAACTTTTGAAAAAGAATTTTTTTTAAACTTTGTCCAGAGTAATTTTATATTTACACGTAGTACACAGAATGTTTCATTTTAACTTATTACTGCAATTATTTGTTACTGCAACTGTTTATTATTCGAAACAAAAACTCAAGATTGCTATAGTATAAATTTCACACTTTAAAATGAGGCCAAGTGAGTTGATGTACGATTTTGTTTCAACATCATGTACCTTTATCTATCTCTGCACGTATACTACTTGTAGTTAAAAATAAAAATCGATCGATATAATCCCGATAGTCGAGTATCATTGCAGTGTTCAAAATGATCAAAATGTTTTACATAGCTCTCAAAAAATTTCTAAAAGTATTCAAACACTTGCAGGGGCAACTTTATCTATTAGGTTGGCCAAAAAGTAATTGCTTTCTTTTCTACTGAATGGACACGTGTGTATAACTAACTTTAAATTACGAAAATTTGTCGTGAAACCTGATTGTTCAAGCTTGTTTTAGAAAACAAAAACGCAAACGTTTGTTTCGCATCGATTTCAAAAGGAACATTTTCGTCATATTTTGCACTGTCAGAATTGATTTGCTAAATTTCGCTGCCGATCAGGATGTCAAATCGTTCTCGAAACGATTTTCTATCGAAGAAAAAAAATAAGAATGCAAAATCATGAAATTACCTGGACAAAAATGGACATTATGGTCAATACATTAATACAGTTTTTGTTTCTCATGAAAAATTCGCCTTTCATTTGCTCACACATACAAAAAAAAAAAAAAAAAAAAACAGAAACAAAAAACAATAAATGCAATTTTTGGCCAATCTCTAACGTACAAAGATACGTGCGTTTGTGTGTGTATGTGTGTGTGTGTGCAATTCTCCGGCGTTATCACAAACGAGCAGAGCAGACGTCAGTCAACGTAGCAATAGCGGATTCCAGCGCGCTCATCTGCCAGCGTGACAATGGCAATACCGCGTTAAATCGCGAGTCACTGTCCATAAATCGCGAGGAAGTTCACGAAGGTACGAATTCGTGTTAAATAACGTTTCACTGCCAGGAGGGGACGGAATAAAACGGCCCGGAAATCGCGGCGTCGAGCCACGTATGGCCGCGCAGCATCAGGTTGGCCCCGGCTTGCCCATTCATCTATCGTTCGAGAATTTTCCCGTCGGATAATTATTTCATGCAAGTGGACTCGAGAGAATTTCGTACTTGTTAGATACGCCGTGTGCGTGCGATTCACGTGGCTGGGCGCAATAAAACCCTCGAAACAACTAGAATATTCTGTTCGACGAGTGGCTTGATCTCAACCGCTTCTCAAGGCTTCTCGTTGTTAATTCGACAGATATCGAATATTCGTGTAAAGTGCTGCGTTTCCTTGCAGCACGTAAGTTGAGGCGAGGCTTTTTCTAATATGACGTCCCAAATTTAAATGTCAAAAATTCGGGAGTGTGTGGAACATCGATAAACTAACGGAAAATTTCCTTTAGAGATTGATTTGCTTTTACCACGTTTTAGAGAAAACATGCATCGACACTGTACTTTTGAAATTTTTGGTGACAAAACACGTCGCCAGAGTTATATGATATTAACCACTTGCGTTGGCAACTGATTGCGGACCGTAACGAGTGACCAAACCGTATACAACAATTCGTCGTTTTCTTTTTGAACTCGTCGGTATGATATCACTGGATAAAAATTATTTAGAAGTAATAAATTTATTATTTGTTTTGCCTGGGTTATAATTAAATATACTTAAAACTGAAGAAATGTTGCAATTTTGGGACAAAAAATTCTCGACGTGCGTGGCACGTTCATTCCAGCGCGTTGAAGAGGTTAATAACATTTGCTTATAATAATAATATTATTATATATATTAATATAATTATATATACTATTATTATTATTATTATTATTATTATATGAACAATATATTAGTATATATTAATAATATTTGTTTTGCTTATAAATAATATTTGTAAAATTAACCTTTCAGATGCTTAAAATTATTAAAAGTCTGAAAGAGTAACATTGAATGAGGGTCATAACAAATTAATAAATTAACATTTGTTCAATATATTGTAGTAGGTTATCCTCCTCGAATCTTTAATAAGCAAACCAATTATTTTGATCCGTTGCGATCTGTACAATTTTCCGATATCAATACTCTTAATACCAATTAATTTATTGTTACGTATTTCAGTACCAATGTTCTTAATACTTAATTAATTTATTATTATTTACTAATTTATCGTAATAATTTATATATTTATTCATAATAATTTATTATTACGATACTCTAGCACATTCCAAGGGTTAAACAAACAGTATATTACTTTTTAATTACTACAATTATTCTTTCCATAGACCATTTTTACAAAGATACATATAGACTATAATTTTAAATATAAATAGTGAAAATCTATAATAGATGAGCATAGTGTTAAACAAAACTAGATAATATAAGATCACGATATGAAATTGAATAGCTATACGTGAGAATAGAATTTGCTAGAATTTTATACGCGATCGATGTGCAATCTTATAGAAATTTAGTTTATATATTGTTAATAAAAAAATTTGCAAATTTAACTGTGCATCTTTTCATTATGAGTATTAATTTGTCGTGTCAATTTGATGTCAGAAGACAAGTTAAATTGGAAAAATTTCATTTAAGTATACTTGATTTTGAGATCTAATTCTAGATCTTTTGTTCTTCACAATTGGTTTCCACGTAATTTAAATTTAAATTTCGTAAATTGAAAAAATTGAACTGTATCTTGTCTTCGTAAAAATTCGAAATTTATGCATCGAGGCTCTTTTCAAGTCTTGTAAATTCAACGAATATTTTCTCGACGTGATCCAATTTTACGACACTGAGTGACGTATGTATATGACCATACACTACATGCATATATTACATAATACATAACTGCTTTACATACACACTTTTATCGGAGAAATATTCTGCAAATTAGTTGTGGAACAAGTTTGATATGGCCGGTACTTTTGAAACTTACACATTTATTAAAATTATATTTATTTAATGTACGTAGTTATTTTTCTAAAGAAACTCAATAATGGCAAAGAATCGAAAATGAAAAAGTTATTAAATGGACCGTGTATTATTTTATCCGTATTTATTGATTAATTCATTAATAACTAAGCAATAATTTATCGCAATACCATAATATTTTGATTTTTTGTGATTTCGTAAAATTATAGAACTGATAATGAAAAAATATTTTACTGCGTCAATATCAAAAAATGAATTTACAATTTCGATATTGTAAATTGATTGACAAGAATTTTAAATGAAATGCCGCGTTAATGCAACCTTTATTTATTTAATGGCACATATTTTTCTTGTGCCACAGAACTTCAGTGGTCCACTTTAAATGATTAAAGCCAATTAAAGCTGTAACGCGTATATAGTTCAGAATAGCTTTAAAAGAGATATTGACATTACTTTGCTGAGTACTCGCCATAATAAGGTTACTTTACAGCTGGTAGTATAATCTCGCTCGTAAATCTTTCTTCAGTTATTTAAGTGTTATCAGGAATTTGATATCGTTATTAAAACAGAACCATAATGTCGCTTATTACGAACGAACATGGTTAAATATATCCTGCAGTTCCTCGAACACATAAGTTTTGACATATCAAAAATAAAAATTAGGTTAGTTAATTTATTTCGGTCACGAATGTACAGCATTACTCATTATTCTATACCTACAAAATATATGTTTACATGTGTTACACGTAACAAATGCCACAAACGTATAAAATTGTATAAATAAAAACTTGTATCATAAAGTTTAAAGTGTTATAAAGCGTCTATTGTATTATAAAATGTGGAAATTTCATGCTTTAATTGTCGGTAGTTCCAGTATTAATATTGACGAATAAATTGTCTGTTTCTTTACAGAAAAATTCTCATTTTTACATTGCATTCTGTCCACACCGAGAACTTTATTTTCATTTTATTTTATCTGTTGCCACTTGAACTTATGATACGAGACGGTCCATGCAGAGCAGTCAAAACGCTCTGAAACTTTTTCAATCGCAGATTTATATTTACTTATAATCGCGAAGAAAGAACGACAAACGTGCCAAACACGAACGTCACGAATTATTCGAATCATCGGGTATATATATTATAATATATCTACCTATGAATTCCATAAGAATTACAATACAGTAATTGAAAATTACTCGTTCCTATTAACACTAGAACACTACTGAGATGGTCAGAAAGATTGATTCATAATTTTCGTTATATTCTAGATGTAAAGCAGTGTATTTTTAAACATTAAATGATCTTTTACAAAATACATGAATAAAAGTTTGTGTGTTCCATTGTATTTTCTATTTTACAGTTTCTCTATCTTTTTTTTTTCGCTTTAATATCTCTGATGAAAATTCTGTGTTTTGGTCTTCAGTAGTTCTAGTGTTAGCGTCCTACTCCTGCGAGGAGTCACTGGCCACATTTCCGAGCCGCGTTCACAAAGTCCGCCATTAATTCTGGTGGTCGAGATCAGCGAGTCACGCGATGCGGATTCTGTCTTCGGGAAGAGGAGGAAACATTTACGACACGCGGAAAATCAACGATACGTCCCGGAGAATCGTGTGCTGTGTAGCTCGGTGATAAAGGCCGTGCTAGAAATAGCCCGCGTAGATTTTCGCCAGGACGAAGATTGATCAAGGTCAGTCGCGGTGTAGCCGAGGGAGAAAGAAAAAGAAATTTTCATTCGTTTGTCACGGGAACTATCTAAAAACGAACGAAAATTCGCGTACGTTCGAGTAGTCTATGCGTTATTTTCACTGAAAGTGATTTTAGCGGGCGTAACCCAGAAAATCAGGCCTCTTCAGGTGCAACGCTAATGCAACGAAAATTAACGACTGGTTGATTTGGGTCACGTGATTCATGAGGGGGCGTGGGGTAGATCTCGAGTAGCAGTGGCGTTGTGTGGTACTGAGTGATCGCACCTGTAATTTCTTTTGTATCGATTCAAAAGTCGTCTACAGACGATTCCGAGTCTCGACGTCGAAATTGGTGTGATCGAAACCCATGATCGACCGTTATAGCGCCACGGTCGTCGTGCGGCGAGATCCCGACGACGAATCCGAAGACGCCCGTACGGCAAACTGGGGCCCGTGCGATGACTAGTCACGAGGGCCGGCCACCTAGTAGTTTCACATTGTTTTGAGCCTTTCGACCCACACGAGACTCCTAGAGATATCGTTGCCTCCTTTGGCTAGAAAGGATACGGCTTTAAAGCCGTAGCTTCGCACCACCGGCCGCTCGACCGAGTGCGTGAACCAAATGTCCGAACCTGCGGTTCCTCTCGTACTGAGCAGGATTACTATCGCAACGACTAGTCATCAGTAGGGTAAAACTAACCTGTCTCACGACGGTTTGCATATCGATAAAATTTTATGGCAAAAAAGTCGTCTTCATTTCCTAGACAGAACAGTTGCTTCTGGGCCTTTCAGTAAAACGAATACTGGGGTACAAGTCGTGCAGTTTTTTATTTTGTTGCGCCGGATTAACCACAACTACATATGTTGTTGTGCACTGATGAATTTGTTTTGTTTGACAATTTCATTTTTGCAATGCCATCGATGAATTGTCTCGCTAGGGTCAACTAAAAATATTGAAAACGCGAAATATTGTTATCACCATAGGTAGTATTAGTATCGGGCGAGATGTCTCCCCTATTGGAAATTATAAAGAGATTGTCAGTAGAGTTGTACAGGATGGTCACTGAAACACTGAATGATATAAAACAAAAATAACATTTATAAACACATATTTTTTTAATTTTTTATTATTTTATTTGGAATTATTATTATTATTTTATTTTAATCTCCTAGGGATGCTCTATAATCTACGAAAAAAGAAAATAAAAAGGATTGAAAATGAACAAGTTATGATTTTTTCAAACCTTTTCAGTTTTTCAGTGACCACCTGTACAAAAAACAAGATGTCTCATCGATGGTATTGCACAACCGATATATGTATATAATTTTGGCGAGATGTCTCATTAATATCCGGACATTTAAATATTGAAACTATTGTAATTTTATGAAAAAAAATCGCATAATAATAAACTTAGGCTTGAACCGTCTGCTTTCAAAATATATGATTTATTTTGTTCTAAAATGTTCTTATGTCACATAGCGGGTGAGTGAGTGAAGATACCTTTCTTCTCGAAAATGTTATACGTCGCAGTATGTAAAGATATTGAAGATTTTTTTTTCTTAACTGTACTTACTATGGAATTGAAGCCTACATTCGTTCTACAACGACACCCGAAAATTTGATGTAGGACTTTTTTTTGCAATTTTATTGAACTTTGAATGTTAGTTTCAGACGACGAAAATTCGAAGAAATTCGGTTTTTTTGAAAAAACAATTGTACAGCAAGTTTTATTGTATCAAATTTTCAAACTCGAAATTCATGATAGATTCAGTAATGAAAAACAATTTTCCACGTATTTACATACATTATAATTTATAGCATTTTCGAGAAGAAGAATGTCTTTTCTTTTGCTAAAATCATTCTAGAATAAAATGAACAATGTATTTTGAAAGTAAAAGCTTCAAGCTCTTAAAATGAGCCAAAATTTACTATTGTACGATTTCTTTTTGCAAAATTATGATAGTGTCAATATTTAGTGTCCGAGTAACGAGTGTATAATGAAAATGTTATCTTTTTTTTTTTAATTTGTATTATACAAAATTCTCTAAATTGGAGAAACGCGAGTGTCACGTAAAATGTTTTAAAAATACATCAAAAATACATACACGTATGATAAAAATTGTTCATACGGTGCTTCATTTTCGATAAAATTGAAGTTGAAAATTTGCTCACCGCACGCAAAAAAATAATTAGCGTAGTAATTCTACGCGCGAAAATAAATAAAAACTACGGAATACAATTTTTTCCGGCTGACGCCTCGTTTCGAAGAAAATAACGCGTGAACGAATTTAGTTAAAAATCGGCTTGACGCGTTTTTGATAAACTTTCAAAACTTTGTTTTACATTTTCAATTTACTTTCAGGCGTAGAGTAACTTCCCATCGGTTGTTTATTTTAATCCAGTTCGGAATTAATCGAATTCAAAGTGTACTTGACAAATTTTTAAACTCGGTTTTCTTGGAAACAGAACTTTTTCATAGGGAAAAATGTTATTCCATATTTTCCACCTATTTTCTCCGCGTTAACTCATCCCCCTTCCCGGTTGTGAAAACTGGAATACTCGTAAAGTTTTTCTGTCGCAAGTGTTCGAATATTTTCACGAGTCTGCTTTACTTATTCGTTCGTTCGTGCAATTTACTTTAATCTCTTAAAACTTTGCTGCGTTCCGTTACGTTGTGGATTGTAGAAAATAAATAATCTTTAACGAAAGAATGTCAAATTCATTCAAAAAGAATTTACTGTTGCATCTGTTAACAAATAAAGATTCATTAACAAATAAAAATTAAATATTACTAAAAGTTACAATATCGCCTAAATAAAATATTTCAGCTTCCGAAATACAACTCGAATTATTTCCCCCAGCCAGGATTCGTTTCCATTTGCGACAAACAAGCGGAAAGTGGATACCGAAGCGGCTCGAATTCTTCGTTTTCCTTTCGTCATCATTTTCTCGCTAAAAGCAAAATCTCTCCGGCGGTGTAACACACGTTGACTTTACACGCCGCTGCTACCACCACCGTACTTATGGAGCAACATCGGGAAAACTCCGACCAACCGGGAATATTGCGGAAAAGAATGGAGGTCAAACGCGGCCACGATGACGATTTTCAGCGTTTTTTCGGCTCGTCGAGAAGTGGCCAGATACACGCGAACAACATTCGGGATTAGTTGCCCCGATAAATCGCACATCGAAACGGGCCAAACTGTGATTTGAGTTTCGGCCTGACGACGAGAACCGCGATAATGCGTAGAACAGCCAAGAAAATTCCGACTGCTGGTTTTTTTCCAATCGAACGACGTCTTTGATCTTTGACAGCGTAGATTTGACGAATTTTTCCAAAATAACTGTTGTTCTTTTTTTTTTTTACTGTTTTGTTAGTTTGATTGAGGAGTTTTCGATCGCGTTTATAATATAATATTGAAACAGTTATAATTTTGTAGAAGGAAATCGTACAACAAACTTGTGCTTATTTTAAAGCTTTCTCTGTTATAGACATCTTGGACGTATTGTGATAATATGCCTAACTGGTGATAATATGCGTATCTTTTTTTTAAATAAATTTAGTGCCTATTTATTTTTCATCCTACGTAATATTATTTTGGATATAAATGAGCATGTAAATATCATCTTTGAACAACGTATTTGAATAAAATTTAATTAGTAACAGAATTTATTTAGTATATATAAAACATATACGCGTACAGAATTTATTTGGTAACAGAATTAATTTATTTATATAAAACACATACACGTACACATAATCGTATTAAATATTTTTGGCAATTCTAAACTGATTATTTAAATCTTTAAATCTTTTAAATTTCTGTTTTTTTCATATTCATTTTATGGACAGAATTATGTACATAAATATATATATATATACAAACATATTGTACGAAATTTACCATTTTATAATATTATTCTTAATATTACCTATAATGATAATATCTAATATTATCTTGGTGTAAGATTGCAAATTAATTATATGTTAGTATTGAAATTAATAAAATTTAAAATATTTAAGAAAAAAATAAAAATAAAACAATATGATTGAATTTTAAATTAAATTAATATTTGACCCAATTCTCATCGGCAATGTCAACATAAAATGATATTTGAAAAGCTTAAATCAAATTAATTATGAAACGAAATAATAAATGTCAGTGAAATTGGAATATATCAAAGATCGTGCTTCATAATCATAGATATTGACGCAAAGATATTGACAAATTGAAATGAGACAAGTAAAAAACTGCACGACTCGTATCCCAGTACGAGACCTGGCGTCTCACTGAAAGACCCAGAAGCAACTGTTCTGACTAGGAAATGAAGACGACTTTTTTGCCATATATTTTTATTGATATTTGATAACATTTGAATCGATACAAAACAAATTACAGGCGCGATCGCTCAGTACCAGACTACGCCACTCCTACTCGAGGTTTACTCTACGTCCCCCCATGAATCACGTGACCCAAATCAACCAATCGCTAATTTTCGTTGCATTAGCGTTGCACTTAAAGAAGCCTGATTTTCTGGGTTACGCCCGCTAAAATCACTTTCAGTGATAAAAAGTTGTTACCTTCAGCTGGAATTTTTACTTCGTTGATACGATTTGAAGCATTCGAGTGGAATATAGAAAACTTGTAGGACAGAAAAAAACAGTGGAAGTACCTGTGCGTAACAACAAAACAGAGATTTTTCATTTGTACGTGCATGTTTTGTTTTTTGAGAGATAGAGGAAACTTTATATAGTAGTTATATTTTATCGCAGCAGAAATGTTTGGATTTGACGCACGTGTATCGAATATTGTGAATATTGAAAAAAAAATCGGAAAGCTTACTGTAAAAGAGATACGTACATATGTGTGTTCCGGAGCTGTTTCCATGTTCGATAGAATATTTTTTCCAAATATTATTTTTTACTTTTTTTTGTATTAAACAAGAATTTACTTTAGACTGTAAATATTTAACTGGAAATTTAAAGTTTTTGCTCGTAAAAATCGGAAAAGATGTTGCAGTCTCTTTTTAGTATTTCGATATTAGTATTGATTTTAGATAATACAAATTTATTTCTGCTCTTTTTTTTGCGTGTAGAATTATTTGGAAAATATTTAAACTATTTGTTTTAGACTAACGTATCAAACAGATTGCAATTGGACAAGTTGAAAGAGGAAGTTCGTTTTAAATAATCATCAATAAATATGAATAACTATTATATAATTATATAATATATAACATGTTACTATATACTTAAATATTATATTATTACATGTTTTCTATTTTTATTTTGGACAATTCTTTTTCACAATTGTGCAATTTTATAAATTGTCCGAATTATTTATCGTTGTATAAAAGTAATTATTTACCAGTTGTACCAGTATACAAAATATTTAAAATTCGTGCATGTTCTTTAACATGTATTATACAATAATGTAAATTAAGAGAACAATTAATTTAGGAAGAGTAATAGTGTTCCAATATTTAAATTCCAACGCTTCTATAATTATATAATATAATATAATCTGTATAAGCGAAATATTCAATATACATTAGATATAACAATCACGTAATGGGAAACACAAATCAGGTATATAAATTAGACAAGCCAACCAGATCAAATAAACCAACCATATTGCATAAATTTACAAATACTGGTGGTATCCAAAACATTAAATAGCTTAATTCCCTTGGGCATGTTATATTTATATTTCAACACATAGTTGTATATATAACTTTATGGTACTGTAACATATACTTAATAATCATAATTGTCATCTGCAAAACAAATATAGTTAGTCATAGATGTCAAGTTTCAACTAATGGAAACAAAAAGAGAAATATTTTTGATATTTCACGTGGATCTGAATTAATAAGATTAGACTACACTGAAACAGTAATATATAACATATAAATTAGATATAGAATTCTAATTATGTATAAATTAGATATAGAATTCTAATTATGTAAGAAATTAGAACTATCGATGAACAATGATATTGATTAATTTTGTCCATCGACAAAATTAAAGTATTAGAAGTAGAAAATAATTTATTTATAATAAAGAACGCATAAGCTTTTATTTATATATTTGTAAAAATCGATTATATTTTTGAAAATTCACCGTTACAAATCTGAAAAATTTTTATGAAATTGGTTATTTTGATCATTTTGGTAGCTCCAGTTAATTTGCTAGTCAGAATTCAATTACGTATATTTCTTATTTTTATTTAACATTAAAACCTCCGAATCTAAAGTATGAAACGTAAATAAATACATAAAGAAATACATTCATCCACGAATAAATTAAAAATATAGCTTCACTATTTTCTCCTCTTTAACAATTTCACATACACATTCCCAGAAAGTATTTCAAAATTTTCCAAATCAAAATGAAGTGCCTTAAATGTATTTGTTATATTTATCACGCATTTATTTACGAATAAAGTAAATAGAGAGAACAGTACAATACATCTCCGTTACAGTTTCCGTTTCAATAATTTACAACGGAAAAATCTCCCGTACGAGGAGTATTTCGAAATCCACCGCAAAGTAAAATGAAATAATTATCCGAGGCAAACATTTAACAATAACGCGCGCGCAGTTTTCGTGCGCTCGTCTCTCCCAGAAACGCGAAATATACCGGGTTCGAGCGTCGAAACCGAGTGTAAAGCGTAAGTAGAGAACGAGCACCGCTAGCACACGACTACTCGTTGCCGTGGACTCGTTACTATTTATGCACAGGAGGGATCTGTATCACGGCTAGACAGGGAATAACGCGAGAGCCTGGTACACGTACACACGTACCCGCTCGGCCACCGTTCCTACGTATGTGGCGCACTTCCGGCCAGGAACTACCTCCGCCATTTCCGGACGATGCATCATTGGAGTCCGATAAAGTTTGCGAGTCGGCGAAACTCGCGGTGGTAACTGGAAACCGTGGGCCTCCTCCTCCCCCTCTCTCCCAGACGAAACAAAAAGGACACGACCGATATCTGGGCTGCGAAGGGCGAGAATTTCGGCTCGGATCCGCGACCCGCCACGCTTCCGGCCACGCCGCGACACGATTTATGGATAATTTCCTCCGCTGTATCACCTTCTAGATCTCAAAGTATTATTTTTCGCGACTCTTTCTCTCTCTCTCTCTCTCTCTCTCTCTTCCTCTTTCACTTTCTCACTCTTCTGGCAAACTGATCTAAATTTATATAATTATTTATATAACAATTGATTTCATAATTATTGAATTCTGGATATTCGTAAGATCAATATCATTGATGGATTAAATATTTCTTCAATGAAATATAAAATTTTTAGTGATGGATAACAAATTATTAACCTCTTGCGCTGGAATGACGTGCCACGCGCGGCATGAATTTTTTTGTCCCAAAATTGCTATATTTCCTCAATTTTAAATATATTTAAGTACAACCCAGGCAAAATAAATAATAAATTATTACTTTTCAATAATTTCTATCCAGTGATATCATACCGACGAGTTCCAAAGAAAAAGAAAGCGATGAATTATTGTATACAGTTTGGTCACTCGTTACGGTCCGCAATCAGTTGCCAGCGCAAGTGATTAATAAAATAAATATTGGTATTAAAGTTCAAAGATAATTTCAATTGTATGATTTTTTAATAAAGATGAATTTAAAAATTTATTTTATATTAAATCTAAAATAAAATATAATGTCAGTGAAATAATTATAATTATAAATAATATAATAAACGGTGCACGTGACAAATGTCGATGCACGTTGCACGGTAGGTTTCGAAGGACGAACATACGCCGTGGCTACGATCGAGTATCAATTGCACGAGATTATTCAAGTTTTGTCTTTCGTGCAATTCGCGAAGTATGGATTATTGTGTTGCTTCATTCGTTCCTTGTTTAGTTGGATTTCAAATTACGTTTGAATAGTTACGACAAATAAGTTTAGATAGTTTGAGATATGTAAATAAATAAGATACGTAGATTGTTTTTAATTGATTAATTGCTGATCTTAGTATCCTTCTTTTTAATTAAAGTTTAATTTTTAATTGAAACTGTTGAGTATACAGAATGGATCACATTATTCATTCTATT
The DNA here is from genome assembly GCA_032399605.1 of Melipona beecheii. Lineage (NCBI taxonomy): Eukaryota > Metazoa > Arthropoda > Insecta > Hymenoptera > Apidae > Melipona > Melipona beecheii. Next base: position 234,074 of record JAUCMO010000064.1, read on the forward strand.
TTAATTTCGAAATTATCGATTCTACAAAAATCCATTATATACGAATAATATATTTTATACGGTGTTTATGTTATCAAGGTGATATTGAACGGAATGCTTGTTATTTTATTTAAATTTAAGACAACAATTTTTTTGTATAAGAAAATACTCAGTTTGATTTAACCTCAGCCAAATAATTAGCGAAATGTTTGTTGCAAATGTTTATAAATTAATGGATATCACCTGTTGTAACTGAACTAAATTCATAATTGAACTCATAAACAATGTTTTTGCAAGCTTTAGCAATTTTTAGATTTTTAAAATAAATCAATCTTAGTACTTTCCTGTAGAAAATTTACTGCCGTTTTAAATTCAGCTTAAAACTAGCATGCATTCCATTAAAAAAAAATTGATTATCTTAAATCTCATAAATAAATAATTTAATATCTCATGTCATAAATTATTTTAAAAAATTATTGTATCTCCTCTTAAATATTGTGCAACTTTTAGTATAAAATATTTTTTAGTAGAGTAGTTCAAAATTATTTGCGATGGACAAGTTGTGTGACTCACTTTACATGATTTATGCAGAGTGGACCAGTAACTATGACTACTTTATTGTTTATAGACACGTGAAAAAATTTTATTAATAAAGTTATATTTTAACCTCTTAAGTTCTATAAAATCTGTTATATGAAAGATGAAAAATAGAAACAATATTCTTGTGTTCATGCACAGATTTTACAAAATTGAAGTTAAAATATGTATTTACTAAATCAATAATTTCCCGATATACGTAAATTTATACTTTTATAAAAAATGTTGAGTTGCATCGATTAATATATCAAAAAATATTTAAAAAGTAGAAGTGATCTTGAAATTTCCGAAACTCCTTCATCTACAAAAAAAGTCTGCTGACATATTATGGTTTCCTCTGTATAATATACTGAATAATATTTGTTAACAAAAATTGATAACAAAATTTTTTCATATCTCCGAAAACGACAGAGATATTTGAGATAGTTACTGGTACACCTTGTGCACATTTTCAGATTGGTTTTGAATTTTACGATATGACAGTGTTGATGAAATTTCGAAATATTTCATATACATAATACTACATACAACTATTTCATGGTACAACTAAAAAAAAAAAAAAAAAAAAATAGTTAGCCTACATGGCAAAATATTTCAAAAATATAGAATAATATTATTTCATATGACGCTTTCGAGAAAATCGAGTTTGTAAATTTGTCAGATATACTTCGATTTTGATTAATTCTGAACTGGACTGAACAATCAATGGAACGTTATTCTACATACGAAAATAAATTGAAAGTGTAGAATGAAACTTTTTTCATTTTTTCGAGAAGAACTAAAATTTGAAAATGTGTCAGGTCAGTATTTAATTACACGTTCAAATACTATTTCTTTGAAATCGAGACCTCAAAGAGAAAATTTTATTCTACAATTTTCCCTTTCAAAATATAAAGAAGCTTCCTTGTAGAATAACTTTTATATAACTCTTTTTTCAATGTCTAAATCTAATAATAACCAAATCTAGCTTTCATCTTGTTATTTGATTGTAATTAATTACTTTTGAATTTTTTCCAAAGTAATTAATTATTTTGATTATTGTTAAATTTTTTGTACTTAGAACACAATTATTATACATAAGTGACAAACATTTTTTTTAATAATTATATTTTTCATTTTTTGCAAATAATAAATAAATAATTTATTTCAGATGTCAATGTAATTTTTGTTACATAAATATGCTGTTAAATAAATATTTATTTGAATTTGAAAAAATGTAAAAAGAATACATTATAGTAATATATTATATATTATATTAAACTGTATTTTATCAATTTCCTTTAGTTTTTGTTTCGTGCAGTTAATCCATTTGGTAAATGAGAAGCTCATTTATCATTGAAATGTCATAATTCGACGTCATATGTAATAATTGGTTCATATCTAATAATTCATTGTATTCACAATGTATCGTCACGTTTAATACTGCATTTGTATCAATCAAAGTTTCAAACCAAAAGTGAATGAAACGTAACCAGCTGAAATATCGAGTTCGGTCCAACTTGAGTTAAAAAAATTGAGAAAAAGATCGTTTTAAATTTTAGATTAATCGTACCAACTGCCGCAGAGTTACAAGAGAATCGCTCGATCGTGTCCGCTTTTCAAAAAACTCTTTCCATTCCGAACATTATTAGTTACATTAATTTTAAATAAATAAATAAATAAATTTTAAATAAATTTTTAAACTGCTGGTAAATCACAGAAAAAGAAACAACAGAACAAAGAGGACAGTTCATTACAACCTTGTACAGCCCGTGTTCCAACTTTTTTTCCCGTCCAGAAAACCGTCGGTTGAGAAATAAACTTTTCACGAATCAACCACCGGTGAAACCACGCTCGAAAGTTGCGTCTGAAATGGAGAACGTCTCAAGGTTTGGCATCGTTCGTTTCTCTGAACGGGACGACGACGAGTGGCTGGACAAAAAAGCGGCGCTTCCAGCGGGATTCTGTCGGGACGAGATTTCGCGTAGCTCGACCGGCAAAGGGACGAAATCGAATAGAAAAGGTATCTCCAGGCGGAAAAACGAGGGAAAAGGGACAAAGACAGCTCGTTATACGGCCCCGATACTACGGTTTTCGCAAACAGGAACGTGAGCAGAAGACCGGCTCGACCATCCCTCTTTTAAAACTGCCTCTTAGCGAGTGGCAAGAAGCACGTTGAAAGACGAACGCTGGAGTGACACCTGGTATTAGTGGTCCGATCGATAATCGCAAGTAGCTGACTCAGAGATCGAAGGTGCAGAGAAGGAGCAAGGCTCGATAATCGATCCGCTCTTGGTTTCAATCAGATTCGCTCACATTCGCTCAGATTCGCTTCAATCACATCCCTGCAAGGGTAGTCCATTCTGCAATTCCTTACAGTCATTGGACTAATACAAATTTCATTTAAAAATAAAAAGGATTCGCGTTAACCCTAAAATATGCATAATTTCTTGTTTATGTCATGGATTTAGAACTTGTAATGTCGAACGTTGTGGATTCGCAACAATGTATTTTAGAGTTGAAATTTTATCTAATTGACAGGACGTTGATAAAAATTCGCGTTCAAGCAAAATTCGTTTTAAGCAAAAAGATCCAATTATTAATTATCATCTAATACAATTAAGTATTAGATTTTTTATTTTAAAATTTAAAAGTAAATCTGTAACCGGATATTATAGATTCTATTCCATTTGTTTCTGGAACGAAACCTGAAGAAATGTAAATTATGAATAGATATATGTGCTAACATTGTTCACTAATTTTAATTGGAAAAATGCATTTTGTGATATTTATCACTACATTATTTTTACACGTAACTTGCAGTTATTCTCCAGCTTCGTTAACTTCTTGCCTCGTGATTTCCTTCTTATTCTTTAGTCGTTATAACATGTTACTACATTGTGTCAGCCGAAAGTTATGTCAGTTGTACTGTGTCAGATTTTTTTTAAACTACGTTCACTTCGTCGCTACTTGACAGTATCGTCACGATGAATTTAATTTCGCCTTAACGAAACATTCTTTCCAAAGCACGTGTTGTCAGAATACGATCAATACGAGCTAGAGAGTTTATTCATAATACAAGTTCACACAGTTTGAGCAACAGAATAATTCTCGATCAACCTGAGTGCAAACTACGAGCGCGTATCAAGCCAAAATCAGACCTGAAACTGCCTCTCAGCAAGCAGCAAGAAGCACATTGAAAAACGAACGCTAGTCACACCTGGCTTGATGATCTGATCGATAATCGCAAGTGGCTGACCCAAGAGCGAGGGCAAGTGAGAGAGTTTCTTGAGTAACGATCGCTTCTCGTGACGAAGCCCGATACAAGGATGCGCGAAAGAGTTGGACGAGAAACAGAGGAGTAGAAGAAGGAGAAGAAGAACAAGAAGAATAAGAGGGAGAGAGAGTGTAAGTTACCGAAGGCTAGACAGCGAGGATAAAGGGTTCCTCGGCCAAGTGAGATTGGATGAGACTGGATAATTAGCAAAACAGCGGAACTTGGTCGTTAGTGGCTCCTTCCTGCGATGTTCCTCTGTCGTCTGCAGACTGCCGATGATTGAGCGCAATACGTGGCTGATTTTAGCCCTCTCGTCTGTCCTTTTGTCCGATGTTTTCACCGCTTTGCACGCTTATCGCTGAACGTGTTGTAACTATTATGCCTGTAATTTGTCCAATTGTTTCAGCTCGGATTGGTAGTTAAGGGAGGGATTTGTTTTGGAATTGAATTAAATTAGAAAGATCGGTTTAATTTAATTAGAAACCTGGACTCGGAATCTTATTAAGAAAAGGTCCACTTTAATAAATGCATCACGTTTTTACTGTACCCAATTTTCGTAAATCTTTCATCTTCCATCTTTCATCTTTGAAATTTTTCCCCTAAAAAATAATTGAACATTTTAATCCATATAAAATTCCGCTATTAAATTCTATCAGGTTAATTAGCTCAATTTTCTCAGGTCATTACTTAAGTTTAAGATAATAATTTGATAAAATATTATTACTCAATAAAATACTTCATTATTTTTCTTAATGAATAACTAATGCAACTTAATAAACTAGTATTTATTATGTCAATTTTAATTTTTAATATTTGATTAATTGATTATCGAGAGGATATACTCTCAATATAACAGAGATATATAATATTCTAATCCGCTTTTTATGATTTATTTATTTGTTGTTTATCATTTATTATTACTCATTACTTAATATTAATAAGTAATAATTATGAAAACAGATTGAAATATTATCTATTATGTTGGAATTGTATCTTACTATTATTCAATTAATTAGATTTTTACTGTATAAATTAAAACACAATTTTGAATACAATGGAAGTCAGTGTAGTACCAATAACTACATTACAATCATATTATCAATTTTACCTATTTTTGGTGTCAATGCTGTAATATACTATGTGTAAAAGTGGTATTAAAAATATCGATAGAGAAATTTTAAAAAGTTCGTAATACAGAGTCGATAATAATTATTAGAATAATTAAAATTATATTAATTTCTTAATACTTAATGCAAGTAGATCTTAAAATTTGTATTTTAATTACATTATCAATTATTGTAAAATTATCGTGTTATTTTAATTTTAAACTTCATTGTCAGGAAACGATATAAAAATTAAAAATTTAATTAGCATTTGAAGAATACAATTACAAATATTAATAATCTTTTTATTAAATTTGCCAATAGAATTATTATATCGAATTCAATAGAACTAATAAGAATGAAAAAATTAATATGAAGCATACTAGATGTTTACACATAATATATATTATGTTATAACATAATATTTTATAATAATGTTATAACATAATATATATACGTGTATATAGATTGAAACTAGAAGAAACTTTTTATAGATTTTGTAATATATTTTCATTTTCATGCTTTATACGTAACAAAACCTGATGACTTTGAACGTTAGAGTTACCATACCCGTCAATAGTTCAGATTTCAGATTTTCCTTTTTTAGATACGTCAGTCAATTTTTTATCAATATTGATTTCTATTTAGACACGATTGTATAGATTTTAAATTTATGTAGAATATTTTGGTGTCTATTAGATGTCGGTAGTTTTAGTTAAATATTAGAAACAGAGATACATTTTGTTTATAAAAATAAATAAATAAAGTAGAATTTTAAATGATTATATCATATTGTCATATATCACATAATATATAATATTATTACATATTAACATAGTATATAGTATTATATATGATATACAGTATATCATTATATTATTATATAACATAAATTATATACAGTTATATATATATTATAAAATATTATAATATTATTAAATAATAAAAAATAAATTTATATTATTAATAATATTATAAATATATTAATTATTTAATACTATTAAATAATTTTTGAAATAAATAAAAATAGAACTTTATTCTAAAGTAAATAAAACACTTTCATAACGTGTATTAACGCGTACAGGGTTATCACAAACTGTTCGCGACACAAAATTCGATAGATTTTCTACGTATGTGTGTCACACGTGTAGAAACCTATTAGCTGTGGCTCAGAAGAACTCTCGTAACGTCAGAAAACTTACTTGCATATAAATAGCCCAAAAATAATCCCGAGATGAACCATTATACGTTAAACGGACACTAGAAAACACGTAAATCGCGTTCCACAGGTAGTATCCTCGAAATTTTAAATTTAAATTAAACTTCGCAAAACGCGCCACATAGGAGATTCTGAACTGAAGATGACCCGTGGACGAGGGAATGGGATCTAATTACTTATTCCTGTTATAACGTGAAATTAGAATTCCTGTTTCTATTGTTTTGTTCTGGAAATATCGAGTCTGTCAGTTATGTAATTATACAGCTCTGTGTGCGTGTGTGCGCGCGCGCGCGTGTGTATGCTCACAAAAGAATTCGACATTCAAACTTAATTATTATGATAATTTGGACATTGGACAAGTTTAAAATAAATATAATATTATAATACATTTATTAAAAATATATATTAAAATATATATTAATGTACATCTATGTATCATATAATAACTGACATCTCACAAAAACTAGCACGTCTAATGTTTATATTTACTATTTCTTATACGGCTACGGTATATTTGTTATGCTTATCTACAGACACAAGTTGAAATGGATTTTGCTCGATTTTTTGATGATGATAGAAGAAATTTAGATATGCTTTATGACCATATATTAATAAAACAAATATTTGTAAAATATAATCCTCTCCATTCTCATTTGCAACTTTAACAGATACCCCTTAAATTTTCTTCATTAACGGAATCAATGTTTAAGGAACGAATTCTATTAAAAACTAAAACAAATTTCTGCCGTGATAACAAACACTAATAAATTATTTTGATTTTTATTGACTGTTTTCTTTTTCATTTGTGTTTTTTGCTTTCATTGATATTTATTTCGAATGTTATTTTAAAGACAAATTTTCAACTGTCAAATAAATATTATTTTCTTAAATAATCAGTGTAGAAATAATGTTTTTCCATTATTTGCATAACTTCAAATTCCTTTAATTGACCAAATGAGCTTCATAGAATGAAAGAGTGGGGCTCATGCACAGCGAGGAAATTTCGATGCAATGGAGTGAGATAGATCAATGCAGTGAGATAGATCTCCGATCTATAGCATGAGTAGCGCAACTATTTTGGTTTAATCACATTTTAAGCATATAATAAATGTTAAATATTGAAAAAAATATCGAGAAGCTTATTTTATATATATATTTTATATTTTAAATTTAATTTTTATACGAAATACTTAATAATAGATACTTGATAATAAATACTTAATAATAAACCATCGTCAGGTTAGATTTTAATTAAGAATGGGTTCGAAGTTAACTTTTAAATTCTTGAATCTGAAACGTTGTTACGTTGTAGAGCTATAATTAAAAAATTACACTATATAATTTTACAAAATTTTTATTCCACTCCTTATACAACACAACTTATTGATATACTATAGTTGACGTAGCGATATTAGTTTTACAAAATCTAGCGTCCGTTGAAGTAGAAATTAATAAATTCTCATTAGTATGATATGCTGCATCGAATACTGTAATATACATTTACTTTGCAATACTACATAATTACTACGTAATTATAAATTCTCATCAACTACGCTATATAATTATTAATTCTCATAATTAATAAATTCTCGCTAGTGTGTTACGCTGCATCGAATACAATAATATACATTTACTGTACAATATTATAATATAATTATTATGTAACATACATTTACTATTGTTCGAGCCATTTTCTATAATTCTAATTGTTAAGATTATTTTGTACGAAAGACATTAGGCTTCTTGTCCATATAAAAGAACTGATTATTCTATTTAGAAATGTTTGAATAAGGCCAACGGTTTGCCCAGTTTTTCATGCTGGCAAAAAATTCTAACTTCTGCTACGCTCTGTTGTGGCTATTATGACGCGATCACCTATTGTTTTCTTTCTGATTCACCTGCTTCTTATGTTTAATGTCCTCTAAAAACGGTTATTCTATCGATGTTTAATAATTTCACCGTTTTTAAGGAATTACGTTAGGGCAATCAAACGGCTCGCGTTTCGAAACGATTGGACGGCACTCGCCATCACACTCGTATAAAGCAGGCCCACCATCATCGGGGAAATCAGTGCAACATTAAATTCAGTAAGCAGAATTTCAAGTGCGAATCAAACAAGTCAGTTTGCGATTTTTAATGTGACAAAAGATTAGCACGACGATTAATTACAAGAGTGCGACAAAGTTTTGCAAAAGATTAGCGACTATCAATTATAATTTAATTACAAGTAAGTGCGACGTGCCGATCCGCGCGACAAGAATCAATCAATTAGAAAAACAGTCTGGAGGAACCAAGAGAGCGTCCATGCTTTCCTTCGGCTTACGAGGTTTAGAATCGGTATAACTTCCGATCAACAAGGTTCATCTCTCGCAACATCAAAACAATCACCGAAGGGAAAATCCCCTGATATCGCAGCGCGCGAATACACATACAGTCCACACATTAATCAAGATCTCGTTACGCTACTCACGCGCGCGAACAGACATTAAGAGGCACTTTGTGTATTTTGTCTGCCTTTAGCTCTTTTGCTCTTCGTGAATCTTTGCGTAAAGTTTTTCACAAAATTGATGATTTACTCCACCAAAGATTGTTATGATGGAAGTGGACTCTATTAATTTGCAAATGGTAGATTCGTATGAAGTGCTAGGACTATAGCTCACGATAGTGGATCAGCGATTGCTCACGTTAGAGTGGTGATAATGACTTTAGTGCTATGCCGGCCGATACAAATCTGTTTTATGTCATTTTGTCGATGATCTCCAGCCAGTCATTTTGAATCGTGGTACGTTTGATTTGCCTAGCGTAGATCAGTTAAGTTAGACATTGACTGAACGATAGACGTTAAATCTGGTTCCTGAAGGACACCAAACATAACAGGCTCGCAGGTTTTCGGCGACCGAAAATGAAAACAATAGGCACGGCAGCCACGATTGTTAGGACTTTTTGCCAGCATGAAAAATTTGGCTAAACATAATTATTATATTGAATCAAAAATTTATAAAATGACAAAAAACTCTAATTGGAATAAATTTTATAATTGTTGATAAAAAAATTTGTTGTCATGATGATTTTTCAGAAGAATAAATTATTTAATTATGAAATGGAAATATTCTTATTTTTATAAAATAATATTAATAAAAAGGAATTTATTAAAAATTTTGAATTTATATATGAAAATATAATTAAATTATTATTAATAATAATAAAAAATATGAGTATAATTGATGATAAAAATGAAATTGAATAATATGAAATTCTAATTATTTATAATATTTAACCCTTTCGCCGGAGTGACACTGTTGTACGGGCCAGCGTGCCGCCGGAGTGACACCGTTGTACGGGCCACCGTGCCGCCGGAGTAGCGGCATTGAACGCATCAATAAAAATATATTTAAAAATATAAATAATGCATGTTTATATTTCACTTGTTTAAAACAAATGCGAACAAACCAGAGAATGAGATAAATATGATCGATGTGTAAACATAAAAACATCGCGGGTCTCATGGTTAAGTGGTATCACGCTGATGTCGCCTATAGGCGACACTCCTACACAACGGTCGTCGCGCGGATGTCGCCTATAGACGACACTCGTACACACCGGTCGTCGCGCGGATGTCGCCTATAGGCGACACTCGTAGCGAAAGGATTAAAAGTCTAATTAATAAAATTATTGAAAATTCATAAATAATTCATGTTATTATAAAGTTATCAATTATTATTAATATAATTAAACATAAGTACATTAAAAAAAAATTAAATTTTATTATTTTATTATTTTATTTATTAAATAATAGCCTGTTTAGCCTAAAAACAAAGCAATAAATTTCTTCATGCGGACAAGAAGTCTTGTTTCTGGAAAGTTCTAGAAGCAATTGTTTAACGTAATTTTCACATCACAAATATCTCACGAAGCGATGGAAAATGAACAAACGGTATAATTAAAAATTATACTGTATAATTTTACTCGAACTATATTATACAATTTTATTGTACTTTATACTGTACAGTTTTATTTGCACGAAGTAAGACTTCCATTTCGGGTAAAATACTGGCGAATAAAAGTTCTGTAAAACTGTAAAGTATAATCTTTTAATTATACCCTTACAACGTAACGATATCGTGAGGTTTCGAAATTCAGAACGAGGTCTCGAACTTTGAAGTTGATTTTATTTTATAAGAATGTTTCTTGTTTCAAGAATTGAAATTAACACTTTAACATAAATTTTTAGTGGTCGCAGTTACGATTACAATAATATCTAATCGAGATTCTTGTTTGAAAACACCGATGTTTTTTTCTGGATCTAATTTTATTGTTTGAGACGCTTGAATTTGAGACGCATAATGATTGTGTGGGTGAAATATAGCAAAATGGAAATCAAATGGAACGATTCCGATGGGAGATCGGAGATTGTGATGAGTGGACATAATTTGTAATTGATTGATTTTCACACTAATCGTTCAAAAATCTTGCATTTAATGTCGTGTTGATTGATTTGATTCGCATTGTTTTGTAATTTAATACTGCACTGTTGACTTGCACAGAAAATGGCCCGAACATCTACTTCTTTTTTGTTTATCAACTACAGTGCTGAAAAATATTTCAAGATATACAAAATTGATGGTGATATGATAAGGTATGTTTTTGATACATTCTTTAGATATTTTATAGCATCATTCCAGAATTACGATCGATCTTACATCTTGCCGATCACTATGCGTTTGCCAGGCATCTCAGTGTTTGAAATTTTTTTTTACTCGCGCTGCAAACTTTCTTTATTCATTGATTTCATTCTTTTCTTATCTGAGTTTCGAGAGTCTCAAATTACGAAAAAAATACAGAAATACAAAATACAAAGTTTATAAAAAAATACAAAATTTTCTTTTTTGAATTTCGAGAGGTTTCAACGTCTCGAATACAGTCAATTTAACCGTTCAACGATAATATAAAATATCTGAATCCAAAGAATCGAAAAAATATCTTGTTACTCTGAAATATATTTCAGTACACTACGAAAGCACAGTTAACGAAAAAAAAAAAAAAAAGAATTAGGTTCGATCCAAAAAAAAGATTTCGGACGTTAGTGTTCAGGAATCTGAATTTTGATATTTGTTTATATTTTGTTTGTAACTGTGGCCAACAAAAGTATCAATTGCAGTTCTTAAAACAATTGCTCCTACAAAGCATCAAGTTTCAAGGGTTAATAATATTAAAAATAAATATAATAAAATTGTAAATATTACAAATAAATATTATAAAATTGTATTGTATAAGAGGCAAAATTATATATTTTAAATAAAAACAATTATTGGAATATAATATGATAATTGCAACATTAAAAATTGAAAATAACAGTCGAAATGAAAGAATGGCATGGAAAATGATAACATAAATTTTAAAACTGGATTGAAAGTGTAGCGGTCTATGATTCCTCGACTACGAGTTCCGAACACTGACTAGCATAAGCCGCAAGTGGCTGTGCGTCTAGCGTCGAGGTCCTACCGATCTTCGATGTTAAGCAAAAGGCAGAGTGTGCGGAACCCGCTAGGAGGATAGATTGATGGGTGGTGTGATCGGGGCCAGTCTATAGCGGGTAAATTACACAACACAAGCGTCTGGGGTAAGGAGTCGCTGCCATCAGCCCCACTGATGAGTCTAGGCAGTGACTCCGAGACGAAACGCAACTTTCTCTTTCTCATCTAACCCATTAAAACCCATTTATCCTTCCATGATGCATCTTAAAACCCTTCATTGGTGACCCCGACGAGATCTAATTAAGTTCGTCAAGCAAAATACGCGCTTGCGTGTACAAATCCTCCGATATTCTACTGTATCTTCGTCTTTTTACTCACGAATTGTCGTTCAAAAGTGCAATGAACTATCTAGGTAAAAGAACGAAGATTAATGTCTCCCAAAATTGTCGTCACGTTTACTATTTCGAACAGCACGACGGTCACGTTCGTCACGGCGACACTCGTTACGAATGTTGAATGCAAGGCTGAACATATTCCGACAAAAATTTGACGCGTTCACACTAGAGAACGTTTGCTTGTTTAATTCGGCAGTTGACCATTACGTTAAATCCCTTTAATTAATTAATTACTCAATTAATCGATTAATGTTCATTAATAACAATGTAGCGGCCTAGATTCCTCGAACACTGACTAACACAAGCCGCAAGTGGCTGCACGCCTAGCGTCGAGGTCCTACCGATCTCTCTGACGTTAAGCAAGCAGCGTGCGGAACCCCGCTAGGAGGGTGGATCGGGCCAGCCTAGCGGGTAGTTACAACAACAAGCGTCTGGGGTAAGGAGTCGCTGCCATCAGCCCCACTGATGAGTCTAGGCAGTGACTCCGAGACGAAACGCAACTTTCTCTTTCTCATCTACCATTAAAACCCATTCATCCTTCCATGATGCATCTTAAAAACCCTTCATTGGTGACCCGACGAGATCTAATTAAGTTCGTCAAGCAAAATACGCGCTTGCGTGTACAAATCCTCCGATATTCTACTGTATCTTCGTCTTTTACTCACGAATTGTCGTTCAAAAGTGCAATGAACTATCTAGGTAAAAGAACGAAGATTAATGTCTCCCCAAAATTGTCGTCACGTTTACTATTTCGAACAGCACGACGGTCACGTTCGTCACGGCGACACTCGTTACGAATGTTGAATGCAAGGCTGAACATATTCCGACAAAAATTTGACGCGTTCACACTAGAGAACGTTTGCTTGTTTAATTCGGCAGTTGACCATTACGTTAAATCCCTTAATTAATTAATTACTCAATTAATCGATTAATGTTTATTAATAACAATGTAGCGGCCTAGATTCCTCGAACACTGACTAACTCAAGCCGCAAGTGGCTGCACGCCTAGCGTCGAGGTCCTACCGATCTCTCTGACGTTAAGCAAGCAGCGTGCGGAACCCCGCTAGGAGGGTGGATCGGGCCAGCCTAGCGGGTAGTTACAACAACAAGCGTCTGGGGTAAGGAGTCGCTGCCATCAGCCCCACTGATGAGTCTAGGCAGTGACTCCGAGACGAAACGCAACTTTCTCTTTCTCATCTACCATTAAAACCCATTCATCCTTCCATGATGCATCTTAAAACCCTTCATTGGTGACCCGACGAGATCTAATTAAGTTCGTCAAGCAAAATACGCGCTTGCGTGTACAAATCCTCCGATATTCTACTGTATCTTCGTCTTTTTACTCACGAATTGTCGTTCAAAAGTGCAATGAACTATCTAGGTAAAAGAACGAAGATTAATGTCTCCCCAAAATTGTCGTCACGTTTACTATTTCGAACAGCACGACGGTCACGTTCGTCACGGCGACACTCGTTACGAATGTTGAATGCAAGGCTGAACATATTCCGACAAAAATTTGACGCGTTCACACTAGAGAACGTTTGCTTGTTTAATTCGGCAGTTGACCATTACGTTAAATCCCTTTAATTAATTAATTACTCAATTAATCGATTAATGTTCATTAATAACAATGTAGCGGCCTAGATTCCTCGAACACTGACTAACACAAGCCGCAAGTGGCTGCACGCCTAGCGTCGAGGTCCTACCGATCTCTCTGACGTTAAGCAAGCAGCGTGCGGAACCCCGCTAGGAGGGTGGATCGGGCCAGCCTAGCGGGTAGTTACAACAACAAGCGTCTGGGGTAAGGAGTCGCTGCCATCAGCCCCACTGATGAGTCTAGGCAGTGACTCCGAGACGAAACGCAACTTTCTCTTTCTCATCTACCATTAAAACCCATTCATCCTTCCATGATGCATCTTAAAACCCTTCATTGGTGACCCGACGAGATCTAATTAAGTTCGTCAAGCAAAATACGCGCTTGCGTGTACAAATCCTCCGATATTCTACTGTATCTTCGTCTTTTTACTCACGAATTGTCGTTCAAAAAGTGCAATGAACTATCTAGGTAAAAGAACGAAGATTAATGTCTCCCCCAAAATTGTCGTCACGTTTACTATTTCGAACAGCACGACGGTCACGTTCGTCACGGCGACACTCGTTACGAATGTTGAATGCAAGGCTGAACATATTCCGACAAAAATTTGACGCGTTCACACTAGAGAACGTTTGCTTGTTTAATTCGGCAGTTGACCATTACGTTAAATCCCTTAATTAATTAATTACTCAATTAATCGATTAATGTTCATTAATAACAATGTAGCGGCCTAGATTCCTCGAACACTGACTAACACAAGCCGCAAGTGGCTGCACGCCTAGCGTCGAGGTCCTACCGATCTCTCTGACGTTAAGCAAGCAGCGTGCGGAACCCCGCTAGGAGGGTGGATCGGGCCAGCCTAGCGGGTAGTTATAACAACAAGCGTCTGGGGTAAGGAGTCGCTGCCATCAGCCCCACTGATGAGTCTAGGCAGTGACTCCGAGACGAAACGCAACTTTCTCTTTCTCATCTACCTTTAAAACCCATTCATCCTTTCATAATGCACCTCATCACCTTAAAACTCTTCAGAAAGTATTATTCGAATGGAATTTTTTTTTTCCTAGATTTATTACTTTAATTAGCAACATAAAATTAATATCATGTTCCTTATTATGTTTCGGATTCGAATTTCGAGAATATAAAGATTGGCCTCGAGCACATTAACTTTTATTATAAAATTATAATAAAATTAATATTTATAAAATTAAATTAATGATTATAAAATTAATCTTAAATAAAATTAAATTAATGATTATAAAATTAATCTGTATTAAAAAGTTATATTAGAATAAAGATTAGCCTCTATTAAAAGGAGCAACGATCGATCATCGAAAATTGTTTTAATTGTTTTTCTCATTTATCTTCTTCACTCAAGACAATTTTGTTAACAATATGTCGTTTGCATAAACGTTCATGATACACTCCCGACCGTGATAATGAAGTTGCCCACGGAACGACTAAACCTCGAGAGCCGTCTTCAAATCGGCTCGCACGACACACGAGTTCGCTGATAACAAAACCGAAGGAAAAAATTCACGAAATCTCCGAACGGTTGTTAAGGCTCATTTTCTTATAAATATCGTTAAATATGGAAAATTGCCAGCTAGCCAGATAGCCAAATTCGGAGATGGAGATGGAAGATGGAGTAAGAGCGTGAAAACAAATGAAAGAAGAAGAGAGGTGAGGAAAGATATATGAAAGATAAGGAACAAAAGAGAGACAGAACCAAAAGAGAGAGAGAGAGAGATAGAGAGAGGCACACACATAATGCAGGTCTCTGCAAGATAACACGTACCGTCATTTCCTTGGCGCCAGTATCCGGATAATTTAGACTATAGATGCACTAATTTTATACTAGATATTTATTTTTTGCTATAAATATCTTATTATCTTTAAATATTATCGTAAATATCCTATATATTTAAATATCTTTAAATATATATTTTTGTTATAAGTATCTTATTACTTCTATATACAATATACAAAAGAAAGTTTAAGAAATAAGTGGCGAGCAAAATATATCATATTTCTAAAGAATTCTACTTGACAAGAACAATGAATAAACGTGAAATTGCACATTGTTGTCACTAGTATTATAAAGAATAGAATATTTAATAGATTATTAACAGACACAGTGCCCCGATTGTAAATTTTCTTTCGACTGCTTTACATTTATAAATTGGTTTTAAATTAATTATAATCATGTTGATCGATTCTCATTATCAATATTCATAAAATTTCAAAATATTTCATGTCATATTAGATACATACATGAATGTTCTTCCATAGTAATTGTTCAAATGCTTCCGTCGATTATTGTAGATACGAACATTGGTTTCGATACTGTCGGCATCGATTCGTCGCGACGAGGAGCGTAACCTCGATTTATTCATCGTTCTTATTCAGAAACGTCGTTTATCTTCGCGCTGCTTTTAATTCCTATTCACTTGTTTCGTATTCCTTGTTTAAAACGACCCAGTTCCCCCTTCCCTCCACCCCGTTCTTCCTCTTTATCATTGCTCTCTGTGACTCGACGAAATAAAAGTCGAGCGTACTTGTCACATGTGCTTCCTCGTTGAGTCTTAACCGTGGATCGTCTCGACGTCGAAAGGATAATCGGGATAAACTTCATAAGAACAAAATGTATTCTCTCTTTTCTCGAGAAAAGAGATTCAGGGAAGTTGAATAAGATGAATGTCGCGTGATTGGACAAGTTTTTTAGTTCCAGTTTTTTAATAATACATGTAAAAATTTAAATTTGCATAGAAATCCAGAATCTGTTCGTCACTGTTACAATTATAATCAGATTAAATTATATTATCATTGAAGGTAATTTTAGCGGGGATAACCCAGAAAATCGGGCCTCTTCAGGTGCAACGCTGATGCAACGAAAATTAGCGATTGGTTGATTTGAGTCACGTGATTCGTGAGAGGGTGTGGGGTAGACCTCGAGTAGAAGTGGCGTTGTCTAGTACTGAGCGATCGAGCCTGTAATTTGTAATCGATTCAAATGTTTGCATATCAATAAAATTTTATGACAAAAAAGTCGTCTCCATTTCAGAATAGTTGCTTCTGAGCCTTTCAGTGAGACGAATCGTACTGGGATACAAGTTGTGCAGTTTTTTGGTTATACTGTATGTATTCAATTGTATAGAAATTTGTGTAACTTAATATTTTCGACTTATTTACACGTCCCTAGCGAGAAATTCTCGATCAGACGAAAGTATTTGAAAGCGTTCAAAAAAATTGTGTTATAAACTATTGTATTTATTTGAAATTACTATTCTATTTAATTATTAAAAAAAATTAAAATTACCATTTTATTTAATTTATTTATTTTCGAATACTTGTTTTTGACCGAACGTCTTTTATCAAGGATAGTATGCTTTTGCAAATGACAATATTAACACATTAATTAAGACTCGCAAAGTATTTAAATTCCTTCTCGGTTTTCGCTTTAAATGTTTGAAATTTGTAAACTCTCACGACAAACTGTTATTTGCAAAATATTGACGTAAATATTATCACAGTAGTTCTCTAATGTTTTACGATTCCAACGTGATCTTTCTTCGCTACGTCGTGCTACAAATTTCACCGACGAAGACTTCATTATTCTTTCGTGTTCTGAATGGAATTACATTTCTTTACTCGAGGTCATCTTTATTCCGGCGATTCCGTCTCTGTAGGATTTAACGGATTAGAGGAGAAGAATGACACGCGAAAGAGGCGGGCTACCGTTGACCAGCCTTTTCCCTGTAAATCTACGAGGAAAGGTCCTTTTCCTGTCTTAACGGGCAATAGCCGTTTAATGGACGCTGCGCACTTCGCGAGAAACACGAGGAACACATTCGCTTCGATTTTTTTTTCACAGGTTACTTGTGAGATGCACTTTCAGACGATGATTTTTCAAACGTACTTCTTAATTGCTTGAAATTATTCACAAAGTTACATTTATACATTTTGATTAATTTTACGGAGTCATTAAAACGAACAATTTTGAAAAATAATAAAAGAAAAACTCGAAAATATAATCAAACCTCTTTCTACATCGATAATATGAAAATTGCTTGGTTTTCATTGGTAAAGTAAAAGAATGGGTGAAAGAAATTGTATTGTATACAGAAATATTAAAAATGTTTGCAATTTTCTTTTGAAAATTACATTTTTTTTCATTTTGATTAACTTCAAACATTTTGTGCATTGCAATTGGTTACGAATCAGATTTTCACAGTTATAGAGATCAATTTTGAGAAATGTTTCTGCAACATCTTTAAAATCAAGTGTTTCAAGTGTACATTCAGAATAATTGATGTTTCAATATATTATTAGAAACAAAAGAGGTGGTTAATCTGCTTTTGAATTAACTTCAAAATCAGTTTTGAAAAATACAATAATGAATTTTAGAGAAAACCTTCATAGAAAAAAATATAAAATCTAATTAAACAATTTATTAGATTTTATCCTTGGAAAAAAAAGAAAGATAAAATTTCCTGAATACAAAAGGTAAATACAAAAGATAAAAATTTCTGTGCAATAAAGTTGAAAGCATAATTCATATACTCATATAAACACTCATATAAATATG
The DNA here is from genome assembly GCA_032399605.1 of Melipona beecheii. Lineage (NCBI taxonomy): Eukaryota > Metazoa > Arthropoda > Insecta > Hymenoptera > Apidae > Melipona > Melipona beecheii. The sequence continues at coordinate 252,276 of JAUCMO010000064.1, forward strand.
CTAATAAAATCTGCATTGAAGTTTCAAGTGTTTAATGAAAAATATGTCCATCTCTGAAAAAAACTAACTGTAAAAATGACGAAGGACAATAAGAGCATAAAATTTTTCAAAAAAGCAAACTCTCCACAACAAATAAAAACAAAAAATACAAGAAACTTAACATTTTTAATTGCAAAATATTATTTATTAGAACTATCATTTATTAAAAGTTTTATAAATAATTATACGATTTTATTAGTTTAATATTGTAATTATTATTTTAATACCATCAATATGACTGATTTCAAACTTTTGTTTATTTACGCTTGGTTAAATAAACGAAACGTACGGGTATTTTTGTCATAATTAATATTAATTTCTTTTCGGACAAAAATTTTAATTATCATTCAAATTATAATAACGTCTGTCGAATATTCTTATTCGGTTGTCTGATTAATAGATATTTTCATTAATTTATTTATATACATATTTTTGGGCTTGAAGAAACGAAATCTGGTATGATAGGACGCTTGTAGCGAAAATAACATAACTCAAGAAACGCAATTTTCAAGTTATCACTACCAAAAATGTAATTATAAAAACACTTCTCTCGAGATTGTTCTTCGTAATAACGAAAAATGATTCATCTCGCGATGATAATGACCAATTCTACTGCATTTTTTGAAAAATCAATCAAAATCAGAAAAACACTATTGTTTCCAAAAGAAACTGAAGAATTACAAAACAAGGTTCCTTTACAAGGAACAATTCTTACATTGTCGACAGACGATAATGTCGTTGATAATGTGAAATAAATGGAATGAATTTTCGAGATTTTTCTCGCCCTTCGAAGCGAGAAACGTTCGACGAAAATTTCAGAATGACCGCACGCAGTTAACAATCTCTGAGCGAAATCATATCTCGAAAGAGGCGTGGATGCTATTTCGAATGCAAACCGGGTTTCCGTGGCTTGGTTCGTAAGGGCTATTGCGATTCTGGATGCGCCGCGACCCGTTTGATTCCAGATCCCTGGCCGGATCGATGGTACGAGCAGGAATGGCGCGAACGAGATATTAATTTGCAGCATTCGAGCGTCCTCCCATTCTAGTGGCCCAGACTTAATTATTCTGCCAATCTGTCTGCATATTGGACCGGGCGAAGACGAGGATTCGACGATACGTAATTATCGAGAATTGTTCACGGTGGTGTGCCGCTGTAACGTTAATTGCTAACGTGCGCCGCCACCATGCCAAGATGTTGATTGAAAATTTCCGTTCTATTGATTTTCCATGTTTTTCCACCCGGACGCGGAGTTTGTTTCGATTTGTTAGGAGCAAGTAGTCGCTCCGATCGATTCGACGAGACAACTCGTGCGAAGGTCAATCAATTCAAAGATCTTTATCGTGAAAGACTCTCAAGTTGCATGGAAATTTTGTTTCAATGAAATATATAAAAATGGAATTGTTCCAAGTGTTGAACACGTATGAATGATGCGGAATTACCGAAATTAAGAAATGGATCAACATCCGTCAGGGAGGTTACTTTAAAGTTACTTCCAAGTTAGTTTAATTCTTCTGGGTTAAAAAATAGAGGTGGGTTGAAAAACATTTTTATTTTTACAATTTTTTTTCTGTAAATTTACATTACCGAGTTCTTCTTTTGCGAGGCTCGTGACTGTGAGAAATTTATTTCGTCACTCACTTTTTTCTCTTGGATTCCATAATTTTATGAAATTTAACGAAATTTAAATATTTATATTATATAATATTATATACACGTACAACTACGTAAGGTATTTAAAATTATGTTATTATCACTAAAAGTGATTTTAGCGGGGGTAAGCCAGAAAATCGAGCCTCTTCAGGTTCAACGCTGATACAACGAAAATTAGCGATTCGTTGATTTGGGTCACGTGATTCGTGAGGGGGCGTGGGGTAGATCTCGAGTACGAGTGGCGTTGTCTGGTACTGAGCGATCGCGTCTGTACCTGTTTTGTATCGATTCAAATGTTTGCACATCAATAAAATTTTATGGCAAAAAAGTCGTCTTCATTTCCTAGTCAGAACAGTTGCTTCTGGGCCTTTCAGTGAGACGAATCGTACTGGGGTACAAGTCGTGCAGTTTTATTTTTAAACTATTTCTCGGTCTTTGTGCATGTTTGGAGTTGCGATAATTCGATTACGAATGTGATAACGCGTGGAGGGAAGATTAAAATAAATTTCTCTATCATGAACGAATAACACAAATCAATAAGAAACAAACTATTTAGAACAATTGGAGAATTATGTTCCGTGTCATTTTCATTTTCATACTTTTCTCTTATGTCTATGAAGATCTGATTTTAATGATTGATTTAAGATAATCTTTATCGCAATATCATACAAATGGCATTAGTATAAAAAATATATAGAACATTTTTGCTTCTGTTTGCAACAAAATGGTACGACAGAAATAATCTTTGTTTTGGATAATACAGTAGCAGACAGAAGAATATTTAAAAAGACAAATGACACGAGATAGGATCCGCGATTTTATCAAATAATAATTTACTTTCTTGTATCATTTCACATCCCGAAAATACTTTTCTTTAGAGCAAGATCACATTACCTCACAAATTTCGTGAATTTCTTTAACGAATTATATGATCTTTTGATATTATACCATCAAGCTTATAAAAATCAGCATTTTCTGACATTTTAATCTCCTCAGCGTTGTCCATGTTTTATCATTGAAAGCTCATTCCACGGTGGCACGACTACACAGGCTATTTTTATTAATGCAATTCACAATTAAATAAATATTTGAGCAGTCCATTCTGCTACATCCTTCGTGGTATATCTTGTATTTCGTGATTTTGAAATTTTGAAATCATTTTGATCACCGATATCGGGTTTATTAATTAATTTCGACAATTATATTTCGCGATTATTTCGCGATTATCGAAATCTCGCGATCATGCCTGTAGCGCCAACGAAACGACAATAGCAGCGACGATAATTCTATACTTTAACAGCAAAGCAAACATTGGAAATTTCACAGTGAAGATAAATCGAACGCTGCGAGCGATCTCAGTTCTCCTATTACCGCATTTACGATTTTATTGGATCCGACGAGGGACAATGTCATGTTAATTCGAGATATTAACCCAAGAGTATTTTGGTAAACGAAGAATCCGTGGTTATCGGATTTCTGTACAACGCAACATTTCGATGGAACATCGTTGAATCGATATTACCCGAGAGCTTTTTAACTATTTTTCTCTTCTAACGAAGGGATATCTCGCATTTTATTTTCATTAAATAATTCGTCTTTCGCTTTCTGTTTTTTAACCCTCTGTCCGTCGTTTATATCAGTTTGATACATTTTTCCTATAAAAATGTATATGAAATACGCGAGACCATGGTATGAAACCGAAGCGTTAGGAAAGTTTCATGTAGTAACATAGGAAAGAAAAACGACGAGGTAAATATTAATTAACAGAGGAAATGCGAGGAATTGTTCGAAACGAATAAAACAATTACAGCAGTGAATGGAATCAAAGAATTACAAAAATTACAAGGTGTTAAGTACAAGTGTATATTCCTTAGCGATTACAAAATTACTTAAACAGTCACTGTACAAGTATATTTCTCAGCTTCGGATGTGTATTCATGTTGTATTTATAATTTCTATATATATTTCTAAATTTATTTCAAATTTTATCAATTATTATTTACAATTCCAAGTTCTTCTTTTGAAAAGCTCGTGGCTGGAGAGTGAGTTGCCAAAATTCTTCTAATATTTATTTCGTCACTTGTTCTCTTTTTTCTTGGATTCCACAATTTTATGAAATTTAACGAAATTTAAATATTTTTAATATACATACAACTACGTACTATACTTCGTAATATTGATTATATTGTATTTAAAATTATAATTTTAATAAATAATTTAAAATTATTTAAAATTATTATTTTAATAAATAACAATATAATTTTATTATTGATACATTGTATTTAAAATTATATCATTTGAACTATTTCCCGGTGTAAAATTATATTATTTAAACTATATAAACTATATCTACCTGCGTGTTTGGAATTTGCGATAATTTGATTATGACAACGCGATGAAAGGGAAATTAAAACAATGATTATTTATGATCATATAAATATCAAATCTCTTTCAATCAACTATTCCCTTTGTCGCCATAATATAGAAATAAAATTTCTAATCCATTATCCACGAAGATCGAAGATTAATCAACGTTCTCTCTAATCACATTTCTCGTCAACGTTTTCTAATCACTCTCTCTCTCTCTCTCTCTCTCACGTTTTTCTAAATTCGTAGTGATCAGACACAAGTGTCAATCGGCACAATTCATGGCTGTTCCCCTTTCGCGCGAGATGCATGGATTTCCAAGCTCGGTGTAGAGAGTTTTCCGCTTTGCAGGAGACATTGGTTTTCGGGCTTTACGGGTGGAACGTAATGCCGATGCTGGTCGTTACTAGAAATCACCGTTTGTCGTTGGTTTGCTACAATCCGGTTCATCGTGTAAACGTGTAACACGCTCGATTAATCCATGCCGTACTGCGCCCTGTTAACAACGTTGACGCTGCGGTCGTCACGATTTGTCGATTCTGTAATCGAATAATTCCGATCGCAAAGCTCTGCCTCGTTCCTGAACGTGTCCTCTCCATTTTCTCCTCCTTCCTTTCCCGTTTATTTATCGCCGCGCGCGCGCGTATCCACGAATGGACACGAAAAGGAAACGTCGACTGGATGTTTCGAAACGAAGTACGTACTTTTCGTTTGCTCTTCGCGCGAGTACGTTTAACTCGATAGCATAATTTTTTCGCGACCCGAGGTTGTGCGAAACAGAAAAAGTTTCGAATCAAAATTTATTTAGTATTCAGCGTGTAACAAATAAGTTTCGAAAATAGTCACCTTTTTTTAAATTAATTTTCTTCTTTTTCTCATTACATTATAGGGATATTAAAATGAATTTTTAAACAATGAACAGATTTTTAACTTCCAAAAAACTTTAAGCTTGTAACTATTTTTATGTTAATGCCATTGGTTTTCGTGTGCCTTCTTTTAAAACTTGTATATTATTATGTATAATAATTTTTTTATTTTTTCATAAAAAGACTTAAAAATCAGCGTTGAATTCGATTCATAGACAGTCGATTGAGAAATGAAAAAATGAGTTGGCTGGAAAGAACGAAATTTTTTTCGAGAAAATGGTAAACGAGAGTTTTGAGAGTTTGTCGGTATGCTTCAATTCGCGCTCAATAAATGCTAAAAAAAATAATTTTTTTCGCCCATTTTCAAGAAAATAGACTGTGTTTCATTAAAAAACTGTCTTGATACGCTTGTATTTACTTTCAAATCACATATTCGTGGAAACGAAATGTCTTCTCTACAAGAACTTGTATTCTATAGTTTTTCGTTTCACAACAATCTTCTGTCCCGAAATTAATTCAATTCAAGTGTAAGTGTTGGAAAATATTTGAAAAGGAATCTTCAGACGAGAAAATTTTCTTCTTTTTCGACTCGATTGTACACCTAGAATCGCCAAACATTCCGTGCATGTACGTATCTACGTATTTCTCTATTTTACTCTATGGTCTTTTGTATCGTGCCAAAGATCATCATGGTTCCAGCGTTACATAATTTGCAAGACAAATCAAACAAAATTTCAACACTCGGTCGACGTGGAACACTATTTGCGAGTTTCCTCGAATTTTCCAATGACCTTCAGTCAATCACTTCATTCGGCACAAATACACGCTCGAAGGGCCAGACGATAGACCACGTCAGCAACTAAGGTTTCGTCTTTATTTGGGCGGCTTGACGGTCCAGATCGAAGAAAATCGAACGACGTCAGCGACATGGACTGGCGGGTCCCAAGTTTGAAGAAGCTCCTTCAGACTACTTGCTCCGGTCCGTCCTTCTTTCGGTACTTCTAAAACAATTTAAGTACCGTCTCACAGTGCCGGTCCCGGCAGTTTCTCTCAACTGTCGAACCTAAAGTGCAAATAGACATCCCGGGAAAGTTCGGAGACGCTGCCTCTCTCAGCCTGGTAATCCGAGAATAAATAAAATCAGTTTCTCCCACCTTTGATTAGCTGCTGAACGTCGATTGTCATCGACGACCGATCAAACGCGATTAATTTACGGGAATTCAGTAGAATTCACGAATGAAAAATCTGCGCGAATAGCTTTCAGAGCGAAGTAGGTATCACATTATCGTATCGTCGAAAATGTGATTAAATTTGTTGGGAATTTGTAGCGGTATCCAATTGTTGGACAATGTTGGTTTAATTCGCAGTTTTACAAAAGTGTTTCGCAATGGAACGAAAGAATTGACAAAATTGCTTCTTTAATTGAGAAACTGTTGCAAGTTTGTTTATTTAATAACAAAACACGTTAAGACGATTATTTTTTTAATAATTATTTTTCGTTAATATCGAGATAAAATGTTTCATTTTTATAATCGACAAACACCTACGAGAAATCTTTTTCACATGAATGAATTTCTAAATGCTCAAACATGTTTGGTAAGAATTTTTAATTTGTCTGGCATTATTTGATTTGAGGATGTTGTGAAACGTATAAAGTAGTTTTTTCTAACGTAAATTGTAAAGTAATACGCGAAGGAACATAAAATACCAAAAGTGCAATAATTCTACATAATAATTAGCAGGGAAAACAACTTTTCTGTAAATCTAAATTATATTTACGAAACTATGAATATGCATAAAGTCTAAAGTCCAATAATTACCTTCAAGCACAAGTTACAAATATCATCACGTTGTCAATAATACAGAGCAACGAGTTCAACGTGCTTCAAAAAATATTGTTAAAGTTAGCGATTTCATTGTCTGAAAATATCTAGTGAAATGTTAAGATCTCTTTTCCTCTACTCTGAGAGCGCAACCTTGCAAAGTGCTGCTCTAAAATACATTAAAATTCATCAAAAATTGCTTTTATGACTAACTGAATTACCTTCAGTGGCCGCGTAAGCCATCAAACTAAGTAAGTACTTTTTTCGTCTTTTTTCGCGTGTACATTTTCTCTACTTCGTAATAAGAAATCAATATCACCCCTCACATCATTGCTTTTTTTCCCCAATGATATCAACTTTTTAGATGCTTCTACGAAGATTTAATAATTTGTTAAATTGAAGTTTTTGAAGTTGAGAAGATGCAAAAATGTATAAAATATCGCTAAAATAGAGTATTTGTTGCAATTGTTTTATTTACTGAGAAGATGAGACATTCAATAAAATATTATGCAGACTAGAGTGTACAAAATTTACATAAATTTGCCAAGGATTTCATATTTAGAAGTTGCAAGAATTAAGGAAATGTTCACGACTTTTAAACAGTATAATTATGTATCCAGACTTTAACATAAGCCATAAAAACGACCGAAGTTTTTGACAAATATTTATCTGTCGATATGTGACAGTTGATTCTCCCAATCTCCACAAATAAAGAAGAAAGAAAAAAAGAAAAAACAAAAAGGAAAACAGATGAATTTTCGAGTCGCTGCTGTAAAATCGCGAGGCAAACGTATTTTCGAACGAATCCATCGATCTTCCAGTGTCACGTCGTTGCCGCCAATTACGCAAACTCGCGCCTGACAAACAGATTTGCGCAACGCTGACGTTATACATCTATTGCAAAGCAGCGCGCGGGAAAAAGCTCTGTGGCTTGCTAAATTAAAACACGGTCAACTTCCGAACAACGGAATTTTGCCAGCGCGGGATTCGTTTCACAGAGACGGAGGGAAAAGCATTCGTTATTTTCTCCTCGTGCTGATCAGCTGAAAACGTGTTGGCTCTCGCACTCGTGCTAAACGAGAATCCTGATAACGAAACTCCGCGTTTCTCTCGCGTTGCGTTGTTGCATTTTTTCTTTTTTCTTTTTTTTTATTTCTTTTTTTTAATTCCCAACATCACGAAAGAGAACAAGGCGTTCTCACTGCCGGTGTAATTTGTCGCGTAATCGTACCGATGTACCATTGCTCCTCTCTCTTCCTCCGTTTCTATCACTTTTTCACCAACCTACAACCGCCTAGCTGTATATTAATTACGCGCCCTTTCGAACATGGTCAACCAGACGTGCTCTGTATTTTGTGCGTGTGTGTGTACATTCTCGTTTAAAAGCTCAGGTTTAAAAGCATCACACAAGTTGGAAAAATGAAAAATATTTTAAATATCATTCTTTATAGAATATTAATTTGTTTCAAAATTGGAGAAATGAAGTAATTATACAACAAAGAATTTGTAAACCGGTCTGCATTCAAAATATTTCCTTATCTATTTATTTATTTATTTCAAAAACGAACCTGTAAATAGAAGAATGTTATTCCATTTTTTTAATATTTAATTTTTATTACATTTAATTATTTTATTTATATTATATTTTTGCATATAAAATCATTGGGCGACTCGATTTTCAGTGTAACACTTTCAATAAATAAGTAACAATATATCGTCATTGGTTATGTTTGCGAAAACCTTTGTCGAGGACGATATATTCTCGTGCGCGAATTACCATGCTTGAACATCTTCATTTGAATTATTTGTTTTTCATTTTTGCAACTATCATTCGTCATTTGTTTTTTATCACTGAAAGTGATTTTAGCGGGGCTCAGAAAATCGGGTCTCTACAGGTTAATGCAACGAAAATTAGCGATTGGTTGATTTGGGTCACGTGATTCATGGGGGGACGTAGAGTAGACCTCGAGTAGGAGTGGCGTTGTCTGGTACTGAGCGATCGCGCCTGTAATTTGTTTTGTATCGATTCAAATGTTTGCTATCGATAAAATTTTATGGCAAAAGTGTCGTCTTCATTTTCTAGTCAGAACAGTTGCTTCTGGGCCTTTCAGTGAGACGAATCGTACTGGGGTACAAGTCGTGCAATTTTTTCTTACATCTTGCACTACTACATCTGTCATTGCATTTTTCGCACAGGATTATTCTTCGCTTGTTCAGAACAATGTCAAAATATTAAATATTATATAATTATAAATATTAACAGTAATTTATTTTATTATGTAGTAGTAAAACGTTTTTATTAAATAAATATTTATTTTATCAAACGTTTGTCGTATAATGAATTCAACATTAAATTCAACATCGGTCAGTAGCAATGTAATAATTTTATCGTCAGCGATAAACATCGAACAATCGAAATGAAACGTGCCGTACGACTTTTGAGCGGGGTTGTACGTATATTTTCGGTCAAATCGTAAAACAACGCCGGTGCCCAACAATGGCTCTGATTTATTTCAGTAATTTAACTAACCCAGCGGAGACCGGTAGCTCGCCTCGGCCGTCGTTTCACCATCCATCGAATACATCCTTTTTTTCCCAACCCTCTCTGCTCCTCCTTCTGTTGCGCCTTCGCAGCAAGTCGAAAACCAGGACGAATATTAAAGCCTAGCCGCGAATTAAAAGTGTATTTTACGACTAGACGCTGTATGAAACGCTGATATTGCTATTGCAATCTCGCTGGTGCTATTGGAATTGTGCGATTGTGCGATATAAATGTTGGTATTAAAGTTCAAATAATTTCAATTGTATAATTTTTTAATAAAAAGAAATTTAAAAATTTGTTAAATATTAAATTTGAAATAAAATATAATGTTAATGAAATAATTATGATTATAAATATTATAATAAAATTATGAAATGAAATTAAATTAATCTGAATGAAATGAATTTGAATCTTGAAATATTAATATATTTCATGTTGCAACTTTTAATATAAATAAAAATTTTATATTTAAAGTTTAAATTCAAAACATTTATTATTCTGCCATATTAAAATTATTTATTAAAAAATATTTTTTATATTATTTAAAATTAATAATGGAATTTCATACATGATCAAATGGAGGGTAATTATTAATAAATCTTTCAAAAATAATATAATATAATAATATAAATTGAAAATAATAATCTGTTCATTGAAATTATTGATCCTAATGATGATAAAACATTTCAATAATAATAAGAATCAGAATGTGGATAATCAGAATGTTGCCGTGGTATTCCTATTAATCCTAAAAAATGTTGAGAAAGAGATATAAGATCAACACCAGTAAATATAAAAAAAAATTGAAATTTTAATCATTTTTGATTTATTAATTATTTATTGATTTTTGATTTATTAATAATCAGCTGGACAAGTATTCGAGTATTACCCTTTAATTGCTGAACATTTTAAAAAATATTTGGCGAAAAGTTGGAAAAAGGCACTTTGCCGAGTAATAGTTCATTTCTTAATTTATATGTTCCTCAACGTTCTTTTTTATTTTCAGATTAAAATCCAGAATTTTAATCGAAGTTTCACAGTTGAACATGCATATGATAAATTATAAGTATAAATATATGTATATGTAATACAATATAACATAATACAATATAAATATAATTTACGTGTATATGTAAACTGATTATAATATAATATGTATATATATAATATAAATATAAATACAATTTACATGTACATGTACATATGCATGTATATAATATGACATAAATATAAAGAAAAATATGATTTACTTTATATACAAATATGATTACGTATACAAGTATATTTTATAATACATACATAAAGTACATTTAATCGATCATGGAATATTTAATACTAAAAACTTCTTAAAAATTCACTTAAAAATACATTTGAAAAAATTAATTTATTCGGTGATATTAACCAAAGATCAACAAGTGTGTAAATTGTAGTTCGTTATCCGTTATTGCTGCGGAGCGAATTCATTTTATGTACTTCAGTAAATTCGATAATTTCCCAGTATTTCTCGTTAAACTTCATTGATTACGTTTATTTTAATAGCCACGTTAATTTACACTAATTTGAACGAACACAAATATGAGAACAATATTAATTGTTTCTATCATATATTAAACGCTCTTTCGTCCCGTACGGAGGAAAATATGTACACATCTCGTAATATCTACGTCAAACATTTCAACTACATCTCGTGATATTCGAAAGTTATCGGATTGTTATGAAGATCAATATTGAATGAACGTATCAGTGGCTGGCAAGTGATGAACCATTGAAAGCAACAGAAGTTGAACAGTAGTTTAACTGTTCAAATACCTGTCACAAAATAGCTTTTCAAAAAGAAGACTTTAGTAATCTTGCAAGTTTGATTATGTGCATTCGTATGCAAGGTAATTTATAGTAGTTGTTGGAAAATTTATTTTATTTGTTATTTACGTATCTATTTCTTTTTTTTTTTTCGTTTACATAACATCAGATTCTAATTTTTTTCCTCAACATTTTTTTAGAATTGATAGCGAATACAACGTCGATAGATCTCGACGTTGATAGCTTCAATGAAGAGAATATTATTGTTTATTTCTCCATTTTCTACATTCTTTTAGTATTTTATACAAAGTTCTTTGTATTAATTATTATTTTAAATTTTTGTTATTTTCGTTACACATTGTTCATAAAATTATAAAATAATATTAACTTTTGTTCTGTATTTTTTAATTATTAAGGAAAATTTTACGCGTATTGAAATTCAGTGGATTCTACGCGCAATTGGAAATTTAAATTGTACGCTTTGAAAATTTTTCGCGACAAAGAGAAGTTACATATACATATCTTACTTTATTTTATTTTTAATTGTAAATATTTTATTTTATTAACCGCTAATGAATAAATTACATTTCCATACAACTTTGATACTTACGAATTAATCAGTGTAAACGGTGTAAATTGTGACCTTGTAGAACAGTATAGTTTATACTCAATATAATTTTATGTCAATATGATACTCTTCTTAGACTAATTTAAAATTATATTGTACCGTAGTAATATAAAATTTATCTAAGAAACCAATCAAACGAATCTGTCTGTGACTTCATTACAAGGAAATTCAAGTGTCCATCTCATATTGACTAACAAATAGAACTACACTGTTAAATATTTCTTTTCATCTTAAGAATACTTAACGTTCTGCCTTACGATTTTTTTCTCAGTTCTCAATAAAGATTAATTATTATAATTAATGTCAGATGTGAAACATTGAAAGCTGAACTAGAAGAATTAAAATTGGTTCAAATTCATGTTCCGATAACAAAGGATCAAGAAGGACTGGCTATCTTTCAGACACACGCTTCTTTCCGCTGTTTTCTGAGTGTCGGTAAAAATTAGTCGTTGATATGACTAGTTAGAGGACGAAGCTTGGTTTGGAGCACGAGCCTTGAGGATATCGTCCGTGTTCTCTCTCCGAGAGGATCGAATTATCTGCTTAATGGTTGGTAATTGCCGCGGAACTGCACTTGCCGTAGCTACTGCTACTCACGTTTGTACCCGCTCTTCTTCTTCTGTCGCATCTTTAGAACGGTCTAACGAAATTTCCAAACTTTCCAGAAGCTTTCACTCGTTCCCTTTCGTTTTGCAATTACCTTTTTCCCCCGTATCTTCGTTCGAGTATTACTTTCATCGCGATGAGGATTCGCAAGGAAGTTGGGAAATTAACTTATGCTATCTGAGCATCTGGACGCTTTAATAGATTGTTGTACGATGGCCAAGAAGTAGCTGGAACGACCATTGGTCTGTGAATCCAACAGTGAAGAGCATCGACTGTACCAATGACAGTGAAAAATTGTCGATGGTTTGAACTTCGTAAAATTCGTAAAATTTCGTAAGAAAGAAATCACGCAACGATCCACTCGGATTCGTCTTAATTCTTTGGGGTTAGGTGGGTTTAAAATTGTCCCACATTTTTTTTTGACAGTTGATGCATGGTGAGATATTTTTTTAACCCACCTAAAGATGTATTTCAATGAATTTCATTTAAAACGTCAGTTGCATGGTGGGATTATTTATGCCCCACTCTGTAAGAAAGAATTTATTTAAATATTACTTTTTTTTCATTTTAAGAAATATTTTACGTTTAATTGAAATAAACTTTTTTCCCTTTTTTGTATTAAAAAAAATTCCGTGCAGGTAGAGTTTTTTTTTTTCTTTAAAATTACGTGCCCTTAAGGATTGAAGCGTGAAATCCTTACTTTGATAGCAGTGAGTTTGTCTTTTTCAAAAATGATTTTACATCGTGCAGTGGATGAGAGAATACTGGATGGGAGGATACTTCTTTCTCAAAAATTGTAAAAATTGGAACGCGTATAAAAACGTTAAAAAATTTTTTTCGTGTCTAAAGCCGTGATACCATCTGGAATGTACAACTATATAGTCATCTTCTCAGGTGAAGTTTAAATATTTAAATAAAATATATATAATATTTAAATAAAAAAACTGCACGACTTGTACCCCAGTACAATTCGTCTCACTGAAAGGTCCAGAAGCAACTGTTCTGACTAGGAAATGAAGACGACTTTTTTGCCATAAAATTTTATTGATATGCAAACATTTGAATCGATGCAAAACAAATTACAGGCGTGATCGCTCAGTACCAGACAACGCCACTCCTACTCGAGGTCTACTCCACGCCCCCTCACGAATCACGTGACCCAAATCAACGAATCGCTAATTTTCGTTGCATTAACGTTGCACCTGAAGAGGCCCGATTTTCTGGGTTACCTCGGCTAAAATCACTCTCAGTGAGAATATGTATAATATTTAAACAAAATATATATAATATTCAAAAACAAAATGCGGAGTTAACAAATGATTTGCCTCCACCTTGAAGCTTAAGAATCTCTGAACCCGGTAAAAAGGGAAACGAGGAAATTCCCCAATTTTCCATCGACTCAGAACAGTAGAGAGAGCTCATGATTCCGGTAAGGGACAGATCGTTTGCCACGAAGAAATCGTTTGACCTCCAATTGATACAGATCTCTTCTGTCAGATCGTCTCCCAAAGTCGGAGATTAACATTGCTTTGAAGTTAAAGGGACAATCCCTTGACAGTCAGTGCGCAGTAAGCAATACAATTTGTTAATATGCGGAAAATCATTGATCCTTAGAATTGGATATAGAGTATTGTATCGCGCGCGCCTTTGTTACATGCAGTTAGAACCAATCCTTTTCGAACTTACAGCAAGATTATTACATAACGATGTAAGAAAGAAAGAAAACGTAATATAAATTTAAAAAATGATATAAATTATATAATGTAATTATATAATTACATATATAACATTATAATTATATAAATTTAAAAAATGATCAAAATAATATAGAATTTATTTTTTTAGTGGAAGCTGTGAAGTGACAAAAAGTCCACGTAGAGAAAACGAATCGTCGTTCTTCCTTATTTTATTGTTAATACTGTATACGTAAATTAATAACTAATTTTACAAATAAGTACTATTCACGAATTCTTGTGATATTTGTTTGTTACTTATGGTGAATATATAACTATGTACAAGGCAATTCGTATCATCAATTACTATTTTTTTTTTTTTTTATTATGCTAACGAAGGCAGAGTGAAAAGAATAACAAAAAGTGCCGAGTTCGTTATAGAATTTGATAATTAAGAAAATAGCCTTTAGCTTAATATTTAGATATTTTTTTTAGGAAATGAAATAAATGTATAGAGTTTTGGAAAGATGTTCATATTGGAAAGATGTTCATCAATCATATTTGAGAACTTTTAAAAAAATATATTTCTATATAATATATAAAATTTTTTTTTTTAAATTAAAGCGAAAAGAAAGCAACGAGATTTGAAAAGATCTTTGACTGACTTGTGATTAACTAAAAAAATCCATTGAATTCTCTTCTCTTCTGCGTTCAATACGATCAGTGTTCTGTTTAAATATATTTGCTGTTTCGTTCGAAAAGATCGACGAATGATTAGATTTGAATATAGAACATTTTAACCGGAAAGAACAGAACCGTCGATCACAAAGTTCCGGTACACGTTCGTAAAATGCAAAGTGTCGAAATGATTTGCTCGCTATCCAAACGGTCACGATTTAGTCGGACCGATCATGGCATTTACCGTTCGTGTATGCAGCCCGTTGCTGGCAAGAGAGAGCACCGGAGGAGCGTCTGTGTTCGTTAATTCCACGGTGGTGAGGTTCGTTCGTTAATCTCGACCGCCTTTTCCAGGTTCAGTTCAGTGGCCCACGGCATAGGACAATAACGCGGTTCATTGTAATAGAGCCTTTGGTGTTGGTATTAGAGACTCATTGTTCCGCACAAGCGCAACCCCCTCCCCTCTCTTCCAACCCCTTCGCTTCTTCTCCTTCGACTTTATTCCAACTTCTAACGCCTATCTGTGTTACTTTTCACCCCTTATAACAGGGATTTTGTTTGCCTACGGGGGATAAAATTACAGTTCGTTGCGGTCGTTTCTCATTTGAATTTGAAAATTGCGAGTCGATGAAATCGGCGGGTACCTCGGTGGAAAACTGTGCACCAAGGATCAAGTTTCCCCCAGGTGGAAGAAAAAAGTTGTCCAACTATTTGCAAAATTTCATTTTCCTTTTACTGTTAAATTGCTGACAGAATATAATTGGTGAAACGTATTATAAAAATTATTTTTTTTCATTGCTGTTGTCCAAATTCGTCTTTGCTGTAAATAAAAATCAATATCAAGTTAAATTGAAATTAAATTAATTCTATTTGTTTCTAGATTACTCGTGTATAAAATCGAAACTATATTTTCTTTTCATTTTTAAATACCATACCAATTTGGATAGAGAAAAATGTTTACAAATAAGTACCCTTCAATTTGTAATAATATTTCAACTAACACTTACAATTTTTTTTTACAGAGATGACGTTAAACTTGTCAATGTATCAGATATTTTTTAATAATACATATTATTGATAAATATTCTATTTATATTCTCGTCTACTATTCCTCTTGGCACATAGTGTCGACACTTTTCAATCTATTTTTGACACAGTGCTTCCTATGAGCTAATAAATTGCTTTATAATGAAACAGCAATAGTGATAAATAAATTCAATAAAATATAAAAATTGTAAGTACAATAAGATACAATATATAAATTTGAAATACAAATACATAATTTTGAAATTGGTGGAATGTTAGATTTGTAATTTGAGAAAATGGAATTTGTACTTTAATTACTTTAATAATTCTCATTGCTATTAAGAATGGAAGACTGTATATTTATTAACAAATGTGTTATAATTATGTCAAAGCACGTATTGATTTATCTATTTCAATTTGTTTATTTTAATTAATGGCATTTAATGAAATTTTAATTAATGACATTTAATGAAAATTTCTTTTTCAGTAAAATATTACGAAATGAAAGAAATGTTTATAATTTATAATTCTACATTTCGTTAAAATTCTTTATTGTTCAAATTTGAAGTTTAGATTTACCTTACATTTGTAGAAAGATGAGTCAAACTAGGAGATTTGTTGAAAAACTACAAAATGTACGAAATGTAAGATTTTTTATTTAAAAAAAACATTGGAATATTTTCGACTAAATGATTTCTTTTGACGCGGAATTATAAAATTGTTTGCTACATATGACATGACAAATAACATAAAACGTATTGTATTTTTGCAATTAACATTTCATATTTTATAATGAGCATTTATCTTACATTTGTAAATTTTAATACGTATTATCGTGAATTGAATATTTCACATCAATAATATTTCAGAATTTACGTTTAAAAAATGTAGACAATAATAATTATAATAACAATCTGCAAATGAAGATTAAAAAATATTATTAGTTCGATATTTGAGAATGCTACTTCTTTTTTTTTTTAATCTCATTAAATCTTGCTTTAGTAACTCGGAATTCTTGAACCGAATCAACTTTAATGTACCTTCTTCTCATCGTATTGTTTAAACTTTTGCACATCCAAGTACTTTTTCTCCGGTCTAATTACGGGAAGCTGTACACAAAATTCATTTAACTCTGGACAGTTTCTCTGTGTCTCTTACATCTTTTAAGAACGGCACTACTGAATAATAATCCAATTTGATTATTTACTTTCCAATTAATTTAATATTTACTAATTCTACATCTTTAACTCACATTGTTGATTTTGTACATCTAGTAACCTACATTTTGTTAATTTCTGGTTATGTTCTCTGTAACTTTTGTTCTGTATATCATTCAATGAATAAATTAAAACAATTATTTTAATCAACTCGTCGCTCGTCGTTCTACATTCGTAAGAAAACGTTCTAAAAAAGAAACCAAAAACAACAGTCATCCCAGAAATTTTTACGAAAAGAATCAGTAACTGAAACCTGCTTCTTATTTAAGTTGAGGATATTAATTTTCAAACGTAAAGATAAGTTTTCAAGGAACTGCACGATTAAAATATTCAACATTTTGGTTACATATGTACAACAATTATGAGTGATCGATCTTTTTTTCGTTATCGATAGCCATTTATCGATGAGGAGACTCTATTTCGCTCGCTTGTAATTATCGACGAGGGAAATTTACCTCGATTGCTCTTAATAACGTAAAATGTAAAGTATTATTTTGCATTCGATCGAAAAAAATCCTCTGCGTTAACTGCGTTAAAGCCTTTTAAAAATCGCAAAGTTACTTTTTTATGTAAATTTCGTGGAAATTAACGAAGCAAGAAAATTGAAATAAATTTCCCTTATTGGCAACTATCGAGCAAAAGAGCGTTTCCTTTATAGATAAATAAAGTTTTGATTTTTATAAATAATAGAGAATAATAAATTATAAAGAAAAATAAATTAATTAATTAAAATAAATAAATTATAGAGAAATAAATTTTTTTTTTCAATAGTGATTACTGGCGGAGAAAAAATTTTCCATCAATAATTATTAACACTAAAACTACCAAAGTGGTCAAAATGACCAATTTATAATTTTCTGTGAAAATTTTATATGCTTATGACGGTGTTTTTAGATATTCGAGTGATTTTTACTAAAATATATTAATAGAAGCTTTTTATTCTTTGTTGTATTACTAACTGTCTTCTGTATCTTGCACTTTAATTTCTTTGCTACGAATGTCATACTTTAGTTGGTAGTTCTAATGTTAATTATGAAAAAATTGCAATCGTTATTTATAATTGTCAAAAATCAAAAATTCTTTTTTTATAAAGTGTTATAAAAATTTTCACTTGTACAATAATTTGCAATAAAAAATTATTCTTTTCAATCGATAACCTCTTCCCTTTTTTACATGGTTGTAATAACTCTGGTCATGATAATTACGAAAAAACTACACGACTCGTACCCCAGTACGATTCGTCTCACTGAAGACCCAGAAGCAACTGTTCTGACTAGGAAATGAAGACGACTTTTGTTGCCATAAAATTTTATTGCAAACATTTGAATCGATACAAAACAAATTATAGGCGCGATCGCTCAATACCACTTCTACTCGAGGTCTATCCCACGCTCCCTCACCAATCACGTGACCAAAATCAACCAATCGCTAATTTTCATTGCATCAGCGTTGCATCTGAAGAGGCCTGATTTTGGTTATCCCCGTTAAAATCACTTTCAGTGATAAAAAGAAAAACACAAGCTCGTCACGACATGAATTCATCGAACTTATCGATCCAACGCAAAATTAGACGCTCGAAACCACACGCTGTCTACTCTGATTCGCCACATCGTAAAGATACACTGCAATTACAGAGATCTCAGCCAGAGGATATGCCGACGCGCAGGAAAATCGCAGAGAATTGCTCTATTTATTCGCCGCGTCGCGCACTCTTTCCCGCTCTCACCGATAATCCATTGTACGAGGGGACCGCTAGTGTTTCGCGATGAATCGCGTTTTATGCCCGTGTATTCATGCCTTCCTTCTTTCCCCGTCAGTCGAAGGAAGGAGAATGCTCATCCGTGATACACACCGGTGATAAACCGCGAGAAGGAGGAAGCAGAGGCATCGCTGCAACCTGTTGACCCGTATTCACCGGCTCTTAAACGGAATCTTCGTCGATCCGAGTCGAGCCGAGCTTTTCCAACCCTCGAACTTGATTTTACGGCGCGTCGGGGCCCGTTCTTCCTGAATATTTTGGTCTCCTTTGAATGTCATTGCAAGCGTGAACGTTCACATAGTTCGAATGCTTTGATTCTGCGTCGCGACGCCCAGGCATCCTTTTTGCCAATGCAACAGCCTTGACCTTCCTCAGCCTTCGCAGAACTGAACGAGATTTGTGAATGTGAGGCACTTGTACGTTGCAGGTTGATGTTAGATTGCAATTGACACGATAAATGACGTTAATTTTGGTGACAAACATTCGACAATTATTTTTGCAAATATTTACCGCATTTGTTAATATTTGAATTGCGAAGAAAAAAATAATCACGTAACAGTTCACTTATTTTATAGCCTTTGCTTTCGCAATCTCGGATTTATTTTTTGTTCAAAGTTGTTTTTTCGTCGCGTAACAAATGAAAACGTGAAGATAGTTTTCTCCCAAATGCCACAAATTCTAATAATTCTAGAAACATTGAAAAATTGTTTTCGTGGTTGTACTTGGAACGAATCTTGAAGATTGAAATCTTTCTTTTATAATGATCTTTTCAAACTTAATATTGACGATTTTTTTTTTTTTTTTTTTGCTATTTTATTGAATTCTGAATGTTAGACTTAAATGACAAAATGCTGGATCTTCCTGAATTTTCTTCGCTTAAGCTTCAAAGTTATATCATTCAAAATTTTATCAAGAATATAATAACACACAAAACATCAAGTTTTGAAATGGTATTACTATAAAGAAAAGGTTTCAGCCTTCAGTCCATAATAATTTTCAGTCCTGATGAAAATATTTAAATATGTTTAGAGATTTGTAGTATTTTAAATTTGTAGTATTTTTAATTGAAAATTATTTTTATATTTTTAATTAAATTTTTAATTAAATTCTAGTATTATTAATTTGTAGTATTTTCAAGAAAAAATAAGTATCTTCATCTCCACTCACTACATTGTGAAAAAATATTTTTGACTGAAGAATGAATCCAGAATCATAAAAATAGACGCGTTGCATTTTAAAACCAGTCCAAGATTTTTGTGAGAATTTTTTCCACAGTCACAGCCACAGCCACAGCCACAGCATCTTATAAAACTCTTATAAAAATTGAGAATTTAGTGTTCGTACACGAGTAAATGTACCTGCAAAAATTAACTTTAAAAGTGAGATATTTACTGGAATAAGAATGTATGATAATGTAGTAATGTAGTAATAATGGTAAATGATATTAATAAATAGATGAATATTTACGCATTCAGGAGAAATTTAAATATACTGAAGTAAAATAAAGTAAAAAAAAATATTTGAAATACTTGTAGTATTCAAAGGATGAAAGAAATCTTTGTTTAAATTTCTTCGCCTGTATTTAATAAATATTTTTAAAATAATTATAAAAATTACATCACAATAAAGTTCTGATATATTCTCCAACCTATCTCGATTAACAGCTCTCGAGTCTCACTTATAATTGGCTTATTTTTGCAAACATTTTCCTCTCTGTCTCTTTATGTTCATTGTGATATTCATATCTTGATTCATATGTTCTAAATTATTCATTATTAATATTAGAAGTATAAGTAGAAATCCTAAACTTGCTCTGTATTTTACAAATTTTCACATAATTATTACCTCATAAAAAATTCTTTTATTCTAAGAATTTTGCCATTCGAAATTACTCGTTTATACGTACAAGTTGAAACAATAATTATCAGTGCCTTAAATCTCTGTTGTTATTCGAAATATAAACATTGTTCAGTACAGAAGCAGTAATAATTTTTTTGTAGCTGGACGGATTCCGGAAATTTCAAAATTACCTCCACTTTTTTAAATGGAATCATATATTTTTTTATAACAGTTTAACATTCTCTATAAAAAAAAATATTAATCTGTATACGTCAGTTAGTCAAATAAGTTAACAATAAATCATAGGTTTAGCAGGATCCATCATAGTCATTGTCGCGTGCCTATCCGAATCCACCTATTAGACGATTTGATCGGTAGCTTGTTGCTTTCAATGTTAATGAAAGACAACTGATTCACGTTAATGTTTGATTAATATTAGGTTTGATAGGATTTTAATTCACTCTTCAGCAACGAGATTTGATTGTATGAATTTTATTGGAATTCGTTTTTATTACATTCTCCATCGTTCCACAAGCTTTCCGTTGATACGACAACAAATGTTCTTTTTAAGATTGACTCTTTGTCATTGACTTTTTCGTAGGTTAGAATTTTTACAATATTTCCTTTTCGGCATATGTGTACATTTACTATTTCCTACAATCGTCCTTCTAAATTCGTGAAGCAACAGTAAAGCGTTTATGGCACTATCATAGATATTATGAACACTGAGTTTTTAGCAATAAAACACATCATCACGACAACTTGCAATGTCGTACAATCACGACCACATACTGAAGGTAGGTTATGAAACCAGGAGATCGACTAATAACCAATCACGTACTCGAACGATGCCGAAACAAATCGTCCAATCATAACCAAACTTTCCGTTCAACCGAATGTGAGTTACGTGCCTATGCACGTTAATATGTATATATAGTGAAGTAACGGTGTGGAAGTACGATCAAAGGAATTGCATCCCTGTTTGGCTCTCGCTCTGTTGAGACCGAAAAGTCATTTATTTCTCACATCAGTGGATGGATGGTTCTTCAAATCCCAAGGGGCATACGCGGAGGTATATGATCGACAGTCGCGATTGTTCTTAACAAATATATTTAAGAAATTATAAGCCAGCGAAATAGCCAAAATTAGAAAAAGCCGTTAAACTAGAAATTTATCCAATGGAGATATTTAAGGTAATAATAGTTATTTGCTTGACACCTTGTACATACACCAATTTGCGAAATGAAATTACGATTCAAATTAGTCGATTGTGATTATGATCAACTGTAAACTCAAAAGTGATTGACTGTAACATTGTGTAATGAGATAGGCAAAGTCGTAATGCGATAAATATTCGATTGCCATTGTTCCATCCATAATCCTCTGACTGTCCTATTGTTGTCTGTCAAAGACATGATTTGAAAGACCTGATAGTTGCCGTCATCGAGATATATAATATATTTTATGTTTCACTGAGCGCTGGAAATGTCAATTATTGATCGATCGATGTATAACTTGGCAGATTCCATTCATCTGACGTAAATCCCTTCGTCAAATTTTATTCGACATTTGAAATATCCGCTTGGGTCGTACGATTTGTCGTAGTTGTCCTTTCGATATCATTATTTCATATTCTTTTGATTCGTTATGGGTCAAACGGAAATTTCTATAAATTTTATAAAACTCTGATTCTCGCGATTCAGATGGCAGATATAATGAAAAAGTATTGAGCGTATCCTTGGAATTTTCTTCCATAATTTCAGCATCGAAAAGTAAAATTTTATTAATTAATAGATTAATAAAACACAGTTCTTGTATTTTTGTTAATGTGAAAGGAATATTTCCAGAAATTTTTCTAAAACCAACGCTGAAAATGATATGTATTATAATAATATAAAAAAATGATGACGAAAATTTTATTCAACGGAATATCACATTATTGGAATTAAACTGCAAATTTTTATACATTTGTAGATAATATATGCAAAGCAAGTACAAAATATAAGTAACATGTAAAAACATAGTGAAAGCAATAAATATTTACACAGTTTTATTTTGCAGTGGAGCGTTCATTAAACAAGTTCTACACTTTATTTTCGTGATATTAGCTTTGGTAGTTACATAGAAGTATTACTAAATAATAATTTAATCTCATTTTTAATTTTACTTTATTCAATAACAAATCTTTTCAACTAAATTCTATTTTTTAAATTATTTCCATAAACATATGAATTTATATAAATGTACATAATCTAAATTATAACAGACTGATCCTACTAATGAGAGCTTAACTCATCATAAAAAATACCGATTATCTACATACAATCGTGTAATTATTATTTAATCATATCACTCTGGAAATTAATTAATTAAGAAATTAATTAATCTGACGATATTTATTATTTTATTTTCTTATCTTTCCCTTTCTCTTTCTCTCTCTCTTTCTCAAAATTAACTTCAAAATAAATATTAAAATAGGCCGTACACCGTAATTTAATTAGAACTTTAATAAAGTTGGATTTAATAAATCTCTGTTAGTCGCTTTAGTGCACATGCCATTTCGAATATTATTTCGAGAAATTCTGATTTTTCTGTGTATATGAGATTCTTAAGCCTCCAGAAACGTGCCTGAAATCTCAACAATATGAAATTGGATTCCTTACGCTTTCGTAGTTCGTATTCTTCCCAATATTATTACTATTATTACTATTATCATGATTATTATCATTCGGGCCGCTCGTTCAGCATATGTTCACTGGCAATATTCTTCAGTTATGTCAGATCTTCATTTCATCGTCGCAGAAGAATTTTTGAGCTGTATACTATTTACATTTAATACATATATACTTTATTTATATTTCACTTGATTTTAATAAATTCATTTAATTTATATAACTATTGGAAATTTATTATTTAATTAAGTAAATGTATTGATGTGAATATGGATTTAAGTAATGTCACTTTAGCAAAATTTATAAATTATAGGTTTGCTAATAAATATATAATAAATACAAGATAAATTCTCTAATATGAAGAAAATTCTTCAGTTCAGAGAAATTCAGAAAATTACAAAACATTGGAAGCATAATTTACTTTTTCCATATAAATTTAACATAACCTCTGAAAATTCGGCAATTTCGCAATTCTTGTTTGTGAGTTACAAGAAATATAAAAAAAGTTCTTTATTTGAGTTTCTATCAAATTGAATTTAATAAATTTAATAAATTAAATTTTTTAATTCAGATGGATTGTAATAGATTTTTAAGAAATTGATCAAATGTTTACATGATTAAAAAAAAAGTTAAACGTGGTGAAAATGATGGTAATAATCGTTTCCAATATTCATCCGTTTACGGATAATCTCGCAATCAGTTGATTTGCAAGAGAGCATAAGTCATTTTTTAAATATATTATATAAATGTCAGCATGTTCCACATAGCTCTTACTCTTACACACTCGATATTTCATTACTGTATTTCAGATAACATAGATACACAAGAAATGATAGTATAAATTATGTTGTGAAATCATTTTTAATTCCTCAGCTAAAAATATGACATGAAACGAAAGTTTAAATTCTAAAATTTTGAAAAAAAAATCAGAAACTAATTCTTCTGTTGTCTTTTACTTTGCGACGTATTTCGTCATTGTATTTTAAAAAATACACAAGGAATGATAATAAATAATTTTTTTTAGTCATCAACTAAAAAGATAACAGGAAACAAAAGTTCCAATTAAATCTTGAAATTTTAAAGAAAAACCCTAATTCTTTGCTGTCTTTTATATCTCGCGATATATTTCATCATTTTACAGAACAATACAAATTGTGTTGTAAAATCGTTTAATGTACTGTAAAATCATCGTAAAATCACACTCGCGAATTAAAATGGTGAATCGAGGCGAAAAGACTCTGTCAGTTCGAGTTGTCACGTCGAAGTTTGCTTAGTTGGCAAACGTTAACACGAGTCCAATAATTCGATCGGTGCTGGCTCGGTCAGAGGGATCGAATCGTTTGTGAAACGTTCATTAAATCGAGAGACTACACGGTGGCCAAATCGCAAGCGTGCGGCAGGCACGCTTTACAATCTTACATGTAACAGTTTCACAAAGTGCCTTTAAGCGTTTCCATTACCCGGCTGTATTCAATCCCAACCTCCAGTTCTCAAAGCGCATTTATCAAATAAGTGTTACCAGGCACTTTGCGCAACCCCGCGCGGAACAGGAATATCGAATCGAACCCGAAGTCAGTGAAACGTAAGGTTCTCTTTCAACGTTTCTCGAAAGTAACATTCTTACGTGGCTATTTCGCTGAACGAGAATTTCAAATGTTTCCCTCTTGTACAGCGAACTAAAGGAATAAATATTTGAATCATCGAGTGCTATAGATTGTCTGTGTGATGCGTCCGCGCATAATTTGTGTCCTCCCTATATTTTCTCAATACATTTCCTACTTTTCTGTTACGCTTGGAATTTTTTATTAATAACATACAAAGAACAATCGAATTTATCGATAAGTGAAGCAAGAACAATTGAATTTGATTTCTACTTTTTATCATTGATACATAGAACAAGAATAGTTGAATTTGTATGTATCATATCAGATATGAAGGAATTGATTCGATGCAAAACACATATATAAAACACGTCTTAAATTCTTGAAGGAAACAAAATACATATTCGTTTTCTTTTTTGATTAAAAGTTCTTCAGTACTGATTTAGATGTATTTGACTAAGGACATCTCGACATGAAAGTTAAAGAACTAAAAATTTGAAAAATTTGAACAGTTATTCAATGAAAACTCTCGTGAAATGCGAGAAATATGGAACGATTTAAAGAAGAATTTTCATTACAAAACGAAACCAATAAACGAATGGCAGGTTTGCCTAAAAAGGCATCGAATTAATTTTTAATTAAAACTTAATATGTACTGCTGTAATATATGTATATTACATTTTCTGTTGTATGATAGTTTTGTGTAGGTCAAAATGATTTATATCGTATAATAACACATTATATTGTATTCCTGTTTTCAAAAAAATAACTTTAATAAAACACAGTTTGAAGATAATAAAAAAATTTATAATTTTGCTTGATTTTAAACAAATTAAAATAATCTAAAAAACTCAATTTAGTTTTTCTCATTTTTAGTTTACAAGTCTAAAGAACCGTAAATAATTATCATGTTCATTCTTCAACGATGAATAATAATTTATTATTATGCTAATTTGTTCATCAATGTCAAAAAAGTTCTCAATATTTGTAGCAAATACTGACAGTGAATAAGTGGTACTCGAATATAAAAATGGATTTTCAATTCAATGTTCTAAAACAATTAATTCTTCCATGGAACTTTTATCATACAGATCTTCTTTCTCAAAGTATCTTATTATTACTATTATTATATTAAATATATATAATTTGTATTAAAACATAAAATATTATAAGAACATTGTTCAAAAGTATTCCTAGTTTTTTATATTCCACAAAAATAAATATTTCTCTCAAGTTCGAATTCTTTTTAAAAATGATCTCCGATTGAAACAACTTCGATGGATAAAAAAAACTTACTACGCATGAAATCTTTTGAAGAACGAGACACGCGAAGAACGTGCCTAAATACACCGAATGTTGAACGCTACCGAGAGGCCCCAGCCTGGCCGCGGGGTAATCCAACGAAACACACTGCGAAACACCATCGAAACTTCCAAACGGCGCCGCAAGGCGAACAAGAACGAAACAGCGAATCCAATTCGTGGCCGCAGAACGGTTAATTCGCGTGAAAGCAAAAACAATTGTTCAACTCACCGCCCGTGTTCTTTCGCGTACTTTCGCGTTTAATCCTTTAACTTTGTTTCTCTCCCACTTGCCGCAGCTCGCGTTTCGTTGGATTAGAGTCCGTGCAAGATCACCACGGCGTAGCACAAGTTTTCAGAATTTTACTCGTATCTCGGGCTCAGCGAGTCTCCATTCGCGGTGGCGTGCTTCTCGCTTGACGTTCAACGTTTCCAATAACGCGGGCCTCGGTCTATTACACGTGTGTACACACGAAGACGCGTGACGCGTGTCTCGTTTCCACGGGAGCGCGATCCCACGGGAAACCGTGTGGCATCGTCCGGGGCCGACAATCTCATCTCCGCAGGAACATACACGCCTTCCTCCATCTCCTCGGCACGAAGCCGATACTTGAAGCTCCTTAATTAACGTCTCTAACAACGTTGCTTGCCCCGTCGTAACCGGCTCGGTTACCAGAGCGAGAACACCGGGCCCCAAGACTTTGGATATCGAGTGTGTTCAAGCGTTGCTATGCTGGGCGTGAAACTTCGCTTAACCTCTTGCGATGGAATGACGTGCCACGCACGTCGAGACACTTTTTGTCCCAAATTGCAACATTTTCTCAGTTTTAAGTATATTTAACTGCAACCCAAATGATACAGTGAAACAAATGACAAGTTTGTTACTTCTTAGTAATTTCTATTCAGTGATATCATACCGACGAGTTCGAAAGAAATTGTATACGGTTCGGTCACTCGTTATGGTCCGCGATTCAGCTGCCAGCGCAAGAGGTTAAACCTTTCGTTGAGAGTTGCTCGCCTGACGATCTTCTGACGGCTGCGAGAGACGTTCCTATCATACGCGCCATTGTCTTTTTCTTTCGTCTTCTTCTCGTCGATTTTCTTCCGCTTTGTGTTTGGAAGGAAGTTTGGTCTGTCGAGCGAGTGCAACGCGAGAGTTTGATGTTTGCAGAGACGGATTTATGGTACGTGACGCCACGCGAGAAATGAATTCGCGAGATTGAATGTTACCTTTCCAGCGAGGCTGGAAGGATCAATCTGCAGTTATAATTAAGAGGTGACGCGTACGGAATGGCTTTTCTTGTTTTCATTTCCAAATTTGAATAATTAGAAGAAATAACTTTCGTTTTGTTTGCTGGTCAACAGAATGGTTTTCACAGATACTTTTATTTTTAATATTCAGTACTTGTATGGGTGGATTGTTGCACAAACATATTTCATGATACAATATAATACATTAACATTATATTAACATTTTTTATTGTATAAAGCATATTGTGTTTAATTTTAATATAAAATTAAATGTAAATAAGTGTTTTGTGTTTGATTTAATTTAATTTTATTGTATGTATGTATTGTATTGTAATATAATAATGCAATATACTATACAATATATTAATACATTAACAAAGTTTTTACTGTATAAAGTATGTTTTATATTCAATTATATTGTATTTATTATAAATACAATCATTTATATTGGGCATATAATTTATATCTTTATACTGTATAATGTATAATTTATGTTGTAAATATTGTGAATATTTATTTTATATAATTTACAATATCCATTGTACTATTTTTATTATACAAATGTATTGAGATTTCTGAGCGGATGGTATCATATTATAATTGTATTTAGATTATATCATCTTGTATCATATTATAATTGTATCTGTAAAATTCTTCGTAAATTTAATCGTAAATAAATTGACACTAAATATCAAAAATTCAATAAAAATATATTCATCATTAAACTGGGAATATTTATACATATTTGTGTGGTATATATAATGTGTATGTGACTAGATTGCGGGTTTTTATAAATTTTCAAATTTTTACACAAATAAACAAAATAGCATCTAGACGAAAATTATTTCATTTACTAAATATTATAATAAATACTGTAGTTTGAATATTTTATTTATGTTTGGATACGCATTGCGTGCATCTTTAAATTTTTCATAAATATGCAAATTTTTATTTAACAAATAGGCAACAAATTTTTATTCAAAATTATTTCTTTAACTATGCTCACAAAAATGCAAAATTTTCCAGAATATTACACATTACAGGAATGGTTTTCATAAGTCTTTCACTAATTTCACTAAATTATTTTCTTCGATCAGTTCGCATTGTATTTTAGTTTAGTTATTTATAGTTTGAATTCGTAATTAGTCATTATTAGCAGGACCGTCGAATTTTCGTTGGTTGGTAAACTGTCTAATTAACAAAATTAACAAAAACCGCCGAGAAAGCTAGAAGCGAGTCATAAACGAAATTTATTGTCGTGGTTTGAATCTCGCGTGTGTCCTAAAGAAAACTTCCATGCATTCGCAACGAATGACCGCGAAACAGAGTAATAGCGTTCTACTCTTTCTTTCATTTCCGCCTTGTCCGTCGTTTCAATCGTTTGCGGAAATTGAAAGAGATGTTACCGTTCATCGGCTTCAAATGTTTTTTCTTCTTCGTTGAGAAAAGGCTTTTTTTTCATTAGATTCTTACCAGAGTTAATTTCAGCTTGTTATTATTTCACAGTCATCAGAATTTTGTTGATGTGTGAGATAAAAAGTTATGATTAATCTCAAAATATTATTAATTTTATTAAAAAAATTCAAATAATTAATATTAATATATATAATAGTATAATACTATATATTAACATATTGCATTAAATATAATTTATTTAATAATAATAATTGTATAATATTAGTTTAATTAATATTATAGTTTTTGAAATTCTTATCTAAAAGGCTGATAATTGTTTTTCTTTAACCCGGATGCACACATATGTGGATGACTGATTTGACAATTAGATTAATTTTATTTCTTGGATTAAAGTTAATATTCGTATATATATATATTATACTTATGTATTGGTGTTATTTTATAAAAATACGCAAAACATATAGATACTTCTATACGTCAATAAATATTACTTTTTCCGTTCATGACTACTCTATGTGAAATTATGAACTTCGTTTCAGAAATACTCACGTGTGCTGTAGGGTAACATACAGTCATAGTATTAAAATAACATAGATGCTATATGAGTAAAATATGAATATTTAATTTCTGGGCTGTATCGCATTAGAGAGGATAAATGAAGAGTTCATTAAATTTTTGTATATGGAATATTAATTTTTATGAAGTATGAGGCACTGAAACTAGTACAGAATTGTAAAAGTGAAATTCAAACAATAACATACAGTTAAGGGAAATGAAAGTAAGATTCTACTTTCTTAAAGGATATTTTAGATTAACAGATAACGAAAATTGTTAATTTATTTGCTATAAATTTTCAATTACTTGATTATATATGGATATTAATTCTTCCTCTGTAGAAGATAATTTAAAAAATGTTAATCAAACATTTATAACTATTAACTTATAAAATTTTTAAAACAAATGATAAAGCACAGTCTATGGTTTTAATTGACTATCTAATAATTTATTTAGTGAAACTGATATTAATAATCTGTCGTAGCAGTTAATTCGATTATAAAAAATAAAAAATAAAAAATAAAGAATAAAAAATATAAAGAAAGGAAACCAACGTCTATTATACCGATTAAAAACTAAATACGGTTAATATCTATTTTCTCGAAAACGAGGTTTTAAGCGGCTAAATTTTATTCTATATTTTTTGTTCATTTTTGGAGGCAGAAAAATTCGGAGGAGATTCTGTCTAGTTTCCTAAAATTAGCCAAATTCAACTTTGTACATGTGTTTGATAAATTTTCAAACTTGATTTTCTCGAAAACGAAGATTTGCATAAAAAATTATAGTACTTCATGTTTTCGTCCTTTTTTTCTCGTAGAATTACTCTGTACCGAATTATACCGCCAGTAAATGAATGTATAGATATTTCTTGAGCATGTATATATATGTACATATATATACTCTTCGTATGTAAATTCCATTTCAATTCCAATTTTAAAATTTAAATTAAAATTAAATTCTTGAACATTTAATTGGAGTTTAGAATTCTAGAGTTCAAGTAATTTTTTAAGGATTTTTCCAAATATATCACAACATTTTTTGTAGAAATTTTTCTGCACACACATTCGCAGATATCTAAAGTATATAATTTAAAGCTATTTTTTAAAGCAAGAAAAATTAAAATTACGTGAGTTATGTTTGAATTAATGGAATTCATTTCTTCAGTTTGAAGCAAAAAGGAATTTATTCTTTCAGTTTGATCCAAGGGGAATTGAAGGAGAATTCCTCCAAAACGTGACCATGTGTGAAAGTAAAATAAAAATCTTGTTTGTTAAAAGAAAATTTAATCTGGAATATTGTTTTCTCCAACACCGTTTTTGTTAAAAGGATAGGAGGAAATTAGCAAATTTCAAAAGTTTTGATTCATACGACAACATCCCGTCTGTTGGAGATCCTCTCAGAATTTCATGTCAGTCCATCAATTAGAATTTGAAATATCACGTCAGCTATTTTGGAAAATGAGATTTCGAGGATAACACATCTGAAGTGGAATGCAGTATTTTCTCTCATACACCGTTTCTCTCTTTAATGTGTTAAAAGGATTAAAAATATATCTGAAGTGTTCAAATTTGAAAGGATCCCTTTTCTAAATTCGAAATATTCACTCATACTTGTTGAGTCATATTCTTCAAAAATGTATAACTAAATTAATTTTGCGAGATTAAACAAATCCTTTTCCTAAACAAATACATCTTTCAAACATATGTGCCTTAAAAAAATGCAAAAGAATACCCAGAATATCTCCATAGACATATTTTGTTAATGAATAAAATTTTGATTGGAAAATACGTATATTTTATTTCGTTAATCTGACAAATAATCACGTTGTTGAAATTCAGGATTAACAGCGTGAGATAAAAGAAAGAAGTTGATTTTTTCAAACTTCAAATCCAAAAACAAGAGCTGAGAGTCAGAAAAAGAAACTACTTCCGCGTCCTCCAGTAGCTTTCTTTTCGCGTATAAACTATTGTTAAGGATGAATTGCAACACGAAGCATCCCGTTCATCGGAATATAATTTCCGGTTGAATGTCGCGCGGGGAGGGGGGCGGGCAATACGTGGACATTAAATAGCCTGTGTCGGCGGAATATGTAAAATTACACGGCGGAATTTGTCGAGCGAGCAGTTACAATTCCGCATTATTCAAACGGGGCGGCGTTCATATTGTGAATTTTACAGTGATTAAAACGGCCGGCGGCGGCGCGTTGCTCGCTTTTTGGAAATTATTAACGGGGAAATTTGACAGGAAAAATCTTGGCCGGACGACACATACGGAAGCACGGCCAATAATTTAACACCGCCTGGCCGCGCCGCGTCGCATAATTCAGATAATCCGACACGATTATTCATCGTCCCCTCGGTTCCCCACCCTTCAGTCTAATACGTCCCGTGTAATTTCTCTTTCCTCCTTGCGTACCTCTTTTATATTTCCTTTCCTCGTCCTCGTCCTCGTTCCGACCAGATTCTCCCTCTTTCTTTCTCGACTTTCTTCGTTAAGCTACCTTGTTTCCTTCGTGCGTTTCGCTTCGCGTCTTTCGTTGGATCGTTGTACACTTGAAATGGGCCGATTTTCACGGTTGACTGAAACTTATTGGCTAAAAAACGCTGTTAAATAATTAATAAATTAATAAGTTGATTAATTGATTTATTACACATCGACTTATCGTCTATTTACTAAATTTAATAGTATGATCGGTTTCATGAGATAAGGTGAGTCATCTAAAGTTGGAAGATGAGATATCAAAAATATTATTAATTATATTGAAACTGTATTATTATATTATATTGATATATTGAAATATACATTGACAAATACGTATACACATGTTATACAATGTATATACTTCTCGATATATATTGTGTACATATACACATGAGGAATACGTGTGATTCACACGTTCAATGTAACTTGAATCGTTACTTTAATTCTTTAAATTATTATAACTTTGTAATACATAGTTACTGCATTTTTAGGACATATAGGTATTTCTTTTGTGATGCAGTAGTAATTATTATCTAATTATTATTTTTTATAGGACAAATAATTGTTCAATGAATATAAAGAGGATCTTCAATTAATAACATAACATTAAATTGATCTCCTTTTTTTCTTTTTATTTTAGGTTTTATATAGAGAATGTTCTGTTTGAAGTTTCGCACGCAATTATCTTTTGGACTAAATACTTAAATATTACTCAATAAGTTTCAAATAGAATTTGCTTTATTTTGAAGTGAGTCACTAATCTTGTAGATGTGCTTGTGATCTTTGTTTTTTTATTTAACTGTAATTACGTTTTTTTTCACGCATGTAGTTTAGTCAAGCACGTAGCTATGAATTTCAAGACGAATTTATCGACCTCTATGTGTTGGTCGTTGAAAATCATTCAAGATCATTTATCGTCGTTCAAATCTTGTCTTTTTATTATCACTGAAAGTGATTTTAACGGGGGTATCCCAGAAAATCGGGCTTTTTCAGGCCCGCTAATGCAATGAAAATTAGCGATTGGTTAATTTGGGTCACGTGATTCGTGAGGGCGCGTGGGGTAGACCTCGAGTAGGAGTGGCGTTGTCTGGTACTGAGCGATCGCGCCTGTAATTTGTTTTGTATCGATTCAAATGTTTGCGTATCAATAAAATTTTATGGCAAAAGTCGTCTTCATTTCCTAGTCAGAACAGTTGCTTCTGACTCTTTCAGTGAGACAAATCGTACTGGGATACAAGTCGTGCAGTTTTTTTCTGTATTCAAAAGTGCTATTCTAAACATATAGTAAATATATTTGTAATTTTGAAAATTTGTTTCATAATTAGATATACTATAATCTTAAAGATTAAAGACTTCCTTTTACGACGAGCCTTTAAAATTTCTTTTCGCCATTTTATTGACATTTGAATATTTTTAATAAACATTCGTTACATTTGTTTCATTGTAAAAAGATGCAAATTATATATTAAAACAAATTACCAACGATAATCGAACTTGAATATATTTTTTTATAAAATTCAAAATTTCGATTTAACGAAGTAGTACTAATATAGAATGTAAAAAACACAAAAATTTTATTAAAGGAAAAAAAAATTTAGATCAGAAAATACAAGTACGATCAGCGGATCAAAATATTCTTAACCAATGATTGACTGAAAATTTTAAAGAAATAGTTATAATGTTATTTTACAATAGTCAAAGTGTATCGAATTTGGTGAGACGAAATTTAATTGATACTATTTTGGAGAAAGCTATGAACGTTGAAATTTTTATTAAGAATTTGGTCACCGTCTGTGTAATGTGACCTAATACTACATACATTTTATACATTATACATTTTCTTCGTTTGATTTTGATATGCAATTCCAGTTTCCTTCTTTTTTAAATATTTATTGGTACGGAAGCTTTTATTCGTTTCTTTCATTCTTTATATACTAAAATATACGTCATTTTCAACTTTTCTTCTGATTTCTTTTGATCGCTTGTTAATCTCTTTTGTGCTGAACCTTCTGTTTTTTTTTTGCTTTTAAGCTTCTCTGTACATTGTTTAAGATTTCTCTTATTTGCATTTTAATTTCTCTGCAGCACTTTTTAATTTCATTTTTACTCAAATATTCTATAGTCACACGTTGTTTATTATTTAAATGTCAAATGTTAAATTATTCCTTCTGAATGTATTTTTTTCAGTAAGATATAACGATTCTTCTCGTTCACTGTTATTTTATGGCGTTGAGAAATTTTTCATTTGTTCGACGTATTTTTCTTTCTTACTTTTGATTGTTTGTATAATAATAGATTATTAGATCAGTTATTGTAAAGTAAAATTCTTTTTCTCTTTTTCTTTCTTATTATGCAAATCTTTCTATTTACTCAATTTTAATTGCTAATGTTATCGTAGGATCACAAATATTTCTAGTCATTTGTACTACGTAACAAAAATTTAGATTGTTTAATTGTATTTTACATTTTTCTGACAGAGATTAATAACAAAATTAAATCAAATCAAAAATTCCAAAGTAAAGCAACGAATTTTTACGATTTCGGATATTCAATGAAAGCAGTTAAGAGTTACGCTTTTATTTAATATATCTCTCTGTCTTTCTTTGTACTCTTTTATTACACTGCGCCTCAGAGAAAATTTAAGATTAATAAACAATTTTTTATTATTTTTATTTACTGAAAAATAATATTTTTCCAACCAAAATTTCAAAGTTGTTATATCGGTTAATATGTCCACTAAAAGTTTTCCTTGTGTAGATTATGTAATCTGGCTTTTTATACTTAGTATAATTCTTTCAATTTCAAAATCAATTTTATATTGTAATTCTTTAAATTTCGCAGCAATTTTCGTGATATTTGTTTTTATGTAAAAAAATTAATTGAGTATTCTAATTGTTCATGATAATGAATGATGAAATTTTAATATACTTGTTATAAATGTTTTTAATGTTTATTGTATATACATGATGTAGTAAATATACATACGTTTATGATTTATAATAAAATTTTTGTTTCTTAATGTAATGATCGTTAATTAATGATAGAATAATAATAATAGTTACATTATTACAAATAAAAGTATTTAATACATAATCTCAGGTATTTCATATGCAACTAGTGTTTATAATTTCGAAATTAAAGCGAGTAAATGCATCAAGTTTGGACATATTGACTTCGATTTTTCCAGTTATAAGCATTTAGAATTTAGAATTTATCCTCAACAGAAATTAATCAGTGCGTTAAAATGTAACAAGTGAAGAAATTGTTTTATCTTTGAAATTAAAAATGTGTTAAATTGTTTTTTTGTTGTATACATGTATAATAAAATTAACCATTGTACTCGAAGCAACATTTGAAAGACTATATTACTTGATATAATTACTCAAGTATAAATATAACGAGTAAGTTGAAATTAGATATTTTAGAAAAGTCTCCTTCGCTACATTTGAATAAATATCAGAAATCTCATCAATAAATTTCTGACTTTGTTACCCCCGCGGCGAATCTTTTCTGTTTCTTACTTGCTCCCCTTCGTAACATTTCTCTTCGTTTACTGAAAAGTTGAAACGAAAAGTTGTTTCTTTTTTCTTATCGTACTTTTTCTCTCTCTCTCGAATTTCTGCAGTCGAATTCTTTCGAAAGACTTCCTTTTTGTTGAAAGAGTTGCCTTCGATTCTGTACTTCTTTACCTTTTTATCTGGCACTTTTCTTCCGTCAATTTTTTTGCTTTTTCTTCTTCTTCTTCTTCTTCTTCTTTCTCCTTTTCCTCGTACTTCTTTCTCGCCGTTGGCTCCAGCGAATCCTTCTTTTTATTCCTCGTTTTGCTTTTCCGCTTTGTGTTATGTAGTAGATAATGCCTGATGCGACCATCGTAAAATGCATTTTCTCCAACATATTCGAAAGTACATTCGATCACGCCATTACGGTCACATTTATGTGAAAATGTGATTTTACGATGCGCAACCTTTGAAGGAACATGTTAGTGCCTTTCTGGATGGAGTTACTTAGGGAATAAAGGAAAATTACGTTGGTAATGGATTTTCTATTAAAATGCCTTTTTAAAAGTTCGTTGGAAGTATGTAAATTATTTTACCTTCTTCAGATAAAAATTGTATACGTTTTATTAAAAATTATAACGCGTTGTATTTGTATGTTGTTCGATCGATCGATTTTAATTTATTTGAAAGTTGTTTTTCATAATACAATATATTAATACAACATGCATTTTATGGCATAATATTTGTTTTTATTACAATCGTCATATTTCTTATTATTTTATAAATAATCTTTGAAGTGAACTACTTAATTATTGATCATTACGAGTAATCGGTATGTTAATTTTCAATATGTAGTTAATGTAACTTTCTTATATGAATTTTAATTTAGAAATTGCTGAAAGAATTTTAATTGATTTGAAATGGGTTATAAATTTTTTAAATTAATGAATTATTTTTAAAGAACTTGCAAATGAAGGAAACTGTAAGCAAGTTTCATTGTAGGGAATAAATGTAACTTCTTAATCAGTATAATAATAAAGACATGCACAGAGGTAGTAAATATACTTTATGTCAACATACAAATTTATCCTATATATTCTTTGAATTTTAGCCTGTATTGGAATATTATTGGTATTTATACTCAATATTATTAGTATTTATATTCAATATAATAATTGGTTTACTTATTTAATATATTGCAACATATCGAATAAATGTATAAAAAATAAATGCATTTTTAACTTGCCTTTAATATGCTCCAGCATTAAATTAATATGCTCAGTATTAATACGTTCAGTATTAAACTTTTGGTAATTTCAAATATTTCAACTAAGAAACCATGCAGTTTTTAATAAGTTTTAAAGTATTTACAGACTTTTTGCCACGTAACATTTCTAACAGTATTATTTTTACATGAACAAGGAACTGGTGAAATTTGATG
Source organism: Melipona beecheii (assembly GCA_032399605.1). Taxonomy (NCBI): domain Eukaryota; kingdom Metazoa; phylum Arthropoda; class Insecta; order Hymenoptera; family Apidae; genus Melipona; species Melipona beecheii. The sequence goes on from JAUCMO010000064.1 coordinate 289,007, forward strand.
CTTCGTACATTTACGAAATTATTAAAATTTATTATTTATTAATAATAATAAATTATTAAAATTATTTATTTATTAACAGTAGTTGAAAATCTCAGATTCGGAGCAAAACAAATACACCGACGAACAAAATTATCAATTACTTTTAAATATGTAATATTCAATAAAATCTACATTTTCTTCCTTCAAATATACGGTAACTGGCAAATATTATAGCATTTTGTAATTTTGTCCACCAATGTTCGTACTTCTCAAGCAGTTTTAATCTGCAACCCCGATATTTCATTACACTCTGAAAGAATTAAAGATTAATCATGAAAACGGTGCTCCCTTTCAGCTGTTAATATTTTCGTAGAAAGGTCTTAAGTAAATTTCATTGAAATCAGAATTTTAAAGACGAAAGGATAATCCGCGAATGCTTCGAATCAATAATGCATCGTCAAGCCTTTTACATATTAATCGCTTCATCCTCTCGCTTGCCATAAAATCTTATCTTTCAGAACCATTAAAAATAAGAAAAAGAAAGAGAAGGTACTCGCTACTCCGACGATATGAAACGGGGTATCTTTGAATGAGAGCGTCTTATTGCGTTGTAAAAAGATAGCGTAAATGTTGGACGAGCAAGGGGGGAGGGGGGAATTTTCTTGAGAACGCAATATTAATCTAAACGAAGTAATTTCCATTTAATACGAGAGACAGAACGTTCCTCCGTCATAGCTCCAGAGGAGCTTCGCTTTTAAACTCACGGCTCGAAACTTCGTATTTCACGCGTGTCTGTAAGAAGCGAGATCAATTCTAGTTTTATGCAAATGCAGTTCAGTAGTCGAGTTCGATCGTAGCTTGTCGAACGTCATTACCGTTTCTCTGATCGTTCGTCAGGTTCCAAGGCTTTTGACGAGGGCTCGTGCACAGAGAATTCGAAATCGCTTTTCGAGAAATCGCGTTAGAAATATTTCTTACACGATCAGAATTATTATGAAATACATGCAGTCGTGTGCGTGAGTTTCTGATCGGAGAGATTTTTTGATATTTAAATTAGTTTACATTACGTCGAGATGGTATTTAACAATACTATTTTATATATATAATTATATATGTAGCTAGTGAATAATTCTGTGAATAATTTTGTAAAATTTTAATTAAAAAGGGAAAAAAGATAGAAGTTATGCATATATCAAGAATGCTGAAATTTTTCATTTAGTAATTATTTATTTTTATTTCTGTCGATAACACAGGTCACACAATTATCTACTTTCTAGGTATTTAAAAAACGATACTAAACAGCTCTAACGAAATCACAATTTAATGTTTGCAATTTGTAAGAATTTGATTCACAAATTGAAGAATAAACGTTTGACTAGGTCAATTTTTTTCATAGACAATTAATTTTGGCATTTATATTATATATATATATATATAAATGCAGAAAAATATCGTAGTTATGATCTCAATTTGGAAAAAAAAAATTCCAGCGCCACGCGACTCGAATTAAGTATTTTACATTTAAATTTTTTAATCTGAAAATCATAAGGCAATAGATTAACAGAAAATTAATATCTCAATTTTTTTTTTTTGACATTATTTATCTTACACGATAACTGGTGAAACGATGCATTTGTCATCTCGCAATCTAATGATTTATTCGCTTTGTAGTTTATATATTTTATAGTTATTTTTAAATATAATTTTATAACGCCATGAAATTACATTAAAGAGTCGAGCAAATAAGTTTGGGCACGAGATGCTTTGTTAGCTGCAACACGTGACATACGAGAAAACCAACTTTGTACTAATGTTTTATTAAAATATTATACATATACCAACTACTTTAGAAAGGAACACAAAGAAATTCAATATTGCAGAGTATTTGTCTGAGCGTGCTGAAATTTTAAAACACGCGCCAAGATTATACTTAAATCAATACAGCTATGTTACAATAGTCGACGGTTCACTCACAGATTAATTTTTAATTTTAAACTGAACAGTAAAATCAGTCTTTTTCGTATGTATTTCTTTGTTCCTAAAACACATAAAATTATTTCGTTCAAATACTGTTTTTTTTTTTTTTGTATAAGAAATAAAAGAGATAGATTTATTTTTACTTAGTATGACCATTTTATCTTCATCTTCTCTGAATTTTACTTTTCATTTAATTTATCCCTTGATGTCAAATTGTCACAGTAATAAAAAATTAGGTAGTTAAATAAATAGACTAAATTTAGTATTTAATTGTGTATAAGATTCGCACGAATCTTATTCTTATTTCAATTTCGTGTCGCAATCCTGTATCCTCTAGTTTTGCCTCACATTACGTTCGTTTGTTTTAGGTTTTTACTTGCTGCAAATGTCTATAATTATGGTACGATAATCAGAAGATAGCATACTATCTATAAAGAGATTTGAAAACAAATATTATTTGTATATTTTGTTATCAAAAATATCGGAAATATTATATATGATTATATACTACGAAAATATCGAAAATATATATTACGATATTTTAGAAGAAAACTGTGCAGAAGACGGATGAGGGTCAAAATTTCCGCAATTTAAACGTGTTTTGCTTCTAAAAGAAAAAAGAAAAAAAACTGCACGACTTGTACCCCAGTACGATTTGTCTCACTGAAAGGGTCAGAAGCAACTGTTCTGACTAGGAAATAAAGACGACTTTTTTGCCATAAAATTTTATTGATATGCAAACATTTGAATCGATACAAAACAAATTACAGGCGCGATCGCTCAGTACCAGACAACGCCACTGCTACTCGAGGTTTAATCCACGTCCCCCCATGAACCACGTGACCTAAGTCAACCAATCGCTAATTTTCGTTGCATTAGCGTTGCACCTGAAGAGGCCCGATTTTCTGGGTTACTTTTGCTGAAATCACTTTCAATGATAAAAAAACATCTGGCAACATCTCTTTTACTGAAATATCCTTATATTTAGTAATGCGCTACTTCACGAACAAGCCAATATATTCACAATCTGTTCGCAACGAGAAAAAAAGAAAAAGAAAAAAAAAGAAAGTCGATCGTAGAGACGATCGGAAATTTCGATACGCCGTCCGTCGAGCTTATTTCTCGAGAACCAACGGGAACGATCTCCGGGCCACTTTTCCCCTGGAGCGACAGCGGAAAGAGGAGCCACGGCGTTTCAAAATGTCTCGTAACGCTGCGTATGGCAGGCGTTTGCGTGTGCTATCTCGAAGGCGAATTTCTCCGTGATAAAATCCAGGGAAACACGGATCCGTTCCGCCGGCGGAGCCAGGCTACCCTGGAAAATGCGATTCCCCGTGAAAAATCTCCTCGGGAAACTTCCGCTACCGGCGGTGGCTTTGCGCATTTTTGCGCGAGTCTGAACCGGCTCTGCTTCCTATCGACTTATTCCACGGAATCAGGGATCGAAACGTTTTTTCTTTTCTTCTTTTAGATCTTCCTCTGCGTCGTCGTGGAAATTCGTTGTCGATCGATGATTCCTTAAGCTACTTTTCGTGGGTTTTTCACTCTTTCGCAGTGATTTGTTCGAGATGAATTTTGTTTTATATTCGATTGTTAGTGATCTACAGATCGTAATTATTAATCAGTTCAAATTGATCAATCACTTTGACTGACTTTCGTAATTTGTGATCATTAATGAGTATATTTTTAAATCATAGTTGAATTAATAATTTATGATTATGATTTATTTATTCGTATTACGTATTGTTTTTTTCATGTTATTATTGGAAGTGTTTCATATAATTTTATTATTATTATATTTCATATTATCATATCATTATCACTTGCAGTTTTAATAGATTCGGTAATAGACTAAGATCAGAGAAGATATTTATGCGTATTTTTAATTGAATGTGTTCTTTCACTAATCTCCATCGCGCAAAAATGTGTAATGTAGAAAGTGAAATATACAAAACTTTGATAATTTAACGTAAATCTATTTAAGGATTAATTGTGACTTGTCAGGAAATATTTTGTTACGTTCGTCGCTCATTTACTTGCAAAGAAAATTTTTATTATATTTTCCAGAGAATTTTTTTGTGTAATTTGCAAGTAGAAATGTTTCCCCACTTTTACATCGAAAAATTTTAGAATGAGAAAATATTAACACGCGCATTTGTTATAAGTGTATTTTGGAAATTTTAGACAAGCAACAGTATGCCTATTTCAACTAATAATTTGTATAAAAAATGAATATTATATGTATTTATTATATTATGTATGTAATACATATATATGAATATTATATGTATTTATTATAATATGTATGTAAATATATTATGTATATATTATTATATATAATTTATATTATATTATTATATATTATTATATATATTATATATATTTGTATTAAAATGAATATTTCAGGACTCACAAGTTAAAAATTGAAGATTTGTTTATTATATTTATTATGTATTACCCATTGTTGTATAAATGAAATAAAGTTCATATTAGAAGTGTTTTTTTGTTAAATGAAAAATTATTATGCGACATGTATCATCTAGATGAAAAATATTTCATAAGAGTTCGCTTTCTTATAGTATGTAAAGAATTCAAGAATAAATTTGTTGGGACTTGAAATGAACAAATCACGTCAACTTATCATTCGATAATTTTCCTCAGCCTGAAATATTGTTTTCCTGAAATTCTTTAAATAATTTTTCTAGAAAAATATTGTCGCGTTTCATATACGTTTTAGCAATATTGAATAAGCTTTTAATTCATTCTTTTGTATATTACATCACGTAAACGTAATTCTTTGCAAATAAAATAATTCAGTCAACACAACGTCGGTAGTAGCAGATACATACATAAAGTAACGAAGCGTAATTTCAAAAGTAAATTTCGAAAATTAAATTTTCAAAAGTATAAATTCCATTTCCATTAGACTCGTAGAAACAGAAGTTTTGTAAATGAAGGATAATCGTACAGTTAGTTTGGTACAGTTAATACGAACTTTTTAACGATATAAATCGTACAATTGTTCCTTTTTGGCTTATTCTTCAGTCAATTAATAGCGCTGTGTGACGTTGGCGAAGTATGAAGTTTACCGTAGTCGTTAGAGCATTTCTAAGGCGATTATGAAACTATTCTCGGACGAAAAAGTTGCCAGAAAATCCCTCTCTGTTCTGGAGAGGAGCGCTTGCAAAAATTTCCCCTGTTCCCGTGCTGATATTAAAAATGAGCCTGTCAGAGAAACGAAAGAAGGAAAAGCGCATCACGCGAGTGAAACGGATAACTTTATGCATGATTCCTCAATGAATACCATTTATTGCACTTAATCATTCTCTCAGTAAATCTGCGTGAGATATGAAAATTTTTATGTATTTTTTATTTTTATTTTCATCTATTGCAGAGAGACATTATAGAATATTATCTTATTATATATTATATGTATTATTATATTACATTATTATATTATTATAATATATTTAAAATGTATTTGAATGTATATATGTATATTAATATTTTTCTATTAATATCTATTTTCCTACTATTCAGTTCTTCGAAAAGATTGTTGCTTTCGTTAAATTTAGCAGTGTTAAAAAAAAATTATTTATTACAAACTTGAAAAATGAACACAAAATAATGAAAAAAATTTAAATATTACTGTTCGGTTTCACCGAAGAGACGAGGGCCAGCATTTGTATTTAGATTTCGCGTCGCACACACACACTCATCCGACACGCAGTCGGTAACGCCGGGTACGCTAGACGGGATTGGCCTACTGTTGCGTCATCGCGAGATCCTGCGATAGGCCAAGTGCCGATCGCGTGATCCTTTTTTTGCTTGTTTGTCTCCGGTTTCGAACGTTCGAGAACTTTCGAAATTCGGTAAGGAGAGACGAACCGCGTTGAAACGGATCCTTCCTAGCAACAGTTCATTCCAAACCTTCGAGAGATAAACAGTTTATTTTAAACCTTTGGGCAGTACAGATCAGTTCCTTCTTAACAATCTTACGGTGCGGATAGATTCATCCAAACTCTTTTATCGCGTGAATCAATCTTTATCATCATCCTTCTATCATTCCAATCATTCTATTTCAATCCTATCAATCACAATTTCTAGCCATTACAATCCTACACACTCAAATTCCATCTAATCTATAATTGAACCGACTGATCTTCATTCGTGTTGGAGGTCAGCAAGCTACCGATCAAATTTGCGATTTCATTGCGTAAATTCGGGTCGGCACGCGACATTTTTTGTTTGCTAGTTCCTCTGTCACAAGGTTTGCTGTTGAGCATGTGTCTAGAAGTGCTTGGCAGTTTTTCCAATCGCCACCCTTTGCGCGTACCTTGAGGAGTGCCGTGATCATCAATTCGGTGCTTGGTGTGGTAGCTGACAATGAAGTGTGTGTTATTGTTTTATTTTGTAGTCATTGTGTAGGATGTAGGAAGGTGTGGTGGTGTTGATCACAGGTTCGACATTTGATCGACCTACAGGCCGATGTAGGATGACCACGCCGAAGGCAATTCAGGCATAATGCCTTTTTCCGTGCCAGTTCGACTCGTTGTGGTACGGTCAGTGTATGGAATTTCTCGCAATCGTAAATGCGATGTTCGTTCGTTTCACGTAATGCGCATCCCGTCCTTCTTGTTGTAATCGAAGAGGACGACGATCGTGATGTTGGTCGTGATGTTGATCGTGATGTCGAGTAGTATGTCGGACTGGACGATGATTGGCGAAGTTTCGACGATCGCGACTGTGATTGGCTTAAGTTTGGAGATCGCGGCGCTGATTGGTGACTTGGAAGATCGCGATACTGATTGGTGTGACTTAGACGATCGCGATTGTGATTGGCTTGGAGTCGATGAGTGAGAGAAAGAAGACGTGGAAAGGGAAAATGATGTTTTTTGAGATCGTAAGACGGAAGCATATGTCGGACAGGTAATTGGATTATGTGAGGAGGATGGAGAAGTATGAGGAGATGTAGTTGGATTAGTAAAAAGGATTTTATGGTTCTGTCGGTCGACGTCGTTGTATGTGTGCGTTGATCTGCGTCGTGATTCCTTTGTCGGTTTGTTGTGTGGAAATTGACTGGTAGTGGAATCCAAGCATCTTGCTCGCTCAATCAAAAAATCGAGAATCTTACTTAGTGAGGATAACTTCTCAGATTTCAAGGTTTTTTCAAAGTCCAATCGCGTACTTCTATCCAGTTTTGGAAGTATGTGTGTGATTACGAGGATGTTCCACGTGTCGACCGGAGATTCTAGTGATTTAAGTGTATGGAAGTGTGTTTGTATATGATTTACGAATGCGCGGATAGATCTGGGCGATTCCTTATTTATTGCCGGTGTTTGGAACAATAGCTCCGCGTGGCGCATGGTTATTAAGCGTTTGTTATGATAGTTTGTTAGTAGTAGTGCCCATGCATTGTTGTAGCCGTTCGCGGTTGTATCGACTGATTGAATTATCGCCGCGGCGTCCCCAGATAAGGCGGATCGCAAGTAATGTAGTTTTTCAATGTCTGATAGGATTATCTTATTGGCGATCATTGGTGTGAATCGACCCTTGAATGATAACCACTCTTCTGGCTTGCCGTCGAATCGTGGGAGTTCAATTTTAGGAAGCTTGACTCCGATTGAATCGCCGATAAAGGGTGGTGGCGGTGTTGGTAAGGTCTCTTCACTTTCTTGTATCCTTTTTGCGTATTTCTGCGCGGCGGTGTCGCGTCGATGTATTGTTTATCTAGGTCCAGTCTCTTAGCCTCTTCATTTTCGTTAATCGGTTCTGTACGGAGTTGTATGTCGTCTAGAACGTTGAATCGTGCTCTTAGTCTTTCTATCTCATTTGCTAGATTCGTTGGCTCCGGTTCCTGCTCGATTGTCTTGAGATAGTTGAAGAAGTTCGTTAAAATGCTCCTCAAATTGCGGCGTAGTATTTGGAGCTCCTTTGCTTATTTCGTCGCCATGTTGATGTGAATTTGAATGTTCTTCTAGGCTACGAATACGTGGCTCACTGATCGCGATCGGACCTACGCTATCCGCCCTCAGTATTGGGCAAATCAACATCTCGACATCTCCTGATCTTATCCTGCAAAAAACATAATTCGGCTGGGTGATAGGAGACAGCATCGACAGCATTTCTGTAGGTGATATGGTGTTGGTAATAATTTATTTTACACGGTTACAATTTCCTACAAATATTTCGCGTGTTGTATATAGTCGATGATAACGGATTCCGGATATAGGTTCGTTATCCTGATCGGCCACGTGGCTAACGGTTATGCGGATTACGACTGGCTTGAACGACTCTCGATTAACGACTGATAATGAGCGATAATCAACAGATAACTGGTGATAAGGAACAGGTGAACAAGTGAACAAGTGGCTCTCGCGTAGTCGGCGCTGTATTTGTAGACTTAGCTATCTGTATACTTTATTATTGGTGGCCTAGCGAAAGCGCACCTGCCGGCGCGGAGGTTGTGCTAAAGTAGGTGGCGTTGTTTTCTCCGTGATTATCGACAGTGGCCGCTACACTACCCCCTCTTAAGTCGCTCGACTTGGTAGGGAGAGCGGACGATACTTGCGCTTTGTCGTAGGTGCGTGGTTGCTGTTCTTGAGGAAGTTCCATGAACGCTGGCTTTAATCGCTCTGTTGAGATTGCGACTTCTTTTTCTTTGTAATCTATGAGGAATACGTTCGGCGATATGTGTTTCAGCACTTTGTATGGACCTTCGTATGGTCGTTCTGGAGGCTGTTTTATGTGGTCTATTCGCACGAACACATGGGATGTGTCAAAGAGGTTGTTGAATATGAAATAGGAGCGTTTCGAGTGGTATCTCGTCGGTCTAGGTCGTATGGTCTGCATGTAATCTCTAAATCTACTGATATTAAAGTTTATGTCTGTGTCACTGTCTATGAAGAATTCTCCTGGTAACCGGAGAGGTATACCATATACCATTTCAGCTGCAGTTGCTTGTATATCATGTTTGTAACTATTCCTCAAACCGAGCATTACGGTCAGGAGTACTTCTATCCAATTTTTGTTTTCATGACATCGAATTGCTGTTTTCAGGGATTTATGCCATCGCTCGATCATTCCATTGGATGCAGGGTGGTACGCTGTAGTGCGGATATGCCTGCATCCAATGAGTTTTGTCTGAATTGAAGAGCTGAGATTCGAATTGCGTACCACGATCCGTGGTGATGGTTGATGGAGCGCCGAATCTCGCAATCCACGTGGCATAGAATCCTGTTGCGACAGTGCCTGCGTTCGTGTCCTTTAGCGGAACCGCCTCAGGCCACCTGGAGAATCGGTCGATCATTGTCAAGCAGTATCTATAGTTGTCGATTGGTGGTAGTGGTCCTATTATGTCTATGCGGATGTGCTGAAATCGTTCTGGAATAGTAATATGTTCGGGTGGATTTTTTATATGTCGACTTATTTTGCTCTTTTGACAGTTTACACAGCTTCTTGTCTAGTGTAGTATGTCTTTGTTCATCCCAGGCCATATGAATTTTTTGGTAACTAAATGTTTTGTGGCTTTGCCGCTGGGATGCGCGAAATTGTGTACACTATCAAAGATCTTTTTACGTAATACTACCGGAATGTATGGTCTGATTGTTTCGGTTGAAATGTCGCAGTATACTGTACTATCGGAATTGTCTATCCTTAGCTTTTTTAGCTGTAGGACCGTGCTTTGTAGTACTTGTGTTAGTTCAGGATCTTTGGCTTGTTCTTCTGCGAGTTCTGCAATGCTAATTACGATTGGCATACTGATAACGTCCAATCGAAATAGGGCGTCTGCTACATCGTTATCCTATCCTGAAATGTAAGTTATTTTTGCCGAAAACTGTCCTATGTAGTCTAGTTGTCGTAGCTGTCTCGGTGATGCCTTTTCCGATTTTTGGTGGAATGCGTAGGTCAGTGGTTTGTAGTCTGTCTGTATCGTGAAGTCTCGTCCTTCTAATAGATATTTGAAATGCTTTATAGCTTTATAGATTGCGGTGAGTTCTCTGTCGTAGGTACTGTATTTTACTTCCTGTGGTGAAAATTTCTTTGAGAAAAAGGCTACCGGTTTCCATACATCGTTTTCTTTCTGCTGCAGTGCAGCTCCGCAGGCTAAGTTTGAAGCGTCGGTTATTAGTAGTAGTGGACTATTGTTTTTTGAGTATTTATTAGTAGTGTTGCGTCTATCAATGAGTCTTTACATCTTTGGAATGCTGCTTCAGCTTCCTCTGTCCAGATTATGCTTCTTTTGTCATTTTTTTTTAGCACCGTGAAGAAAGGAGTTTAACGGGACTTGGATTGTCACAGCGTTTTTTATGAGTTTACGATAAAAGTTTATTATACCGATAAAGCGTCTTAGTTCGGCTATAGTTTTGGGTTTCGGATAATCTACGATTGCTTTTACTTTTTCCGGTACAGGCTTGGCTCCCTTCTGACTAATCTGGTACCCCACGTACTGTACCGTTTGTGCTCCGAAAACAGATTTTGCTGTGTTGATTGAAATGCCGTATTGTTTTAGTTGTTCTAAAATTTGTTGTAAGTGGTCTAAATGTTCAGACTCATTGGTGGAGGCGATTAGCAGGTCGTCGATGTAACAGAATGCGAAGTCGATTCCTCTGATTATTACGTCCATGAAGCGTTGGAATGTCTGAGCCGCATTCTTGAAACCAAAGGGCATTACGTTATACTCGAAAAGACCGAATGGTGTGATTACTGCTGTTTTTTCGCGATCCTCAGGCGCCATCCTTAGGATCTGGTGATATGCGCGGTCTAAGTCTAGAGTGGTGAAGACTGTCTTTGCGTCCAGTGCGTGCGTAAAGTCGATATTGGGTATCTGTCAGGTACTTTCTGTGCGTTCAGTTTATGGTAGTCACCACACAGTCTCCAGGCGCCGTTTTTCTTGGAGACAATGTGCAGTGGACTAGCCCATTCACTCGACGAAGGTTGACGGATACCTTGTTGTATTAACGACTGGAACTCTTCTTTGGCTGCTTTTAGTTTGTCAGGTGCTAACCTACGTGGTCTCTCCACACATGGTCGTCCTGTGGTGACTATGTGGTGGTGTATTTTGTGTTTAGGTGGTTCCTGTCCCTGCATAGGTCTCGTGACGTCTATGTATTGTTTTAGTATTTTAGTGTATTTGTCACCGTTTTGTCTGCCTAACGTAGTAATCGATTGGAAGTTACTTGTACTTATCTGAGCGAGCTTGTGTAGTTTTGTGTAGTCGTCTGTTACTCGTCTTTTTCTGAGATCAACCAGTATATCGTGATGCCTGAGGAAGTCTGCGCCAATCATCGGTTGTTGTACTTTGGCGACAGTGAAATTCCAAAGGTATGGACGTCGTAACCCCAGGTCCAGGGTCAGCGTTGTGGTGCCATAGGTCGGTATCGGTGTTCCGTCTACAGAGTATACCTTAAATTCAGAGGGATTGACATTTCCTTTTGCCATACTCATTGGCATTACGAATATGTCAGCTCCGGTGTCGATTAGGAATGAGAGTTTATTTTTGCAATCAAAGATAATTAGACGACTACTCTGCACGTCTCCGAACGTCGTCTGAACTGCGGGACGTGCTTTCAGTTTCCCGATGGCCGATTGGCTGGAACGGTAACTGATGGCCAACTGCAAGGGCTTTTGCAATTGCGCGCTCGTATTCCGAAGTTGAGGTGGTAGTAGCAGAATCCTGTAGTTGTGTGTTGTTGTCGTGATGGAGATGGTTGTCCACGAGATCGGGATCGTTGGTTGTTGAATCGAGGTTGTCGGTAGAGTGGCCTTCGTCGAGAGAGAATTGTTTCCATCGTCGCCATTTTGTAAGTCATCTCCGCTAACTGGTGTTGCATTGCCGCCATGTTGTCTCTTAGTTGCTGATTTTCCACCATTTTGGGTTCGTCGTTGTCAGGTTTGGAATGGCTGACGGAAGTCGCCATTTTGTGAGTGATCTCCGCTAACTGGTGTTGAATTGCCGCCAGTTGCTGATTTTCCGCCATTTTGGGTTCGTCGTTGCCAGGTCTGGAATGGCTGACGGAAGTCGCCATGTTGGATCCGTCTAGACCCGAAATTTGTGGCAAATGGGATTTCATCACGCGGCGAGCGTTGCCATTTTTGATACGTCCGCTTCGGAATTTATTATTAGTATATCATGCAGGAATGGTGAAATCTGCTCCAAAAAGATGGTCTTTAAGATCGTGTCTGGGACTTTTCTGTCGACTTGCAGGATCTGAGGAGTTGGCGGACTCTCGTCTCTTCCGATTTACCGTATAGCTCTAAAAGTTTATTTTTGAGCGTCTCGTATTTGTTCGAGGCAGGAGGTGTCTCTAGGATACTTCCTAGCAAGCGCGATACGTCGAGCGGTAGGCGTTGGATTGTACAGTCAAACCTGGATGAGTCGCTGGTGATTCTGCTCGTTCTCAGGGCTGCTTCCACCAGGACGAACCAGAGTTTCGGGTCATCCCTATAAAAAGGCGGAAGGCAGGGCGGTGCAATTGCGTGGATTGTTGTTTCCTCTGCTTCTGGCGGGATGTGCACTTCCTCTGCTGGCGGTGTCCTTTTGGCTCTGGTCGGTGAACGTGGCGTGGCCATGCTTGCTTCTTTCTTGAATCCGTTGAAATTGTGAATCACGTCGGGCAGTCACCAATTTTGTAGGTGATTTGGTGTTGGTAATAATTTATTTTACACGATTACAATTTCCTACAAATATTTCGCGTGTTCTATATAGTCGATGATAATGGATTCCAGATGTGGGTTCGTTATCTTGATCGGCCACGTGGCTAACGGTTATGCGGATTACGACTGACTTGAACGACTCTCGATTAACGACTGATAATGAGCGATAATCAACAGATAACTGGTGATAAGGAACAGGTGAACAAGTGAACAAGTGGCTCTTGCGTAGTCGGCGCTGTATTTATAGACTTATAGCTATACTTTATGATTCGTGGCCTAGCGAAAGCACACCTGCCAGCGCGGAGGTTGTGCTAAAGTAAGTGGCGTTGTTTTCGCCGTGTTATCGACGGTGGTCGCTACATTTCAACAACACAACAGTGCCACCTTACCACACTACAGGAAAATCTCACCAATTTTTGGAGACTTGAAGAGGTGTGTTCGGGAGAGTTTCCATGTAGAATACCTACGGTCTGGGTACAGGCACGTACGGAAGAATTTATTGCCTTTTGAGTACCCTTAGCAAGCCGTGTCGCCCGAAACACTTCGGACTTCTTGTAAGAAGACCAGACCTTCGACCGCGGATTGAGGCATAGCACTAACTTTCCCGAACACGTGAGAAACACGGGCCAGCTTCTTGGCCCTTCGTGCCCCACTCTGGACCCGCGATTTTCCGAAGCCGAAGGAAGGGGAACCGAGAAGACATTCGGGCTTTCCTTCGGCTTCCAATTCAGAATCTTTTCGACTTTCGGCAAATCAAGTTCACTCTCTCGCGACACAGATTATCACGAGGGGACAAGCCCCTAATACTCAGCGTGCGAAAAGTCATACAGTCCACACTTTACTAATCACGATCTCGTCTCGCTACTCACGTGCGCGAACAAGGTGTCAAACTCACTCATCCAACGAGGAATTGGAATGCGAAAGACATTTCGTAGAGAATGTCACGCGAGATGAAGATGGAAGGTACGTCGTTACATTACCATTCAAAACTAACAAGCTTCAACTAGGAGAATCATATCGTCAAGCCCTTCGTCGTTTTTTGGCTCTGGAACGAAGATGGAGGACCGATCCAAGCTTCAAGACCACATATCAGGACACAATCCAGGAGTACATACAACTTGGACACATGACGAAACTCGACAAGGACAACAAGGCCACAGGTTTCTATCTTCCACATTACGCAGTTATAAAACAATCCAGTCAAACCACAAAACTCAGAATTGTCTTTGATGGATCAGCAAGATCATCCACTGGAGTATCTCTCAACCAAATCCTCATGGTCGGTCCCACAATACAAGATGATATCATTTCCTTAGTTCTTCGTTTCAGACTGCACAAATGCGCACTGACAGGCGATGTTGAAAAGATGTATCGACAATTTCTTGTTCGACATCAAGACCGAGTCTACCAAAAGATTCTCTGGCGGGATGAGGAAGGTAAGCTCAGCACTTACCAATTAAATACTGTCACGTTTGGTTTGTCAGCAGCGCCATTTTTGGCCATTCGATGCCTAAGGCAACTCGCCGACGACGAAGCACACCAATTCCCAGTTGCCTCTGAAACGCTGAAGCGCGACCTACGTCGACGACTTAATCACTGGTTCCAGCACTCTCGAAGAGACGATCAAGCTGCGCGATGAGATCATCCAGCTTCTGCACCAAGGTGGGATGACCATCCGCCAATGGGCGTCCAACAAACCATCAGTACTAACTGTCCATAACAAGCGTCAAACTTTCTCTGAACCTGGTCAACGATAATACTATCAAAACTCTTGGCATTTTTTGGGAATCAGTACACGATCATATCACATACTCCGTTCAACACACTACAGAACACAAACAGATTACTAAACGTACAATATTAGCAGACATCGCGAGGATATATGATCCACTTGGCTTGCTGGGCCCTGTCGTCGTCACGGAAAAGATTCTGATGCAGAAACTATGGACACTACAATTACATTGGGACGAGTCCGTACCTCTCGACATCCACACTTACTGGACAACATATCACAAATAACTCAAAACACTAAACAATTTTTCATTTCCTTGCAAGGTAATCGTGGATGATGCGGGCGAAATAGAGCTACACGGATTCTGCGATGCTAGCGAATGGGCATACGGTGCATGCGTCTACCTCAGGTCCCGCTCACGAAATCGCAGAACACAATGCACCTTACTGTGCGCAAAATCAAGAATGGCGCCACTGAAGGTCATCTCCCTTTCTCGATTGGAACTATGCGGAGCCCTTCTTCTTGCGAAATTATATGAATCAGTCACTCAAGCAATATATCTCAAATTTAAGAAGGCAGTCTTCTGGACAGACTCCACTATAGTATTACACTGGATAAACACACAATCATCATCACTGAAAACATTCGTAGCCAACCGCATTGCGAGATAAGAGACAAGACTTCACCCACACACTGGAGACACGTTCCAATGGAGAAAAACCCAGCTGATGCAATATCAAGGGGATTGCTACCAAACGAGACCCTCCTGGTTAACTTGAAACGAGTCTACCTGGCCACAGTTAAAACTACAATTTCCGGACACCATCCCAGAGAGCCGCACCAAACTCTGTTTTCAAACAGAGATCAATCCAAACCCGCTACTCTTACGTTATTCCAATTTCACAAGATTAATACGCATCATAGCCCGCTGTCGTAGAATAAAAACATCACATCCACACATCGAATTACAACCATCCGAACTAGAAGAAGCTAACAGAACCGTCATTAAACTCCTACAACAAGAAATCTTTCAGTAAGAACTGCATGGTCTGAAAAGAGAAGGAAGGGTTCACAACAAGAGCAAACTGCTAACTTTGAACCCGTTCCTCGACAAGAACGGAATCATCCGAGTTGGGGGGCGACTCACACAAGCAAACTTATCCTACGACGCCAAACATCCGATGATCCTGCCCAAGTCGCATCATGTAACAGATTTAATCATTCGTCACTACCACCACGAAAATCTCCACGCAGGGGCCCAAACCACACTCTACCACATAAGACAGAAATATTGGCTACTGGACGGGAGAAACCAAACTCGAAAGGTAATTAGAAGTTGCATTAGATGTTTCAGGGCAGTACCACCATCAACACAGTACGTAATGGGAGAATTGCCGGCAGTAAGAGTCAATGAAGCACCACCATTTACCAACGTCGGCATCGACTATTGTGGACCATTCTACGTGAAGGAAAAACGGCTTCGTAATAGGGAGCGTGTAAGGGTATACGTCGCCGTCTTCGTATGTTTAGCGGTACGTGCAGTACACCTAGAACTCACCAGTGACCTAAGCACCGAAGCATTCATAGCCAGCCTGAAAAGATTTATCGCAAGAAGAGGCAAATGTCAAAAAATGTACTCTGACAATGCCACTAATTCGGCGCCAAAAACGAATTGCAGGATCTCTACCAACTATTCAATACATAACAACACAAGGAACAGGTACACACTTTTCTAACTAATCAGGGAATCGAGTGGCACTTCATACCTCCACACTCTCCGAACCTTGGCGGACTGTGGGAAGCAACAGTCAAATCTTTTAAACTTCATCTAAAACGAGTGGGCAGCAACGGACTATTCACGTATGAAGAATTCAATACATTCATAATTCAAATAGAATCCATCCCTAACTCGAGACCTATCACCGCTATGTCATCTGATCCCAACGATCTGCAACCATTAACACCCGGCCATTTCTTAATCGGCAGACCACTAACCGAATTGCCAGAACACGATCACAGCTTCACTTCAAGAAACAGGCTCTCATCTTAGCAACACATCACAAAACTTAAGCGCGATTTTTGGGTGCGCTGGCACAAAGGGTACCTTAACCAACTTAATATCAGGCACAAATGGGCCAAGGGAAAACACACCATACAGGAAGGATCTATAGTCATTCTAAGGGAAGACAACACTCCACCAGCACAATGGACCATCGGCAGGATCATCAAGACCTATCCGGAACCCGATGGCATTGTGCGCATCGCAGATGTGAAGACATTAAGTAGATGTTATAAACGAAACATCAGACGATTGACACCACTTCCAATCAAGACAGTCACCATGTTACCATGACTTACTTCAATGTTGAACATTCCGTTCAACGGGCAGCGGCATGTTCGGTTTCACCGAACAGACGAGGGTCAGCATTTGTATTTAGATTTCGCGCCGCACACACACACTTATCCGACATGCAGTCGGTAACGCCGGGTACGCTAGACGGGATTGGCCTATTGTCGTGTCATCGCGAGGTCCTGCGATAGGCCAAGTGCCGATTGCATGATCCTTTTTTGCTTGTTTTCACTAATTCCAATATACTAGAATATTCGGTGATGAGTCATTTCAACTATCCATTGTCTGTCATCACGCGATCGTCTGGTTGGTTATCGAAACTTCCGGGCGATAAACAGTTCATTGCAAACCTCCGGGCGATAAACAGTTCATTTCAAACCTTCAAGAGATAAAGAGTTCATTCTAAACCTTCGGGCAGTACAGATCAGTTCTCTCTTAGCAATCTTACGGTGCGGATAGATTCATCCAAACTCATTTATCGCGCGAATCAATCTTTATCATCATTCTTCTGTCATTCCAATCCTTCCATTTCAATCCTATCAATCACAATTCCTAGCCATTACAATCCTACACACTCAAATTCCATCTAATCTATAATTGAACCGACTGATCTTCATTCGTGTTGGAGGTCAGCAAGCTACCGATCAAATTTGCGATTTCATTGCGTAAATTCGGGTCGGCACGTGACAGTTAAACAGTTTGCAGAATTTAAAAAAGCACTGTTTTTTTTGCTGCTAGAACATTTTATCCCAATATATGAAGGTTTATCGTATTTAAAAAATTTTTTAAAATATAAAAATATGAAGCGAATGTTTGAGAATAAAAATTCAAAATAAACTTTTACAGATATCTGTGTTAAATGGATAGAAAGGAAATCTCTCTAAGTGAACAAGTAAACAGACATTCAATTTAAATTTAAATGTTTATACATCAAATATGCTGCAATTGTAGTAATATTAATGAATGTAATAATTTTATGAATTATTTATTATTCTCTTACAAAATTTGAAAGTGTACAAAGAATTGAGATTTTTTTTTATGAAAAAAATAAAATTTTCTCTTTAATATTAGTTTATTACTATTGAATTGTTCTTATAATTGATTAGGTATTAAAAGTAATTTTATGCTCGAATTCCAACATTAAATTAGCCATATTTAATGGTATTATATCATACAAATGTTTTTAACAAAAGATTTGCAAATAAAATCACGTGACCTGAACAGAAAGTAGAAATTAATTAATTTGCGAGGTAATTGTTAGTCGTCAATCGTCAGTGAAACATCAAACTCTCGGAAAGCAATTAGATTTCTAATCAGAGTTAGTCAATACCTCAAGCACACTGGCTTCGTTCAGTCCGATGAACAATTAGATTTAACTTACTGTTTCAAGAGGCAAACAATTGTTAATCGATTAATGATTGGTAGTCAATTATTCCATGAAAAATTCAAAGAAACATTGATAGCTGTTTTATGCAGTTAAATATTCCCGTACACACACATATATATTTTTATCAGCAAATTATTTCAAAAGCAAAAAGAAACAAACAACATGTTCCATAGATGTACAAATTACTTAATATTAATACATATTGGGTTATCCGGAAGTTCGTGCCAATTTTTGGTAGGTGGCGTAAGGACAGGTCTGAATATATCAGAACGATTGAAAACAAATGACACTCGTACATATTGTAAAAGACGGTACTTCAGGCATATTTGGAAAAAAATTTGGTTACAATACGTTAATTTTTGTCAGTTTTATACGCCTTTGAATATGGAAGAAAACAAAGTGCATTTTAGGCATTTAATGCTTTTCTTTTACCGGAAAGGCAAAAATGCCACACAAGCGGCAAACAAGATATGCGCTGTTTGTGGCGAAAGTGCTGTAGCGGAAAGAACTGTGCGAAAGTAGTTTGCTAGGTTTAAGGCTGGTGATTTCAACTTTAAAGATCAAGAACGCCCGGGTAGGCCCTCCACCAAAGATGAAGATCAGATTAAAACACTAATCGAGAATAATCCACGCTATACTACACGTGAATTAGCAGAAATGTTAAATATGTCAAAATCCACCATCCACGAGCATTTTGTGAAGCTTGGCTACATAAACCGTTTTGATGTATGGGTTCCCCACGATTTAACGGAGAAAAATCTGATGGATCGCATTTCCATTTGCGACTCGCTCTATAAACGCAACGAGGAGACACCATTTTTGAAGCAAGTAGTGACGGGGGATGAGAAATGAATCATTTATAATAATGTTAAGCGAAAAAGGTTTTGGTGAAAGCGGAATGAACCACCTTTAGCCACTCCAAAAGCCGGTCTTCATCCAAAGAAGGTCATGCTCTGTGTCTGGTGGGATTGGAAAGGGATCCTGTATTATGAGCTTTTACCAAACAACGAGACGATAAATTCAGAGAAGTATTGTTCCCAATTAGACGAATTAAAGGTAGCAATTGAACAAAAACGTCCAGAAATAGCGAATCGGAAGGGCGTCGTGTTTCATCAGGACAATGTGCGGTCTTTGATAACTCGACAAAAGTTGTTAGAGCTCGGTTGGGATGTTCTACTCCATCCACCATATTCGCCAGACCTCTGATTTCCAGCTATTTCGATCATTACAAAATTCCCTTAATGGAAAAAACTTCAACTCTTTGGTCGAGATAAAAAATCACATAGAAAAGTTTTTCGCTGAAAAATCTGAGAGATTCTGGAATGACGGAATTTTCAAGTTGCCTGAAAGATGCAGAAAGGTTGTAGAACAGAATGGCATCTATATAATTTAATAAATGTATATTAAAATTTAAATTTTCTGCGTTTCAATTTTCCTTCAAAATCGGCACGAACTTTCCGGACAACCCAATATAAATTTGGTTCTTTGCTGCTGTTCACGTGTCAAACGATAAAATATACGAACGTGGTAGTGTAAATTTAAACAAAGTATGAATAAATTTTTACTCTAGTCTGGATTCGAGTTTTGTAAAAGAAAAGAATTTCTATATATAAATATTATAAATGTCGTATTTTATATATATAAATATTATAAATATTATATGTATAAATATTATAAATTAATATAATATATATAAATATTATAAAGTTGTTTAAATTATTATATAATTATATATATTGAATTATTATATTATTATATGTAAATATTATAAATAGAATTGTTTGAATTTAACTAATTTTGTTTTTCTTTCAAATTGGATTTAAAATTGTATTTTTTGTATTTTTAATGATTATACATGTTAGATAGTTTTCGAACATTAATTAAGAACTAAATCGTGTTAAATTCAAAATATAAATCTTATTTATTTCTGGTAACAATAAATTAATAAACTAAAGCTACATAGCCTTTTATCAAAGAAAAAAAATGAATTTTCAAATCATTTTAGCTTTTTTCCTATGTGTTTTTCATACGTTTCAATAATTTTCCAATAGAGTTAAACAAGATGTAATTTTTAAAGTATGACGTGTGGAAGTCTTAGGAATCGCGTACAAATTTAACGAAATTCCTCGATGGAAATAAAATGAGGAAAGAGTGACATTTCAGAGGCACCTTTCGGAGGGTCGAAAAAGTTTCGAGCGTTCTTGCTCGGAATATCTTCTTGGGTCAGCGTGATGAGAATAGAAGCAATAAGGGAAGATCGTTGAACTCGTTCCAAAAGTTCTCGCCGTCTCGATTTCGTTTCCCGCTCTCGGGTCGACATTAAATTTTCAATTATCAGAGGGCCGCGTCTGCTTATTCTCTCAATTACGAGCTCGCAACGCTGTTCGAAATCGTATTGCCGTCTGCTACAAGACCTGTTTGGAAGAGTTATTCGGCGCTCTTCGTTCGAAAACCATAGTTCCGAGAGACTCGTAATTTCTTTGATCGCATCTTGGAAAATTACGAGCGAATGAATATCGAAATTCGTGTTAAAGTTTTCTTCGTTTTTTTGGTAGTTTTTTGTTTGTCACTTGACTCAATTCTAATTGAGACAAACCAACATAATTGGTTTATTTACGAATTCGTTCCGGTTTAGAAGAGCCAAGGAGCTTCAATTTTGGAATTTTTTTTTTTTAATAAAGTAAACTAGATAATAATTTGTAGTTTTCGCTATTTCATTATAATATATAATATATAATAATATATCTTGTTGTAACATATGTTAATATGTTTTAATTATTTTTATTTTTTTGTTATAATATACATTATATTTTTTAAACATATGAAAAACTATATAATTTTTTATTTTATCCAAATATTAAGAATGTCTGTGCTACAGTCTGTAGTTCACTTTTGAAACGGCGAGGCACCTGGCACAAAATATATCGGAGTTTTAATTAATAAATTGTGAAAAAAAATTTTACACGGAGATATTTATGTTTGTAAAAATTGAAAAAAATGTATGTCCACTTTCCTACTCAATGGTTGCACAATGTGCAGATATTGTAGGGAAGAATTAACTGTGAATTGAAACGAAACATTTCACGTTTCAAAATAAACTTAGGTAGAATGCTAGTAGTCTGAATATGGAGAATTTTTCATCCAAAGTGTTTCTTTATTTTTAGTTTTATTTTGTAAACTTGTAGTTGACAAAATTTCTGAATGTCAAATTTTTCTTCATTTAATATGTAGTGAAAAACTGCCTCTAAACTGCCGTTTTTTTTTTAACAAAATAATGAATTTTACGATGTTGCGACAGTTGATGAAGTAACAATTTATATTTTACCAAATTACTGCAATGTATTATTAAGCTGGCAGTTATTAGCCAATAATCTTGTATGTTCGTCAAACTTCTAATTAATTTGGATGGAATAAAATTTTAAGCCAAGATCAAATTAATTTGATTAGGATAATTTCTCTCAAATGAATGCAATTACGGGGGATTGAAAGTTTCAGAAGAGATCGAAAGTTTCAAGGAAGAGCGTCTTAAAGCAGCTGAACCTGAAAAAAAGCGTCCTTTACCTTCATTCATGCCATTTAATGTTCATTCATATAAGTTTCAGAGCATTCATGAAAAAAAAAGAAAGAAAACGAGATAAATTTGAAACTTTATTAGAGGAAATTGTTCAAACTTTTAATTTAATCGTTATCTCTTATTTAATCATTTTTATTTTAATAATTATTTTTTAATTAGAATGTTATGTCCGTCGCAATGTTTACCATGTGATTTTTAAAAGTTCTTTTTATTAAGAATCAATTGGAAAGGTAGACATTTTTTATTACGATTCGAAGGTTTTGACCAAGATAATTACTAAACTAAATTGTTTTATGGCCTATTTCATTTTAACTCGTGTTTTGTGTTTTACGTTTAGAGATTACAAATCATCTGTTATGTACAATGATAGAATATCAGTTGCACAAGATAATGTTGTTTCATTAATTAAAGGAATAACGCGATTCGAGCCATCTCGCTTCATAAATATGCATTCCTTTACAATGACAGTCGAGATAAAATTTACAGTAAATTTATTTATTATATAAGTATTTATAAAATACAACATCGTGTTAGACGAATCAGCAAGAAAAACATAATTCTTTCCTATTTATCAAATTCTTTGATCAAATTGCGAAGATCAACGAATAATATTTCCATAAAGGATTATTTCTGCAATATGTTTATAGCAAGAACTCGAAATTACGTCACTTTCGTTTGTCGAATTACGTTTCTTTCTTCGCAGAGTGTGACGTGAGGACGACGTTTCAAACTTTCTAACGAGAATACGCAATTTTGCTATTCGATCGAATCGTGAAAACGAAATGTCATATTTAAGGGACAGAGCGCGTCCAAAGACAGGCGGAAGAATACAACGAATGGAACGGAGGGCCATCTTCATCACCGGGAACATCACTTTGAAGTTCGCTGTTGCATCGTTCATTTCACTTTATGCGCCGACTGAAATTCAGATAAACGATAAATCCGCCTTGGGTCCCCAGGCTTCTCTCCCGTACTTTATCCCTTTGTCACAATATTCTATTCTCCTCCCCGAACATTGGAAATCAACCGGAAGGATTACCTCGCCTCTTCAACTTCCTCTATTTTTCTTACTCGAACAATCGATTCGTTCGAATTCCTACGAACGAATCCCCTGTATCTGCATTGACATTTATAAAAGTTGGAGAGGCAAATTTGCCCGCCGGTTCTATCTCTACCTCGTGAAATGTGAAATGTGGTTTTTCCATTACACACTGGCCATACGATTGATTCACGATTCCGAACTTTTCGCGCAAATTTTTTTATTATTCCCCGAATAGCATAATTCTTCTTTGAATTTGGCATAATTTAATTGAGTTTAATATTTGAGTCGATTATGATTTTCGAAATGAAAATTGAATTGCTTCGACGAAGAAAAGTTTATAGTTACTTTTAAATTTGATTGATTTGTTGAATGATATTTTTCATTATATGTTTCGTATTTATACACGCGAAATTTGTAATACAAAAATATTTGTAACATTTTTGAAAATACTATTGACTTTCAAGTAGTAGTGTTGATTTATAAATGACACTATGATAATTTATAATTAAGATTATTAAAATTTGGAATATTTAATTTTATTTTTCATTTTGCATGAAGAAAATTAGTAATTAAATCTTCACGATTCCTCAATGATACTACTCTAGTATTAATAAAATTATGATTAAAATTAAGAAAGGAAGCATTTCTCTTATGAGGAACAAAGTTTCCAGTAATTTAAGATGGCAAAGTTACAATAGTAATAAAGATTAAAATAGCATATTAAATATTAAAATCATTGGATAACAAATAACTGTAGTAATTTATTTAAATTTATTACAATCTGGAATGTATAATTTTATTTTGTATTTTACATTCTCCTAAAGTAGATTAATAAAAATCAATTAAATTAAAAATTCCAAAATTAAGTAATATAACAGAAAATTGATAAGTATGATGATAGGTATGATCAACTGTTAGTCAAATTGTAATTTCAATTTAAAAAAAAAACATTTTTTTCTTTTAAGAAATAAATAATTAAACTCTTTCCAATAATTTGACAGAGTTACAATAGTAATAAAGATTATGAAAGTTTCATTTTAAATATTAAAATATTGTTTACCTTCAAGTAGTATCACTGATAACAAATAAAATTATTAATTTTATTTTGTATTTTACATTCTCCATAAGAAGAATCATTAACAAAACTTGGTTGAATCAACAATTCCAAAATTAATACCTACGATCAAGCGTCAAATTATAATTAATTTAATTTGAAAATAAATATTTTTTTGTAAGAAATAAATCTCTGAAGAAACACAGTAACTGGGTGTTTAAATAATCAAGGTTTATTTATTTATTATTATAAATTTTAAGTTTATTTATTTATTTATTTATTATAAATTTATTTGTTTACTCTGCAATAGGTATTCTTCCGAATTACAAATTTTTGGAAAATTTTTCGAATTCAGAATTAGTTTGATTTCAAAGTCAAGTAAAGTCAGTGTTACTTTCTTCCCTGCTCTTTTCGCCGCGGTTTTGTCTCAAGTCGAGTCAACTTGGCGCTGTCCACTTTGGTAATCTCGTTTTCGAGTTTAAAGGAGTTTCACGAAGTTCGGCCGACTGTCCCGGCGTGCATGGCGAACACGAAGATAGCGCGGCAATTCAAATCGTTGATTTCGCGAAACGAATAGAACTGATTGCCACGGTTAGAAGAAACTTTCTTTAACCTTCTTTCAGTTTTTGCTAATCTCCGTCTTTTCATGCCATGAATAATCATTACGTACTTCACGAAATGTAATTTTTAACTCGCACCTTTGTGTAACTTTGCGCTGTTGAAATTAGTTTCAATGCTGAATGAATTCTTTGCACAATATTAACTCTTCTACATCCAAGCAGTTTATATAAATCATTGAACGCCTAGTGCAAGTTTGTTAAAGGCTTATCTTTGTTACGATTGATGAACGATCTCTTCAGGCATTGAATTTCTACATTTCCAAGTTTCGCATTTATCTTGAATAAATAGCTGGTGCTTCATAAAATCATTTCTGCGTAAACTTTTTGAATGTAGCTAGAAACATATATTTCAATCGCTCTAAAATTTGAATAACGAAGAAACCTGTTTAATGTTACTCTGCAGTGTATTTAGTAATTATTGTAATATTAGCTATTCTTTTTTTTCAATATCTATTAATTGTATATGTCAAGATTAAATATTGTTTATATTGCAAAATTCAGGTAACACGTATATTAATTACGTAATAGAAAGATGAGTTGTCCTAATACGGATTATTAATTTTTCTTATATACTTATTTTATCAATTTACAATGCTTTTATATAAATTTATTATGGTTTTGTAGGAAATTTTATGCTCTTTAACTGGTAACAAATTTAATAATGGTTTACACAATATTTATTATTCTTACTGAGGTTTCTAGTTTTCATATTCATGGTGCTTCTAATATGAGATTACTGTATGTACCTAACATGAAATCTCATATAATATCAAATTTATCTTCTAATATGAGATTACCGTATGTGTCTAATATGAAATATCAAATTTATCTTCTAATATGGAAATCAAGATATAAATAAGTAAATAATACGTTTCACAATTATCTTTTTTAAAAGAAAGAAACAAAATTTATTATTTTTCATATAAAATTAAAAGGGCAGTTATCAATCAAACTTGATTAATATTTTTAAATTTGTTAAGGATTCAATCTTTGATTATTTCATTTGGTGGACCATCTACTGATGTGAGAATAAATAACTTTGATTGACTAACTATATAATTATAACTCGACTGACTGAAGACTGAATCTCTGACTATGTAATTGAAAACTGACTACTTCGGATCTCCTTGAATCACAGATTGACTGTATATCGCTAACTGAATGAGTGACTGTATCACTTGAATCTCTTTGAATCACTGACTGAATGACTGATTGTGTATCACTGACTGAGTGACTAACTCTGTATCACTGACAAACTATTTGAATCTTCTTGAGTCACTGCCTATTTCCTCAAAGTCTTCTTATAAAGAGATCTTTGTCTACCTTTCCAAAAGACTGTGAAAAAGGTTGTGCCATGTTCAAATCAGTTGGAAAGTATCAGCGAAGCTTCCAGAATTTTTCGTTATCATCCCACGAGTCTGACTCTCGTAGGATGGCAGATACGCGACAGATAAACCATCCTGTCGCCTGCACGATACTTCTGGTACGCACTGGTTTATGACAACTGCTATTGCCATGGGAAAAATTCCTCGCACTCGAAACTGGGATTTATGGAAGACCCGGTAATAAATACTTTAATAAATACTCGAAACTATCGAAACGTGAGGAATGCGAAAGATCTCTAAAAATCTCTAATCCAATAAACTGATTGAAGCACGATGAAATCCATATCATAAATATTACGCACAAAGTTGGCCTTAACAAAGATAACATTGATGCTTTATTTTATTTTATTTTATTTTATTTTATTTTATATTTGTAATGATCAACTTTCATTTATATTTTAAGCAATTAACGTTTGAGAAATCTCACATACTTCACATTTTCGACAATTTCATATTCCTTAGAGATATTTTGTATTGGGAAAATCGTTTTTGTTTTCAGAAATATTAACGAGATAGAAATAAATGATCTCATGATTACCTAAACTTGGCTTTGATTTGAGACAATAAAGTTTGATGCATTTATTTCATCACGCATGACGTCAATTTAAAAATTTCTATGCAGAAACTTTGTTAACGTGATTTTTTTCAATCGATCATGAACGTTAATTGAAACGAATGACAAATGTACTGATTGCATTTATTATTGATAAATGGCAATGTCAAAATTTTTTAATATCTATATCAGTATTCTATATTAAGGCAAGTTATCTGCAATTACTTTTTAATAAAGTTAGTATTGATCAAAAGATGTGTTATCATAGAATATATGTGTTATTAAAAAATAAGATTCTCATCATTAATCCAATTGCGCTCTTTTAGGAATTTTTGATTCGTTTATATTTGCATTTCTCCAAAATTATTATTACATTTCTCTTTATTTATTCTGGTTCCATTTATAATTATTATTCTGTTTCTCTAAAAATTAACAAATATATCAAGTTTATACGAAATGTGTTAAAAGTTCTTATTAGTTTTTATGTTAAACAATGTTTTCTTAAAGTATTATAAATTCTTTTTAAATAGAACTTCTTTATCCTGAGCATAATCTTGAGAATATAAAGAATTAAATAACATAAAAACTTAAGAATTTAAATCTTGAGGATTGATCAATATATTTGGCATCCTTTTGACGATCTTCTTTGAAGTTTCTTCCTGAATTTCATCCCAATTTGACTTTGATATGTCAATTTATGAAAAAAAAAAAAAAAAACAAAAAGAATAAGCATTTCTTTCAAATAATGAAGCAGAAAGTGTTCCCTTTTCTCGAGTTTGTTTCGAGGTAAAAAATTCTCAGCTGTTTCTATCAGATCTGACAAAGCATCCTGTAATATCAAATCCGAAAGCAAATGTCGACACGAACGTCACTGCTGAGAAACGAGGACAAAAGCGTCAGAACAGGGCTTTTGACGCGGTAGCCTTCCTGGCGGAAAATGTCTGTGAATTACGTGGATTTTAGGACATGCAAAAAATCGACCCATCCGAGAAAATGTCGATTACTTGTTGAGAGAACGGAATAAATCAGTCTTCTCCTGTGAACAAATACGCGATCTGAAAAATTGATGGCAATTGGAATGATCGTAAAAACGTGTCGCATTGATTTGTCGAACGTCGTTGCTTTTGACAGTTTTTAGAATTTTCAGAACTGTCTTTCGACCGCTTTTGCTACCAGTTTCAGTTCTGTGAAAAAGTAAAAAATATTATTGATAGTATAGTCATTTATTACAGTTTATTATAAGTAGCCAAAATTGGATAGTTTAGTGTCTTTTTTTTATTATAAATACATATTTTTATTATTTACATATTTATAAATATAGTTTTTATAAAAAGATATTCTATATGAAATGATTACTTAATACTGTGGTATGTAATTTAAATGGAATTACTACTATGAAATTACTACTATAAATGAGTATAGATAGTGCTAAAATATAACATCATTGATAAAATTTAAGTAAGGAATATCGTAAGTGCCAAAATTGAAAAATTTGTTTTTTTTTGTCAAAAATGTATGCTAATAACGTGATATACAATTTAAATAGAATTTATGGAATTACTACTTATAAATAAATAGTTATCAATAATGTTAAAATATGTCATTGATAAATAATTTAAAGACTAATGGTATTATTTTTTTTCTTTCCGAAAAATTTGATACCTGGCGCTTGCAGCATTTTCTATAAATATTAGTCTTCATTAAAAATCTGGAACAGAATTAAGTAAAAAATGGGTTTCACAGAAGTGCATCAGTGAATGAACGGAATAATATTCTCGAAAACAACGTGATTTTTAACTATTTTTTTTGTACTTTCATTGATTAGTTTAACGTAACTGTTGCAAAGAAAGTAACACTGCATATCTTATAAACTTCTGAATATAATTGTAAATCCTTATTAATTAATTGCTGCTGATTAATTAATTCATGCAATATAATAAATATTTTAAAAAAGATAGAATACTTAAAAAAAGACTAAAGAGACTTCGTCGAATAAGAATAATAACCAACGTTGAAGTATTTTTTTCATTTTCTTAAAAAGCAAACATACATAAGCAGCGTTTCTCGTTGTGATACTTTCAATTTATTTGCTAAGCAGGACAATTATGCTTTCACGACAATAAATTTAAAGTTACGAGTCCAAAGTTTTAAAGAGGTTTCAACTTTTTTAAATTCAGGGAAACTCTTTGAAGTTTGAAACGGTTTTTAAAGACCCGGAAATTTTCTTAAGTCTTAAAATAAAGTTCTTTTTGTCTATCTCATTTTTTTAATGTAAAGTATAAAGGGATTTGTGCTGAAAACGAGAATAGGGCAATTTATAGAGGAGAGTTATAATCCTTGAACGAATTTGTTGCACGTTTCATCTAGAATATGACTGAAATTAATTTGACTATGAACGAACAAAATTTTACTCGTTTTTGTAAATCTTCTAAATATCTGTGTAGTTAAATATCTAATTTAAATATCTATGTAGTTTATTAATAATAAATTCTTATATATTGCAATTCTTGAATAGATTCTATTTAAAACATGAACTGTTTAATTGTTTTTTAGAAAATATTGTACAATTACAATTACAGATTATATAGTAATAATTATGCGTACAATTGTGATACAAGTTCCAATACGAGGTGATAAAGAAAAATTTTTGAAAATAAAAATTTTTAAGAAGTATAACATAAAGTACATAGAACTGTAATATAAAGATAAAAATTTTTCTATAATAAGAGCAGATAATTTGATAGTCACTAAAAAAGTTTTCAACCTCAACGGATACTGAATACTATTGAACAAATAGAATTACAACAATTTATATATATGTATATAAATAGTTAAATTTAAATTTCAAATTAATGGTATTAAATGGTTAAATTAAATAGGTAAATAATTAAATTATTGTTAAATTCATATTCTGAATATTTATTTATATTCATTTGTAATACTTATGTAGATAATTCACAGTTCAAAGCATGTTTGTGTTTCTTTTTGAATGAATAATTAGCTAACAATATATTATGTTATTGAATACGTACAAACGTGAATTTATGTATAAAGTAATATAACATCTGCGTTTTGATTATCATCGTTGATTAGTTTGTCTTTTATTCTGTCACAATATGAATTTCAGTTGAATTTGAGTTTTCGATAATGTGACATTATATTGTTAAATAAAACTATTATTTAGTACTTTTTTTTTGTACAAACGTTCCAAAATAATTTGTTTATTGTAAAATAGAATATTTATATGTTAAAATAGTTCAAGCTATTTATAAATACAGTGAAAGTTTCTAAATTAATAATTAACATAATTTTTTATAAGACAGACCAAATAGAATATCTTTATATGTATTAAAATTGTTAAAAACAACTGTTTTTATTAATAAAAATAGAAATTTTATAATTATATTGTATTTTATACGTCTTTTAATTTTATCTATTATGAGGCAAAACCGGGTTTTGGCTCGTGCGAAAGTTTCATTTTCTCACGAGCAAAACAATTTTTTCAGAAAAGTTTGGTCAATTTCTCATTACATAAAGTTCAATTAAGAGATTTACGATTCGTCGCGAGGTTACATACATTAGGCAACCGGCTTTACCCTACTTTTCTTTATGTATATCTATCAATCCTTTGCGCTGGCAACTGGTTCGCGGACCATAACGAGTGATCGAACCGTATACAATAATTCGTCGCTTTCTTTTTCTTTCGAACTCGTTGGTATGATCACTGGATAGAAATTATTAAGAATTATTAATAAATTTATCATTTGTTTTGCCTGGGTTACATTTAAATATACTTAAAACTGAGAAACTGTAGAAATTTGGGACAAAAAATTCTCGACGTGCGTGGCACGTCATTCCAGCGCAAGAGATAAAAAGAAGAAAAGATGAGAAATTTTTTGGCCAACCCAGTGCACAAAACTATACTCGAATCACGAACCGAGATCTTCAAATCAAGTGGAACCATCCATTTTCCCATTGAGAATGACTCCACCCACGTGTCCAACCGTCGTGTCCGGTAATACACGATGTTCCGGTATCCAAAGATCGTATCGGATCGCGTACGTGTAACAACTTGCTCTGTCTAACGACAGAGAAAGAGAAAGAGAGACCGACTCCGTGGATCGCGATGCCGTTTGCATTCGGAAAGGAGATTCTTCGCCGAATCCGGGAGAGGGATCCAGCCGGATGAATAGTCCAGGCCCGATAAAATCGGCGGATTAAAGTGTCGCTCCTGTTGCCAGCTCGATCGCAATCTGTAACGACGCAGCGACACTGTTGCAACGCGAACAGGGTTGCACCGAGAGGACGACAGTATCGGGCCGATACTGCACCGGCACGTTCCCACTTGCTCTTGGTCGAATCGAGCGTCGATTGCGAATTCGAACGTCGAACACTCGTAACTAACGATCCGGCACGGGATAAACGCCGTTAAAGCACGCCGTTCCACGACTTTATTATCGGATCCTTTAGATACGAGGCTGGAAATCCGGCGTTAACGACTCCTCCAATGGATAACGGCCGGCCGGAGTTACGTGCACGCGAGAGAGCCGACGATGTTTCTGCGTTCGGCCTGCTGGGATGGGTGGGTGGGAGTGACAGAGTTTCGGGGGGGAGGGGTGGAATCGCGTCGGAACGCGAGTATTCCCGGCGCGGATCGATGCAACGCGAGTCGAAAGTGTAACGCGACGCGCGAAGATAAGCGTTCGACGGGGATATATGTATGCGACAGGCTTTGGGTTTCCGTTCGGATGAGAGATTGCTTCGCGTAAGGACAAATTCGTGCGACAGGTTTTATGATGAGATTCGTGGGTTCTGTCTCTTCCCTGCCGGCGAGATTACCGGCGATTTCGAGACGCGCGCGAAGGTTTCAGTAGCAGCAAGGTCAGAACGTTGGCGTAAGTTCATGACGTAAGGAAACTCCTTCCAGAATAAATGTCTTGGTGCAATAAAACTTACGTTATAGATGTATCGATTAATTCGGAATTTAATCAACTGACTGCTACGATCGAGAAAAAATTGGAGTTTAGCGATTATTGTATCATTTTAGTTGACGTTTTATTAAAATAATTGGACATTGAAAATCTTGTGAAAAATATACGTACGTAGATATGCACATTATATTCTGGGTTTGAAATAATTTGCACGTTAGTAACAGAAAAATTTCTTCAATAAAAATAATCATAGGAGAAGCAAGCGTAATTTACAATGACGAAACGACGTACTTGGTGAAAATATAAATACAAATTTCTTTTGTATATATATTTATGTATAAATCGTTTTCGAGAATATAAGTAAATAAGAATTTTTTTTTTTTCAAAAAAGCAACAAACAAAATCAAATCGTATTCGATATTTATTAATTTTTTACTTATTTTACATTTTTTTTCATATAGTTTTAGAAGATGCGAAAATATACAAATTTCCACATGATGATAGCATGAGAAAGTGTATGTATAAGATATCTAAAATAACTCGGGCATTGTAATGTTTAGTAGGTGAAACAAATTTAATCCTTTATATTCTGACAGTACTTAAAAATATCGATATTATTATTATATACTATATCATTTTAATATAACAATAATTCTTCGTGGCACTCAAAAAGACATCGTAAATTGAACATATATGAATCGCTGAGAAAGAGCACGAAAGTTTTTAAATATTTTTACTTTGTATGATTGCTTCTTATCTTTTCCAATTTACCATCTCGTGTACAAAAGAACCTCCGAATTTCTATTCATCAGATATATTAACATTCGAATGTCTGTCAATAACTAAGAATTCTTACTGGACATTCTCTTCTCGTAATATAACGTTCGAATGATAAAATATTCGTAAAATGAGAGATTCTACCGTATCTGAAATCATTGGAAAATTTATTTTTCTTTTCACTATGTTCGCAACGCGTAAAAAATTCGATAAAATCATCAGTCCCGGACCAAATTGAGTTTCTTAAAAGCAACGTTTATAAGAATTTTTATGAATTTGTTAACATCCAGTAATCAAAACTAGGTATTCATTATTTAAATAATTTTAAATCCTGGTACAGTAATCGAAACTAGGTATTCGTTATTTAAATACTTCTAAAACCCTGTTTGTTCATCTCTGTTTCCCTCCGCGAAGAGAAAACAAAAACTGAACAAAACGTTCTTGATTGAATTTTCATTATTCACGGTGAGAGAACTAATTACTGGGTTTTGTAATCACGCTTCTGGCAATGAAAGAGTTCTCGTTTTTGAGTGGGAAAAGGAGGACGCGGAAACAGAGAGAAGGGCGATGATGCGAGAACGAGGAAAGCACTTGGCGTTTTCACGTCAGTTCGGTGAATTGCATTTTTAACAACCAGTTATCGCATAATAAAGCAGCGACACCATGCTGGCAACGGTTTTATGCAAAAATATGCTGAATCGTCACGATAACTTTTAGTTGACGTTTGCAGCAGGCCGCGATGCAGATTCGGCATTTGAAAATTAAAATAATTTCGAAACTTTCGTAATGAATGGAGAACGCGCGAGGATTTTTTTCCCTGTTCGGTCGTTATTTCTTTCGTCGTTAAATAAAGCGACTGGATTTGTGACACGGATAACTAGCAGCGTTACTTACTTTTAATAGAATTTAATGAAATTTTGCGAATAGGATTCGTTGTAATTGTTGAGTTTAGTTACATCCGTTTGGCGATGTATCGATTGAAGTACGAATTTGAATTGTAATTAGTTACTTGAATTTAAAATAAATGGAACTTAATGTTCAATCTTGTTAATGTTCAATATTAACTACATCTTTTTCTACATAAAACATATCTTCTACATAAAATTGTAGGAACTAATAGTTTAAAGAAATAATTAAAGTATAACATTATTTTTACTTATAAAATATATTTACATTTTTAATAATATTAATGTAATAATAATAATGATATTAAATAATTAATATTAATATCTATAAAATAAAGCAGCATTACTTGAAATGAAATTTTCATTAATTTGTAATCTGGTTTTAGTTTGAAAAATCACCTCTTCAAATGAGAATATTCACTCATGTAAAATAATAAAAATTCATACTCATAAAGTGGTTTCAAATGCTTTGAAGTCGAAGCTTAATAAACTTTAAGTTCTGTTAAAATATTTGCATTTACCAAACTGTATTTCATTATAATTGTCCTTTTCAATAAAATTATATTTTCTTTTTTATATTAAAATTATATTTTCTGCTATGAGAACGAGTTCAGAAACTTGAAAGGGATATTTCGAGGATATTTAAATGTATGATTGGTCGATAATAGCAAATTAGATTCAAATTGGAGGAACTTGAATTGAGATCATTTTAAAATTTCAAACTGTTTGAAATCTATTTAGAATTTTAGGTCTATGATATTTATCGTATCGTGAACAAGTTTAAGGATTTTTCAAGCGTAATCATTAGACTACGGATTTTTATGCATTTATGGAAAATTTAACGATGTAAAAATTTTGTGAATGTACGTAATATACAAAATCATATTATATTATTTGCTACAATAATGATATAACTTAAAAATCACGATTTTAGGGAAAGCAAATTTGAATGTTCTTGTTATAATTTTGTAATAGCATAATATCAAAGTTCTTATAACAATATTTCGAAAACTGCAAATTTTGATTTTCCGTTTCTGAGTATAAAGTATTCAAAAGTATTCACAGAGTATTTGTTATAATATTTAGCAGTGAAAACAAATCTTTTTAATTGTGTTAATAAAAACATGAAATTGCATAAAAATCCGCAGTATTTATATTAATTAATATAATAAAATTATAATAAAATAAAATTCATAGTTAGTACGTAATTATTATTAAGTATATAATAATAATTTAAGCTTTTTCGTTTTTAATTTATATTTTTATGACACATGAATATTTTATCAAAATTATTTGCCAATACTGATATATCATGTAACGCCAGTTTTCAATATTTTTTAGTAATCAGGGAATGAAACCTTTTCGTTAAAATCTTTTTGTTCGAGGCAAGTGATTTCAATGAGTTGTACAAACAGTCCAAGCAAAACGATCGTTCGATTGAGCGATAGAAACGTATAAAATGTGTAGATTCAAGTGACTTTGAAAATTAGAAAC
The DNA here is from genome assembly GCA_032399605.1 of Melipona beecheii. Taxonomy (NCBI): domain Eukaryota; kingdom Metazoa; phylum Arthropoda; class Insecta; order Hymenoptera; family Apidae; genus Melipona; species Melipona beecheii. The sequence goes on from JAUCMO010000064.1 coordinate 323,423, forward strand.
TGAATTAATTCGAACTAGATTATGAGTCAAGTTCTACAAATTGGATTGTTGTGTACGTACTGTGTGTAAGTCATATGTAATTAATGTCTTGGCTCCACATTCAATAGCGCTAGACATGTTACAAATTCGCAAACATGGCACGCAGCAATCAGTGGTCGCAGAGCTAGCTCCTCTGTCAACATTTCTACTTCGTTAATTATAATTTCATAAAGATGAAAGGACATTTACAGACATAAAGGAGCTTGCATACATCATTAACACTAGAATTACCAGTTATTGAGGCATGAATATCAGAAAATTCAAGTGTAAAGAACAAATAAAAATTTCTAATGCAATAAAAGAAGGTTTTGTTTATTTTAATTATATTTTGTATATTTATTTTAGTTATATTATGTATACTAATAAAGAAATTTCTAAAAATGCACCGTTGTAAATTTACGAAATTTATATAAGCAGTTACTTCGATATGTTTTAGCATTAATTAATTAATAAGTATTCAATTTGAATTTTTACAATGTTCTCAAATAACCGTGTATTATTTTTATGTTTCAGGTAAGTCACCATTATTAATATTCATGGTATATGGCAGTTCGAAATGTTCGAATTTATTCCATCGAAACAGGTATATGATGTATTGCATACCGATACTTCACTTCGTTAATATCAAAAACTTGCAAATGTTTTATGCAAATTTTATTTGAATTTTATTTTAATCTATTTCATAGCAATCCAATAAAGCAGTAATGAGCTAGTTGTAGCGTTAACATCGTCAATATTTGATGATGTTAATATTATTGATCGTGTATGGTCGATGTTATATAATTGAACTTAAACATTTATGAAAATTTTGCGATCGTCGTATCAATATTAATAAGTGATGAAGATGTTGACAATAATATGAACTGTATTAATTATTGTCAATATTATTAATCGTATATGGACTCTTTAAAAAGACGTACAGGGCATTTACTGATTTAATTAATTTATGTTAATATTCATTCTGAATATTTTGACATAAATTGTCAAAGTTTGGTAACGAATTTGGTACAATGTATTCATGTTTATTTAAATCAAAATGGCATAAAAGAATTGGCGTTATTTAAATTTGAAACTTTGAAAGTTTCGAAACATTATTTTTTCCAGTCTTGTCTAGCTAAAAATTAAAAATTACATACTTCTTGTTAACATTAGCTGAAAGAATATCATTAGATCTTTTAATAATTTATTTAGTATACGATATTAAAATTCTATTTATTAAAGTTCTAAGTTGACTAGAGTTTTATTAGAATCACTCTTAATTTTACATCGCATTAATGCGATATTAAAACCTTTTCATACATAGGTTGTTCGTTTGAAAATTTCCAGTCCAAATATTTCGAAGACGATACTTTTTTCAGGAAAAATGTTTAATATAAAAGTTTCACAATTTCGAAGAAAAATTATAACTCTGCTTTTTATTTCCGGAGCGTCTTCAGGATTATTTGAGGGTCAATTTTTTTCTTCCAAATGAAAAGGTGTATTTCTTTTTATTTTTAATAAAAATAAAATTCTTATTCTGTGGCAAAAAAAAAAAAAAAATATTGCGGAGCTTTCTCTTGAAAAGATATAAATACAAGTATGATAGTTGTATCTCCGTCTCGAAACTCTGAAACTTTTTTTTATTAAATATTTTTCCCTGAAAAAGCATTGTGTTTGAAATATCTGAAAATTTTCAAACGAACACGCGTAATTTTATATTACACGGAGAAACAGAAAAAGAAAATCTTCAGTAACAAGACTAATAACGTGTTTCGCTGTACGTTTAATTACTTTAATGCACTAATTGAATAACTTCAAAGGCTGATGTTACAAAAAGCGAGCAATAAATTGTATAAAAAAAACCGCACGACTTGTACCCCAGTACGATTCGTCTCACTGAAAGGCCCAGAAACAACTGTTCTGACTAGGAAATGAAGACAACTTTTTTGCCATAAAATTTTATTGAAACATTTGAATCGATACAAAACAAATTACAGGCGCGATCGCTCAATACCATTCCTACTCGAGGTCTGCCCCACGTCCCCTTACGAATCACGTGACCCAAATCAACCAATCGCTAATTTTCGTTGCATTAGCGTTGCATCTGAAGAAGCCCGATTTTTTGGGTTAGGTTTAGGTTAGGTTATCCTCTCTGTATCTGAAGCAAATCTAAATATAAACTTAATAACAATACGTGATTAAAAATATACAGTGCTATATAAATTTGACATCTTTTTGAAAAAGCAATTTTTTGAGAATTTTTTAATACAGCGGATTGAAATCTGGACCAACGTTTATTCTGAACATTTTTTTCTATAATTGGAAGTTTCTGAAAAATCGTGACCATTGTTACATGATATAAATAATAAATAATAAATAATAAACGATACAGTGAAAAGAATAAATAATACAGTAACATGCAATATAATAAATACTATGCAGTATAAATATGGTATAAATACAATATAATATAATATACTATATAATATACTGTACAATATATATACCATACTATACAGTATATATACAGTATACTATACAATAATAATAATACTAATAGTAAATACTATATAGCATACCTGATCCGCTACTTGATAAAAGTAACAAAAATTGATATTGAAGTCATTACATGGATCCAATACTTATTCCAATAAGAATAAACATACAATAATGACATAAAATGTGAAGAAATTGAAACGTAAATAATAAAGTTATAAGAAATAAAAACAAAGCACTGTTATGATAATTAAAAGGTTAACTGCAACGTTTAGAGGAGAGAAAAAAAACAGACTGTGATTAATACTGCTCGTAAATTTCAAAAAAAAAAAAAAAGAAACATCAACGCGTGAAGTGCGATCGGTTGATTATATCGATTGAAACAGAGAAATAGAGTGCAAGTACCATGTGCAGTGGTTGGAATCTGCGTATAGCTACATGATCGTATGCCGTGATTTTATGGGAATAGCTTTGGGTTACCTGTTGGAATTATCGTACCAGTTCAAACAGACACGCGATTTGTTTCGAAATTCCGTACGAAATTTATGCGCAATACCTTCTCTCCGATTTCATTTGAACACTGTAAGGTAACCAATAATTGTGAAGCGTCGTCAATCGTTTTATTTAAAACGATCGGATGGGATTAAAATTAGATAGAACAATGGAAAATTGATTACATTTACAAAAATATCGAGTTGAAACACGAGTAAGTGTTTCAACTATTCAGTAATGATAGACGTTTCATTATTTAATTGGCAAACTAGTTTCACGATTCGTGCTAATTAAATTTGAAACCATTTAAATGGGAATTTATAAAAAATATATTCGTAGAAGATATTTTTGAGAATATTTTGAATATACTTGGAAATTCGATTAGTTGAAATTATTTTTTAATTCGAACGATTGTAGATTGGAAAAAATCACTAGCTGGAAAGATTATTAAAGTTGAGGATTAACAGATGTTTCTTGATTTGTCTAGCAAATTAGCTGCTCTAGTTAAATTCAAAATTTTTGTAAAAAGAAAATTTAAGAGAGAATCTATAAGTTACAAAATTAATAAACAAATCTGTAACAGTTGATAAAATAGTAAACGAAACATTCGTTTTATTCATCTTGAAAATTATTTTGGTAAATCGTAATAAACGTCGATGTGCTATAAGTTCTAATCATCAAATATGTACTAGTCATGTGTAATTAATACTTTAATGTGTAATACATAATATAAATACGAGAAGCAGACACAGTAGTCGTAAAATAATTCACAAAAATTATTTCTTCATGTCACTTTTTACAGAAAACTTTCACGAATATATCACGTGTGACATGCATATATAACATTCTGAAATTTTATTCGCAATAAGAGACAATTATCACGATTATTTCAAACAGTCGAAAGTCACTTCATTTCAAACAGTCACTATATTTTTACAAATATAGCGAATACATACATGTCTATTTTATATATTTCTGAAATTTCGTACAAACGCACAAATACCCACGGTCCAACTATAATTATTCTTCCATCATGAAATTCGTACAACGATTAATCTCGAAATTCGTCTGTCCCGACATCCCGAAGACATGTTGTCGCCTCAACGGTGGCGTAACTTCATGGAGGTGAGGAGCAAGCTAATTTGTTGCACCCACGGCAAAATGCACCCTAGCCGGGTGTAAACCACTTGGCTGGTTATGATTCAATCAAGTGTAAACCCAGGAGCAGCTGGATTAGACCGCGTGGCGCATGTAAATTGCACGATACGCAGTGACTTTCTCAGGGTACGTGTTACGGGGTAATCCAACCTCCCCTCCTCCGCCGTTCATCTTCTCGCAGCACGTCCCCTAAATTGATGCCAGTAATTCACACGTAATACACCTTACATGGTCAGGACGCGGCAACGAAAACACTTAACGCGAACAGCCGCGTAATTTCTAGAGATGTATCTAATAATTATAAGAGGTCCCGTCGCATTAACTACGGTTGCTCAGAGAAGTCTGTGTAAGTAACGCCATAACTCGAAAGAGTCTTTGGATAAAAAGACTATACTCGTTTCAAAATCAAACGACACTATGTACGACGAAGAACCTGTAGAGTGTTAACACTAGAACTACCAAAATGGTCAAAATGACCAATTGATAATTATAAAACAGTGTGTTTTTTTTTAAAGACTTGAATGATTCTTCGTAAAATACATAAATAAAAGCTCTAGCTATTATAAAATATTATAAAGATTTTCTGTTCCTTTTACTTTACGTCTCTGATGGAAATTTTATAGTTCTAGTGTTAATATTATGCGCATTAAACTTATGTTAATATTAATATCTTTTATTTGCGACGATTGTTGAAGATAAATAAGGATATTAAAAACAAGAAATTCATAAAAAGTGAAAATTTACAAACGAAGTGTACTTACTTACAATTTACTTGAAGCTGTTTATGTGAGACTCTTGGAAGTTTCTATCATGAAGTTCCATGTTATCCAAAGTTTAATTATATAATGGAACAGAAATCAGAAATAGATTTCGTATGTTTAATGCGTGAGAAAAAGCAAAAGGAAAAATAGGATTTAGGAATAAACAACCTGAGTTTCATAATATTGGAAATTTATCTTTTTCCCTTCCTTTGATTTTATTATAAAGAAACAGAAACTTGTTTTTTGTATTTTCCGACATGTTATAAAAGCACACACATCTTACTTTTGATCTATATAATATATATATATATTATATACATTTAATACATAATATACAATATAATATTATATTATAATATATTAATATTATATATAATAATTGTAATATAATTATACTATATTATATTAATTACTATAATGTAGTATAATTATTTATGTAGTATTTTTATTATATGTGTGTGTGTGTATGTGCGTGTATGTGTGTGTATTTTAATTTCATCATTGTCTATAATATGTATCTTAATTTTAACTTTAACTTTAATATTTTTTAATATGTACTTTTTAGATACAAATATGTATAATATGTTAAGAGCGCTAAATGAATTTCAGTTGTTTGACTCAGAGAAGTTTTGAGGATATACATTTATAAAAAAATGTATGATTTTGAGGGAAAATCTTTGCAGTGAAATAACTATAATACAAAATATAATACTTACGAGAATGAATACGCACATAATGTTAAGTTTAAATATTCTTTTCAATCAATCTATTATATATCATAAGATTTTAATTCTTACAATAATATAATGATGAAAAGAAATTATAATATTTTTTCATCGTCATTGCCTTCCACTTAAATTTTACGAAATTTCAAGAAATTGAAATACTTATGATGCCACGATAAATTATTATTGCTTGACCCTTAACCGGTTAAGCTACGTATTTATGGTTCGTCGAATATTAAAAGTGCACATGTTGGAACGAGCAGAAAATTGCATGTCAAAGACATCAGGCCGATGACACGACTTTTCAGTTTTTCTATTGCGACATACACGCATCGACGAGACAGATGTCTGTCCTTTTTGATAAGAGTCAGTTCATTTGGCTTGACAGTATGAAGTATATCGAAAAATGGGATGTCATAAACGCAGGAAATCACGGTGAAAGTCGTAGTATGTGCACTGGGAAGGCTTCTTTTTATCACGGTTAATAATTTTTTTTTCATAAAAATTAAAACGATTTGTTAACTTAATTAATATCCAAATTGGCAAGTGGCGTAGCAGGAAGAGTTAATATTATTTATGGCAGACTTTGTGGAGGGATGAGGTTAATAAAAAGTAAGCAACTAGAGTGCCCATCAATAAATTGGATTTTTAAAATGCGTCACCGTGAGTGAAATTTCATCCTCTGCAAATGTTGTTTTGATTTTATTAAAAATCACGATCACTAGCGATGATAATTTTATGAGTATCAATCTTCCCACCGTGACGTTGCCTTGTATATTTGTTTATAACCATCGAATTAATTTTTTTAAATATATTTTGCGTAAGAAACAGTAAACTGAACAATCACTAAAATATTAATCATTTGATTCATTAATGACTAGATAAAAAAAGAATAGGTATTGTTCAGATAACGAACAATAATTATATCAGATTTATACATTTTTGATAGATACACTGCGCATCTATCACAGAGTGTTTCGTTTAACTGGAAACAGCAGAACATTTCAACGAAAGATTAAAGTTATCGTAGAAATAGAATTTAATAAAAGTTGTAAATTGTAAATTAATTTTTTTGCATGTCGAGTGACGGAGGAGATTTTAAAATCAACTTCACTTTTCTAATCATGTAATTTTGAATGCGTTAATCAATTTATTTTATTTTCTTCAATTTATCTTAGTTTTGTATAAAAAAAAAAGTAATGTGATAACGTTGAAAAACTATTGGTTTAAAAGATATTCTTTGTTTTAATTTTGTTAAACCTATCGCATGAAAGACAAGGACAATATAAATACAAGAATACCACCTATATCGCTTATATAAAAGATATTTAAAATAAAAATTTATTTCATTCACAAAATATTTGTAACGAATACAATACTTAATACAATTAACGTAATTTTCGTATTATATGCTTTTCATACACTTTTGTATTTTCCAATTTTGCAAGAATGCATAAAAATCCGCAGTCTAATGACATTTATTCTTAATTAAATCAAATCTTTTTCTTAATTAAATGTTAACAGAGTGCTTGAAATTTACAAATTTACCGTATAAATTTAAGCGAACAATTCTAGAGATGATTGATAAAAGCTTTGGGAGAAAACATCGAGAACAGTATAGAACAGATGCTGAGTTTGTTGTTTGAGAAACGGGAAGAAACATGGGATTAAACGTAGAATGTGTAATTATCACAGTGTTATTTATGATCGAATACCAGCAACAATAGTTTTCCCTACTTTACACCTACTATTCAGTAATAATAAAACAGTAAATTACGTTCATTTAGTGTTGTTGTTAAATAAAGAAAATAAAGAAACATATACGAAATCTCGTCTGGGATAATATTAATGCGATTTTCTTCGTTTCTTAAAAAATTAGTAGAAATAATCTTCTACTAATTAATTGTTGATATTTCAACATTTACCGACAGCTTCAATTTTTGATTAGTCTATATTAATCGTTAATACAGAGCAAATTTTATTTAAAACAAAGATACAGAATAATTTGAGATTTATTTTTATTTCAGAAATTACTGAACCAAATGAATCATTTACAAACAACTTTGTATTTGAGTTAATTCATTGAAATAAAATAATTATAATCTCAGCACAAGGTGATACTATATCTGGGAACTATGTAATCGAGAATTTTTATTAAAGTGAAAATGTTGATCGAGGTAATAAATTAATTGTTGGTGAATAATTCTAATATTAATGGCATTTTTAATGTTTATTTCTTGCTTGTATTGTCATTTTTATATCAAAAAGTTCTACAACTATTTTTTACCTTTTCTAAATATAGCGATGTTAGAATTTTCTCCAAAGTATTCATTAAAAAAACTCATTATTCAGACGTGTATTTTTAGAAATTTGATTAATTTTTAACTGTATATTTGACTAATTTTTAAATGTATAAGTAATAGCGTGTGTTCTTTACTCGTACTTTGCAATTCAATTTCTCAAGAACTGATTTTATACATCAGTCGTCGATAGTTCTAGTATTGAGATATTCGAGAAGTAAAAATTTGTATAATTGTACTTTTAAATTTTATATTTCCTTTGTTAGAATTGTCCAGTATAAAGAAAAAGACGGAAAATTGTAAAGTTTGGTTATATTACATTCTTGCAAGAAATATACATATATTACAGGAAAGGAAAATTTTGTATGTATAAATAGTTAGTCTGAAGAAATATTCGAGATTCTTGTTATCTTTATAAATAATCATTATTTTCTAAAGCTAACAGAGAATATTCCACACTGAAATAAAATGAATGTAAGTTGAGGATACGAACGATATGTTGAAAGCAAACATAATTTCCTTGTGGCTCGCTGAAGCCTTTTATCAATATTGATCGAGCATTCTGTTTTCTAAGAATATAGTTTTTAAATGCAACGACAATCGCCTAGAGTAAATGAACCATTTTGAAACAAGCACGTTATCTATCATCGCAAGATAAATAGGAATTAATAAAAATGATTATTTTGTTATAATTTTACAAATGTCGTACTTATACTACTAATAGCTTTATTTTGTTAACGTAGTTTCGTTTCTTCAAAATATTATAAATTTGAAAATTTACTTGAAATGACATGAAAATGTATAATTTCAAAAATTTAATGATATAATATTATTTCTTCTAAATACTTTGAAAAATGTACATTTAAAAATATTAATGTCCTCGAATGAAGACTCAACATCCTGCGTTTTGTTCATATAATAAAAAATATAGAAACATTTCGTGTGCACTCTCTTTTAAAAAATAGACGCACAATTTGTTGCATTTGAAATCTAATTCATGGTGCGTCAACGCTAGAGCTGTCAGAATGATAAAATTGAGCAGTTTGTAATTTTTCATAAAAATTTTCTAGATTTACAACGATGTATTTTTAGAGATTTGAACGAGCTTTCATCAAATGCACGACTGAAAGCTTGTATGCACGTTGCATTATAAACATTTTTTTTCTATTGCTCGTATTTTAATTTCATCGATACAGATTTGAAATTTTTGTTGCCTGCCATTACGGTATTAATAATTATATAGTAAAATATCATAAAAAGTCTCCGTATTAAACATTTTTCATTATTTCCAGGATATTGGATAATTTAAAATTTGTTCAAAATCTTTTTTTATTATAGTTTCGATATCTATTTTCTATGAAAATACAAATATTGTTTATTTTTATGTTTTTAAATACAGAAAAGAGTACGAGTTGTTTTTCTTCTTTCATTTTTGTTTCACTTTCTTAACAGATGAAATACACGTACTGTACGCGTGCGAAATATTTGTCCACAATACACGTGAAACCAAACTGTAACGTATCGTTCACGTATGGATGCACCCGTGCACGTTCTCGATCAATACAAAAATTCGCATTTAAAAAATACCAAAACACTCGTATTTTGTTGCGACGTCACACTCTGTATTTCAATGCCCGTTGGCATTCGGTGAAATCGTCTACACAAAAATCAGGCGATATTCCAGTCTATGGAACGATCAATCGAAAATTTGCCAAAACATTCTTCCATCGGCTAGAACAAACCATCGGTCACGTAAATCGAGTTGCCCAGAGTCAAAAGTCAATAGAGACTCGACGAATTATACTTTTCAAACACGACTCCTTCGTTTTGGCAATGGAAAGAGATCGAGGCGAAGTAAAGCAGGCAATATCCGTTTGCCTTCTTCTCGATGAGAGTGTAACAGGCCAATGGAGGCTTCAGAGAATTTCGAAAGAAGAATATGATTTCATTAATGTGAGTTTATCATTGCTAAAAAAAAAAGGGCGAAGGGAAGAGGGATTAATAAACAACGAGTGTGACGAGATTTGAATTTGTGCTTTTATCCTTGTTTTAAGGGTTGTAATTCCGATTAATCGAAGAATAATTTTGAGTTTCTCTCGGACGTAGGTTAATACTAAATGCATTTTACATTTACTATTGCAATATTCTCCAAAATGATTGATAGATGCTGTTCTTCGTTCAGCCATCTACATAAATAAAAGATTGTTATTTAGATTATTTACTAGGTTATAATTAAATTAGATTATTTATTAGATTATTATTAAATTAGATTATTTATTATTATTATTATTGAATTCGATTATTATTGAATTAGATTATTATTTAGATTACATGTATGGTGAACAAAAGAAAGTGTACGAAAGGACACAATAAATTAAGAATAATAAAAGGTTGTGTAATTTTCGCGTATTAATACAAACTTGAAGTTAAAGATAACGAAATGTATATAATGTGCAAAATATGTATAAAGTATTCAAAGTGCTCCTTTTAATTTTTAATTTTTAATTAAGGTGGAAAATATCTCCGTTTAAATTATATTTCTCTGATCATATCTACATTTGTGTGAAATAAGAATTTTCATAAAAATTCGTGATGTAATGATCTTGATATTAAATACAATAATATATTTAATAAAATTTATCATGTTTCATAAACGAAGATAGACACAGCATACATTTACATAAATGTTTTTTCATCGTACTATATGACATTTTGCAATTATCTAATATAATCGCAAATCAATTTAATTAACTAATATTCTATCGTAATTACCGCTATAAGTATTATAGATTCTAATATTTCAAACATTAATACTTCAAAATGTATAAATTTAAAAATGAACAAAAAATTATATACTTATCGATTTGTAAAAATATACTTAAAGAAAGGAAATAGAATATACTAAAGAAAAGTTTACTTATTTAATCAATTTATTGTGGAATATTATGACGGAACATTTATTCCTGAAAACTCATTTTTAAAGTTAATATAAATAAAATACGAAAATATACTCATAGTTGGGTAACATGCAACAAATGTAACGTGCAATAGCTTCGTCGTTTGAAAAATTCTTTTTGATAAAAAATAATCAGTAAATTATTTTACTGTATCTTTAAGCTAACGATTAGATGAAAAGACTTCGTCCAAATTGATTTGCCTAAAGTGAGTTTTCAAAACAGCGAGTACACCAACAAACTGCAAAATTCAGTTTCAATATACTGTATTAGCTAATTTTTAATGAAATAATTTAGATTTCTATATAAATCTAATTTTAAATGAGATACGTAATTAATATATAAATCTTACTTCTTTTAATTGCATAACAAAGTTATATACATTATTTTTAATTAGTAGTTTATCATTATTCATCGTCACTTTTATTCGCTCATTATATTCAATATTCTGTACTTATTACTATTTTATAAATACATGAATTATAAACACTATTTTCCCTTTTTACACATCGAATTATTTTTGTCACGACTATAAAAACGACACTTGATGTCGCTATTTCCTCAACTAACAAACAATTTTATGCACATTAATCGATCGTTCACACCACAAAAAACTTCAAATTAATTTTTACACAGATCCTCGATGGCGGATGTTCCGTTTTAAATGCAACATTCGTTTTCGAATTAGTGACAAAACTACAAGTTAGACGATCGAACAATTTGTAGCCTTTGTTCGAACGACGTATAAAGGGGAATAAAGTTACGAAACGCTGGTGATCGAGTTGGCTGGAGGGATTTTTAATTAAATCGTGCAAACACGGGAAAATTATCGAGCAAACACGACGAAAATAAGCATAGAGTTTGAGCGGGAGGAGTGGATATATTGTTAGATGTAGGAACGGAAACGATTATGTTTTCCTTCTCGCACTTCTGGCGCGAATGGAAGTCACGTTTTCAATTGTACACCAATTGTAAGCTTACGGGTACATGTTTGCAACATATATATGTTTGTTTCCTGTTATACGCGAGAGAACTCCAATAATTTTTGGAAATTTCTTTCGATATCACATATATAAATGAACGGAAAAATATTGCAACAAATGTCCCCTAATGATTAGCTGTATTGTATAAAATTAATTAGGAAACGAAAAAGATTATCTACTATCGCGTAAAATTGACAATGAAAATTTTATATAATAATTTTCTATAGTATAATATGATAATTATACAGTTTAGTATACTAACATATAATAATTATATAATTTTGTAGTATAATATTATAATAATATTACTAGTAAACCTAATAAGTAATAAGTAAGCCTAATAAGATATAAGTAAACCTAATAAGATATGGTAATAAATAAAAAGTATAATAGCACGAAAATTTTGGAAAATAAGAAAATAAATATTCGAATACGTAATTTCGAGTTATTGCAACAAATGGAATAAAACTTCTTAATTAAATTGTATATATGCAGTTAGTGAAGTAGCTAGTGTCACTTAAATGAAACAATGATAATTGAAGGAGATTGAAAATCAATTGCAGAGACTTAGTGTAATAATAAGATATTAAAAGGATTGAAAGAATTGAAAATAAGTTTCAGTTAAAGCATTTATATAAATTTTGTGAAGTGTCTATTTTGTTTAAAATCCTATTTAGTAAAAATGAGTATAGAATTTGAATGACATATTGTATTGTAAATATAATCCTTGCTTCAAATTAGCAGAGCAACAGAGTATTCGTTTTTAGAAATAGAAATTAGCAGTAGAAAAATGTAAATAAAAATATTAACTTTTTAATTGGAATTACATTAACTATCCAATTAATTTGTGTACGATAGCACGTGACATTTAATTATACTTATTTGAGATATTTAATAATTACAGTTTTTCATTTAAATTTTTATTATTTTTCATTACAGTGAAATATATAAACGATTTTAATCGTTTTCACGCGTACACGTCACTGCAATATTTTTCAATTAAATATTTTTATCACGATATTCGTACTTTTCTATGCAACTTATATTTAAAAAATTTCACATTCTTGTTTATTTAAACGGATATTTTTCATGATCATGGCAAATAGTTATTATGCAAAAATAATATCAGATTTAAAAATTTTTTCGAATTTTATGCAATTATTTAAAGATATAGTATATTTTCAAATATACAGAGTGTTTCGTCTAAGTGAGTACAGTGAAATATCTCGAAATTGAAGCTACGAAAAAAATGTTTATACAAAAGCTGTTCAGTATGAAAAAGTGTCGTACGTAGTATTAACAATTATTTCATTCATATAATAGTGGAGGATATTTCAAAGTCAACTTGATTTTTTTAAATCATGCTATACATTTTCTTATCCGTATTACGACAGCTGGTTTCAATACAAATTCAATGATGATAGATATATCCATAATTTGATCCTGTTAAAATGAGAATTGTTATCAGAAATTTAAATTAAAAACATACGAGCATAGAATAACATATAGAATAATATATGGACAATTTAAAAGCCATTCAGTGTAAATCATTTTTCATTAAAAATGATTTGTGCTGTAGAAATATTTTTTCATTGTCAAAACACTTTAGTTATTAATGATACAGTTTAGTTGTAACATTGTATTGATTATGTACTAATCCCTTTCAAACTGAAAATTTTCCATAGCACAAATTGTTTCTAGTAAAGAGTGACTTACCTTCATAGAGCTTTACATTAACTTTATAATTTATTACAACATTTTATCAAATGAGCCGCACGAATAACTATATTCAATTTAAATTGCAATGAATAGCTGTGCGTTATTTTCATTTTCAATCTATTTATCACTTATGTTTACATCTATTATAATTTGTCAAATCTAAATTTCAATATTTACTATTTTCTCTATTAATGCTCACTAATTACAATGAAATATCAGCATACAAGACATAATATGGAGAGCTTATAATCTAATCAGTAAGTTATTTTTGATTAAGAACAATTTGAGCCTTTTTTTTACGAAAACATCAGTCAATAGAACAGCTTATATGGTTACTGTAACATAATTATTAGAATGAATACTTAAGGCTATTCGAAATATCATTAACATAATTTTACTATTTAAAATATTATTAAAAATAATAACTAAACTGCTTCACCGATTGATGGTTTTAATATTGGATAAAGGATACTTGCATGGTACAAGTAGTTTTTAATGAGAAGTCACTTACACTGATTAATTTCTAAGCCTTCCATGTATTAATAAATGTAATATAGCTCATTTTATGATTTACCTGCGGAATATTTCGCTTCGCAAATGGATTTAAAAAGTTAAGAAAATTCTAAGAGAAAGAACATTAACGTATTTGTCGTGCTTCGTACTTTTATCATAACTTTCCAATGAAGTATTTGTGGTCTTTTATTTAACACCAAATATTTGTGTTATCATCACGTAGTACACTTTTCCTTCTTTTTCGTTGCATTATATCAAAGAAATGATATATCAACCATGAAATAATGGTTGGAACACCAAATAATTTAAATAACCACCGTATGAGATACTAACCTTTCATGTTTCTTCTTTCATAGTTTCAGACATTTGTATTGTATGCAGGATACACCTAAATATCTTCTCGAATTGTAACGATGCAAAAAAAAAAATTTTTTTTCACTTAACATGAATGGTATCGAAAAGCCAATAACTGGTAAAAATATTTTTTTTCAGAGTTTTCAAGGTTATTCATATTTTTCCTCATACAACTATGTATCTTTTATTGTATCGTTTTATTATATCGGTAAAGAAATACATTCAGATATGTAAAGAACGTGACTCGAAATGACACTGATGTCAAAAAATTAAAAATCACCCTGTATAATCGCGACAGTGTACAAATTACGAGCTTTTAACAAAGAGTGTAAAAATATAATAAGTGTATAAATATAACGAAGAAAGTTTAAACTTTAAATTGAAACTTTGGTTAAGCACACGATAGTTATCATGACAAACATTTTAGTCTTTAATTTAACCTCTTGCTCTAGCTAACTGATTCGCGGACGACAACGAGTGACCGAACCGTGTGTACAATAATTCGTCACTTTCTTTTTCTTTTGAACTCGTCGGTATGATATCACTGGATAGAAATTATTGAGAAGTAATAAACTTATTATTTGTTTTGGGTTTAAATGTAGTTGAAACTGTGAAAATGTTGCAATTTGAGACAAAAATATCCTCGATGTGCGTGATACGTCATTCAAGCGCAAGAGATTAATACCAAATCTCTGGACATCCTATATAGAGGCGGTTCTGTGCACGTTCGTCTCCATTTCTTCTTCTTTACATCCTCGAGAATCTTGTTATCGATCGGTCAGCGAAATGGCGAGCATCGATCGGTACTTTTTCTTTCACCGGTATATACCACCACTCGCGGTTACCGTTCGACGGCGAATAACGCGGCCTTAACTGCCAGAGCCAAAGTGGAAGAAGAACCCGAGAGGAGCAAGTGTCGTCGAAGAAGGAAGTCGGAAACCTGTTCCTTTGTACGATCGCAGGAAGAAGTTCGCGATCGAAGAACGTCAATCGGCTGAAGTTGCCGCGCGGAAACTTTCCGGGAACTTTTACGGCCGGCGGGAGAAGCTGCGACCACTTGATGCGACCCAACCCAAAGTGGTTACACACTTTCAGCAAGCTATTATCGAAGAGTCGACGACATCGTCGTCGCGATTTCGAACCCGAAACCACGACACGTTTTCCCTCTCCTTATTGTGCTTTTTCTTTGACAATTATTTTTCGACCGGTCGTCGTTCGACGATGAACAGATTTCAAACGGATTGTTTTGCACTTTCAGCTTCGAATACTTTCGACTCTGAACAATTTCACTCGACTTCAGAGTACTTGGATTAATTTTGAGAAGTGCTGGAATACTGGAACGAATTTCGAGATTGAAAACAGAAATTTACATTCTGGTACATTTAATCTCTTGCGCTGGCTAATTGGTTCGCGGACCATAACGAGTGACCAAACCGTATATAACAATTCGTCGCTTTCTTTTTCTTTTGAATTCGTCGATATGATATCACTGGATAGAAAAATAAACTTATCATTTGTTTCGCCTGGATTACAGTTAAATATACTTAAAACTGAGAAAATGTTGCAATTTGGGGCAAAAAATTCTCGACGTGCGTGGCATTCCAGCGCAAGATAGTTGAAGTAACGTTTGAGAATCGAGAAAGAGTATTTTTTATTGAAGAATTTGTGCTAATATTCAGTTTAAAACTGCGTTGTTGATTGGTAATTCGACTTTTCGAGTCGTAAAATAATATTTTTAGAAATTTTATTCTTTTTTTTGTTTTTCAAACGAAAGTTATTGATTTTCTGTGTTGATTGATAAGTAAAACTTTGGGTATTGTAATTATTATATATTATACATATATATACTGGCTTTTTGAACATTTACAGATATAATTTTTATATGTATATATGTATGTATGTATATAAATTTTTTAATATTAATCATTTTGTTTAACTTAACTTGTTATAATTATATAATAACGACTTTTTACAGCCGTTTTGTTAATTTATTCTTTGACTATATTTGAATAAACAATGATGTTATTCCCAATTCATTAAAAAATTTTGACTGAATAATTAGTTAATTTGCGATATTATAAAAATCTGTTATTTATAAGATAGAAATTGAACATAATATAAACAACAAGATATAATTAAAATATTACATTATCAGAGTTGTAAATAAATTGCAAATTTTTATGCATATATAGAAAATTTGAGAATAAAATATCTAAAAAAGTGTAGTATACATCAGAATATTTACTAGATGAAATAATTTATTATTTACATTTTATAATTGTAAATATCTAAAATTTAATCACAAGACAATCTTTTCTTTTTCTATTTCTTAAAACATAATTTTTTTTTATTTACTTATACATAGCCATTTAATTTATTGCATACTGTAAAATTAACGATTCTTATGATTTTATATTAAAATAAAATAGGGAATCAGTAATATTGTTAAAATAAAATTAAAAAAAAGCAATAATTTCGTTCGTTCCAAAATTTTTCATCAGGGAAAGATATGAAAATAATACAAAAAAAATGTTGTTAATTTTTTACATTGTATACACTAAAATATATAGTTTTAATATATTTTGAAGCACTCTACTGAATTTTCTCTTTCACTTCGTGGAATGGATCGTTTTATACATTCTGAAACTATGTGTGTTCCATTCGTACTTGCGATGCCAGAACTTGAAAAATGTGTTCGGACTATCCGCAATAAATCGTTTCTTATCCCCATAAATTCGCAACCCTCCTAAATCCTATCTGAATGAATTCGATATATGGAAGATGGTCGAGTTACAGCGTAATAAAATAAAACAGTGATGCAAGTTTCAGATGAACGAAATCTTAAACATGTGGATTATGTATGTGGTAATTATGGATGAATGCTAATTTGCAAACATGTAGGATTTGAAACTAAAATGTGAAAAACATTGAGAAAAAGTATGTTTTATTTTTCATAGGAAAATAAAATTTTATTTAAATGTTCTGCGTGAGTACATTAGAGATAGAAATAGAGATAACTTGTTAAAAATTAAATAATATGAAAATAATATAAAAAAATTAAATAATATAAAAATAATTTCTGTGATTTCATACCATAAATCGTAAACAGGATATTAACGTTCATGTTCGACATATTTCTCAGTGGGGAAACGTTTTTGAAAGATTTGAAAAAATGTCGAACAGTTTAAGATTAAGATTAGAGTAAAATATTTAATTAATAATTTGCTTAAATTATTAAATTATTAATGCAGATACGTATATAAATACTTATTTGAAAGAATCCATACTTTTCAAATTTGAAAAACATTTTTCAATGTTTTTATATATTGTGATAATTTTCGATGAAGAAAATCGTACCTAGCCGCTACGTAAAAACGCTTTTAGAATAAAATGAACGATGTATTCCGAAAAATAGAGGTTTCAATCTTTAAAATGAGTTTGGGTTTGTTGTTCTATGATTTTATAAAGTAGTAACAGTTTTAAATATTTAATCTTCGAATGCTAGTAGCAGTAACTATTTACTATATATATACTATGTAAATACATTAAAGGAATATATTTTTGAGCAATTTCAATTCTCCGACACAAATCCTAACTAACAAATTTTTTTTTAACGCCCTGCATTGTACAAACAAAATTAATACATCTAGTATAATTTCGAAAAAAATCTGCTTTCCTTTCGTCTCCATGTAAACAATTTTCCCCCGAATTATGGTTGATGCTTTCCATCATGAAAAGTGTATTATGTCGGTGTTTTTGGCGAGCGAAGTGTGCAGGTGACGTGTGTACATTGTAGGGAGACGGCTGAGATGAAAGTGAGGGCTGCTGCATACTCGTAGGGGGTGACCTGCCCTTAACAAGCGTAATTGGAGCAGGTGGTCGGCCGTGGCTGCGGTTTCCCTGCATATGTAACTACCCAAAGGTATTCTACCCTTCGGAGCGGCTAGCCACCCCTTGTTGCCCATCCGCCCCACTTCTCCATCTTTGCGATCTTTCGCGGCTCAACAAACCGAGCCACCGCCGTTCCATTGTGGAAATATCAAAAATGAATTACAGACATTGTAATTGTACCATTAGTTAAACCTTTGTAACGTTAAGTTACATACCTATATATTTGATCTCATCACTGTGTTGTGATTGTTTCATCAATACATATTACTATTACTATACATGCACGTATTACTAAAATACCTAATGATTTATTTAAATAATTAATATAATTTAATATAATATGTAATATAATAATATAATAATGTCATAATGTTATATGTAATGATAATAATGTTATTGTTAATATAATAGATTATTAATTGGAATAATTAACTATCTATTTACTTCTAAGTAACTAAAATTCTGGTTGCAGAGTTAATTCATTGCCACAAATGACGATCAGATAATTGACTAATAGATAACAATTTTAATGGAAAATTTGAATTTTGATATTTAAAGGAAAATTTGATACTTTTTGAAGAACTGTGTTCTTGCAAGAGAAGATAGCCTATCTTAATTCTTTAAAAAAGTGTGTTTTAAAATGTGTTTTGAGATTATTTCTAGACAAAAGCAAGCACATCAGTGGGTTGAAAATTAAAAAATTAATTTTTATATATAGTTCCACATACATTTAAAACCAATTAATATTCTATATATACATTGAATTCTTATATCAAGATCCTAAATTTTTTATTTTCTATACCTACTGTACTACTATTAAAATATTATATTTTATGATATTAAATATTATTACATTATTATACAATATAATATCATTATATTAAATATGATTGTAAATATTAGAATAATTGTTTATGGCAATTGAAACAAAAATATATAGCTGCAATTAACTATTACTCTTCTTTCTTGTAAGTAAAAGAATTTTTGTCTTATAAAGGATTAAATTGCATGTCATACAATATTTTCCGTAGCCACTATATTTATATCAAAATGAAATCACGTATTGTGTTACATGCAATGCACAATGTTATTCATATTTTTGAGTCTGAGACGAACTATTATTAAAAATTACATCGGATAGCATTTACAAAAATTTAGTTTCGACTAGATTCATCGCAATTAATATTCCACAAGTTTTAAACGCGTATTGGATTTGTTATCGTGAATGAAGGTAAACAGAATTACCTGATGTAGTAAAATTCAAAAAATAGGAGATAAAACGGAAGGCTGTTGACACAATTTTTATTAAAGTAGAATCCTGGTAGATAGACTTCAACATGATTTTAACAATCAGTTATAACTAAGTTGCAGATTCTTACGTATTTATGAGAAATTTAGATACAAATTAGTACAAAAAATAGAATGTAGATACATAATATCAAAGTATATAAAAATATACATATATAAATATATAAATATCATAAATACAATATCTATTCTATATTATAATATTTTATACAGTTTACATAATAGTATATTATTTGTATATTATATATTATTATTATACTATATGCTTCATATTACATAGTATTATGCATAATGTACAATATTGTACATTATATATTTTATATAATATTAGTATAGTTAATATTATAATATTTACTAGATAAAACAAACCTCTACCTAGATCCCACTATTTATATTCAATAGAATATAAATTTGCATACGAGTAGAAACTTCTGTCTTTGTTTTGAATAAAATAGTTATAAAATAAAATAGTAATAGTAAAAAAAATAAAATAGTAATAAAATAGTAATAGTAATAAAATAAAATTGATAAGAATAGGATAAACATCTAGAGAAAAATATGCTCAGTTTTATTTCCAAAATTATATATTAACCTGCAACGAAATACAAAATTTCGATGCTTAATTTTTTTATTTTTAAGTGTGAATTACGAAACACTGAATCGCGACGCATTTCGGTTCTCACATTCCTATCACACCGATTTATTTCTGTCCGAAACAAATTTTATCACAAAAATTTCAATAACACATTTGTGTGCATCGAGTTCAAATAAACGTTCAGTGCAAATCCGTGGTTGCTTTGATCATGATTGAGAAGGGAAAGGATGCATCCACTAGGGAATCGAACTTTGTTAATAAATGAATAATGTTGGATACAAACCCAACGAACAAAGCTCCGCTGTTTTCCATTCAATATTGTTACAAAGCTTTTCGTCAAGCTTTTTTTACAGCTTTACTGAGTTTGTCTGACAATGATTCAGTGTTGCTATAGAACTTTGTTATAGAACTTTCGAAATACTTGAAATGTTTGTTCTTAAATGAAGGATCTACAAGAAAAAAGGATATCAATTTTAAGAAATTTTAAGTTCATTGTTTTTTCGTATGCTTCTGTGTGTATTCTTTGTCAATAGTTATATGGCAATGCGAATAAAAATATTTTAAATTTCTTTTTTATATATAGAATAAAATTCATACAGTGATTCAAAAAGGTATTGGCATATCTAACTTTTTGGTGATTTATAAAAACGAATGATACATTAGCAAAATTTGATTTCAGAAATAGTTCACGGCATACAAAGATAATCTGCACAGTAGCAATTTCCAACAATCAGTTATACAATAACAATACAAGTTATATATTGTATAATGTTAAATTTCTTAATAATAATGTAAAAATTTTTAAAGAATTAAAAAGATGTGAAAATTTAACAAATAACCAAAGCTAACGACGACTGATTCGCTTAGTTGACTGATTTTAATTGACTAACATGATCATTGAATTGACTAATTATGAATCCCAGACTGCATCGACTGCTTACTAATTGAATTGACTGACTGAACTGAGTGACCATCGACTTCACTGCTGACTGACAATGAGTATGACTCTGCGTGACTAATTGATTGATTGAGTGATCTCTGACTACATTGATTTACCTCTGACTAACTAAGTTGATTGACTGAACTGATGAATAATGATTTCTCACTACTGTATTAATTGATTGAATTGAGTGACTATTGACTATATTAACTGCTAACTAAGTTGATTCATTGAACTGATGAATGATTTCTCACTACTGAATTGATTGATTGAATTGAGTGACCCTGGTCTTCACTGTCGAATGCTAACTGACTGACAATGAGTGACTAGCTCAGTACTAATTTTATTGAGTGACTATTGATCCCTGACTACTTATTAACTGAGTTACAAGTTTGATACAATTTTAGTTTATAACATTTGCTATTGTGCTAAAAAAAATCTTCATACTCGACATTAACTGACATTAACATTTATGGGGGAGTTCTAAATTTAGTTCTAAATTTTCTAAACTATCTAGGATGTATAAAAATCTCTAATTTGATCAACTAATTTTAAAGTACATGTCACAAATAGTATGTGATATACCGTTGACCTTCACAAATTTAAGAAATCAATTAGACTTATAAATTGTTGCTTTCCTACTTAGAATAATTATACAGAGTGTCCCAGCATCGGTTGTACAACCGAGGAGGCTTCTACATGAAAAAACAAATCGAAAATAAAGAATAAAATTTTTTCATTTGAGGCTTTTTTATCGAGAAAATCGATTTTGAATATTTACCGAGTACTTAACTATGGCTTAGATGGAGAGATCTCGATACAAGTCATATGTCACTTATAAATAATTTAAATGGAACTGGATACTTAAGGTTTTTACGTGAAGACTTATCCAATTTGTTAGAAAATGTACTTTTAGCTATTAGAAAAAATTTATTAAATGAACGACACGAAGTTTGGATTGGCCGTGGTGGTCTAATAAACTGGCCACTAAGATCCCCAGATTTGACATCCCTTGATTTTTATCTATGGGGTCATGTTAAATCAAGTGTATGAGGAGAAAATTACAAGCCTTTCTCAATTAAAATGCGAGGATCGTTTTGGTATTTGAAGAATTAACAGTACAAAATACATTAGAATGCGTTCATACAAATCTAATTCGGAGAGTACAGCTGTATGCAGCACAATAGGCAGTATTTTCAACAATTTTTGTAGTAATAAAGTATGTTAGTAACTAAATTACATGTCTTATTTTCATTTAAATTCGCTCTAAATCCATAGGTAGAGATGAGTAATACAGCACATTATGTTGATACTAATGATATTAATGATATTTATAAATGACATATGACTTGTATCGAGATCCATCCATCTAAGCCATAGTTAAATTTACACGCGTACTCAGTAAATATTCAAAATCGATTTTCTTTAAAACGAAGCCTCAAATGAAAAAATGTTATTCTTTATTTTCGATTTGTTTCTTCATGTAGAATCACCTTCTCCTTGGTTGTTCATTGGAACCACCAATGCTCGGACATCCTGTATATTTGGAATTTGACAAACAAATGACTTTTAAAGACCAAATCATGTTATTGCATAGTTTATAGATAAGCTGGGATATTAATTCAAAATTGGATAGTATAGTATATGCGTAAAGCCAGAAGCCAAAGGAAAGGTAAACGTGGCGACCAATGGTACACGATCATTGGAAACCACAAGGTAAGCTGTCGTGAATGAACCAATGTATGGTTAACACCGGCGGACACACCAAGGAAAGCATAAATGAATCAATTCCACACGATTATTGAAAGCCACTTGGGTTAGGATGGTGGACCTCATAACTTCCTATCAGATGGTACACCTTGAGTGACAAAAGTACTTCGTTGTAGAATCCGCTAATTCAACAAGTAATTTTGAAATGAATTGTACATTTACTATTCCCTATAATCGCCTTTCTAAATTCGTAAAGCAACAGTAAAGCGTTTGCGGCACTATCATAGATATTATGAACACTGAGTTTTTAGCAATAGAACACATCGTCACGACAACTTGCAATGTCTTACAATCACGACCACATGGCATACTGGAGGTAGGTTATGAAAATCAGAAGATCGACTAATAACCAATCACGTACACGGACGATGCCGAAATAAATCGATTAATCACAACCAGATTTTTCGTTCAACCGAACATTAGTTTCGTGCTTATGCACTTTAATATGTATAATAAAGTAACGGCGCGAAAGTGCGGTCAGAGGAATCGCATCACTGTTTGGCCCTTCCTCTGTTCCGTGAAACCGAACAAGTTGTATAAAATTTAACAAATTAACTCTCATTCCTCCTTCAGTTTACTAATCAATTTAATTTATCCCTTGGTATCAGGAAATGTCACGAATTTTTTGTTCAGGAAATTGAGATTTTAGTATTTTAGTGTACTAGTAAAGGAATATACCAAATATAATACACTATCTTACGAAGATATTTTAGATATTTATAATAAATTTAATAGTTTTGTAATTCTAATTATTGAAAAGAAAAGGAAAATTGGACATTCTTCGTTCCTTCAAATCGATACAATGGTAGAAAATTAATACTTACAATGAAAAGATAAATTTAAATTGAATCTGCAAATTCTTTTGACAATAAATATAATAACTTTCTACATCGAATTGCATGCAAAATTCGTACGAACGTAAGTCAATTTCGTATCGCGATCTTATTTTCTTCAGTTTTATGTGATGACCATTACTTCAGTAATATGATGATCATTTGTTTGGACTTGTTATAATTATGTTTCAAAACTATATATGTGTATATATATATATATATATCTTCGAGAATATAATGTACCAAATAGTGCACCTAATACAGTAGAAGCCTGTCAAGAATTGAAAACGAATATTATTGCTAATTTTGTTATCAAAAATCTCAAATATATATGTTACCTGTATATAAAATAATATGATATTTTATAAGAAAAATATGTCAGAAATGAAACGAATAGATTTCGAATAGATTAAAATCCAATGTGAATATAAATCCTGAACTTACATAAAAATCTGTCGTCTAATGATAAATTATTCCTTGATCTTTAATGGATTAAATAGCTTTCACTTGACAATAAAATGCATATGTCTAGAATAAACATTTAAATCTGTGAAAGTAGTAAATAATGAACTATGAATTTCAGGATGTTTCGTTTTAAACAAATATATTTTCCGATCTTGCACATTGAAACACCAGAGGGTAGTTCGTGCAGAGAAACGGCTGACACGTACATATGTATCGAACAATATTGCCAAAGTTGTTCCGAAGAGGAATTGAACTAGATCTTGCTGAATATCGGAGTAACGACTGAAACTGACTAAAACTTTCGATTGAAGCCCCGGAGCTTCAAATTTCAGCTCCTTATATCATACTCCAAATACTGAACGAAATTGATTATAGAATAAGCTGGAACGTGTTGTGATACGCTGCTAGGATATATCTCCAGATTGCACTCGTTCAATCCTTAGAGGACGTTAACCTAAAATTCACACGTCAACTTATTTTTCAGATCCTTCATCTTTCGTTTACCTTCAAACATTTTCTTTTTTGAACTTTCAACTAAATCTCTATTATTAGGAGAGATATTTTACGCAGATATATTAAATGAAATGACAATATTTGTATTTAATAACTTTTAATAACATTTGTTTGTAATTATTAAGAAATAATAACGATTATGTACGATATAACTCTTGTTCTGTTCAATTAAATATTTTGATTTCTCACTTGGCGAGATTATTCTTCACTTCTTTGAATAAATATTTTTCCTAAAGTTGCAATCTGTTTTATTATTTTTGGATTCACAAATTTTTTACAGTTTATCTTTTGAACTACATGATTTACCTTTTTTTTTTTTTTCATTTGATCTGTTAATCAATATAATGTTTGTTTTAAAAATTTTTTAAATTTAAAAATTAAAAAATTTTTTTTCAACTAATATTACAACATTTCTAACCAATTTGAACATCGTTAGACATTTATGTTTATCATGGTTATGAAAGAAAATTTCAAGGATTTGTTTCATTTTTTTTTTTCACTATTTCTTCCAACTAGATTATTTTATGAATTTTAAAAAAATTTATATTTATAATATTTGCTTAATTAATATTTGATTCAGATATTTTTCTTTTATCTCGAATAGCGCATAAATGCGGTCCATTCAGCAATAAGAATCTAATTTCTCGCAATTTTTGAAAGAAGAACTATTATATTATAATGTATGTTGCAGAGATAGATTGTCTTTATTAATAAATAAAATTTTAGAAATATATATAAATATATAACATGATATTAAAAATTAAAAAAATATTAAAATATATAGTAATTTGAAATAATAATTCGAGACAATTAACAGAGCAACGAAAACTATGTAAATCAGAGTGGATTTACTGTTCGAGAACTAACTATAATATATGCAGTTATTTTTCGTTCATATGTTGTCAATCTAATTGAAACACTGACTCAGTTGACAAAAGTTCTACAATTCCTATTACTGCATGGTGAATCTTCAAGTTTGTCGGATCTTTTCGATTTTAATAGACTGTATATGTTTAAACAAAATATTAGATACTAATACAAAGTGACACTACTCGAAAAAATATATTTTTCAGGAGAAACGAAAACTTAATTTTGAATAGCATTAGATATCATTTCGTTAATTAAAGAAACAATGCAATGTAAAGTAATACACTTTCCATCGACGATAGTTACGACAAAATTTATAACAAGAGATATTTACAAGATACAACGTATTATCACATAAATCGAGAAGAGTAAAATTCTTTTCTACTGGCCAAATTATGAAGATCAATGAATTTTCAAAATCGATCGATGACTATCTCTGCAACAGTCTTATAATGCAAAATTTTTAATCAGTCAATAAATCAGAAATTTCAATAGGAAATTTTCATTAAAGAAAGCAAGATTATTTTCATCTATGAAAGTACATAAAAAGGAAACTCAGTTGGTGAGAAAAAATGAAAAGAGGGAGCTTTCAATATTTGCTCTAAGAAACTAAGAATACATCACGCCATAAGAGATTTTGAAACGTGAAATTTACATTCGAACAAAGCAGATTCAGCGAAGAAATTCACGAGTGCCCGTAATTCTTTTTCTTCAAACAACTTTTCTAGCCAAGATCCAGTTGTTACTAGATGATACCAAGGAAGGATGCACTGCAATCTATTTGTTTTCGAACGAAGAAAAAGAGAGATGAAAGTTCATACAAATCTATTTCTAAATTTTCTTCCATTCTGTTGTTCTACTCTCGCCAAGCGATTGCTCGAATACAATCAAATAACCGAACGGAACTTGGAAGATAGATACATCCACGATTGATTCTCTTGAAACTGTTCCGTGCGATGGAGAACGATCGTAGTCGACGAGAACAGTTTCACGAAACGTAGTTTCCAGGTGACACGCTCGAGTCACGTGTTTTCCCCAGGTGGTTGCACACCTGTCGGAAAGGTCTCGACGGTGCAAACGAGTCGAGGAAACTCCTTAACGGAGCCCGGACAGAAGCAATTAGACTCGACTCTGTCCAGAGGAACCTGGAAGTGATCTCGCGGTGACTTCGTATTCAGCGTGACCCAGCAGCGAGTCCCACCCACTCGCGACCGTTAGTACGCGACGAGGAGGAGGGAGACTCTAGACGGCGAGGCTCGATAATGTCTGGGAAAGTGAGTGGGTAATTTGATTGCACCCCGAGATACCGGAACAGGAAGCTGATGGAGTTTCGAAGCAAGCTCCGCTCCACTCCGTCATCCCCGCCCGCCCTATCTCTTTCTGCTTGTCTTCTTGCCGCTTCTTGCTGCTCGTCTTTCACCGAGCACTGTCAGTCACCGTTAACTTTAAATCAACTTTCTCGCGTTGATAAACGCGCCGCGCGTCCCGTAAAAATCGTTAAACCACCGACGAAATCGCGGTAGACTCACGGCGGCCGGAAGTGCTCCCGGATGAGAGGCGAGAGTGATAAGAGGATAGTTTCGTGGCTTTGACGAAATCGTTAAGTGATTGCCAGTTTTACCTTTCGTTACCAGTCTGCAACGAGTTCCGCGAGTTTCAGAGGAGGAGCTATCAAGATCATAAAGATCTCTGAGAATTTTAATCACCGTGATAGAAGAAACGTGAAAAGAAAAGGAAGTGATTCCTTGTCGTTGAATCGTTGCTTCTGTCTTATATTAAATATCATATTTATATTATATGATATAATGTAACATTATATTTATTATATGATATAATGTAACATTATTTATTGATGAATAATCTACAATTAGTAATTATAACTGTTTATGCAGTAAAATCGTCTGTGTACATGTAATTCGGTTGCAACAACACGCATAGTACCTATATTTATTGTTTGTCTGTTTATTATTACAACAGTATTACGTTCATACTCTTCGATCATTTCCAGTGTCATGAAGAAAGAGGGAATATATTCTTGTTGGTTTCGAAAATTTTATATGTTGACATGATTTAACTTCTCATTGAGCAATCTAAAGATATTAAGGTAATTAGGGTTGTTTTTTCTCATTTACATGCTTTAAATATTTGTGTAGAAATATGTTTATATAATGATATTTTTGCAGAGTAGAATTGAGATTGATAGAGTGTGCATTCCTGATATGCAAAGTGGATCCAATGTATATTATATATGAAGTTTGCTTATATAAGATGCAACGAAGATACTTCCAATTAAAATTAATTAATTATTATTTGTTACACAAATTTGGAGCAATCTTTTAATATTCTCTGTATCAATTAAATTTTTTGTCCTTTATATATATAGTTAAATTATGATTGAAACAACATACATATTTCAACTAATGAAAAGTTATTAATCAAAATATTTAAACATGTATCAACTTATTTCGCAGTTGACTATAAAACTTCATGAAATAATTTTAATTTGTTTTTGCTTTTTTATGCAAAGAGGAAGGGTCAAACACTATTTTAACATATTTTTAAATTATTTTTAACATATTTCTAGGTAAGAAACTGAAGAACGTACCAACTTATCTCGATTTTTGAAATTGATTTGTTGTTTTTAATTTTTAATATTTTAGAATTATAAGTTTTTTTTATGGGTTTCACAGAATAACTTACTTAATAAATTAAGATCACCTCTATCATGATTTTCGATACTAAATTAATAAATCTTAAATTACATAAATTTAATTTTGCGAATGAAAATCGTTGATACTAAAAGGATAAAATAGTGAAGATCAATTTTCTCATTGATACTAACAATAAGAGAATAAAACAGTATGGAGAATAAAATCTTTTTCACCTTCACTTCGATACTATATCAAAATAATTTATATTAAGATGATTCATATCGAAGAAATGCTATAAAATTCATTTTTCACTTTATTAACGCCGTGTTTCATTATCGCCAACAATCCGATGCATCTCTCTTTCAATCCAATCTGATATCAAAATTGGGCACTAATCGTTTATTTTGTAATCATCATTAATAAAATCATTAATCAAGTAGTTATTGTTGAAATAAATTAGTAATCTTGATTAACTTTTGTAATTTATAATCATCGATCATTAATTCTATTACTATTTGTAGTGTATTATTTCTTCACATTGCTATAACATGTTCAAACGTGTTAATCTCCTAGGGCTGCTGTACTATTCAATAGAACTAAATGTTGTTATTGGAAGCTGTTTACAATTCATTCAATAGACCGAAATTAGAGAAAATATCTACAGTGTATTCTTTGTTGCATAATAATTTCTGTATTGTTGAATTTACAATAATTTGTCTCAATTATATTTTTAATACAAAAATCAATGTATCATAATGAAGAATCTCAAAATTTCGATTATTCGGCAAGTTTATTATTAAAATCCATCTTCATCGAGTTATACGAAAAATTGTGCCAATAACGAATCAAGAATTGTACAGATAAGACTTTCGATTAAAGTCGATGGAAAATTTATTGAAGATTAAAATTGAAGATTAGGATCGTGTACATTGCAAAACAATGTATATAATAATTATGTAGTTCTACAAAATTATTAGTACACCATGTTGAAAACAGAAGTAAACTAACTATTGATACAATCATAATCGAAAGTGTAATAATTTTTACGATTAATGATTATTAAACTTGTCATTACCTCCGATTACAATAATTTTGTTTATTTTCATTATTCATTAATCAGTGATTACTGAATATTATGAATGATTATTTGATGATTAATTCATATCCACATTAATCACAATTGTTTCATATTAATGATTCCATATTAATTCCATATTAATCACAATTGTTCCATATTAATGATTCCATATTAATTCGATATTAATCACAATTGTTCATCATTAATTAGATTACGTTTTGCTCAACTTTGGTGATAATTTATTATTAGAAAATGTACAAGTGTACAAATGTACAAACTGCACAGTTTGCACATAATATGCAAACGTTGTTCAAATTGTTTTATTAACCAAAGTACAGTTCTTCCTACAATAATCGGATCATTGAGTTTCAAGAGTTTAAAATTTTCAATATCTTACAAGATTTTTAAATTTCTAGTTACAAATTTAATAATAAATTTATATACTATACTTATACTATATATAATGTGACTAAAGATTAAACTAAAATAGTTGTCTTCTCAAGTATGACGTAAAATTTTTTGAAATTTCGCCATAAAGTCACAGATAGATTTCCCAAAATTTATCTTCTTTTCTGAACTTGGAATGAGAATTATTATGAATGTACAAACACTTCATAGACTGAATATTATTTTACAAATGTAATATCAAACTTGATTATTAAATGATTGTTAAATTAATCATATCCTAATTCCATATTCATAATTATAATACTGTTAATCATTCGTCAGATTATGTTTTGCCCAACTCTGGTCCGACACGTTTCGAAACCGTGGAACCTTTGCGAATCGACGTGAAACTACGAAAAGCGCAATCGTAACAGCGAATCCTTTCAAACTCCTTGTCTACTTGGCCGATAATTTATAGCGCAGATCTACTCTTTGATCCTTTGAACCTTCTCGGTCCATCGATTCGCCATCCATTTCCATCGTCTGCGAATCGCGTGCACGCGCATTCGGCAAAATGAGGAAAAGGGTGGAAACGTCTGCTCGTCACCAATGCTTGGAAACCGCATTTTCGTGGCCAAAATTATACTGTTCACAAAAATTACGGGATATTTCAAAATGAATATGAAGCGATATTTTTTATTAACCTTTTGCGCTGGACGTACCACGCACGTCGAGAATTTGTTTGTCTCAAATTGCAACATTTTCTCAGTTTTAAGTATATTTAAATGTAACCGAGGCAAAACAAGTTTATTCTTAATAATTTCTATCCAGGGATATCATATCGACGAGTCCAAAAGAAAAAGAAAGCGATGAATTATTGTATATGGTTCGGTCACTCGTTATGGTCCGCGAACCAGTTGCCAGCGCAAGGGATTAAATAAAAACTTTCTTTGACTTGTCGTAATGTTCTTGTTTAATAAAAAAAAAAAAAATTCGTATGTTTCTTTTTTTATCGTTTCATATTCATTTTGAAATATCACCTAATTTTTGTGAGCAGTATATTTTAGCGTTACTTCAAAATTTAAGATCGTAATACGGTAAGTCGTTGAATTTGTCTTGACATCAACTGTAACGTTGTAAAATCAAAAATATATAACATTTAAAAAATACAGATAACTTTTTTTCTTTTGTTTAAAAACAAAATTTTTTTTAAAATTCATAGAAGACTGAACGTTGATTAATTTTCATTTCAAATAATTTTTCATCAGGTCATCGGAAATGATTGAAACACTGTGATAATGGTGCTCACTGTGATGTAAAAAAGACGTACATATTTTTCAACGTAATATAAATAATACTGCCAATGTGTAATCATCTTCATTATTGAATATCAAATATCACTTGCTTTTACTTCTTCAAATCCGTGTCTTTAAAGGTTGCAAGAGGTTGTACTTAAAATTTTCTCTTCTTAACAATTGTTTAAAGTTTCATGTAACACAAGTCTGATGTCAATCACTCTTAATCATTTTTCAAAGTTCGAATTGCCAAAAGCTGTATTCTGCTTGTACATGGATCAAAACACATCTTGAATAAAATTAAATAATCGAAACATGCTTATTGACGTATATAAAACAATAATTTGAACCCTTTATTTCCTGTTCCGTAATTAGTAATTAAAAGACTTTGATTTTCAGAATTTTGAGTTCAACACGTTGTGCTCGTTCGCATAATTATCCGAAATGACTAATATTTTGAATTCCAGAGTTTTAAAGGGTTCCTTAACCCCTTGCCTTACGATTTTCTTTTCAATTTTCAAAGGAGTAAGCATCATTTATTGAAACTATCAAATTAATTTAGGGTATTCAAAATATCGAAACGTTATATGTAATTTTTATTTATCAATGTTTAGGTCAATGAAATTAAATTTCAAATCTGATTTGAAATTTCGTAGGTTTGCAGTTTAAAATCGAAACCTTAACTTGTACCACGAGTATGACTCGATATTATAAGTCAAGGGGTTAAATTTCATAGAAAAGGAAATTTCATCGAAAAATGGATTTTTGGCGGTTTTTTCAAACTATTGCGCGATGGAACGAATACAAAGGCAAACGGACTCTCGTAGTCTCGCGCCAGAGAGAACCGATTCTCTTCGCCGCTCAAACGATCTCCTCCTCACGGCGGAATTCTTCGTAAACACTTAAGAACTTCGCGTTCCGAACTGTTTGCCCGCAACTGGTCGGCCACGCGGTAAAATTCCCGTGGATTTCGTGGCTAATATACCGCGTTCGAGCCGCGCGATTGCTTCTCGTTCCTCGCCGTTACCCACGGCCGATGTTTCGAACAGCTCTCCTGTCGCTTTCACCGAAGAAAGATGTTGCCCCTCGCTTCTGGCAACTTCGTGGAAATTGATCGCGCACCGAGTATAGAAGAAGGTACGGAGTTTCGTAGTTTTATGTAGCTTTCGATCGCACTGAATTTTTACGAAGTGCGTCAACTCTCAACTGTAATTAAACTTAACACGCTTTTTCAATAAAATGTTTGCCCCACGCGTAACAAACTTCTGCAGCATGTTTGAGGAAGGTCTTTATCTTTCTCAATTGCGAGAATATAAAAAGTACGTAATTTGTCAGTTATCTTGCAGCTGTCGTTTCTTTCAAAGATTGTTCTTTCGACGTTGTCGATGGTTTTTTTTTTCAAATAACTGTATATTTTTCTTTGTTGTATCGCGCAGCTTGTGAAAAGATATATCCAGACGCCGAATATGAAGATTAAACTTAAAATTGAATAGCTGGCTTACGAAAAAACTAATTCTTCACGATTCTTTAAGATCTCTCGTGACTGATTCTGTGATTCATAAATAAATAAATAATTCAGATGTATTTTATAATATGACTTTCAAACGATTTTGAGCTTCGAAACTCAAAGTTCGTAGCTGAAAATAATTCAAGTTTTACGAGAGACGTAAGCTATAGATGGAAAACATTTTGACAAGTTAAAATGAAATGTTAAACTACAGTAAATGATAAATGCCTTATAAATTTCATGATCAAGTCATTTGGATGTTTTTTTTACTAAAAAATATTAAAAACATAAAAATATTGTAGGAATGTTTGGTAAGCAACAGAAAGGATATGATTTAATTACAAAAGTAGTATTTATTTTTCACGACTACGCTATGACGTCACGCTCTTTTGTTTTTTCTAACGCTACGCTGTTCTGTCCTCCACTCCTCAAACGCACACGACAGTCTCTTCAAGACATACACACACACCACATTATCAGTTGCCCAAATTTCCCTACGAATTCTACATCCGTACCCGCCCAGAGGATACTGTCATCCAGACAATGACCTCCTACAATATAAAAAAAAAATATTATATATTAAAAATAACAATTAATATTATATATCATATATTAAAAAATATTAAAAACGTTAAAAATATAAAAAACATTTTCCTCGGATTTGCACGTGTTCGCGTCTTCTCAGCTATGAATTTTAAGTTTCAGAGTTTGCAAAAAAATGCGTAGTTATTGAAAAAAGAAACATCGACGGTCTCTGAAACTTCGGATTTTGTGTCATTCAAATTACATATAAAATATTTTTTGCGCCCTCCCAATTAAAAAAAGATATTTCGGGGTCACATTTAAATAAGATAGCTATACAAATATATAGCGTTTCATAGCTATACAAATATATATTTTTGACACTTTTCATAACGTGATACATCGCCAATCAGAAGTAATATTCTGTTTTAAGTATTGTGCCATCATTTTTTTGAAAATTAGTGCGTCGGTTTTGAATGTACGAAAATCCAAAGCAAACGATCACAATGTTACACAAAACTAGAGGAGATAAGATTGTGTAAAATTCGTGACTGTTTCTGAAGCGGACAGTACACTTTTCCATTTACTGATGCCTCAACAAGAAAACACCTTCGTTGAGAATTTTTTCTGCTAGACTTTCCGACACTTCTTTTACTGGATTTTAAAGGAATTTTTTCTGGTCTTTGACGAATTTTCCGCTGAATCCAAGAAACTTCTCTGTACTTTAAGAAATTTCTCAGAACTCTAGACCTGGCAACATTGAATTCTAAATTTTTTCTACAAATGAGGATCAATTCAGCGTGGAAATTTATGTTACTTGAATTGTACAACATTGACTGCCACGAGAGTTTGTTCGTTTGAAAGTTTTCAACAGTGTCATAATATGAAATTACGTATAATTATCAGAAATCGAAATAAATAATTATTTATTTATTTTTGAAAAAAATTTCTGTTCGTATTGATATATTTCATTTAAACAACAAAACTGTTCCTGTGGAATTTTTATGGAAAAAAAGTGGTATTCTAAATGGGATGACTATAATAATTTGTATCGTGTTATAAAAATTTAAGTTATTTAATTTGATTTTGTATTCTACATTTTCTCTGATAGGGACTTCAAGTAAAACGTAAATTTCTATGGCTTCGAATATCCAATGACACCAGTTAAAAATTTTAAATTCTCCTCATTGAATACATATTTTAGAATCTGCGTAATAAAAATTCCATGGAAAACAATTGTTTCGAGACATTTATTTAAAAAAGTTTCGTTACTAATGAGTATTAAACTATTCGTAACAGCAAAATATCATATTATTGAAGGTTGAAATTAAACCGTAAAGTTGAAATTAAACGCAATAACAGACTAATTAACCAACGCAGATGTTACATTACTTTATAAATATTTTATAAATGTTCAGTAACGCGTTATTAGCTTTCTAACTGATCGTTCCGAAGAGAAACACAAACAAGCTTTAAATTGCGAATTATCTACATAAATGTTACAAATAAATAACATATTCAGAATATGAACTTAACTGTATGAAATGTTTGTATTGAATAGCATCTGTTCAATATTTGTTCGAATAATTGAGAACTTTTTTAACATTAATGAACGAGTTAACTGTTCGTGGTAAAAAAATTTTTATTTTTATTTTTTTATTTTATTTTCAAAAATTTACTTTTGTCGTCTGCTCGTATTCAAAGTTACAATATGTGATTATGTATTATAATAATTATTATTATTGTGTAACGTGTAATTCTAATTATATATTTTTTTAATTTTATGATTTGAAATAGAACTTACTGAGAACATATCGATCCCTGATAATTATATCGTGATAATTATATCGTGATATTTCGAAGAAAATGTCATGGTGGCAATCGGTGATCGATTTATATTTTAGAATAATGAAAATAAAATACGTGTCTTTGAGAAAAAAATCTAAATAACGTAAACAATATAGGTAATAAAATGGCAAATGCGCGTATGATATTTTTATAAAAATGAAATACTCCGTTTCGCAGGCAAAACGTATAAATTTCGCATGGCACTTAACACGCAACCATTGTACATTCTACAATCTCGTAGAAGATAATTACTCCTCTCTTTTATGTTCCACTGCCTTGCAAAAACGAAATTTAGACGCGTGACTACGTTTCATATTGTATAGTTGTATTTCAATTGAGAGCAACGAAATTACACACGTTGACTTGCATCACGAGTTCAATTACAGAATCTATTACATAGAACTGACGATAATAAAACTGTTTTATTGTTAACATATAACTCTTTATTCGTATCAAAGAAATGAGAAATAAATGGAATAGAATTGAATGCCTGTAATACAATAAAGAACGTAAATTTCTATTTACTTTTTTCGATCGAATGTCGTCAGTATATTCTATAGGTCAAAATAATATAAAATATAAAATATGAATGAAAACATTATTAAAAAGTTATGTATAGATCATGGATTTTGCATTTACAGGAAATTTTCTGAAATTGCACATAATATGAAAAAATTTATGAGGCATCTAAATAATAATATTTTCTATATTTTTTTATCAAGGTTTTTTACTGTGTTTTTTATCGTGTTCCCAAAAATAAGAGTTTACACAAAAATTCCTGTCATTTTGTCTTTGACTGTAAGTTTACATAACATTTTTATAAGTAGGATATATTGGGAAAACGGAGACACTCTGTGCATACAATTCTTAATATAACACATAATTATATGCATTTTAATATAATACTACTAACAGATATTAGATATAATTAATATACTTAATATAATAGATATACAGTTCTTACTCAGTTGCTATTTCTTCATCATTTTGTAGAATATTTTCGCGATGCGAACAAACTGAGGATAAAAATTAATTAACGTTTGTGGGAGTGAAAACACTTTTCTCGTATCGCATTTGTCTCCTTCGTCCCGTGGTCCGGGGGCAAGCAAGAAAAGAGTTGGAAAAATCGT
Organism: Melipona beecheii; assembly: GCA_032399605.1. NCBI lineage: Eukaryota > Metazoa > Arthropoda > Insecta > Hymenoptera > Apidae > Melipona > Melipona beecheii. Next base: position 359,496 of record JAUCMO010000064.1, read on the forward strand.
TGAAAGTTCGAAAGGAGGAGTAACTGAAAGAAAACACGGAGCATCTGTTCGACACGAGCCGTTTCTCCGATCGTTCGTCGCGTTTTTCTACCCGGTTTCGTGCGTTTGACAAATACGAATGCGAATTTTTCGCTTGATCGCTGGTCTCGCACGATATGCCGCCCTTAAATATTTCACCGTTAATGGGGATCCTTCCGAGACGGCGAAGCTTTTGTCTTCTTTGCGTTCGGCATCGTTTGCTCTCGCAACTATCCCTCCAACGATCAAAAATCTTTGTGAATACGAGTCTCCCCGTTTTCCCTTTATCTCCCTCGTGTCTATGAATCTTTCTACGTTCGAATTGGCTGTTTGTCTCAATGGTTTCCCGTGTCTACAAACCGAATGAAAAGCGTTTGTTTAATATTTAGATTCTTGTATGAAGAAAGAAATTCTTTTTAGATTCTTTTTTTATAATATGTAAATGAACGAATTTTTTTCGACAATAGGATTTGTCTTATACAGAGCATAGCTTTTGGTATAATTGATAATTTCTGTGATATACACTATCGCGCATAAGTAATTTCATGAAAAGGTTGATATTTTATCATTGAAAGTGATTTTAGCGGGGGTAACCCAGAAAACCTCATCAGGTGCAACGCTAATGCAACGAAAATTAGCGATTGGTTGATTTGGGTCACGTGATTCATGAGAGTGCGTGAAGTAGATCTCGAGTAGGAGTGGCGTTGTCTTGTATGATCGCGCCTGTAATTTGTTTTGTATCGATTCAAATGTTTGCATATCAATAAAATCATCTTCATGGCAAAAAAGTCATCTTCATTTCTTAGTCAGAACAATTGTTTCTAGGCCTTTCAGTCAGACGAATCGTACTGGGGTACAAGTCATGCAGTTTTTTGTTCTGTCAATGAATGCTTCTCTATTATTGGTTAATACTACATTTTACTACAAGATTACTGAGATTAAATGCTTTGCTAATTTTAATTTGAAACAAGGAATATATCTGTTACTCATTTTAAATAACTGACATTTGGGCAAATTTATTTGAATTTTTTTGAATGTAGTTAAAGACATATTTTAGTTTCTAGTATCTCAATTGAACAGACACACCTAAGGTCGCTTCAATAACTTGTGTCTCTTGCATAATTAATTTTTAATCATCTTTTCTTAATACATTTGTATTTATACTAATCGATATTAATTATTCGATTCCGTTAACATATTGTTAACTTGTGTTTTCATACCGAGACATCGTTGATCGGTCACGAGTTAACTCGTGTTTGCACTTGCATTAGCTATTTTAATTTTGACTCTCGAGGTAATATCAGGATATTGTGATATCTTCCTTCGTCGTGTTCAACTGTGTTCACTTTATTTTAAAAAGAATTACTTTTTTGTTATTTAGGATTTTATTGCAGTTTTAATGTTAGTAAACATTAGTGTTAGTAATGAGAAAATAAGTTCCTTTATCCATAGTGTTTTTATCAAAATTAAATTCTGTCGAAAATAAGTAAGTAACCGAATATTCACATAGACACGTATATTACACGAGGATGATTCAATAATTATTCGTAATAAACTAATATTTTTTGTAGCATAAAATGTTTATGCATCAGCATTTGTTGATTTTCATTCATTACATTTGTACTGGTTTTAACAAATTAACTCAATTCTTTTGTTTCTTTTGTTTATCATGATAATTACGTTTGCACCAGAAAAATGCAGCATAGTGTAGTTACTTTAATTTTACGATCTGAACGGTTGTGTAACAACAATGTTCATCTGATACGTATGATTAACAAGTTTAAAATTTATTATTAACAAAATAAATATAATTATAATAATGATTAAAATAAATAATTAATCTTTAATATAATTTTTTATAGGTATAAATTTATTCAAGTTATACCTATAAAAAGAAATAATTAATAACTTACAAGATTAATTTTATATTTTAAACTGTACAACTAAATGTACAATTAAATGTATTAAATAATTATATAACTATGTTATATCAGAATTAAAGAAAGCAGTACATCTAGAAAACACTTTTCTTTTTAAAGGTACAAAAAAGATATAAGAAATTTTATGCATAAATAGACCAGATGTATCGACAAGCAGGAAGATTATTAAAAAGTAATGTTGTTATAAAAATTCCATTAAATCACCATCGCAACAAATAATTTCATGCTACGACGACTAATGGTACGTTATCGTCCGTATCTGTCCGTAATTAAATTTCCATACCGAGGCGAGAGAACCGTCTATATCCGATTTCCTTTCGAAACATTTCACTCTGTGCACGTTCAATTTGTCAGAAAGGGAAACAAGTAATTACGCATTAAAACAAGTCGTGAAGTGGAAGAAATTGGGAGAAGGGGCGAGAGAGAAATCGCAACGCGTTTGTTTCGCGCTGAGATTTTATGTTCAATTATTCTTATCACCGTTGCAGCCGAGAAGGACGAGGGTAGTTTCCGCAGTGTGTCAGAAACAAATGGCGGCAGGCGTTCTTAAAGCTCGTTACCAGTTCGAGCCAGTTAATTTGTTATTTTCGCTTTGTTTCTTTCTAGCCTTCCACTCATACGTACACATTCGTCTCGGTGCCGAAGTCCTTCTCGAGTCTCCAACTAGAGACCACAACCTTTTGCCTTATGAGATCCTCTTTTGATGATTTGGACTCTTGCCAAAATTGCAACATGTCGAATTGTTATTTTAGATACAAACGCAGATTACGTAGAAACGTTCTGTAACATATAATTTTTAATTTTTATTTATTAACTTTTCTTGTAACATCAAGTTATATTATAAGTTATGGCTTCGACTTGAAAGACAATTCGAATTTTTGTACGTCGAACGTGAATGAGCAGAAATTCTACATAACGTTTCGATATTTTACATCTGAAATAATTACAATTACAATAATTAATTCAAAGAAAATTGCGAGACAGGAAGTGTTACTGTTCGATTTAAAATTCAAATAAAAATTTCATAGGATTATATATATTTACGGTTGTAAGAAAAAAGTTAATAGTTCAGTCATCCCTTTTAACTAGAGTCGTTACGATGTTCAATGAACATTTTGTTCGAGTTGTTTTTATTTTTGTGCTATTTCTATACTGTTTTTAACATCAGACTATTTATATATTATATTATTTTTGTTATTTCTTTCTGATGTCTGCAATATTCAGTCACCTGTTTTCAAAATTAAGGGAACATTTACGAACATTTCAAACGAAAAAATGAAATCTGCATCGAGGAAACAATTTCGAGAAATTTACAAAAACTGGTGCAGCATTGCTGGAAATGTATTGTAAGAGATGATAATTACTATATGAAAAAATAACTACGTAATTTTAAAAACAAAGAACAAAACTTCTTCAACACAGAAAAACATCACAGAACGTAAATTACTTTTATTGTTGTTTCATAAGAGTGTGTCCTTCGGTTCAAGGCTAAACTTCCTACTAAATTGAAAATTCCAAAAATAATTTCAAAGCTCCTTAATGACTCTAGCCGAAAAACAAAATCTATTCACTGGCGGGTGAATTTTTTCGTAAATCCGTTTTCAGAAACTCCGTGACCACGCAAATTAAAACGCACTTTATTGATTTCTACTTAGCGCGATTCATAAATTAAAAGTCGTAAATACACGGTTTGCCTGGCGGAAGATGGGGAACCCGATAGGCGGACGATTTAGAAGACCGGACGCCAAAGCTTTCGCAAGCTTTTATTCATCGAGTATTCACGAGATTTAACAACGCTGAGGATTTGAATTGCACATTGTATGCGCACCTTTATTCTGAAGAGAGAAAAAGGAAAAAATTGATTAAGTGTACGTGTTTCGCCAGACTGATAAGTGTGAAGACCAAGCTGGTTAAAACGCAGCGCACGTGGAAAATATGTAAAACGTTGTGTTCTTTCGCTTTATAAATTTCATTATGCAGGATTCATTAAATCAAAGGCTTCTTTGAAAGCGACGAGTGACAGAGACCGTGAGTCGCAATTAACAGCTAATAAATCGAAGTTAATGAAGGTGAAATCGTAGAACGTTCCTTGAGAAAAGCGTTTTAATGTCATTTCGTTGCATCTTAATGAATCTTGAAACTACCAGCTGTAAAGAGAGCTAATTAGCTCTGGCGTAACGATCGTTTCGTAGAACGTGTACATAACTCGTATTGGATGATCGAAATAATCGCAGTGTAATTTCTTCACTGCGAGGAAAGATATTTCGTTATGAATGTACATAATTATACTGTTTTGTTATATTTGCGTGCAAAGTTTAATATATTTAGTATCGACGAGAAGAATGATTCTAAAATGAAAAGTCAAGCTGATGGCTTAAAAACAAAATTTTATTAGATAAAAAATTTCATTTTAAATCATAATTGCAAAGTTGGAACAGAAACGTAGAAATAAATAAAGAGCCACTATGTTTGAAAGGATAAATAAATAATAATTGCAGGATATACAGCATCTGACAAGTGAAGACTTGTTATTGTTATCAGTGAAATTGTTATCGTTGTTTGATATTAAAAGAATTAGGATCTAAAATTCTCATAATTGTGAAAAATTGTATTTTTTTTTCTTTTTTTTTTTTTTTGTATCTAAGCATATTTGTGTCGTTGAAATTGCATTTAATTCTTTTCTTGCAGAAAACTGACTCCTCAGCTAAATTTGCAAAGCTGAGAAGTAGTTTCTGTAGTAAGGTAAATTTCTAGTTGTTAATTAGGTAATGTTTTTGAATGATTAGATGATCTTTCACGAGGAAAGTTTATTTTTCATAATGCGTGTTATATTATAGTTAAAATTTATAAATACATATATATACACATATTACTCTCAAATAATTACAATAATATTATTTGTATTAAATTTAATTATTTATATTATATTTTAGCAACATATATTTATTATTATATATACAATAATAAACATAATACATAATTTATTGATAGCAAATAATTAATTTTAATTAATTATATGTATGTAATAATATTATTTATTATTAATCTGAATTGTTTGACAAAATGCAGAATGTCAGCACAACTAAATTCTGAGTTATTGCAACGAACGTGGCATATCAGCAAAGTTGTTTCACTAAATATTGAGGTTTATTAATATAATGGATAATGTCGCTAATATTTTATAATTTCGGGAAAATTTATATTTTTGCGTATAAAATATGTATAAGATTTATATACATTTTTAGATTTAATAAATGAAATCGACTACAGTCTCAATAAAGTATCGAAATGTTTTATATAATATAACACGCATAATGTATTCTTCAAAAATTCCTACGACTGTCCAACTACATATAAATATCGTAGACTGATATAAATATAATGTAATCTTTATAAAATATTTCGAAATTGTTTCTTTTTTCTAGAAATAAAGGTCGTAGCAAACGAAAATTAAGATCAAAAGATTCAACTGATGAATAAAATAATATCAATTCGTATTTAATAAAAAAGTGGTGGTATAATCGAGGATTATAATAAAGTTTACAACATATGCAAATTTGATATATAATATATAAAATATTTATTATAAACTGACACATTTACAATAAAAATGTAATAGAAGCCGTAGCAAACCGAAATTAAAATTATTAAGAAATACCGTATATAAATAAATAATATTAATTATTATAGCGTAAGGAACAATGTAATACCATAAACTAAACTATACTGTACAATATGCACGATAAGCATTGAAATGAAGGTTAGATTTCGTACGAAGATCGACTTAAGGCTGGGTTATTAAGAATAGTCGCGGTGAACACAGGAAAAAATAATCGTTCCCTTAATGGCAGAAAAATAATTAAAACATCTTTAGGCTAGCCGCGGGCGGACGCGCCGGCAGGCCGTTTTAAAATTCATTCCTTTTAAGCGGAAAATTGGATTACCGAAAGCGGAGAATATCGTGAAGAGGTGACGAGATTAAGAAGTCGTTTCCGTGAAGGCAGCAAAAGGGTGAAAATCCGCCAGCTTAAATCTTACTCTTTAAGAGCGCCACGAACGAGTCACACTTTCTGCCGTTGCACTCCATTGTGGCTTAATCTTTCTTCGAGGTTCTTGGTACATGCATGCACGTCCTATTTAATTGTATAGCGTGTAACCAGTATTCTGGTGCACGCTTTCAACGTTTTAGAAAAAAGTAATGAAAAAGTTCAGAAAAAGAACATGTTCAGCAAAATAATAATAAAATTTAAAATAAACAGAATTCACGTTCAATAAAATTTAAAATGAAAATATTCATATTGATTAATTCAATTCAAAAAAGTAACAATCAGTGTATTTTTGATAGAATTGATATCATACTTTTGATAAATATAATAAAATGTCATCAAGATAAAATTGCTTTTTTAGATTTCAAATTCATTAGACTTTGAATCACGTTGGTACTTATGATAATCGATAATGAAGCGTGGCAGAAATCCTGTAAGAATTTTATTATAGTATTTTTGTTGCAATAGTATAGTGTATAATTATTACTCTGGTGTATGCTAAAAAATACAATAAGTTAATTATTAGTATATTATTAGTAAAATACAATAAGTTGATTATTAGTATATTATTTAATATTATATTTAATAGTATATTATTGACATATATTATCCATATTATTCATATACATATGTGTTTTATATTTATACTATTCTTAATAACCCAGCCTTAAGTCGATCTTCGTACGAAATCTAACCTTCATTTCAATGCTTATCGTGCATATTGTACAGTATAGTTTAGTTTATGGTATTACATTGTTCCTTACGCTATAATAATTAATATTATTTATTTATATTTATCTAAAAGTAATATCTAATTTGTGCATATTTATGTGCATTAAATTTTATCGAGAAAGATAGTAAAAATAGGACTATATGATATTTACACAAAGTGTTATTAAAATATTAATATAAATAGTGTTATTAATTTCTAATAATTGAAAAAGAGTTAAATAAATAAAAATGTTTACTGAAGATAGAATTCAAGTAGGTTGACACGTATGAAATGTCGTTGAATAACATTTTATTTATTTTTTAATTACAGCATCACTCTTTTTCTTCTAATATTCATGTAAATATAAATATAATATAATATAATATAAATAAAATTTATATCTAACACAAGTACGTATTAAACGTGAGACGAGTCACTGAAACAGAACATCAAAAACAGGGAAAATACTTGTTTCAAAATGTCAACATTGTTAGATACGTAGTTTAAATATTTTATTTACGCAATTAGCTGATTCCTCTTGTATTGAAATAATCGGTCATTCCGATAATCGAAATTCGTTCTGTTCGATAATTGACGTTTGGTTGATCAACGTTTTGCTCTAAAAAAGAGACTGCAAATAGAAAATGCAGGTGGAAATAATTACTTCAACTAAATATATAATTAGACTGTGAATGTTTACGTAAATTTTTGTATATTTTACTAAAGAAATGAAACCTAGAGAAAGGTAAATATTATAGTTAAACTGTGGATTTGTATGTATTTATAAGAAATCTCAAGGTACGAAAAAATGTATAAAATATTCAAAGTATAGTGCTTTCAAAGTATAACATTTTTAACGAAAATTTTCTACCGAAGCTATATTTTTTTAATTATAATCTGAACATTTGTATAGAAATATGCCATGCTTTGTATATTTTATGTATTTTTATATATTATGTGCACTGTATGCATTCTTTAAATTTTTCATAGATGCATAAAAATCATGTGTGATACACATGATGTTCAATATATTTGAAAAAACGTTTTTACGTTATTTTATAAAGTGTTAATTTTGTACAAATTATTACGTTACTATATACAATTAAATGTAACATTTATAAATTATTATAAAATAATCGTGTTTCTATTTCTCTAATCATTGGATTGAAAGTTGCAGTATATAAAATGTCCCATTCTGTCGTATCAATATTTTAAGTTTTTAAATATTTTATGTCTCTACTTTTAAATTTACAATTTCAAATGTAGATTTTCTTTTTTGTAAGGTTCAGTCTTCATTTGTTATATATGTTGCAATTATTTTATTTTGATTATTTATTTTAACATTGTCATCTTTTTACATCTGTCGTCTTCTTTTCTCAACCATTTTTTCAGCAAGAGAATATTTTCAAGTGAAAAAAGAATTTATTGACATCGGAACTCCAAATTTTTATAAAAATATATTAATAACAGAATATAATAAAAATGTTTCATCATTTAATTATATTTAATCATTTAAGGAACGTGTAATTAAATCAGTTAATGTAACTAAATAATAAATTAATAAACTTATAATTAATTAAAAATTGGTACCAAGGATCGTAATAGTAGTCACTTATTTCAATTAATAAAATTTAATATTAAAAAATGTTATGTCCGTTTAAAGTTACCATTAAAAGTTAAATGTTTCATATATCACAACCAGGAATTGAAATTAACAGATTCTTTTCACTTTTAACAAAACTTTGTTCGAACTGGTATAGAGAAATATCTGTTTTTGTGGAACTTTTAAAGAAAATGGTGTTACATTTAAGAAAACTTTTTGAATAACGTTTTATTATATCATGGAACAGATTAATAATAAAATCCGTGTGGAGGCATTTCAGAATATTTAATTAAAAAAAGCCACTTTTGTATTCGAGTAATATTCATTGAGTAGTATTCAGTGTCAGTAAAAATTTTTACTATTAATTATTAATAAATTTTATTAATAAATAATTTTTATTAAATTTTATTAATAAATAAAATGTCTGCTCCGACAATAAAATTTTTATTTCTTATATTGTTGTAAGTTCCATTCTATCTGAGACTTTTATTTTTATTTATCTGTTCTCATCGGGATTTGTGACATTTTTCGAAAAATTTCTACGATCCACGGGTTTTCTTACCGTCGTGTTTTCATCTTTTCACTTTCTCGATACCTGATATTTTCATAAAAACACACGAATTCACGGGAACAACCACAATATCCGTTCGCGAAAATTTGAATCTTCTAATGCCCCGTAAATCTTCCGTCGACGGCCTACGTGCTCCAAGAACGAGAGAACTTAATCTCCATTCGTCAAACATTCGCGGAACACACCGAAATGGATGAGGATTAAGAATAACCCTCGTCGTGCATCCATTTTAATCGTCTTCGACGCAGGCAGAACGCGACGAACATCAAATATTGATAGCACAATAACCCGACTGCTAGAGCCGTGATTCTTTGCATACCGGAGGGTTAACACCTCTCCTTTCCCAATCCCTCGTCGTAAATGTTGAATGCACGAGGCGTAAATCTTGGCGCCAGCGTTTCTCGCGTATTATGAGAGTAACGAAAGAGTCGGGTGAGAAGAAGGGGGTGTGAAGCACCGAAAAGAGCCACGTTTCGGCGCGAAGAACGCTTAGAATTCACGATGCACGTTTTACCCACTTTAGGTCGTGGGTGAATGGCTTATTCGCGTGCTCGAGAATTAATATTTACCACGAGACGTTGCGAGGCCGGCGTTTTCACTGTCTGGCGGTTAAGACCCGTTGATCTTTGTTCGGGCTGAAACTGCCGCTCGCGGTTTCCACCTCGCGAATAATTCGACGGTTTCCGGGAATCTGCTTGCCATCCTGCGTTTTCGCCAGTCTTCGCCCGCGACGAACAAAGCGCGCGTCAGCGTCTTGTCGTCTTTATCGTCTGTGTTTGAGCCGTTTGTTTCGAAAATGGCGTGGCAAGTCTTCAAGCACTTCACAGCGACGAAAGATCATGGCCATGTTTGTTGAACACGTCTGACGCGAAATTATTCGTGCCGAGAAAGCGGATACGGAATACAAGCAGATCTTCTCTAATGAGAAGTTGGCAAAACGCAAAAAACCTTCAAATATCTCGATTTTGAGACCAAGCGACTTGTGTCACTTATATATTCGTTCATACAGGGTGACCCAGTTTGGAAATATTATTTTTGCATTTTTCTGGTACAATCAGAAAGGAGTGATTCTATAATATTTCTCAGAATAATTCTAAAATAATAACTTTGCATAAAAAAATTAATTGGGGATAATATGAGCCTAAGTACATTTATCTTTAAATTAAGATATTTAACGGTTTGCGTTTTGATAAATTTAAAAATATTGGTAACTGATAACATGGTAGTATAATATTTTTGCTTATAATTTATATAACCCAATAAGTATGATAAACATTGTTTAGAAAATAACGTTTTTGATGATTATAAATGGACTTGAGCCACTTTCAAAATTAATGAAATAACTTTTTAATTTTTAAAAAGGCACGAGTTCCTTGAAAGAAATAAAATTCCCTTAATATTAAAAACTATCCAACTTTTATTCACTATTAAACAAATGTTACATTCAAATAATATTTCGTAATTTATAATTCATTCTTCCCCGATTTGCGTGAGGGATTTAGAAGAATTATGATACATCAGTGGTATAGTAATAATAAATCCATTATATCGTTGCATTATATGTAGCGTTGCGATTTTTGTACAGTGATGTCAATTCAATATTATTAAAGACGCGGTAGTAACTTCAGAGTTTTGAACAGTGTTATAATAGTTTTATAGAACATTTTATATGATTCTATTCTCAAAAATCGCATCCAACATATTTTTAATTTTACTCTTTCCCCATTAATATTTTTTAATCTTCTAAAAACTGCATTTTTTAGAGATTTAGTTGAAATGAAATCTTCTATATTTAATGTAATTATTATTATTTAAAAAATCACTATCTGAGCTAATCGAACACCACTATTTTAATAATAAAAAATGTAGCTCTTATCTCTTAAAATTTTATTGCATAATATACTCCATGTTACTTTGAAACTCTTAAAATGAAGCCACTTTCAAAATAAAAATTTTTATCATTCTTTAATCAGCCAATTTTCTGTCTACAAAATCTTAATGATTTATTAAGTATGTTAGTTACAATTTGCTTAAAAATGAAAAGATAACGTTGAAATGTACATATAAAAACAGCTAGCTTGACTTTTTTGGAAAATGGATTTTATGTCATTTTCGAAATAAACGGCTCATTTAATAATTCGATATAATATTTGTAGTAATATTGAATAATAACATTGACTAATATTTTCTCATATAAGATTTGTAAATTTGTCAAATACACTTCAATTCAACTAATTCGGATTAGATAGAAATGAATAATAAAGAAGAGTGTGAGAAAAATCCTGAAAAGTTGTATAATTTAGGGATGAAAATTATACGTTACACGTACAATTATGCTGTTTCAAGATCTTTCTTAATGTGAATTATGTTATAATTTTTTTAAAATATCTAGTCATTGTTTGAGTCGTTAATGTATTATGTACGTTTCTTGCAAAGAAACGTTTTTGCTTTTGTTTTTCAAAATTCAGACATCTCCAAAAGACAGACATCACAAATTTTTTTTGTAACTAACTCCTCTTGTTGCTTTAAAGATTAAAATTTTCTCTTTACAACAATTTCTTCAAACTTGCTGAAGAAAACGATTTTTCTTTCACTATTTTATCGAACTTTGATTAGAGTCAATTAACGAAATTTTAAGATTTCTTGAATTTTGTAGTTTGATCGTAATGTTCAAAGTTGAATAGAATGGCGAAAAAAATCATACAATAAAGTTTTTTCGTTAAAGGCTCGTTGTAAAAGAGAGATTTCAATCTTCACAACCAAGGTAAATCTAGTTATGAAAACAATTTTTCAACGATTGTACCGACCTTTGAATTTTCACCAATTTTTTGAGAACAAAAGTGTCTTTTTTATTTTTCATCATTTGCACGATATAAAAGCAACAATGGCTTGTTGTACGATTGCTTTTTTTCTTTTTACTGAATTTGAAATATCGTCAATTTTATCGTCGAATACATAAACAATTTCGTGAGTGGCTATAACTATATAAAATTGATACTTCTTGTATGAACACCAACATAAAATCACACATTTATTCATTCCCCACAGATTCACACAGAGTTTTAATATACTTCTTCTTCTTGATATTTGACCTTTTTCATTTTTGATTCGTACGAATCTAACAGTGGACATATTTATTTAACTTCTGTATTCTTTCTCTAACTACTGTACGTTTAGAAAATCAAATTTATAATTCAAAATTATTAAAGTTATCAATCCTGAAGTTCAATAATTTTGTCCTTCATATTTAAATATTTCTTTCCAATTTTCCACTTAATCTTCTCGCCAGTCTCTAGCCGATTTCTGTAAGCATCCCGAATCTCGGATGCTTACTTCTATAGATATACTCGTGCCTTCTTTACATAATACGTACGTATCTTTCCCATTTGTGTTCCATATTCTTTGCTTTCTGCTCCCAACCTCGAACATTTTATTTGAAACTTGATGCATTTCGCTTGTATTAGGTTGACCAGAAAATACTGTCGACCTTCTTTGCTATGAATAATCTTGTTGTCTTTATTACTTATTTGCTCGCAATGGAGGTTTTCAAATCTGCCATGATCTTGAAGATTGAAGTTTCCTTTTTGCAACTTTTTAAAACTTGTACGATTTTCTTTTCACGATTTCACTGAACTTTGAACGTTAGAGTTAAATGATAAAATGTTATTGTTATTTCTTGAATTTTTTGTTATTTTACTTCAATGTTTAAGGGTTCAATAAAGTGGCGAAGAGAAACTCATGCAGCAAGTTTTAAGGAGTCGATGTCAAGAGGATCTTCAATCTTCAGGATTATGGAAAATTTTCCAGCCATTTTGGAACTGTTTAAATTTTTACAATTTTCGACAATAGAAGCATTTTTGCTTTTATACCTGCTGTAACCGAAAAAAAACTCAAGGTTTCACGTTTTAACGTAAGACCGTCCGAATTACCAATATGATTTTGTACTGTTTAAAGTAATTTTTCATTGAGTGTGTCAACATTTCGCTTTGATAAAAGATGTAACTTCGATTCGTAAAATGTAAAAACGGCGACAACCAGCGAACCAGGTTTGCTCATTATAGCGATTTTCTTTTCTTTCACTTTGCAGTCATCAGTATCTTTTTCTCGCTCATCGAACGATCCATTAAACGCTGTGTAACAATTTCCTTGATTGAACAAGTTCGGTTTTATTGACGACGTAAAAAGCTCGAGCAGCAGCTTAACCTCTTGTGTTGGGATGACGTGCCACGCACGTCGAGAATTTTTTGTCCCAAGTTGCAACATTTTTTCAGTTTTAAGTATATTTATAATAATTTATAATAATTTCTATCCAGTGATATCATACCGACGAGTTCAAAAGAAAAAGAAAGCGATGAATTATTGTATATGGTTCGGTCACTCGTTATGGTCCGCGCACCAGTTGCCAGCGCAAGGGGTTAATCGATGACGACCTAACCGCGGAAGAACACGAGTTTCTAAGACAAACTTCTTCGTGTCCCATTGCTTTCTGCATGTATTAATCATGAAGATTTTTCTTTCTTTCGAGGAGATTGGTATCTTCTGATAGAAGGTTCGCGATATTTAATACCGACATTTCGACATTTTGATTGTTTCGGATTCAAAATAGGCAAATTTTAGTTTAAATAACTTGCTCAAGTGATTGCTTCACTTTCATAAGTGCTACAAGTAGCTGAATATTTCCTTAATATATACATCAATAATTATACTAAATTACATTAAATAATAAGAATAAATAATGGTAGAAATATTACAGAAAAAAAATAATAATAAGTGTAAATAAAAATTATTTTCGAATCGTAATAATCTATTATAGATTTCGCATGATTTGTAATTTTTGGTTCTGTTGCAATAATATTTTGCAGATAATGTAACAATCTTTCAATTTCTTCTGCTTCTATTGTCACTCTGTAACTTCATCAGAAATTGTTTCACATGCTGCATTGCACGTAGCAATTTCCGATGAGAAAGTGACATCAAATAATGCATCAAGATTTTTTCAGCTATTCGTGTTTCTCGATTAAGGATTTTATTCCAGGAATCGAATATATTCGCAACAGTTATAGTAGTTCATGTTTCATTTACTAAATTTATACAATCTGTAAAGTGTAAAAAATATTTTTTTTAAAAACCATTTTGACTGGTCATTAATAAGACTAGGTGTGTGTGAAGTATCAGTAGGTTGAACGTTAACAATTACTTTTATAGGAATTTCAATAAATTTAGATTAATTGCAATCATTCAATAATTATTGCTTTATTATAATTTATTGTTTTATTTAATTTAAAAGTACGTATGTATTGAGTTTATTAAAATGGTTTAGATGTATTCAATGTAAAAAAAAAATGTTAAAATGTTAAATTTCTTTCCAATCGAATAATATATAGTAAACAATACTGAAATTCACCACACGTGCTTGGTATCGGCATAACAGTTGACCCACTCTTTCTTTCGATGCCAATTCGCAGAATACACTCTTCTTAAATGTCCGCTTTCGGTCGCGACTGTGGAACACTTACGAGGGCACTACTGCACTTTCAACGTTTTGCAACGTCTTCGATCCGTCTCGCCGCCTCGTCGATACTGCTACGCATGATTAATTCGTCGAGGCTTCTTCTCGGGGGTGAAATTGCGGTCAATGAACGCCGCGTTGAAATTCGATTTGGTGAAACCACATCGTCACCTTCTGTCGCGTTTGCTTAGGGTTTACCACTATGTATCGTTCGATACGCATTTAAAGGGGATGTAAGGCGACGCGTTGAAATGTATGGGAAACAATGAAAAAGTGTTTGTATAAAATAGTACATCGAAATATAATTTATAAAAACAGAATCGACGATACTTTTACTCACGTTCTACTTTAAAATTTCGCTCGTGCGAATGAATTCAAAAGTCAAAGAAATATTGGCAGATCTGGTTTTTCGAGGAGAAATTATATATTAGCAAAATCAGGGTTAGGCAGTAATCAGTTGCTTTGTAATCATTTCCGTAACCAATTACTAAATGTAATCATAGTAATCGCAATCATTAATCGATCAGTCATTGTTGAAATAAATCAGAAATTTTGATTAACTTTTGTAACTTGTAATCATCAAAATGACCATTTCAATACTTTTGTCATTTTATACATATAAAAATATATTTCTGGAGACTTGAATAATTCTTCGTAAAATACACAAATAAAAGCTTGTATACCCTATTTATAAGTGTTATAAAGATTTTCTGTTTCTTTTACATTAATATCTCTGATGGAAATTTTACGACTTAGTCAGTAATTCTAGCGTTAAATGATTAATTTACATTTTACTTCAAACGTGTTAAATCGCTCTAGGGCTGTACTATTCGATAGAACTAAATGTTGTTATTGGAAGCTGTTTGCAGTTCGAATACTAGATCCATTAGTAGACCGAAACTGGAGAAAATATCTACAGTGTATTCTTTGTTGCATAATAGCATCTGCTTGTTGAATTTACAATAATTTGTCTCAATTATATTTTTAATATAATCACAAAAATCAATGTATCGTAATGAAGAATCTCAAAATTTCGATCATTTGGCAAGTTTATTATTAAAATCCATCTTCATCGAGTTGCACGAAAAGTTATGCCAATAACGATTCAAGAATTGTACAGATGAGACTTTCGATTGAAGTCGATGGGAAATTGATTGAACATTAAAATTGTAGGATCGTGTACATTGCAAAACAATGCATGTAATAATTCAGATATTTTTATGTATTATATACGTTCCATGCATTTTTTAATTTTCCATAAATGGACAAACATATGCAACCTACGTGTAAGGAATAAGGGGCGTATATCGAATTTGGAATTTCCGAGTAGAAATTTGAGTAACGAGTTGGAATTTGTGTAACGTAATTACTAACTTTAAATAAAATAAATTTTCTTCAATCTTTATTCGTGTATGAAATTCTTACAAGATATGTTTAATAGGATATTTAAATCAAAGTAAATCTTACGTTCTGCAAGTAGAACAATCAATATAAATGTGTTAATGATACTGCTACATATTTATAATATAGCATTTGACAAATAATAGATTAATGATCCAGAATCAGCAGAAATATATAAAACACGTGAAGTATAGTAATAGCAAATATATCAAGTCGTTTCTCTTTTTACAGTCGTAGACGATCGGATTTCCACAAATGTTCCCACAATCTATCGATCGACGTTATATCAAAGGAAGTTGTAAACGTTAAAACTTTCAATTAAGAATTTGGCCATTTCGTTCGTAACCGCTCTCTAATACCACAGAAGCCATGCCACGAAAGAAATTGAAAAGACTGGTTGGTCGATCTGAAAAATAAGAACGATTGTCGTAATTATTGCGGTGTAGCGTCGTGGCGAGGCAATTAATTTCCAGCGAAATTTTTAGCTAATTAATTATATTGCCAAATAAAATAATAAAAAATTTTAAAAAACATGTGTTTGTACGGGGCCACGAAAGAAATTGAAAAGAAACTGGCTGGTCGATCTGAAAAATAAGAACGATTGTCGTAATTATTGCGGTGTAGCGTCGTAGCGGGGCAATTAATTTCCAGCGACATTTTTAGCAGCGGTGATCAATACTACGCGCCATTTACTGGCCGATTTGGAAAGGAGATTTTCCAGCGGCGATACGTGTCCCGCGTTTCAACGGAATGGGAAAACATACGGTTACCCGTGTATTTCTGTTTGCTTGGATGCAATTTAATCGCACGACCACGCTCCCGCCCCCGTATTACGCGTCTCATGAAGAAAACAAATTAGTGGGTCGATTTTACGAACGTGTTCGACAGAAACCGGGAATAGGGGAGACGCGCGCGCGAGAACTAAAGGCACGGAGTTATATTCGAGAGTGACAAGTTGCTGATTGAAATTATTTAGCTACAAAGATGGTTAACGGAGAGTTGGTAGGGTCTGAAACGTTAATAGCCGTGGAAGTTTTGAGGGAATTTCGTTTGAGCTGACGGAATTACGGATTCTACTTGATTGGAGTAGTTGGTCAAATTTTAACCGACAGAGGGGGAAGTTGAAATGAGGGGCGTTCAAGTTGTCAGAATAGTTCGTGAGATGAAGAAATACACGGGTTGCGTTCGAACATACGCGAGCGGACATACTTTAAGTTGACTTTTCGTAATAAAGATGAGAGAAAAAAAGTGTAGAATAAAATCGTTTTTGTTTTTAAAACAAAATTTTTTTCGTATAGAGAAATGTGCAAGTGTTTTTGTGAAATTTTTATAGAAAGAAATGTTAAAGGTGTGGAATTTTTGTGGAATTTCTATGGAAAGAAGTGTTAAACATGGGAACACAATCTTCTTCTGGAACAGACATTTTAAAGTCTGTATAATAAAAGTTACATAGAAATAAATTATTTTGGAACATTGGATTAAAAATCCATTTTTATATTTGAATACTACTCGTTGAATAGTATTCAGTGTTAGTATTTGGTATGAATATCGAGAACTTTTTTACTACTGATGAACAAACTTATGTTTCTTCGTCAAAAAAACTTTTATTTTCATATTTTATAAGTTCTACTCCGTCTAAAACTTTTATTTTCAAGAACGGTTATTTATTTGTTTTCATCGGAACCATGTAATGTAAAAATATTTGAAAGTTCCATAACTTTTTTGATATTACTATTTCAAATTAGAAGACAAGAATTAAAATGCATTTTTTTTCATTAATGTAATTTATTTATAATAAAAGTGGCAAATAAAAGGTAATAAAATTCATTACTTTCGTTAATGTATTGTACAAATTGACTGTGTAAATTATAAAGAAGAAATATTAAATTTTTCAACATTATAGACAGTCTTACAGCAACTTCATTGCATTTTTCTCATATTTCTTTCATCAACAGTACAATAAATCTTCGAAGAAATATTATATAAGTGAAGAATGTGTTTTACTTATCAAACAAATTTCAAGTATTATTAGTATTGTTACATTATATTTATTGATATTTATTGTTCCAAACATATGACAATTAAATAATTAAATTCTCACATTTGGGATATACTTCAAATAATATGAATGTAATATTATATTAATAAAAATGGTAATATAATATACGAATCTCTATAGTTAATAAATAAATTGTGATAATTTGGTTTGAAAATTGAAGAATTTAAAAATTCAAGTTATTTCATTCGTTGTTGAGACGTTGGAACGATTGAAAAAGTTTGATCATAGATTTTATAAATTAACAGATATTTATTACAAATATAAATCTTGAATGATATAGGTATATTGAATTTAACCCCTTGCGCTGGCAACTGGTGCGCGGACCATAACGAGTGACCAAACCGTATATAATAATTCGTCGCTTTCTTTTTGAACTCGTCGGTATGACATCACTATAGATAGAAATTATTAAGGAGTAATAAATTTATTACTTTATTTTACTTTGGTTATATTTAAATATACTTAAAACTAGATCAAACTAAATCAGCATTTGATCTCATTCACGACGAAATATAAAAAATTAACAGCAGGAGAATCGTAATGTAGCATTTTTATAGAATTGCACTAAATGTTCAATTATTAGTTTCAATTAATAGTTTGTTTCTACAAAAATTTTTATACTTTTTTCTACGAGCCTCACACGTACCAATTGTATTGTGTCAAAGTTTCCGTGACAACGGAATATTCTTCAATTGCGGTAAGTTAAAAAATTCATACTCAGGTGTACGCAACACGCTGAAAGTTACGTTAGGGACGTTACAAAAGTAACACCATAAAAGTAAAAACCATCGCAGATTGTTCCAGGTTGTTGTTACGACATATATCGAACGCGACGAGCTATTTTGAAAAACTGGTTGCCGAAGTGACGTTATCTAAGACCAGAACATTCTGGTCACATGTAAGTTACAAGCTGAAAGTTGCACGGGCCGCACGTGCACTGACACGGTAACCTGGACCTTGTTCATTTTTCAATTAACGTAGTTCAAAAGTTTTCGAACCGTAACTTTTTGCGAAATGTAACTCGCTGCTGTAACAAATTCAGACGCGATTCGGCTTTGCGCGTCGGACTTCATGAATAAAATTCCAGTTTTACATTTTTTTTCTTTTTTTTTTTCAGCGCCCGTCGATGTCCGCCACTTCGCGCGCGGCGGATCCTGTCGCCCGTATGAATGAAAATACGAAAGAGTAGAAAACGAGTTTGCAAAATTTTATTGGAAACGCAAAGTGCGCCTGGAATTACTTCGCTACAAGGCGTGACATTTTGTCACTGGTTTCGACAATTCGATGTTTTCCGTGTGTTTCGGCTTGTTTCGGTTCCCTTCTGTTGCCCATTATTCACGGATTGTTGGCGACAAAGATATAACGATTACAGAGTCAGATGAAATTATACGATGGAGCATTGTTTTCTTCATAGACGAAATCAATTTTTTCGCATAATTTCCCAAGAAATGTAAATATTACAATTGTAATTAGTTAATGTAAATACAATACTTGAAAATATTATCGTAATTATTAATTTATATTTATTTAAGAAAGCTATTTCTTTTAAAATTCCAACATTCTTCAAATTTTTGAGCCAAAGTATGTTAGTATACCTACGTATCTGAATATTTTTTAAAGAAAAGTAAAGAAAGAAAATACAAAGTTTATCTCGAATAGAATAGAATTTCTGTTCAATATAGAATACAATTAAATTTGTAGTTCGATTAACCAGTTTTTATTTGTATACTTTACGAAAAATTATTCAAATCTATAAAAATCTATAATATTTTTAAGAAAGACTACGAATTTTGTAATTAACAGTTAACAACAAGTAAGTAAAATAATTTCTTGGCCAACTTGCAAGCGCATCACATACAATTGTATTTTGTTCTTTGATTACCTTCCATTATTAACTTTTCATTGACAGATATCATAAATAGACTACAGATTTCGATAAAAGTTCATGTTTTGAAATCAGAAAATTGTTTTATGTTCTACTTGTTACAGGAAACTTTATATTTTTGATATTTTATGTGCATTCTGTGCAATCTTACGCTTCTAAATTCCTTTTACAGTATGTTTCACAAGAGCGTAGACGCGATATCATTGAAACTTGGTATCGAATGAGCCGGAGATCGCGATATGATAAAAAAAATATGAATCAGTCTGTAATGCGCATTAGCTTTCAGGACTTTAGTATCCTCGGTTAGTCCTCCTCGAGATAAGTGCAAAATACGCTAAATGCTTCGAAGCGGTGTTCTTGTGCTGTCATCTGAAAGGTCCTAAAATGACTGTAAGAACTGCAGCAAAATATTTGCGTAAGTCCCCTCAATTCGTTGACAAGTGGGTGCAACGTTGCAAAGAGACAAAATGTGTGGATGATCTTCCTGATCGAGGTTCGAAGCGAGTTACGACGAAAAGTGAAGATAGAGCGATTATGCGGCTTTATTTAAAAAATCTAAACCTCTCCTTGCGTAAAGAGCAAGCTCTTTTGGCAAAAAGGGGAACAGACGTTAGTATTTTAATACTGAAACGTCGTTTGAAGGAGAATAACGTTGCATGGCGCAGCACAGTGTCAAATCCGCTGCTTTCGGCGAAGCATGTTGAAAATCGTCTTGCGTGGGCACACGAAAATATTGATCGTGATTGGAGTGATATTATATTCACTGACGATAAAATCTTCTTTTTGGGCTTTAATTCCTAAAAAGCGAGTGTGATCTACTTATGGAAAACCCATTATCGAAAGAACAGTTAAACATCCACTAAAAGTGCATGTTTGGGGCTGTTTCAGTGTCCGAGGTTTTGGAACATTATGCATATTTATAGACATTTTAAATGCCTATATGAAAATGATTAAATTATACGAAAGAGGTCTGTTGACATCTATAAAACGATGGTTTAAAAATACTGGATACGGATGTGTTCTTCAAGAGGATAACGATCCCAAACACCGAAGTCGATTTTGTACCGAGTAGAAAACAAAAAACGGTATCAGAGTATTGGACTGGCCATCCCAATCCCCCGATGCAAACCCTATCGAAAATGTATGGTCCATCATGAAGTATAAACTTCGAGTAAAACGTATTTTGAGCCTGAAAGATCTTGTTCGGCATGTACGAGAAATATGGAAGGCGTTACCTGTCACATATGCAGAAAAATTAGTTCAAAGTATGCCTAAACGGTGTCAAGCTATAATCGATAACTGTGGAGATTGGACACACTATTAATTGAGTGCGCATTAGTGTTTTGAACTTACTTTCGGATTATAGAATTTTTTACAAAAAAAGTTAATTTTTAAAGGGATATCGCGTTCACGCTCTTGTAAAACATACTGTAATTGTATAAAATGTAATTTAGGTATAAAAGATTTTATTTTTACTTACTATAAGCATTTGGACACTTCTAAATTACTGCAATATAAAATACAATTGAAATCAATTTTTTTAAATTTAATCTTAACATATACAATTAATAGATATAATAGAATAAATAAGTATAATAATTAGATGCAGAATGACTTTAATATGTCCGTTCCGTTTATTAAATTTTAGAATGATCCATATATGTATTTCTATTTATCAGAAATAGTAACTGATTCGGATTATGAATTGATTGGAAATGAATACGAAAATTAACAGTGGAATTAACGTTCGATGACATCGATAATATCTATAAGCGATTTTAACGTTTTAGACATCTTGTATATGAGCGAGTATGTTTATGTTGATAAACTGTTAAAATTAAATTAACTTGTACTTGCATTCTATTATTACATTGCTATATTAATCTATATTATATCTGTAATATTTTATATAGGGTGGCCACTGAAAACTGAAGGGTTTGAAAAAGTCATAACTTGTTCATTTTCTTCTTTTGTAGGTTATAGAGTATCCTTTGGAGATTAAAAATATATAATACTGAAAGTACAAAGTGGTCACTGAAAGACTCAATGATGTAAAACAAAAATAACTTTTACAAACACATGTTTTTTTAATTTTTTATTATTTCATTTGGAAATATAATTAATGGATTTTTTAGTATCAGTATTATATGTGAAAAACAACCTATGCTTATTTATCTAAACTTGAATTAATTAATTCTTAGCTTTCTTAGTTTCAGTCTCGTCATTTTTTTCCCGCCGACATTTTTCAAAATGAACCCGTAGTTAAAAGATTGACGAATTAACAAAAATTATGTTCACCAGCCTCCCGTAAGATTAATCGAAAACCACGCTCGCACGTGTCAAAGCGTTACTTTGAAAAGTAAACTCGTTTCGCACTTTCCCGAACGGCTCGAAACTCCGTCTGACGAGCTCATCTAAAATCTATTGGTATCATTAGCCGTGAATGTTCGCGGGTACACGCGGATATTAATTAAAAGAGGGTGCGAATAGAGAGAGAGAGAGAGAGAGAGAGAGAGAGAGAGAGAGAGTGAGTTGGTGGCGGAGGGAGGGGGTGGCAGTTTCTTTTTTCTCCGGCGAAAGTACACGTGTCCGGGTGCAAGGGTGACGAAGAATAAAAGGAGAGAGCAAGGGGGAAATGTACGAGTAGTTCGTGCCCGACTCTTCACCGGTCCTCGTCGTTCTACATTTTCCTCTTTGAACTAAATTCTTTGTTAATTATACGGTCGACTGCTTCGTCGTTAAATTCAAGCCTCGAATTGCGCCCGGCCCGCCTGCTCAAATCCCGTTATGGAAACCGACTTTTTATATCCACCTAACGACGCCGAGCGAGAAAAATTTGCAATTTTAAACCTGTGTGGCCCGTCTGTCCATTGATCAAAAATCCTTTCGCAGAGTTTAGCGCCGGATAATTTCAACGCTATCCCTGTCGCCGAGATCGACAATACGGAAATACGATTATTTCGTTGAGGAAATATTGGATCAGCCCCGTGTGGATCTGTAAAGTCACATCGTTGACTGTCGAATAAAAAGACCGAATTCTCCGGTGAAACTGTTAATTTTGGTCGCCTCTGGAGTCGTTTTATAAACGCACGCGATGTACTACGAAAAGGTTGAATAAATATTTGTAAATATAAATGTTAGTTGTCGAGTGAAAAGAAAGATTCGTTAAAAGCCAGTTTTGGATCAGAAAGATTGTTGTAATAAAAGTTGTCGAATATTTTTTATAAATAAGATACATTTAAATCTAAAGTGTCTTTATTTTAATATTTAATTTGATAGATTATATCCACATCTCACGACAAAAAGATACTTGAAAGACGTGTGGTACTCGTCGAAAGCTGCAAAAAATCAACATAGGTTGCTAAAAGCAATTGTTTCAATAAAAAAATCAACTTTTATTACTTACTAACGTTCTGTCTCGTGAGTGGATCAACTTGCAATACTAAATGTTTTATTATTGATTATAACAAGTTTTACAAATACAACTCCGATGAAAATTACGTCTGTCAGCTTACAGAAAATAAATATCAGTTGAAAGGATCAAGTATATGTTGCTATGTGGGAAATATGATTCAAAAACATCCTGCTGGGATGAATTTTATATGTAAATAAATTTTCGGAAGAAACCGCTATTTTTATGGAAAAACGCTAATCTGATTTTAAAGATTAATTCTAATATTATTATAATATAACTTAATATTCTACTGTATTTATTAGTAAAATTTATAATAAAACAGAAAGAGGAATATTCAGATAGACACAAATATTCTACATTTAATTAACTGGAAATTTTTCAAACTTTCCATTCTAAGTAGTGGAGAATTAAACTAGACTTAACCTTTTCAATACCTTAGAATTTTTCTAATATCAATATCATTTAGAACAACAAAACATTGTCGTAGAAACTATAGAATGTGTAAAAATCTCGGTGATACATGTATACTGTTTTCCAATAGATAAAAATATATTTTGTAAAAAATAAGGCGTTAATAACAAAGTCCGAAATATTCAAATGTTCAAAAAATGTTAATGGTATTAAAGTAAAAAATAATTAATACTGAAAGGATTAATATTCTATATTATTTCATTTTACTGTTTTACTCAGGAAGATTAACACACCTGTAATGAAGTATTAGTATGTTTAATAGACAAACAAGTTGTGGAATATTTTCTCAGTGATTTCCAAGATTCAGCTATATAGGAAAATGTTATGCTTTAAGTATAAACAAATTTTTAAATAAATTTTTTAATATTTCTTTTAAATAAGGAAATTTACTAGATGTATTCTATACATATTCGATACAAATGTACTATAGTAAAAATATATGCGTGATGTAACGTACACAAACGATGTAATTTTCTAATATATTCAAAAATATCTGCATGTTTATCAAATTTATTATCAAATTTATATATACATTACTTAAATCATTATCCAATTCTAATTAAACTTGCACAAGACTTCTAATTAAACTTATCTAATTAAACTTGAGGTAACACACAAAGTAAACAGTAAAAGAACATAAATTTATCAACGACTCAACACGTTTTATAAGAAACAAGAAAATATTTTTTTATTTATAATATTGTACTGTTACAACATAATCTATTCATGATATTTTTCGTATGCTTCTTATCAGAAATTAGCTGAAGGGATGAACGATATTCTCTGTACTATTTACGAGAACACTTCATAACAGACTTTGTTAAGAAATGTACATAGTTCCTGTCGTAAATTATTTTCTGCTTAATGAAACGAGAGCGGAACAGAAAAGATAACCAGCCGTTCGTCTTTGTTTTTAATAAACTTTTTTTGGGACTTGCTTTTAAATTTTAATTCGAATTTCCCTCGGAAAGCTTAAGCACGATCACAATTTTAATACGAGTTTTTTCTCGTTGACGGTGATGCGTTATCGATGTGTTTTTCGCCCGAATAAACTCCTTCAGACACTACTTTCGATGGATTTAGCTGCAGTTTATTGTAATTCACCGCATTGCAAATTATCTCTATCTGCCAAAATAGTACTTCGATATTCAAAAAATGAGAATGTCTTTTATTTATAGACTCCGTGATATTTGTGAAATTTCATTTTCAAGTAATGCAAAGTGATAATGAATTATTTCACTTATAGTAAAACAATAGCAAAGTTAAAAAAAAGAAGAAAATCTTGCATACTCTTTTTACGGATATTGGGTTTTCCCCTTTGTTACGTTACACACTGAAAATCATTACAAATGTTACATATGTAACATTTAATTACGTACATGATTGAAACAATGAAAATAGATTTAAACATTCTTTGAATTATTTATCGAATACGAAACAAACGTGGCGTATATTTATTCGATATTATCGTAATACGTTATTTGTTTTAAACTTTCAACAAGCAAACCAATTATTTTGTTATTGATATGCTTATCTGTTCAAAGGATTGCTATAATGAATTGTAGCTATTGATCTTTGCGTGGCTTTTGTGATCCTTGTAAAGTAATACATATGTTTTTACTAAATGTTTTATAATTTCTACATACATTTTCAGAATTGTTGAAAATTTTATCAGTGTAATATCATAATAGTTGGGCGTGACTAACGAAATTTTTAAATTTTTAAATTTTTATATTCGTAAAAGATATTACAAATTGTACGAATAGTTTCACGAGTCGTAGTAACAGTAAAATTTATCAAGCACGGTAGTTTATTTAGTTGTTACATGTTAATGTACTTGAACTGTGAAAAGTGATAGCAAATATTAAAAGAACTCGAACGAGCGTAAGCACCTATTTTTATCAGTTTTGCAGTAGTATAATATTTTACAAAACGAAAATCTGGTGGCGCAGAGCGCACGAAACGATTGATAATGCGGTGACGAACCGAGATCACGGATGATCGATATTTAGTCTAGATGCGAGAGTATTCTTCGCGAAACTGAAACAAACTGGTAAATTAACACATCGAATTCCCTCACACGTGGTGGCCGTGTGGCCAGCAGCGGAACTTCCGATCGGTCTGGAACTGTGTACCATCCGCAATGAGTTTCCGTGTGGCGAAGTTCCTTACCCGCGATAGCCTTCGGCATTTGTATCAGAGAAAAAGGGAGCACGTGGAAAGTGGAACGCGGGAAATGCGCGATAATCGACGTGCCGTGACATGGTTTTAATGTACACGAAAGTTGTGTATTAGAACGGCTGTAAATCTCAATTCTCGTCGACAACGTTTTATTCGATTATTTAATTAATTAACAAATGTGCGTAGCTTAGAAAGTAAGGAAATTCTCAAAGGATTAGACCATCCTGAGTCGTCTAATCGAATTTTTTTCATTGGTAATTATGAAATGGAAAGTTCCAATATTTTTCAAGTATATAGATGTGAGTTCCGTCTTCGCATTTTAATTTCTTTTTTTTTTAATCAAACTGCTGTAAAACGTTGTTTACTAATTCGAAAGTAAGAAATTGTTAGAAATATATTATTTAGGCACTGTTATGCTTACATGAACTTGTCCGGATACAAAAATTTATATAAATGGAATTCATTTAATTCATTTAATGTAATATCGATTCTATTAACCTCTTGCGCTGGAATGACGTGCCACGCACGTCGAGAATATTTTTGTCCCAAAATTTCAATATTTTCTCAGTTTTAAGTATATTTAAGTGTGACCCAGAAAAAACAAATGATAAATTTATTACTTCTCAATAATTTCTATCCAATAATGATATCATACCGACGAGTTTAAAAGAAAAAGAAAGCGACGAATTATTGTATACGGTTTGGTCACTCGTTACGGTCCGCGAACCAGTTGCTAGCGCAAGTGGTTAATGATAAGAGCATAAATAAGTTCAAATAAATGCATTCAATTAGAGTTCATATAAATGCAGATTTTCTGTACGATGTTTTCAATTATTTAATTATTTGCATATGTTCTTTTCTTTCTTTCTTAAATCGACCTACATTACTCTTCTTGTCGTAGTTCTTCCGACAAAGTTGTATAAATAAGCATAAAATAAAACTTACGATGACTGTGCGTCGTGATCGTATTATTGGTTGATTTATCGCGCGTTCAATGTGAGAGAGACTTGCAAACGTGAAAATCACGTTTGGTAAAGTGATGATATTATTCTTACTAAGTACCCTGAGGGAGAAGTTATGGAGCAAGTCCTAATACTTCGTCGTACTTCTGCCTGTGGAGGGGTTGTTGAACTGGTGAAATATGAGGAGATTATTTGGCAATCAAAGAACAGTCTACTTAAGAGATTCATAAAAGCGTGCCAGAGAAAAACGACAAGGACTTTTGAAAAATAGTTATTACCATTCTATGTTGAATAACGCTGAAAAATGTACGAATGAATTTATGTCCATAAATTGTCATTTTTCAACAGCACTCGGGAAAAATAGTGTACTCGAGACTGAAAAGAGATTGAAATTAAATTTGTTGCTTTGCTATTTTGCTGTATTGGCTCATTGAAGTTAAATTTTAACTAGAAACCATTCAAATTTATGAATCACATGAAATACTGAAGCTTTGGAATATTTTCAGAACATATTGCTATATTAGAAAACAATATAATAATAATAATATTTTCTATATATTCAATTTTTTGCGTTTAAATCTTTTATTTTATATAATTCCTAAATTCTATTAGATATGAAATTTTTTAAATTTGTAATAATGTCAAATTTTAAATATTGTTCTTCTTAAACGTTCTCAATTTGTTAAAAAGTTTTATCTTGTGATTTTTAAAATTAAACAATATTAATATTCTGCATTCCTTGTTTCTTCATATCATCTTTGTACTGAATTCTTTAAAACAGTAAATCAGCATTGTATCACATATTCACTTTTTTCTGATATACTAGTAGATTCTAATATTTCCATTTTATTCTAACCTTTTTTGAATTTTCACTCGCAAACGTTATTTTTGATACTTAAAAAATCATTTTTATGTAGCAATAATATGCAACTGATTTCAATTTAAAAAGTTTGAAAATGTGTGAATTTTTTCCAATTTTTTCATCCGAGGTAACCGTAGAAACGTTCATAGAAGAAAGATTAAAACGTTGGCACGCTTGATATATTCACGTGAAAAATATTAATAATTTCTCTCGTAAATCTGAAATTAATAATTTTTACAACTGGGAAAATATAAAGTTGCCACCGCGACGAAGAGATAAATCCAAATGATAAAGGAGATTTTTAAAATTCTCTGTGCGCGCGAAAGTGTTTACTCGGAATTGAAAAAAGGAATGTAATTATAGTAAATTCCGCGCTTACCTCGAGCCACATTGCCAGCTTCTGAAATTAAAGCTATAAAGTTGTAACACATGTGTGTAACATTGCGTGACGCAAACGTTGCCTCGTGCGACTGATACAGACTTTATACCGCGTTTCAACGCGCGGCTACTTCTGACAAAGAATGACTCATTCTACTGGCGCGCCACACATAAAATCTTTAACGCAGCTGAATAATTAAAACACGAATTTAATCTCACTTCTTTTTCCAAGCTGAAATAATGTTGCAGTCTCCATAGAACAAGTTCGTTGGATTGTATAATAAAACGGATGCTGTTATTTCTATTTTAATTTTCGCTGCATTTCAGTTTCTGTTTCTGAAAGAAGCAAAGTTTTTGATATGAAATATTGTGTCTTTTACTCTATTGTTACACAAATTTGGTCTGTGAAGGAATATTATATTATGTAACTATTGCACATACAAGAAGAAAAATGTCAGTTTTTGAATTTTCTACTTTTATTTTATCCGACCGCTACATTTAACGATTTATAATGAAATGTAAAAATAAATTTATAATTTATAATAGTACATAAATGTAAAATATGTAGAAAGCTTTGTGTTTCTTTCCTAGAATACTATATTTTTTCAATTATATCAGTCACATCAATATTATGTACATTCTAGTATAATTACAATATGATTCTTATAAAAATTTTTAAGTACGTACAGCTGCTGTTCAAATTATTCTATTTTTGCTTTTTCAATTAATAATTTATTATTAAATATAATAAGAACTATTGCTAATATTGACATTATATTGATATGTAAAATTTATGATGTGTGACTTTTGCGATTTAATTGAATTCAAAAATAAGCTTTCAGAATCATACAAAATAGAATATATAATTGAAAAGATTACTGAAATTTGTATGTAAATTAATTACATTAATTACCGACAAAAAGAAATCGGAAAATTGACTGTGTCGAAAAATTAATTATTATTGCAACTAAGCTGCGAATTTTTATATTTTTTACATTTTTATGAATATTATATATTTTATAAATAATTATTTTACTATTATATCATATTGAGTATTTTATATATTTTTGCATATTACAGAATACGTCGTGTGCATTTTTTCAGTTTTCCATAAATGTGTAAAAATCTATGATATATCGATAACCATTCATCAATTATACTTATTCAACACTTGAAGATTAAGCAACTTGGAACTACAAAACATTTGAAACAGTTTCATTATCAAAATAGTTTCATAAAATTGCTATTTTGTTATCGTATCAAATTTTAACATACGTAGACGTGTTAATCAGACTGTAAATGTGTAGAAACCTAACTGAAGAAATAAAATCTAAATTTTTCTCCGTTTGCTAAATAATTAACACGCATCTCTACTATGTTTAAAATATTTTATATATTTTTATATACATTATACGTGTTTGGTAAATTTTTGCATTATCAAATTTCCCAGAGCATCTGCAAGTCGAGCAGTAATAAAAAACAATTATCGAATAAAAATGACAGATTCTCATACTTTCAATCTTGTAATTATGTCGCAAACGAATCAAACAGGGAGAACTGTTTCAAACGACAGTATATTTCTACCCTAACGATCGTACTAATCGTATCGATCCTATCGACTTACGTAACAGTCATCCCAATTAATTGCTTCCACGATATTTCATATCAATTGATCGAATATTTTCCCGGAGTGTATTATCTGTAATGGAGGCTGCAGGAATAACCCGGTTACTTTCAAGGAAAATTCATGCCGTTGTTATTCATGAATTTATTTAAATTCATTTGTGGAACGACGCGCAATAAATTGAATCGGGTAATCGACCGGCCTAAATTCAAAGCGTCAAAGGACGGAAATCTGAATATCGTCCCTTGAGACACGTGGCCTATTACAAGGTGGACTGTTGTGCAAATATTATATTTTCGAGTGCACTCGTCTCTTTGCTATTTTCAAATCCTTGTGGAATCGGCGCAATGCGTGCCTTCATTGACGTGGTCGTTCCGATTCATTAACCTTCGACCCGGGAAAAGGTTCGTGGGTGAGCCATGTTCGCGTACTTGCGAATCTCGAGTCAATGCAGCTTCTTCTTTCGGTCTACTTTAAGCAAAGAAATGCACCATTGAAAAGCAATTTTTCGAGATATCTATGAGATCTCGTTGAGATTGTTTGCCGGAATCGTACAGTTGTATAATTTGAACTCTTGAATATTTTCATTATTCCCATTTTAATTTGAACATGCGCAAAGGGATTGTTTTACAGTACATTGTCACGTGTTATAAGATAAATTATTAACAACATCATTTTTTTTTAATACTTGGATGAGAAATTTTGAGAAATGATTTTTTCTTCAAACATGAGCAGTTCTAAAAATAATCGCATTCGTTTCACTTATTAAGTATATATATGTTACAATCAATATATCAGATTGGTTTTTTAGACTTCTGTCCAGAATGAAAAATATATTATAAAATATTTTATAATTTATAAACATATACATTATAAAATATATATGTTTCAATCAGGTATTATCAGATTGGTTTGTTAGACTTCTGTTTAAAATGAAAAAAACATGTACCTCGAAATCAAATTTAAGAATCGAAGATAACTTAATGAGTTTTACAACGTATTTGTGTGACAAAACTACGTGTTATTATTACAATTTATTTATTGGTTTAAATTGATAATATTGCTGCTGTTACTAAGAGCTATCGTTTAAAAAATCACATCAATTTATATTGCATAATTTTAATTTTATTTAATTTTATTATTGATCTCTATCAGTATACAAAAGGAAATTAAATATTTTAATCATTACATTAATATAAATTCTTCTAGTTATCCGTGACTTCGCGATACAAATAATTTATTTATTATCTCAAACTTTCAAGAAAGAAAACTTTTTTGTTTTATTCATTTTTAATTGTTGACACGTAATATTTTTAAATATACTAGTATGACGTATTTGTAATATCTGCAGCATTTATATATTATGATAGAAATGCATAAAAGAAGATATGGAAGGTTGTTATGCCAATAAATGAATGAGGCGCTGCCAATCACGATCGGGTTTGGCATCTGTTTCCGAAGGAGACAATATGAACGATCTCTTTAGCTCGCGCGTCAGGTATTATAGTGTTGACTGTCGAAGAGTAAGCGTCGTGTAATTGAACGTAATATGGTTGACTATTCATTATTCGTTGCATCAAGTTCAAACTCATTTATATTATCCTCACAAAATATGTCACAATCACATAAGAAGGATTTAAATAATTATAAAAAAAAGAATACACTGATCAAAAAGAATACTCAATGATCAAGGATTAACATATTCTTTTTATACAGAATATGAAAAGTATGAAAATTTAAATTCAAGATGCTAGTCGGTCCCAATACTCATTAAGAGGAATAAAAAAATATTTAATTCGTGTAGAAATTAGAACATGTAAGTTTCATATGAAATTTGATTTTATACTTGTATTTATATCCATGTATTTATACCTACTGAACTTAATTTACTTTTTAATCGTTAGAGGAAATCGACAAAGTTTCTGTACAAATTTTCAAATTTTGTGCAACATGTACGTTGAATACAAATGTAAATTTCTGAAAAAATTAAGTTTTATGGAAAATTTAAAATATTAATCGTCTAAAAGTTAACAATAAAAAATGTGATTGAATTTCGCCACCAAATGAAACTGAAATATATGTGCATATCTTTATAATAAAATGAAAAATTGCTTTGGAATCACATGTTAGCTCGTGCTACTTTGGATCACTCCAATTTATAAACACAATATCAAAAACATGGAAGAGGAAAACGTGATCAGTACAATAAAAATAATCGTGGCTTAGTCTATGTCAATTTTTCATGCTTTCAGCAGTATACTGAATTATGTAATTTTTTATATTTGCAACGAGATTTACAATTGTATTTAATTAAATTTAATTTATGATTTGTTCAATTTTTTGAATACAATGTTATGCTTTTTCGTGTAATATAAAAAAGCGATTGGCAAGGCTCTTTTCAAACGTCGATTACTTCTATTGAATTATTTTATAAATTAAATAAAACTCCTATTCTTGCTTTTAATCTTTCTTGCAGAGTAATTATCAATTTTCCTTTAATCGATATTTTAATAATTGAGATGTTGACCGAAACTTTCTTGATATTCTTAATAATTAATACAGACTAATTAATATTTTTTAGGTCCTCGTAATAAGATAATCTCAAAAAAAAAAAAAAAAAAAAAATTTTAATAAGGAATATAAATCTTGTAAAAACGAACTCTTTAAGAATTTAATGTACGTATCTGGTAAATATATATCGAACTGTTGATTTAATACGAGAGTTAATTAAAAGTTTTCTTATGACTGGAAAAAATTTTATCACTTTCGATGTTTTTCTTTAAATATTTATCTTTGTAAAAGACCTTGCACATATTTCAATGATAATAATAATTTGGTATTAGTGTTCTGTTCATTACGGTTACGTACGTGAACTGAAACAAAACTATAATAGTGTATCGTGATTGGACTTTTATCTTTCATTTCGACGCTTCGGGCATAATAAAAGCTTGTTGTTCTTGCATTTGTGTGTAATAAGAGGTACGATAATTCTGATTCTCCATGGACAAACATATTGTCGCACTGTTCATAGAAAAGCTGACAATGAGTTGTTCATTGTTTTTTAGGCTTTTGAAAAATGTGAAAAGATTTTAGATTACTTGACGAAGTCTTTATGTATGTATGTATATACTATACAATAGAGTCTCCTATATATATTTTCCATTATTTAAATACTCTAATATCCGAACAGAATATTTATTAGTAACAGATACTTTTTCTTGTGCCGATACTTCTTCTTTTTCAAACTGTTTGACATGTTTTTCATAATTGTAAAAGAATTCACTAAAATATCAGATACAATATCAGATACTTTGCTTGAATTCAATTGAAAATATTAATGACGTATAATATAAGAAACTATCTTTAATTTTGCGATAAATTAACGTTTCGCTTACAGATGTTGAAGGTATCTTAAACACAATTTTTTTACATAGTAAAAGTAAATGAAAATACGTACATTGAATTTCCAATGTTTCGAAAAATTGGCGATATTCAAATTGTTATAATTTCGTTATAATTCTGCTTAATTTCACAATTCTGGATTCGTTTCGTATTCGCGAAAGTATTTTCATATCTTGTAGTATTATGTATCTAAGCGGAGAAGTAAAGATGATTGTTTTACTTTGAATTTGTTTCTCTCGAAACATTGAACAATTTGAAAAACGCTGTGAATTTTCCGTATCGCTCGATATAAAAAATAAACTGCCCTATCTTCCGACAAAATATCCAAAACTTGCGAATTAATGTGAATTTTCGCTATCGGTTTTGATTTAAATTTACCGTGCGTGTCGAGTTGCATACCGTACTTGATTCTATCGCTAACAATTACTACTAAGGAAGCTAATGTACTTACTTGAAGATCCACCGTAATGTGTACACGTGTAATTTAAGTGGTAAGGATTGTCGTTCTCAGGTCTCCCTGATGCTGTACTCATGGCCATTCAAGTACCGTTTATCCGTGATAAATTGTCCAGGTGACTGCAATCGTGTGCTTCCGCGCAAGAGTCGTTGGGATTCACGCAGGCGGGAATACAAACAACATCCGTGTAAGGCTCCTGGATCTGGACCTGAACACTGTTTTATCCTTTATTCTTTTTAAAAACGAAACTTATATGGCCAAGATGAACGAAAATTCACCGTG
Organism: Melipona beecheii; assembly: GCA_032399605.1. Lineage (NCBI taxonomy): Eukaryota > Metazoa > Arthropoda > Insecta > Hymenoptera > Apidae > Melipona > Melipona beecheii. The sequence goes on from JAUCMO010000064.1 coordinate 393,274, forward strand.
AAGATGAAAAGTAGCGAAATGTGTGTTTTGAATTTCGAAGGAATTGAGATGACGAGGAAATTTGACTAGGATTTATGCTATAACACTATCGCCATGAATTTTTATGGACTTTTAATTAAGTCTAAAAAGAAAAATGTTCCGAACAAAAGTTAATCTGTTTTTAATGGGCTATAAAGCCTATGTTTTGTGTTATATAAAATATAATGTAAAAAATTCCTCAAAATTCTTTTTCGATAAAAGAAGTCCTTGAACTTGGAACTTAAAAATTTGCGATTAATAAAGGGAAATGTAATTGTTGCACTTCATCAATCCTTTTCACCAAATTAAACTAAACTGTGTTCACGTATTCAATTATAACGGATGTCCAAACTGGTGTTCATTTTGTTGTAAACACAGTTCCAGTTACTGAAGTAAATCGTTGCTATAATCCGTTGCTTTAAATACTTTACATTGTCACATTTTTAGATTTTAAGAGTTCAACGTCACGATATGAAAAGTTGTTAAATTCGCCTTAATATCAGCTACAATATGGTAGAGACAAAAATTTAGAAAAGTCAGAGTCACTCTAATTTTTTTATCGGAAAAAAATTTTTTAAGGAATGTTCTTTATTGCTGTTTGTAGTCCACTAGGAATAGTTTAATTTTTGTTTGAAATATTTTTCTGTTAGACTATTAGAAGTCCATGAAAAATCGCGACGACAGGCATACAGACATGCAATATCCGGATTGGCTCGATTCTGTTTTCATGAAATATTGTTTATTAATATTTCATTGTTGTAGATTTTAATGCATATCTACGTTTTTTAAATATAATAAAAAAATGAAACCTCGGTCGAATATTGTTATATTTTGAGTATTTTATATATTTGTTTTACATTGAAGTTATCAAGATATTAAAGTCATTGAGTTGTCGAAATGCGACTATATTTGTTTATATACAAAAATATTTGACACATTGACGATGGTCACTGGTAATTTTTTACAAACATCCTCGGATAATTAGAATATGATAAGTATTATTAACAAAGAATTTTAAATAACATAAATAAATAAGTAGATAATATTATTAATAAATAAATAAGTAAGTAGATATAAATATAAATGAATAAATAAGTAGATGATATTATAAAATTATTTCATTGCAATATGAATTTTATACAAATTGAATACTTCGGTAAATTTCGCGTGGCAGTCAATGTGTTAACGAATAATTACTGTTGTTAAAATGAATCTACAGTTTGGAAAACTCGAATGCGAAAACTCGAAAACTCTATCTTTTACTACTTGGACCTCAAAAATTTGAAGGCCCCAAATGCTTGAACTCTTGAATTCTTGAACTTGGAGATTCGAGCCTAAATTATTTGTCTAGATTATATACGATTACAAATAGGCGATTGTAAATAGTAGACTGTCAAATGTGTAATACTACATATGTCGATGTATTAGTGGTGTATTATTCGCGAAATGAACTTTGACACTAGAATAACCAAATCTATCCATTCAGATTTTTTTTTTACAATTGCTTAAAAGATGCAGACATTTTTGTCAAAATTAATGATAAAATTCTTCTGTTTAGACAGAAGCATCATTATATAAATCTACTTATTTTTATTTAAATTACAACGATTTATATGTAGAATATTTTGATACGTATTAAAGATTGGTTGTTCTGTTAGTTAAGAGCTTTGAGAACTGTCTCGAAGCTTTGGTCTTAAAGTTTCGAAAGCTTGAGCTTCGTATAATACTGGTCTTCGAATCAGCATTTAAGATTTAGTTTTGAAGCTTTAAACACTCGAGCTTTATATATTCACTATAATAATAATAATAATAATAATAATTGAAGAAATAAATTCTTGTCAGCGAGACGTAAATTTTACGAAGAAAAAGTATACTAAGAGTATACTATTAGTACAAATATTAATAAGGAAGATACGTGCATAGTAGATTATGTCTTGACACAGCATAGCTAAGTAAGTCTCAATTAGTTATCCCTTAGTAATTTCCTAACTACTATTAAAGCACTTTGGTAATTTCCCGAGTGACTAACATTCAGAATTAATCTTTGAACGTTAAATGATTATGAATGTTAGTGAATTATACATGAGATTTGTCAAATTACCTTAAAAAATATACATTTTGTTTATTATGGAATTTGCAATAACAAAAAATGTTTTTGTCTAGGGAATGAAGAAAATGAATGATCGAATGAATTTTATGTGCAGTTATGTATCATAATTTTCCAATTTCTGTTGTTATTATATCATATTGTACATATATATATATATGTATTTTGTTTTATAATTGCTATAAAACATTTATATTTTATATATAAATATTATACATATATATACATATATATATAAGAACTAAAATTTCTTAAAATTGGACATACTTCGTACTGCATGAAATAAATAGTCTAGGGATTTGATTTTTGGCTTTCTTCTTTCTCTTCGTATTAATTTTTCAAAGCTATTAAAATAATGAAATTTATTTTAACAGTTGTTAAGTAATTACCGTTAAATCATAGTAAATAAAAAAATACAATGGATTTCTTCGACTTTCTATTAAGAGAACTGTGGTATCCCAACAACTTCGGTTATTTGAAGCTTCGTAAATTTGTGGAGAATTACTAGGCAATATTATTTGCTACAACGTTGTTTTTTAGAAGGTGAACACATCCCTTATTTCTTTATTTCTCTGTACAATTTTCAAACAATAGTAACTATAAAACAAAATACTTTGAACGAATATTCATTAGTTCTTAATATTCCGAACAATGATACTGCAATCAAATTGATAAAGATTTTTTGCATAAAAAAATAACAAAGAAATACTTCACCATAATTTTCAATAATTTGAATTTCCTGTCACGTCCAAAAACAGATACAGCCTTGTTATAAATGCAAACACACGTGCCAAACTTGACAGAAAATTCAATATTAAAATTATTTTATTAAATACATGCTCTTTTGTGCGAATATACGCGTATTATTTATGTGCATTATTTATTCTTGTCTATTGTCATCGAACGATGCAAAAATAACGACAATAAAGCATGAATAATTGCGCGAGCAAGCTTTGCAAATCCTTTTTTTCTGCACAAGATATATTATGTATACAGATATAATGATGTTTCGTTATTTTGTATTCAATCTTATTATACAATGTATTCGTTCTATTTGGAATCGTATGAAAACTGTAATATGAAAAATATTCAAATATATATTGTGCAGTATAATTTATTGATGAGTCGATCAAACTCATACGGAAAATTTTACCAATAATAGTTAAAGAATTATACTACCTGATGCTACATGGATGGAAAATTTTTTGAATATTTGGAACAAATCTTGATGCAATTGTAAGGTTGTGCGAATTGAAAAACAACGCAGACAATAATAATCAGAGGTAAAGAACTGATACAATTATAGTTAAAAGTGTAATCATTCTATGATTAATGATTATTAAACTAATCATAACCTTTGATTACATGATCTTGATTATTTCTAATCTCTAATAAAAATATATTTCATAATGTATTTGTACACATCAACAAATAACCGATAATTTATTTCATTAAGAATTATTGTGAATTACCTTAATAAGATAAAAGTGTTGCCGAGTTAGGTTTGAATCAAGCAACCTGTTTCCAATTATGTGGTGTTGATAATACAAATCAAAATATTAAATAAATATTAAATTTATGTATTTTAAATTAAATAAATATTAAATTTAGCTCAAATTTAATTTAAATTTAATCTGAACCTTAGGATACGTATAATTAAATATACAACATTAAAAATTTCTTCGCGTATGCTTCTAACTAAACGAATCCGAACTATGACAACGTGTATAAGGACAGGAGAATCATGCCCCTGATATTTCAAGAACCTTGAAATCTTTAATAGATGCTCCATTTAATTGATATTTTATTTGTTCAATATTCATTGTATTATTATACATTTTATATAATTTCATTATATTAGAAATAAATTTGCAAGTTGTAAGTGAATCGATACGATAATCTTGTTACAAAAGCTATACAATAAGAAATACGAGAAAGAAAAAGTACAGAAAAGAGTATTAGTAATCGAATCCGCAACATTTCGTTTGAAGCACTTCCCGCAGGAAGAACGGCAAGTTCCGCGACAAAGATTTGCAATTCCACTCGGCCAGACACTGGCACTGTCGTCTTCGGTTCCACTTCGTCAGCGACCGTGAGGAATTTCAAATCCTCTGGACACGATGGAGAAGTTTCGCGCAGGGAAGAGAGAACTTTGCCTATAGCCTTTTTCGCCACGACCTTCGTTATTACACGCGAGTTGTAGCGAGGTTGATGGCCGACCGTTGGGCAGATTTCCGTCGACGAAATTACGTGTTCCTCGAATGAAAAGCGGCCGTTAATGACGGTTGCAATTGTCTCGCAAATTGGCTAATCGACCTTCTTAATTTAGCGAACGCTGGCCGCACGATATTATTAGGCGTTCATATTTAATTTCAATTACTTAACATGACGTTTGAATAATGAGAGTAATTTATTCGCACGTAGTTAATTAGTGAAAATATCTTGGGCAAGTGTTCATTTTACGATTCGAAACCAAAATTTGGAAAATTCAAATATTTCACAAGTATTTGGTTGTTCGGGAAGTTCGCGAAATTGAAGACAAAATTGAGAATATATTGTGTCTTTGTAGATATATTATTATGTGTTAATACATTTCTTATATTTAAATAATATAATAATATTGTGTACATTCACTTTATCAAAATTTATGAAAATTCTTCTGCTCAATTTGACGATTGATTTTATTACTTCCTTCAGTAGAGGATGTACTGAATTTTTTATATTTAAAAATTTTGCATTTTTCATACTATCCGAAAGAGAAAGTTTCATTGATCTTTGAATATAATTAAAACATTCCACAATGGGAAATTTCTACTACTATCAGATTTGAATTATAAAACAATATTATTCGCAAGTAAACTTTTTATTAATGAACTCGTGTCAATGAAATTGTCTGATTATCTATCATAAATTATGAGCCATACATGAAGAAATATAATGTATCATTTAAAAAAATGAAGCTGATCTCAAAATTTCCAGTGTGTTTTCGTCAACAGAAGGAAAGTGCCGATACTTTATATATGTATGTATGTCAGTATTCTCTAGATATGATTTTTGGAAAATTTTTCTATACTTGTAAAAAAAAGTAAAAAGAAAAGACGACGAATTTGGAATCATCGTTGCGTTAATACAACGTTTAAAGAAGTGGAAACATTTGAAGTATTTTAATTGAAGTATTTTAAATTTCTTAACCAAGAAAAACGAATTAACTCGCCATTTGTATTTTTAATCCCTTTACCTATAAATTTTTTATTTTTTAATGTATCGTATCATCTTTCTCCAAAATCAGTCATAAAATAATAAATACAACTCACTTAAAAATAATAAATACAACTTAATAGATACGTATAGATATCTGTGTATCATAATCAGAGAATGGAATTAACCTAATTAGAGTTAAGTTATTTTTAAATAAATATATGATCATAAAAAATTTTTATTAAAAAATGATTCGGTTAATAGATTAATATTTATATAATATTAATATAATAAATATTACAAATGTAATGAATATAATAATAACGTGAAGTAAACTAAATGGAGAAAAGGAGTCTTCTGTACATCTACGTAAAATCACGTTCATTTCATCTCTTTAAACTCACCTCACTTTTCACTGAAATTTCGCAACATCAACTTGATTAACTATGTATTTACTTTTACGCGTTTCCAACATTACAACGTCCAGCTGTATCAGAAATTTGTTTTCTATTGTAACGTTATATTCTCCGAGATTATTTCACGTTGGAAACACAATATGAAATGAGATTCATCTTGTTTCAGTTACTTGTCTCGTTGCGAATGTAATATTCAACTATGCGAAAATTCGCGTATTTTCGAATTGTTTACTCCTCGGTAAACAAGTGTGTGCATCGTAGAAAATTTTCCTCGATGACAATCTTTCTTTTTTACAACATCGCAATTAGTTTCGTCGTTCGTTGCTTTTCAACGATATTTGTCCCTCATTTTTATTTTGTATCTCAGTCACACGCAGACTGCTCAAATATGGTTAAAAAAAAAATAGACATAGCGAAACAAGCGCAAATGACAAATTCACATAGAGAAATGTTTTTTAAAACTACTGCCCTTTTTTAAATGTTTGTGCAAATTCATCTTCGAATGTTGCATATTTTTTTTACGTCAACTTTATTCCTGTTTCACATTCACGAGTATCGGGAAAAAATTACGACTGACGGGATTTTTAGCAACAGATGCCTCTTAATTCTTGTGCATTTTTGTTAAATCGGTTATGTTCCATTGGAATTTTGATGTACTCTCAAGTACTGACAAATCCGTGATAATTTAGAAATCTCAATTATTCGAATTTATTGGGAGACAAATGTATTTGGATAATAGAACAACAGATTTATCTGTACGAAATTTTATACATTTTAGATATGAAATATTAATGATCCCATAATTTGTTAAGTTAATTTTGTAATGTAAGTTAAAAATTATACCTACGTGCAATTTGTGCTTCGCATCATCTGCTCTTCAGGTATAGGTCATTTTCAATTAATCCTTGTATAGGTATTTTTTTCACTGATTCTTTTTCAACTTTTTAATAATTTCATATTTCATTTTAATTAATAAGACAATCTGTTTCACACTAATGCAATATTAGTACAGTAATATACATATAGTATCTTCAACGATTTTCATAAAACTATAATATATATAATACATACGCTCAGAAAGTACGAATAGTTCGGATAATGAATATTTCGATAGTCTAGATAGATTCTACTGTAAATTGCCATCCTGTGATATACTCAATAAATAAAATAATTATTGGAAAACATTATCGTTCTTGCTGTTTTGTAAGCCGATGTTTTATTAAAAAAAAAAGGAAACACTTACAGTTACGTCTTATTACGATGATGTTTAAAAAAAAAATGACTAGAAAAAATTTTGATAGTGTTAATTATAAATTATAAATTATATTTCATATTCACTAGTCAAAAATCAGATTCATGTATTATTTATATTTATGTATTATCATGGTGTTAGTATTGTTATATATTTGTTTGTACTAGTTTGTACTTGGTATTAAGTTATTTAATTTTAGAATCTTCAATTAATTCAATATTTTTATTAGTTTAAATTTTAATTACTATTCTATCATAAAAAATATAACATACTAAACATATCTATAATATAATGATACAAATTGAAAAATCAACGAGTTTATTTATAATTCTTTCCAATTAATTTATATCAAGCAACAGAAAAAATTTAATCATTTCTGTATAATAAGAAAGAATGATTTAGAAAGACGTTTATTTTATTTTATTCCCCAAAATAGTTCTTATTCTTATTTTCATGAATGATTTTTTAAAAACAATAAAACCGACATAATATCGATTATTAGTGTTCTATTTCATAAGGTAATCAAGAAAATTCTACGATTTTTTTTATTTATAAGAAACAAAACGTGAAAAATCGTTCATCAAAGTAAAAATAGCTATTTTTGGCAAAATTGTGTATCATTCTAGACATTCATCACTATCATAAAAGAAACGATTGTTTAATATTATTAGATTCTATTTTCTAATAGAACCATTTTCTAATGGAACTATAAAAAGAAATTCTAAAGATTTTTTCGTCATTCTGTCTTCCATCTAAATTCTATAATTTTATGAAATTTCAAAAAATTGACATTTGAAGTATGCCTAATCTTTCAATGCAACAAAAACAGCTGTCTTTTAATAAACTTTCCGGAAATCCTGTTAATTCAATGTTAATTCATCGTGGCTGATTTTATTGCTAACAACATTCAAAATTCAGGTATTTTTGTACTCTTGTTTAAAAATAACAGAATACCGGAAGAAGTATAGCCTTCTGAAATTCTCAAGCGTTGCAACACAAGAATTCTCATTGTGTACTATTACCACGGACCAATGATTAATTACCATAACACTATAACGTCATACACGGAAACGTTCAACAAAGATAAAAGCAGCACGCGCACCGAAAATTTGCCGCGAGGAAGCATCAGTGTTTGCATAGGAAAAGAGCGCGATGAAAGGGGGTATCCGCGTATCGAGCCCTTCCGGTGGCCGTAAAAGACTAAGACAATCGCGAGGAACAGCACGACGATTCCATTTAACGAGCGAAGCAGACCAAAACTCAGTTATGCACGTAGAAAACGCCGCGTATATTGTATATCCGACGCGAGCTCGTCTCACGGACACACCCTGGCGTCGCGACACGCTCGTAAAGCAGCCTGTATCTTTTCGCTCATTAACTCGCCTCAACAATGAGCGGTGGGTGTCGGCGTAGTACGTCGAGATCCTTTCAACCCCCATCCATCCACACCCTTCCAGTGACAGCGGCGCGCACGCGCGCTGCCCGACCATAGAGGCGGTTCGCGCGTAAAATCGCGCCGACCAGCGGCGGTCAGTCGCGCGTAATACGGCACAGGGTGCGGTTTGTCGCGTTCGTTCTCGAGAATTTCGCGTACGCGTTCGCACAATTACGCTCGTCGCCCGTCAATTTTGGCCTCTTCGATCGTGCCTGATTGTGTGCGTCGATAGTTCGTCGCGGTTCGATCCGGATGACTTCGACGTCTTGGTTCGTATGCACCTGCCGTGCGTGACGAGAGCCTAGAGCGAGGATGCGCTTCGCGGGAGGCTCGTGTGCCTTGCTATTGCTGGCACTGACACTGTGCTACGGCACGGGCCCCGTCCAGGCGAAAAACGACAACTGTGAGTAACTGCAACGTCGGTGTGTTTAACACCTTGCGCTGGCAACTGGTTCGCAGACCATAACGAGTGACCGAACCGTATACAATAATTCGTCACTTTCATTTTCTTTGGAACTCGTCGGTATGATTCAACTGGATAGAAATTATTAAGTAGTAATAAAGTTATCATTTGTTTTGCCTGGGTTATATTTAAATATACTTAGAACTGAGAAAATGTTGCGATTTGGGACAAAAAATTCGCGACGTACGTGGCACGTCATTCCAGCGCAAGAGGTTAACGTTTGACGGCGCCTCTACGGTTACACAAAGGGGTCGGGGAGGGGGGAAGCGTTTGTCGTCGGACGTTTGGTCGACAAGTGGTTGCGAGAGGGACGAGGACAACAGGGGTTGTCAGGGGTTGCGAAGGTAGACAGGTTGTTATAACGGATGTACGAGGGATTGGAAGTAAGGTGTGGTTTGTGTTGAGTAATCGGGGAATTTTGAACAATTGAAGTAAGAGAACGATGACGAAGGTGAATGATTGTGCATATTTAATATTGGCAAGATTCTTTGAATGTATTTGGATAATTTTCAGATTCAAATTCTCATGTAAATATAGCATATAAAGGAGAAAATAGCGAACGTGAATGGACGTGAATATAGGATGAAACTTTTTAACATATATTTAACACTAATGGTAAGAATTTTTATTCAAATGCTGATATGAGCATGCATAGAACATATAAAAGTTTATTTTTAAAGTGGCGTAAGTCGCTTTGTTTTTACATAAAGATGTTTAACGAGCCTAGAAAAATTAGTACTTTTCGAGAAAATTTACTCGTGTTTGTCATCTCAGATACTTATATATGTTTCTAAGTGTAAACAGTTTCACACAGACGTTAACGAATCGTCATTTTTCATTACTATAAAGTAACTTATAATGCCTTCGAAATGAAGAAACAGAGCTACAGCCAGCTGCAATAAATTGAATAACTTTCACTTATTACGAATAATGAATATTATATTCGTACTTTACTTGATCAAATACGATAAACTATTAATTAGAAACAAAGTATACAATTATTATATTATCATAAAAATGAAAGTTGGAAGAAAGTTATAGATAATTAATGTTTGTGTTAGTAAAGTATCCAGTAACGTTTATATTTCGATGTCTGTTTATAAAACAATTAACATTAAAGATTAAAAATTGAAACATTAAAAACTGATATTAAAAAGAATAACGCAGTCCATCTAAAATTTATAAGTAAAATTATATTATTAAAGTGTAAATGCTTTAAAAATACAGATTTATTTTTTAAATAAATTGTTTCATCGGAATTGGTAGGGAGATAATTTTATTAATACTTAATTTAAATTGTAATAAAATTATTGCTTAATCGGAAATTGTTTATAATTACAGTAATAGATCGCAATAGAAAAGATGAAAGTTTCAGTCAAATTTTTATGTTTTTATGTTTAATTCAGGCCATAGAAATGATTAAATATCTTAAATTAATATTCGTACGAAAATAACCGATATTGGTATTATTAATTTAATGTAAGACTTAATTTAGTTGAAATGAGATAAAATTAAATGAGATTATTTTTCTTCGTAGCATAGCTTTATTTTTTGGAATAAATTTATTTTGCTCATTTTTTCCCTTAATTCTTTTATATCAAATTCGTTTAAATCTGTTATGCGTAGAAATACGTAAGATAAATTTAAAGTACAAAATTTTTTATTATTTTGAATGCTTTCAAAGGTATCATTTTTTAGACCCAACGTACACGAGCGATCTACATGAAAGACAAGGACAATGTAAACACAAACATATCGCTTTCTTCATTTAATCATTCTTGTGATTTCTCTGTTATCGTGCGACAGTTCTGCAATTCTGTAGATGATGTACGATGGTTTTGCTGTTATATTTTCTTTTTATCTCTTGTATAAAGAAGATTGCACTGTATTTGCAATTGCATTTTGCAATTCTGTAGATGATGTTCGATACTTATGTCTCTGTGTTCATTGAGTTTTTCAAATTATTAACACGTATATCTGATTTAACTTCCATGTTTCTTTACCTTAAAATTTCACTTATTTATACGATGTATGAAAGCTAACTATTGTACGAATAAGATTTTATTAGAATTATTCGAGTAATAAAAATTCAAACGATAAACCTGTATTGCTTAGTAATTTATTTTACTAAATTAGACATACGAATTTCTTTTGTATAATCTTTTTGTTGAAACATTCAATTTCTGTGGAGCGAAAAATGCTATGTCAAACATATTACTTGCCTGCCTTTCTACCTAATGTTGAATCATTGATTGACGTTTTCGTTTATTGGCAAATAAATTTTGAAATAAAAAAATATAATAAATTTCTACGTTATTACAAGTACGATTGCAATCGCATTAAGACTGAATAAACGCTTCATCATGAAAAAAATTCCAAATAATTAATTAAAACAATTTTAACGAATTTTAACGACTTTTAAGATTGTAAGATCATTTAACAATACTCAGTATATAAAATCTCTTTGAGAAGAATAAAAAATTTACAGTAGTCAAAAATATTTTTCTGCAAAATTTTGTTTATATCTGGAATGAAATTTAAAATTATTTATCTAAGGAGACACAACTGAATAAATATTTTTATTATAATAAAATACTTAATAAAAAAATTGCTTGTATGCATTATAAATAATTCTTTTTAATAAATAATTCCTATTAAATATTGTATAATTAAAATATTATATAATTAAAAATAACATAGTTAAATAAAATATTATAGAATTAAAGAAATGATTTTTATTATCACAACGTACAAGTTAGAAAAAAAAGGCTTCCTTGTTATACATATGTGTGTGTGTGTGTGTGTGTGTGTGTGTGTTTATTATCTGGACATTTCCCACATAAATTTACGTTATAACAATGAAACTAATGTAAATACGCAAGAAATTAGAACGTTTTTATACCGCTCTTCAACTTGCATTAACTTATAAAGGAGGGAAGTTCTTGTTTTGAGTAGATACGTACAAGCTTACATTCACTGAAAGTTCAGCTCTCCCAGTCTGAAACAGGTCACACTCTTCATGTAACGTACCTTTCAGTTTCCTGCGCTTGTTGTCCTGAATTTAACAAGTTCAGAACAAAACATCAGAATTTATGTCTGCCTGTACTAAAACAGAAACTTTTTCACAAGTTCATTTCAGAAATTCTGACTACACATGTACGTAAATTTGTATCCGCCATTCGATTTTATATTAGTACTATGTTTGAATTTATTTTAAATTTTAAATATTACAACCCAACAAGAGTTTGAAACATTTTATAAAAACTAATTTATTAATTTAAAAAATGACAATGTTTTTTTAACTATTTAAAATTTAGCACATCAAAAATGACATTGTTTTTTTAATTATTTAAAATAGCACATATGTATATGTATATAGATTTTTGTGGCTGACTGTACATGACTTCTCGTGCAGAAATTTTTGTTAAGACACTTTTATTAGTAAATAAAATTATAATCTATGTTTTCTTTTCTTTTTTATAATATTCCTTAATATTATTTTTTTATTAATTGTATTAGACTTAAACGTAATCTTAATATCATTTAAATATAATCTGTGTTATCTTATTTGACTGAATATTATTTTGTAGCAACTATTTAAAACATTAATATATAGTATTCATTATTATATAGTATTATTATTATTTATAGTATAATAAACAAATGATTTTTATTCAAATTATTTTATTATTAAACTATAAAGTAAAGTAATTTTTAAAAATTTTAATTTAAATATTGGGTATAAACCTGTTGGGTATTGTGAACTGTTTCAAAAACAGTATGATTTCACCACAGTGTCACGTACACAAGCTCAAACGTGTATTATTCAAAGGTAATTGAATTTAAAGCAAGTCTTAAACTAAACGCTGCGACATTCTAGAATAATTTAACCATATTATTTATAACATATATGACACGCATAGATCCAAATTATTTGTTATTTCGACACAACGAATCAATTATAATTAATTATAATTGAAAATTATTTGAACTTAACATAAAATAGTTATTTTTCTGAAATAAAAATAATAAAGTATATCGTGCGGTTCACTATTTCAAATTGTTATTTTTTTTATTTTTATTTCAAATAAAATTTAATAAAACCGAGCATATTATAATGTAAAATTTAATAAAAGCTGTACGTATAATACTAATATAATAAATAAGCATATTTTCGTCTCTTTAGAGCTGTAAAAATTTATTTTTGTCTGTTTCTCAATAGTTAAGTTAATAATTGTTTTCCAACAGTTATTGTCATTTTTTATATCATTATTGTTATTTTTTTTTTTAATTTTGCGAAACAAATAAATACAAAGATTTATGTTATTGTATAAGAATTTATTTTATTGACAACATAATACATATGTAATTATTGTAAATATTATACATTCATAGATCTATAGTGTTAAAGAGTATTGTATAGTTTGATTTAATTTATTCAAATTTCCAAACCATGTAACCATTAGCTTTACGAAAATTACACATGTTCCTAAAATAGAAGTTAGCTATGTTAGTAATCAATCAATATTCTGAAAATATGACAAACTCAAAATTTCAATATTAGATTGCAACTCCAAGTAGAACCTCCCACAACATGTTCCAATCTATTTCAGTATTTGCCAACATACTTAGTTATTCATTTCAACTAAACCGATAAAATGCGTGAACTGAATGTTACAAATAGTAGTTTTAGCATTAAATTGTATAATTTTCTTTTATTATACTTCTGTCTTTTAATGTACACATCAATCATGCTACTTTCGATCATTTCAGACTAATCTAATCGTTTATTGTTAATATTAACGTTAAATTTCAAAAATCTTTGATACTCTTGGTAATGGTTTTGAAATATTGGAAGTTTTTTGATTTGTTAAACAAGAGTTAGATTGAGACGGAAAGATTTAAAAAGCGCAATGAAGTTAGCAAAAAAAGAAATAACTGTCGAAGATCAGTTAAGTAGTAGAAAATTTTGTTTCTTTATACAAAGTTATAAATATATATAAATAAATATATTCTTAATATAAAGTTATAAATGTATCACTATATGTAAACAAAAATTTATTAATTAAAAATTTAGAACGATAAATACATTATGCTTTGCAATGAAAAAATATGATTTTAGACTATCATTATGAGAATGTTCCATACTCGAGGTATGTCGCTTTTGCTCATGTAGCAACATTATGCCATAATATGAAATATGAAAATTTATTCTATGTTTTATATTCTGTATTCTACTAATATAAATGCGTTTTATTATGAGTTTTGTCCGAATTATTATTAAAAATAAATATGTACTGATGAACAGTATATATTTCGAATTACGTCATTTCTTTCATCAACAAAATATCTAATTATTAATAGTTCAGTAACTATTTCTTGCTTCTCTTGAAAAGTACATTTTCTCAAACTCTGTTATATTCATATGATATTGGTACTTACTTTATGTGTTTACTCTATGTATATGCATGTATAAATTGTTATTTAGTGTATCTTTTTTTCCTAGTATAATATATACTTACACGTAAGATGTCTCATTTAATTTTATCATTTCATGTCTTTTTATTATTTGTTTCAACGAACTTTGTTTCAAGCCAACAAATATGTACATGATTTATACCTGTTTAAAATAGTTCCTGACAAGCAAAAACTAAAGATACTAATTTTAAGATGTCTAATTAATTTAAATTAAGTACACGATTAGTTAAATGAAAAGCGTGGATAGATATATAAAATTAATATTATGTTAATAATATGTGTATTTTACTGTTTACTTGAACACATATGTTTTACAATTTGTGTGCATCGTCAGGAGTTCGATTTACGGAATTAATTTTAATTTAAATAAGACTAATATTAAAAATAATATCCATTCTACTATATTAATTTAAGTAAAATTTCGGTCAAGGTTGATTGTTCTTATTGAGGATTATATTTCTATCGGATAGATATAACGAATTGGTAGTCTGCAAAGAATTGAATGATATTATCATTAGAACTTTATCCAAATCTGTATTAACTCCTAAATAGTATCATCGGATATTCAAAGCCACAAAAATTACTTAATTTTGAAATTTTTGGTTCGATTTAATCTTCTTGCCGATCTCCATCAGAGAAAATATAAAATAAGAAATAAAACGAAGTAACTTCAATTTTTGAAAATATAATATAAATTACGATACCATTTAAGGATTAAAATTGACATTCCTATCTAATTCACGATTATACTATACTATACTATACTAAATACTATACTAAATACTATACTGTGCTATACTAGATACTATACTATACTATACTAGATACTATACTATACTAGATACTATACTATACTAGATACTATACTATACTATACTAGATACTATACTATAGTATACTAGATACTATACTATAGTATACTAGATACTATACTATAGTATATTAGATACTATACTATAGTATACTAGTTACTATACTATACTATACTGATACTATATTGTTATAAATACTATACTATATACTTGACAAATTCTCGTACTAAGTTTTCTCAAAATTGTTATTCCTTTTTCTCGACTTATTTCTACATAAAAAAATCGCTATACTATCTCGATGTGGTACCACAGTTTTTCGGTTGCATTCAGTGCGGTGCACAAACGTCATCCACGAAAGATTAAATCACCCCGGTCAACCACAGAGCCACGTCCCCTCAACGAGATAAGTTCCGTTCCCCAGATTTAACGGAAGAAAAGCTCCTTGCCATTATACTTATCCAGAAACAAAGCCGGCCCGAGCGATCTTCTTTCCATCCACCGCGATTAAACCCGTGGTATTATACTTGTTATAGTTGTGGGTCGCATCCGCGTGTTATCACGTCATGTAATTCCGCGAAGACGCCTTTAACCGCGGAAACAGTCGTCCGAGAGATAGATTAACGGCTGACGATCCGTTGTTCAGGCAAATTTTCCTCTCACATTGCATCCGAGATTACGGTATTTCATCGTCGACAAAGCGTTCTGGCCACACGTGTAGAGAGGGGGAGAGAGTGGGTCCGTATGAACCAATCCTGGCGCGATCTATTCAGTAAGATTTACGCCGGGGCCTGAGCGAGATATTTGCAGCCGCATTTGCATGCATGATTAGGCTCGATGCAACGAGCGAGTTTCGCCATGCCGGTATTTCCCGCACCGTTTCAGCCGTACACCGAATTATTATATTTGAGAAGGCGCAGACGAGCGGATGGACTCGCGGCGACGCTAGGCTCGCCGTGGATGAACCGGTTTTATCGCGCGATACCTCGACGACGATCGTTCGAATATCGCCGTGTGTTCGTGCGTGTTACGATCATGTACACATGGATGGCCAATTTTCACGTGCTTGCGACTTATCGGTATAATTCTGTTCAGTTGTTTGAACTTTTTGCAATTCAAAATGATTTACAACAATATATTGACAACAAATTTTTATTCTTTCGAAGCCTCCTGACCCATATAGTCACTGCAGAAAGTCTTTGTACATGTCATAAAAAATTATCGATATGTTGAATTTCTATTAACTCCGTAAAAAGGAAAAATTGCACAAAAAAATTTTGACTTCATTCTTCAAAATTGTGAAGTTAAATACAAAAAGAATTTTTTTTGATGTTAATAAAGACGAAGAAATGAATTTTTGAAAAGTATCTTTAGTTTAGACTTATCAAGATTTTTTTTTTTTATTAAGAACCATGTATTTTATGCAACATCGTTTTATACGAAAAGAAAATTTATTTAACTTATTAGATATTTGAATTTATTGTGAATAAAAAAGTAGGCTTTATATTGATAATTCTCAAGTAGTGTAATATATAGCATATTCAGTACACATTAAATTTAATTAGTGGAACAATTAAATTATGTAGGTTTTGTAATATCGGAAGAATAATTTTGTTGATTTAATTTGAATCACCTCCAATTTCATTCTGCAAATTTACATATGTTCCTGAACATTTAAATTTGAATTCATTGAATGTATTCTCATTCGCTTTATTGAAAAATTACGCGAAACAAAGATGATGAAAGGAGGATTTTTAAACGATTTTTAACTTCGTTACATATGACTAAGAATTGGATCAAGTTTTCATTCATTTTCAGAATTCATGATTAAATATGTTGTAAATGATTTTATAATTGTTATAGTTAGATAAGGGAAACTATGTAGTCGGATATTGTAGTCGGATTTGTAAATGTGCTCCGCTTATTAATTCTTCTCTTATAAAATATTCAATAGGGTATAAAGCGATATTGGAAATATCTTGAGAAAACAGTTTGTCCTACATTCTAAGTATTGTACATTAATAAGCTAGAATTGTTATGAAATATGTAGGTTAAAAATTATTTGTGAAAGATACAATGGAAGTTCTCCGGTGTCATACAACTGAACTACAGATTCATATTTATAAATATTTTCCGTATAATACATTTCTATGTAATCATTTAAATTATTTATTCCTTTCGTGTGAAAAACAAAAATAGATCTTAAAAAATTGTTTGTAGAGAAGTTGATAAATATTGAAATGTTTAAAAATAGTTACCTACTTTCTCAACGCAAAATGAAATTATTTTTTTGTGCGGATTATTTGAAAATATATACCAGTATATTTTTCGATAAAATTGAAAATGTATTCAAGTATTAAAATCTTATTCTTTTCTTAAATTAATTAATTAATAATTCATTTTTTTTATAAATAACATTATTTAATAATTTCGTAGTTAGACTTTAATCCCTGCAAGAAATTATTTTAATTAAATTGAAATACATGTATATAACATGTAATTAAATGAAAACCATCCTTTTCACAGGAAATTAATTGTATAAATATGTTTAACACTAATTAATTGTATAAATATGTTTATTTTATATTAGCAAAGTAGCAGATTAATGAATACTTTCTATGTTTTTATGATTGAATTAGCTTTATCAACTTCTATTATTAATTTCTTTTTAATATATTAGTAAAGGAAAATTAATAAAACATAATTCATTCATAAAAACATGTTTTAAATATATTAGAAATAATAAATCTTTTAGTTTTGCATACATTCTTTGTTGAACTAAAATACATGAGAAGAAGAAATACTTCATAATATGATGATACACGTACATTGTTTTTCAAAATTACATGCATTTTTTTATAATTTCTTATTTCATTTTTAAATGGATTAATGATGAATATATTAAATTCAAATTTGAAAATTATTTAAATAAAATATTTGAAGAACAATTTATTATATATTTCGTATATTGTATATTTCGATAAGATCCATCGAAATTACAGTCCAACTCAGCTGTGCTAACAAATTCGTCGTAATTAATTTAAAAATTCCTTATTGGGTGAAATAACGTATTTCAAACATTTCGACATTTCTCGCACGCTGTCTGAATTTGTACTGATGCGAGTTCAACTGTTTCTGCCATGGAATTCGAGGTGCTTTCAACCTTTGTTCCGACCAATTTCCCGCATGTTTTATACAATCGCGTGCTTCATGTACGTACACTATCATAAATAAATAAAGGGATATTTACAATAGTGCAATTCCATTAAAAACGTGACATTTTCGTTACATTTCGACAATTATGATTGATATTGATAATTTATTTTATATTGATAATTTTCAGCATTTTCAAGTTTCATATTTATTTCTAATAACGGTGTTTCATAAAATTTGCACAAACTTCTTCAATATAATTAGAAACATATTTCAATCGTTCTAAAATTTTAACACTATATATATATAGTGTACTGATTTTGTTTTCAGCCACCTAATCATTATATTTATTTGTTTTTTTTTTTATCAATATCCATTAACTATGTATGTTGAGATTAAATTGAAGAGATTCATTCGAGTTTTATATATTGCAATAATTTAAAAATATCCCAGTAATTGCGCACATTATATATACAGGATGTTCCAAAATGTGCCAAAAAAGGTCATATACATTATAAATTTTTATTCATTTGTTTTCTAAAAAATAGATTTTATATTTATATAATTGGAACAGGGAAATATATATATATTTTTCATATACTTATATAGGTTAAAAGAGATATTCAAAATGACAGCCTTTCTCTCATAAACTGTTCAAATTTTTAATGATCGTTATTCATTCTATTAATTTCACATTCAATGCCGTTAATGATATTTTTATTAGATCTTCATGTTTTTACGCGAGTATAATCGTCATTTTGAACATCTCCTTTGACCTATACGAGTAGAAAAAGACACAAATATGTGTGAACAACGGAGAATTATTTCTCCCTTTCAATTATATAAATTTACATAAAATTTGTTTGTTTGAAATAAATAAAAAACATGAATCAGAATGTAAGGTAACCTTTTTTACTTAGAAGAAGATAAATTTCTAGTTTAGCAATTTTTCTCAATTTTGATTAGTTCACTGTATTCTTTCTTTCTTTTCGTTTTGTTCCGGACGGCTTCATACGTTCATCCGATCATCCACATGAGATTAGCGTTTCTTTTTATTTAAAAACACAGCCAAAATTGCGGAAAGCCGCTAAACTAGAAATTTATCGTTCAAAATAATCTACTGAACAGACTGGTTGTTCGGTTTCTCCTCGACGTCCTGTACAATACCAAAATCGCGCTACTTAATCGTAAAGTGACATCAATATATGTCGGGAGCCCAACAAAAATATACTCTATCATGCTTTTCTCTTGCGATCCTCCCCGGATAAATCTAAATTCTTCGCTACGCGTCGTACCAGATATCCTCGACAAACTCCTTATAACCGCTACACTCCAAAGCTAGTGTCGTGCCGCGCGGCGAAACACGCAGCAAGAAGAAACTTCGGCAAGGTTCGAACTCTCCTTCGAGCAATCTTCGTCGAAGCACACCGAATCAGATCGTAGGCTGCTCTCGAGCCGATATCTTTGCTGGTACGATCACACGAGTCTCGAGAAGTCCCCCTCGCTCTTTCGCAGCGATAACATTGTTTCCGGTCGTAGCCGCGTGGCCGGCGGCTTCGGATCAGATAAAAGCCCACTGTCGGGAGTCGTCTCGGTTCCCAGCGAGCAAAAATTTGTTGGTGCGAGCAACGGTCAGGTCGGTCGGTTAGTTGGTTGGCCAACCAGTCTTCGCTCGCAGCCAAAGTGCTCCTCGCGGCTTAATATGATAGCGCTCGGTTGCCGCTCAGACGAGCCGTGCCGCGCTCGAAGAGAGAGTAATATTGATCGACGGAGTAGCGGACTTACATCGTCCCAAGAGGGAGCGAGCCGAGCGAGCGCAGGGAAGGGTGGCGAGTTCGCGCGAGGGTGGTGAGCACTTGAGGGTGCCTCGGCGAGGGTGCGACGGAGCGATGAGGAGGAGGAGGAGGAACAGCGCGGTGAGAGAGCAGGAAGAGTCGGGGGTGAAGGTGGTAGGAGGAGGTAGTTGGTGGTGGTTGCTGGAGGGTCGAAGGGCCAACGCGCACGACCATGACCAAAGGGTGCTCTCTCTATCTGCCTTTCTTCCCTTCCTCTTCTTTTTGTATCTCATTCTCGGTTTTTCTCTCTTCCCTTCTCCCCTTCTGTGCCTTCTCCCACCGCCGGTCGTTCTTTCTATTTCCCTTTCTCTGCTGTTTCACCTCCGCGTCCCCCATCTGGTTTGTTTTTGCACGCGACTTTTCGCGGAACCCGAAGGTTCTTTGTAGTTGCGTCTCAAAGTACCCTTTTAAGGGGGCCGTTTCTTCGTACAGGCGTGCGGCCGATTTAATTTTTTTTTCTTCTTCTTCATGTGTTGTCTCTGTTTTTTCTTGCTGTTTTTACTCTCATTCCGTTATTCTTTATACGTCTCTCTCATTCGGTTTTATTATACACGGAACTTTCGTCATCTTTATTTGCCTCGTGGAAATTTGATAGTCTCGGTGGCCGAGGGTTTCGAAGGGGCCGAAGAAGAGCGCGAGATATCCTCCTCCGGGAAATGTTTCGTAAGTTGCCACAGGGAGGAGGCGATTTTCGCCAAGCTTCTTTTTTTTTCCTTCCCCTTGACCGGGAGATTTACGAGCGCGGAGGACGAGCCGACGTTTCGGGAGCGGCCGCGCGAATTTACGCGTCGAACTCGCGTCGTTTTAACAGCGGGCCACGGGTACTTCTACGCGAGACACCCTTGGCGCTCGAGTGCCTATGAATTATGGCCAGCCACGCGTTGTCCATCGACTCTGCGGGAATTTAACGTTGGAAAGCCGCGCGGCTAATAACCGTGATTGATCTTGTCGTGTTCGTTCGTTTGATCGCATCACGAGAGAGCCTCCTTGCTGTGATTCCCGTAAAGGGTGCTCCATGGGATTTGCCGAAGCGCGAAACTCGGCGAATCTCAACTCGTGTCAGTTCGATGATTACTGATTTCACATGGGGCTCTCTTGAAAATGTTCAATTCTTTTTTCGACTTGTGTAGAACAGAGATTCTCAACGGCCAGGAACGACAAATAATACTGTATCGCGTTAAATTTTAATAATAGTTGTCATGAAGTTCAACAAAAGTTGTTACAAATACGAAATTTAGAAACTCAATCTTTAAATAATAAGGATAGTATTAAAATAATATCCATTATATTTGTACTGTATTTATTATCTATATTTTTATTTATTATCTTTATTTATATATATTTATTGCATTTAGTATTAAATTATTATATTTAAATTTAATGTGTGTAATATAATTTAAAATATGTAATATGTTTTATTATATTTAATTCCATTGTACTTACAAGTTATTGTACTTATATTTAATTTGTTCAAATTTAATGAAAAATGAAACTTTTATATATTAGAAATAATTATTTTAAGTGTATCTAAATTTAAATTTTATTTATCGAGTTGCATTATTTTAATTAAAATTCCAACATTTGTTATATATTATTGTAGGAATCTTGAACGAGCTCCCAATTTTGTATGAATCCCGGCTGAGATCCAAGTTTGTAGGAATTTTTAGAAATTTTTGTTTAAGATAATGATGAGATTTATTGTAAGTTGATTTGAAAATTATCGCTATAATCTAGATATGCTCTATACTAAACACGCTGAACTCGCTATCTCTTCACTCACTCAAGGTTCGCAACTCTTAGTCCTTTCGCTCTCGCGGCTCACTACTGTCTATGTTCTTCTACTCTCGCGGCTCACTACTCTCTGTGTGCTTTCGCTCTCGCTTGTCTGCACGAAACATTCGTTGTTCAGACACACACGCACGCAAACGCAGCCATACCTTAAAGTATTTTAAGTGCTAGGATCTGGAAAACTAGAATAAACATTCTCAGATCCTAGACCTAACTTTTGCTATCATCTGCTAACAAATGACACGAAGGCGACGATTGTTGAGAACTGGAGAAAGTCCCGAGTTCTTTGCCGGAATTCTCAATCCCACATTCGGCCATTCTGCAGCGATATCTGCCCTCAGATATCCCTTGTTCCTCCGTCATCTGTTAGTACTTCTTCACAGTTCTGAACCCAAAATTTCATGTACTTCGCAGCTGTTAATGTTTGCTGTGGTCCCTCATGCTCGCCTACTTTCTCGACAAGGTATTTATCGAGTAACTTGATAGGGTCCTAAATATTTAGGTGCAAGTTCAAGCCCGGTCCTACTTGCGTCCGTTTTATAACTACTAGATCTCCTTCTTGATAGTACGACGCTTTCTTGCGATTTTTGTTGTAATTGCATCTATTTTCCTACTGTATTCTCAAGATATTTTCCTTGGCATGCCGTCTCAATTCATCGCGAACCTCCTGAAACATTTTGCTCCATTCGCTCGATATGATCTCTCGAATCTCGGGATTGCTCTTCAATTTCATTTCTATTCCGAAAAGAATCTTGAAAGGGATCGCACCAATGCTACGGTGGGCGGTGGCGTTTTGGTATCACTGGGTTACATCTAAATATTTGTGCTACTCTTCCGGTTTGGGCGCAGAAACTTTGTCAGCAGAAGCTTCGTCAGTAGAAGAATGATCGTCCTATTCACTCGTTCTACCTGGCCATTTGCCCTGGGCACTCCGGTGGTAATTGTAAATAAAGCTGTGCTCAATTCCTTCTTTCGCACAATACTGCTGAAATTCTGAAGACGTGAACGCGGTTCCGCGGTCGGATATAATTTTGCGAGGGTTTCCGAAAATCGCTGCCTGCCTACTCAAGTGATTTATGATCTCAGCAATGTTGGTCGTTTTTGTCGTACAGCCACGCAAATTTTGAGAATACATCCACGACTACGAAAATCTATTTATAATTTTTTTTGATGGAAGGAAGAGGCTTAAATGGTCAATATGGTACACCTCTAATGGAATTTCGCCCTTCTCGATGGGATGTAATATACCGTCTCGCTTGTCACTCTTCCTTTCAGCCAGGATGCACGTCACGCAATTACGCACGGTCTTGTCTACTATAGCCTTTAGGTTTTCAAACCAGTAGTCCCTTTTGACAAGAGTTTCCGTCTTGCTAGCTGAAAAGTGTCTGTTTTCGTGCATTTGCCGCACAATCTGCGCCTGCATAGCGCCACAATGCGAGGATCGTCGTCCAGCACTCTACACAAAAGCCCGTTCCGCACTATATATTCATTGTTACTAGTTTTTTCACTGCTCACTGACTCGATTATTCGTTTTAGATCCGGGTCCTCGCGTTGCGCTTTTCTCAACCTTAATAGCACACTAAATTCACACTCGCTTATCACCATGCACACTGGCGTCGGGTTTTGACTTAGCGCGTCGACATGCTTCATGTTATTGCATGGGCGATGTTCGATCATACAATCGAATTCTTGTAACAGCAACGCCCATCTCGCAACTCGTATACACAGGTCCTTCTTTCTCGTCGTGAGACACGACAATCGGTCACTATTTTAAATCTTATACCGAGTAGATAAACCCTAAATTTATTTATCACTTTAATAATGGCTAAGACCTCAAGTTCGTAACTAGTGTACCGCGACTTCGCTTCGGTCGTCTTCCAGCTCGCATAATGTATCGGATGGAAACGCTTGTTTACGTCATCTTTCTGTAAGAGAATTGCACCAAGGCCGATATTTGACGCATCTGTATGAAGCTCTGTTTCTGCGCTTATACGGTATAATTTCAACACTGGGTTGTTAGCCAGAGCACATTTTAGCTGTCGGAACGCTAATTGTTGCTTCTCACTGAACTCAAATTTCGCATGCTTTTTCAACAGCTTCGATAAAGAGTGAGCTACCAATGAGTACTGTGGAACAAATTTACGGAAATAACTGGTCAAACCTAAAAAACTCTGTTCATCTCTAGTATCTTTTAACGGCCGAAAATTTGTTACTGCTAACGTTTTGCGTTTTGTCGGACGCACATTACCATCCTCGATTACATGACCCAAATACTCGATTCTGGGCTAAACGACACTTCTTCCAATTGATACGTAGTTCATACTCGCTCGCGGTGGATAGAACCTTTCTCAACTTACGCACGCCGTCTCTTTCTTTGCAGGAGGGAACAATAAGGTCGTCTAAATACGTCAACACGGTGCCGTCTCTTTAAGTCGCAAAATACGGCGTTAATGAACCTTTGAAATATAGCCGGGGAATTACATATCTAAAAGCGCTGTTATTTCTTTACTCGCAACGATTATTGGTTTGTAAACTTTGTTGTCTCGCATGTTTGTAACACTAGAGACGCTTACCTCATTGACGTTCTGCTCTTCTTTCGCAGCACTGTGTCCAAATTCTTTGCAATTAAAACACTTAGGGCCTTCCTTCTTCGACGGAAAATTCACGACTAGATGGTCGGATCTATTGAAGCATCGAACTTCGTTCCTTAGCGCTACCCTTCTCGGCATTACTTTCTTCGCTGGTCCCTTCATCTTCCTCGGTTGAAGCCTGGAAGGTTCAGCACAAATCGTCCTCGAAGCGTGATCCTCTCGAACGATTCCAACAGATTCTTTTTTGTTTTAATTTTCTATGCTCTCGCGAGATCTTGCAGTATAGGATCCGGTATCCCTTCGATGATGTATTCGGTGATCTCTGCATCATTTATCGGCACTCAGTTACCTAAAATGATCTTCTGATATAGGTATTCGCTAAATGGCTACTCTCGTTTCCACACGCGCGTCTCAAACTTGCGTCTCGTCACAAGCACATTCTCCAGATGATGAAACATTTCCTTTAAATCCAAGTCCTTTAAATTGTCTAACAATTCGTTATAGGCATAGAAACATGTTCTAGAATGCAACCATTCCAATTGCCCTTCAATCGGGACCCGATTAACAGTTTCGCTATATCGACTTATATAGGTATTTTTCATTCGTCGCTCCCCGTCTTGAAGGTGTTCCTGCTCTCATCAAAATTACTTAACAATTCGACGATGGTAGTGCTCTCTGCACTGTTGTTTCTCACTCTGCATCTCGATGCTTTTTTTCTTTCTCTGCCAGTTCTGGTCGCCGACGCACGTGCCAGATCTTACTCTCCGACACGTTGCGTTCTTCGCGGATTTCTCGACTTTTCATTCATTCGCCGGATGGATCCGCTTCATTCAATCTCGTGCTCAACTCTGCTTTCGTGTCGGAGAAAACTTTTTCTCTCAGCTCCACTAGGAAAAATTCGTGGATAAAATTCCGTCACGGAATTCATCTTTATTCACTCTTTGTTTAACTGCACTAATTTTTCGAACAACACAATTTTTCCTTTTTAACTCGCACTAATATGACTCCATGTCAGTCAAATCCCGTGGCTTAGCTCCCAGTTTTGTAGAAATCCCGGCTGAGATCCCAGTTTGTAGGAATTTTTAGGAATATTTGTTTAAGATAATGATGAGGTTTATTATAAGTTGATTTGAAAATCAAAATTATCGCTATAGTCTAGATATGCTTTATATAAAACATGCTGAACTCGCTATCTCTTCACTCACTCAAGGCTCGCAACTCTCGCGGCTCATTATTCTCTATGTTCTTACGCTCTCGCGGCTCACCATTCTCTGTCTCCTTTCGTTCTCGCAGCTCACTACTCTCTGTGTCCTTTCGCTCTCGCTCATCCGCACGAAACATTCGTCGTTCACACACATACGCACGCAAACGCAGCCATACCTTAAAATAGTTTAAGTGTTAGGACCTGGAAAACTAGAATAAACATTCCCAGATCCTAGACCTAACTTTTGCTATCATCTGCTAACAGATGACATGCAGGCGATGATTGTTGGGCAATGGAGAAAGTTCCAAGTCCTTTCTCGGATTTCCCAATCCCACATTATTATATATTAGTTTTATTTTATATTGTATGTTCTTAGTCGGTTTTTTCTTTTTTACATTTGGTAGTATCCGCTCTGACGGTGTCCATATTGATTGGTAATGGTGTTAGTTTTCGCACGTTGCATCTGTAACAACTAGTGAAGGTTTTAACATCCACAATGCGAACGATAGTCCCTTGGTCTATTTGTGTCGGCTGTTTAGTTCATTCAGGTATTCCTTATGCCAGCGCACCTAGAAATCACGCTTGATCTTCGAGATGTGCTGCCAAGAGGAGAGCCTGTTTGTTGGGGTGTTGCTGAAATCGTTCCGGTAGTTCTGTGAATGGTCTGCCAATTAAGAAGTGGCCAGGGGTTAGTGCTTGAAAATCGTTAGAATTTAAAGACATGATGGTGGTAGGTCATGAGTTCAGTATGGACTCGACTTGTGTGATGAAAGTGTTGAACTTCTCGTAAGTGAAGAGTTCATTACTGCTCATTCGTCAGATAATGTTTAACCTCTTGCCGTACCATTTAGCTCAACGAAATCCATGCCCAAGCGGTTGGGGACGACGCGCACTAAACGGGCAGCGTGATGCGCGAGACAATCACAATAGAAGCCGACGTGCGGATACTTGTTATATAGCTATACGCTTACTTGTTCCACGCGATACTGTTCTTGTGGACGTCAACATTAATTTAATCCTTGTTCCTTTTTTATATACATATTTTGAATAGAATATTTCAGTCAATACTTCAAAATATAAATATTAGTACTATAAATCCTGCATAATAGACAAGAAATAACAATGTCAAAACTTATACACGAACAGTGCTTTAATAGAAATTATAATCTTCTTGGATGTCTTCAGGTGTGACTTTTTCAGAAGGAATGTAATAATGCTGAAAGTAAATATTATCAACAAAAAATTTAATTACAAGAAGAAACCCCTTGAACGAATAGGAAAATACTAACAATTCTAAAAATTAGTAGTCCGGCATGGTATAGTACTTTTGAAAGCATTGTGGTAAATGTAAAGTCACTTTACACTCTGTGCATTCCCACGTCGTTTCGCTTCGCACGTTTAAAGCAAACTTTGCACATCATTGTTGGGTTCTTTTTTTTAGGCGTCGGATCGATATGTTTTTGGAAATGGGCCCAATATCGCGCTTGGAGTCGAAGAGGTGTTTCACCTAATGAAGGTTTTCCACGCTTTTCGTAGTCCGGTAATTGGACATTTTTTAAAATTAGCTCCGCTATTTTTAATCGGTAATCCACATATGTTTCCTTTCTTGGCCTGTGTATTGTTTTATGAATAATGTACGTATTGACAAGGCTATATCCGACATATAAAAAAAAAGTTTTCGGTATCCTTTGATGACTTTTCTCACAATTGGGAAACAGGCCAACATTTGATCTTGGCGATCAATTCCACCCATTCCCTTATTCCAGGATGCATTTGGGCTTCATTGTTTTTTTAAACTGTTTGTCTATGTGTTCAACCATCTCTACACTTTCGTGTTTTGTTGAGATCATATACACGTCACGCTTATCCTTCCATCTCAGAACCAACAAATTATTGCAACTTCTCCATAAACATTCTCCTTTCTTTAAAATTTTTGTTTGAGTATTTTTTGACATATTTTGCCTATTGTTGCGTACTGTCCCGATAACATTTGTTTTTTCCTGGCGTAATTTTAAAAAGAGGTTGGGTGAGGAGTACCAGTTATCAAGAAATAAAGTATATCCCTTATTCAGTATGGATTTCGACAAGTCCATGACAACATTCTCTGACGCATTAGAATTTCGATCAATTTTGTCGTCGCCAGTATATATTTTGAAATCGCAAAAAAAACCGGTAGTTGCCTCACATAGTTTGTAAATTTTTATTCCAAATCTTGCTCTTTTCGATGGATTAAATTGTTTATATGATAAACATCCTTTATATTTCATTAAAAATTCGTCTATACTGACATATTCATCCGGTGTGTAAATTTTTTTAAATTTCTCATTCCAAAGGTTGATAATAGGTCTTATCTTTCGAAGCCGGTCATTATTGTCGGCAGTTTCATTATTGCAAAGATGTAAGAATCTCGAAATTTGTTTAAATCTTTTAAAAAGCATTACTTTTCTAAATATTGGCGTTTCTATTAGTGGTTTTTTAGACCAATACATTTGGATATTTGGTTTTCTGACTTGAGCCATTAGAATACACAGTGCATAGTATGCCTTCATTTCATCGAAAATAACAGGGTACCAAGTGTCGTCCACTTTCCGTTTTTTCCGCTTCTTGTCTATTGTCTGACGTGCGAAGAGATTTGTTTCGGTAACAAGTATTTCCCAAAATTTGTCATCAAACATAATAGAAAATAGTTCTAATAATCCTGGGTGTTCACTTAAATGATTTTGAACAGATACTGTGATGCCAGGAGTCTCAGAATATTTCCAAATGATTGGTATGTTTTTCGTATCCTGCCAAATCCATGATACACATGATTTAGATGTTAAGTTTTCCTCTTCACTATCGTCATCTATAATTAAACGTTTTGCACGCTTTCTAATTGATACAATCACATCACTATCACTGGATTCTTCATCGTTACTTCTATGTAAACGGTCTCTAGCTTGCCTCTTTCTTGACATTATGTAAGAGTTTATTAAATTTTTCTTGAAAACTAAAGTGCAATGCCACTAGCACGCTTGCTCTTGCCTCACGACTCTGACTCGTTTGGCCCGCACTTGGTTCGACGAGTCTCACTCGTGATGTTTACGTTTGGCTCGCATTTCTTTTCACGAGTCTGACTCGTGATATTCATGTTTGGGCCAAAATTGTTATCACGAGTCAGACTCGTCAAAGGTTAAAGGATTTCACTGTCGGCAAGGGTTTAAAGGATTTCACTGTCGATTCCCATAATCCGCCGAAGTTTGGAGATTGTGAAGGAATGAAATGTCATTCTATTCCCTTATTATTGAGAAATGTATGCACTTGTTCTTGGTTGTTTTATGTTGAGAAGTTGTTGAAGGTCTTGTAATTCATTGTTGGAACCGACGAAGTTGGTGTCATTATCAGAGAGTAGATTCTCTTGCATTTTCCTCGTCTGGTAATGAACCTTTTCAGTCTGGCAATAAAGGCTTCGGTGCTCAAATCGCTAGTAAGTTCAAGATACACAGCCCGTATAGCTAAACACATGAACACGGCGACGTACACCTTAATACGCCCCCTATTGCGAATCTTTTTTTCTTAATATGGCCTACAGTAGTCGATGCCGACGTTGGTGAAAGTTGGTGCTTCGTTTATTCTGACTGCCGGTAGATCTCCCATAAGATACTGCGTGGTCGGTGGTGCTGCCCTGAAACATCTTATGCAATTTCGTATAATTTTGCTGGTTTGATTTCTTCCGTCCAAGGAGCCAATATTTCTATCTGATATGGTACAATTGTTTGTGCCACCGCATGAAGGTTTTGGTTATGATAATGACGAATGATTAAGCCTGTTATATGATACGATTTGGGTATGACCATTAGATGTTAAGCCAAGCTTGTCTGGTTAAGTCGTCCCCCAACTCGAATGATTTTTATCCAGGAATGGGTTTAAGGTGAGCAGTTTGCTTCTATTATGAACTTTGCCGTCTTAATGTAAGTCATGTAATTCGCGCTGGCATGTTTCTTCTTGTAGTAGTTTTATAATGGTTTCAGTAGCTTCCTTTAGTTTGAACA
This sequence comes from Melipona beecheii, assembly GCA_032399605.1. Lineage (NCBI taxonomy): Eukaryota > Metazoa > Arthropoda > Insecta > Hymenoptera > Apidae > Melipona > Melipona beecheii. Next base: position 423,052 of record JAUCMO010000064.1, read on the forward strand.
GTTGTAATGAAATGTTGGGTTGTGGTTTTTTGATTCGGCGACAGCGGGCTGTAATATGAATCAATCTTTTAAAATAAAAGTATCGAAAAACTAAAGGGTTGTGACGAGTTTCTCTCTGAAAACAGATGTTTTGTTACGGCTCCGGGATGGTGTCTGGGATGCTGTCTAATTGTAGTTGAAGATGTGGTCAACTAGATTCATCCTGAGTTAACTATGAAGGTCCTGATTGCCAAATCTTCTGGTTGGTGATTTCGTATGTTAGTAGTCCTCTTGATATTGTATCGGCTGGATTGTCTTCCATTGGAACGTGTCTCTGTTGTGTAAGTGAGGTCCTTTCTCTGACTTCTGCTGTGCGGTTTGCCACGAAAGTTTCAATGACGATGGTTGTGTATTGATCCAATGGAATCAGCGCAGAAGATTGCCTTCTTGATCTTGATGTGTATAGGTTGAATAGCATATTCGTATAGTTTTGTCAGGAGAAGGGAGAGAGATGACCTTCAACGGAGCCACCCTTGATTTTGCGCAGAATAAAGTGCATTGTGTTCTATGTGTCGGTGAATGTGATCTGATATATATGCACCGTATGCCTTTTCGCTGGCATCGCAAAATCCGTACAACTGTATATCATCAGCATTATCCACAATTGCCTTGCGAGGAAACGAAAAGTTGTTAAGAGCTTTCAGTTGTGTATGATCTGTTGTTCAGCAGGTGTGGATGTCGAGAGGTACGGACTCGTCCCAGTGTAGTTTCAACGTCCACAATTTTTGTATTAGAATTTATAGCGGCCTAGAATTCCTCAAGTTTTCGAACACTGACTCGCACAAGTCGCAAGTGGCTGCGCATCCTACCGATCTCCGATTAAGCAAGCAGTGTGCGGAACCCCGCTAGAAGAGTGATGGGGCCAACCTAGCGGGTAGTTACAACAACAAGTGTCTGGGGTAAGTCGCTGCTATCAGCCCCATTGATGAGTCTAGGCAGTGACTCCGAGACGAAACGCAACCTTCTTCTCTCTTCTCTCACTCTCTTCTCCCAACTACCCCAAATCCATTCGTCCTTCCATCATGCATCCCGAACCTTAAATCCTTTCAAATTTTTGCGGTATCAACTACAGGACCCAATAAGCCAAGCGGATCGTAGATTTTTACAATATCTGCTAGAATGGTATGTTTGATTAGTTTGTGATCTGTTGTGTGTTGGACGGAGTTTACAATACGGTTGCATGATAATTTCCTGAAAATGCTGAGTGTTTTGATGGTGTTGTCGTTGAATGGACTTAATGAGAGTTTCACGCTGGTTTCCGATAATCCAGATAGTAGTGAACGTTCGTTGGATCCCCATTGGCGAATGTTCCACCATTTTGGTGTAGAAGCTGGATGATTTCGTCATGTAGCTTGATCGTGTCATCGAAAGTGTTGGCACCAGTGATATGATCGTCGACATATAAGTCTGTCTTTAGCGTTTCAGAAGCTTCTGGGAAGTGATGTGCTTCTTCGTCGGTTAGTTGTTTGAGACATCGAATGGCCAGAAATGGGGCTGCGGATAAACCAAACGTGACAGTGTTCAAATTGTAAGTGTTAAGCTTACCTTCCTCGTCCCGCCAGAGAATCTTTAGGTATATGCGATCTTGGTTTCGCACAAGAAATTGGCGGTACATTTTCTCGATGTCGCCTGTCAGAACGTATTTGTGTAGTTGGAAACGAAAAACCAGGGAAATGATGTCTCGTATTGTAGGACCGATCAGTAGCGTTTCATTGAGGGATATGTCAGTGGATGATTTTGCTGATCCATGAAAGATAACTCGGAGCTTGGTTGTCTGACTCGATTGTTTTATCACTGCGGTAGTGGATGTGGTAAGTATTATAGAAACATATCGTCTTGTTATCTGTATCGATTTTTGTTATGTGTTCAAGTTTGATATATTCTTCGATTGTATTTTGATAGGCTGTCTTCAATGTTGGATCGGCCTTTGATCTTCGTTCTAGGGTTAAGAAACTACGAAGGACTTGACGATATGACTCTCCTATTTGAACCATGTTGGGTGTGAATGGCAATGTCATGACGTATCTTCCATTTTTGTTTTGTGTGACATTTTCGACAAAATGCCTTTCATACTCTGTTTCTTCGTTGGAAGAGTAAGTTTTGCTTGATACTTCCTCAAGACTTCAGAATTTGGCGAGGCTTTCTTTTAGGTTCGTAAGGTGACAGTGTTGAAATCCGTAGCTTGCAGAAATGCTGTTGACGCTGCCTCCGATTATCCAGCCGAACTGTGTTTTTTGGAGAATGAGATCGTTTGCTGGAGATGTTGAGATATTGATCTGACCGATGCTGAAGGTAGATAGCATTGGTGTGGTCCTAATTAACATTTGTATTGAAGAGAGTTTGTGGAAAGTAGGATCTACTAAATTGGATTTGATGTTTGAAGGAATGCTAAGTATGTTGGTGTTGATGGGTTCGTTTGGAACGGGGGCGGAGATTTGAGGTACTATGAGAAATTCTAGTGTCTTCTCATAACCTGTATATCGAGAAGATATGGTGAATGTTGTATGATTGCATGTTGTGCTCGGTTCGTTTGTTGCTCCGATTAGAATTGAGCAAGGCTGTTTCGGAGCACGAATTATGTTGGCTAACTCTTCTATTATAAGGTTGGCTGTTGAACATGTGCCTAGAAGAATTCGACAGCTTGTCCAATTTCCCTTGTTTTCGCGTACCTTGAGGAATGCCGTGGTTATTAATTCGATAGTGGTGTGATGGCTGATAGTGATATGTGTTTTATTGTGTGATTGGAAGGTTGTCATTGCGTTGGATGTGAAAAGGTCTAGTGGTGTTGATCGCAATTTCGACATTTTATTGATCTGCAGGCCGAAGTACGATGATTACGTCGTAGGCAATTCAAGCACAACGACTTCTTATTTGCCAGTTCGACTCGTGGTATCATCAATGTATGAAATCTTTCGCATTCATAAGTGCGATGCTCGTTTATCTCACAGATGGGACATCCCATTCTTCTCGTTGAAATCGAAGACGGTGATTGCGACGATGGTGTCGATGTTCATGATGTCGAAGAATATGCCGGGCGTGAAGATGATTGGCATGATGTCGATGGTTGTGATGTGGAAGTATGGGAGATGAATGCGGTTGGTGTCGCGAATTGGTAAAAAAGGTTTGCTGTTTCCGTCGGACGACGTCATTGTAGCTTTGTGCAGAGCTGCGTTGTGAATTGGTTGCAGGTTTGTTGTACGGAATAGAATGATACGGGTAATCGTATCGAGACACCTTGCTCGCTCAGTTAAGAAGTCGAGTAACTGATTCAGTGAGGGAATGTCGTCTAGTTTTAATTGTAGGGGACACGACCCAGGCAGCATCATAAATACAATTCTCACGACGTGGACTCAGGATGCAGTATCGTTAGGACTATGAGGTAATTGTCAAAAAGCTCTCATGAGCCTGACCGTACACACTACAAGAAAACAGACGCTTTCCGATCCCTTGACGGGAAAGGACACAGTGAGAGTATAAAAGGGCCGACTCCAACGCGTCAAGGCGCCAGTAACTCTAAGTTTACTATTAGGTGGTCCACGTCTTGTAAGTCTTCCCGCGTGTGCAGCTTGATCGTGTTGCCTACTTCGCTCTCGCGACAAGCGGATAGTAAAAATAATTATCGTTTGAGGATTGTCTTCCTACATATTCTTGCATTTCTGTATATATTTTATTAGTGCAAATAAAAGGTCTCAAAAATACTAAACTAATGTTTTCTCGTAATCTAGGCGCGTATTCTAGGCGCGTATTCCTATCCAGTTTTGGAAATATATGTCATATTGTTGGTGTTCGGAATAACAGTTCTCCATGGCGCATGGTGATCAAACGTTTGTTGTCGTAATTAGTTAGTAGTGGTGCATTCTTATTGTTCGCGAGAGTTCCACCTTTTCCGCCACTGCCCCCCTCTACCTGGGTCATGGCGTGGGGAACCTTTGTGAACCAGGGTTGCGTCATCCACAAAAAACCAAGCGTAACGACTTTCCTGGATCGAAAATAGAAACGAAGGACTGGGCCTTCCTCGGTCCCGGAAAGAAAGTCGTCTTAAGAAAGCGTCTGAACCAACAGGTGTGGAGAAAAAGGAAATAATACGCACCTTATTAATACGCGCGTCTGAGCGAGGATTCCCATGATATACAAGCAAATACGATAACTTCTACAAAGCTAATAACGAGGGCTAACGCCCCACCCATATTAGCGTGCAGAAATAATAAAAATATACAGTCCACTCAATCATTCAAACAAGATGTCGTCACGCGTCCGAGCGCTCTAACACTTATAGCTACTCGCGGTTATATCAACTGATTCAATGATAGCCGCGGCGTCCCCGGACAAGGCGGATTGCAAATAATATAGTTTCTCGATATCCGAAAGTGTTACCTTGTTCGATTCAGTCATTGACATGAATCGATCGTTGAATGACAACCATTTTTCTGCCTTACCATCGAAGCGTGGTAATTCAATTTTTGGTAACTTGACTCCTAGTGAACCGCCCATGAATAGTGTTGGTAATGTCTGCTGGTTTTCGTTATTCTCTTGTGACTGTTTGGTTATTTTCTGTGTTGGTTATTTGCTGCTGTTATTGCGTCAATATATCGATCTTTGATGTCCATCCTTTCGGTATCTTCGGCTTCGTCGGTCGGTTCCACTCGGAATTGTATATCATCTAGCGTGATGTATCTTTCCTTTAATCTGTTTATTTTATTGGCGAGTTTCGATGGGTCCGGTTCTTGTTCGGTTTTTATGAAATAGTTAAAGAAATGAGAAATTAGGAGGCTCTTGAAATTACGACGTTGAGTAGAGAGGTTCTTTTGTTTGATTCGACATCATTTTGGCGAGGAGTATAATATTCTTCACTCGAACACGCAATACAACACACTGCACCAAATGTTCGTACTTGAATGTATTGTTTTCCGGACGCTGTATCCGGCTCGAAGGACCATAAAATTAACGAAGGTTTGATCGGTAGCTTGTTGCTTTCAACGTTAATGAAAGCTAGCTGGTTCAATTTAAAGTTTGTTTTAATATTAGATTCAGTAGGATTTGATCACATTTTGAATTCGTTTTCCTTTGTCTCGTTTTACTATCATCACACACATTAATACGTCATCACGACCACTTGCATTGGCTTAATACTGCCACACCACGAGGCACCGAAAAGTCGGCTACGAAATAATCACGCGATCGACAAGCAGCCAGTCATGCATTCGCGCGATGCCGAAACAATGAATCATATTCAAGCTCTTCGCTCAACCGAATGTCTACTATTTGCTCACGCACGCGTGCATAGCACAGCAACGGCGCGAAAATACGATCAGAAAAGAACTACATGATTGTCTGGCCCTCGCTCTATTCAGCGAGACCGAACAACATTGATTTCATATAATTTATTTTTTTACGAGAAGAGAACGAAAGAGAAAAGAAAATGTAGAAAATAAAAATATATATATATAAGTCCGTAATGTTCCTGTACAGTAATATTTTCTATCATATGGTACTATTTTCTTTGAGCAGATTGATCCTGCACATTCAGTTGAATATATACATGTTTAAATGTATCGGCATCGAGACATTAAGTTTTATGTGAATAATTAGAATCTAATAAAATATTTATAATTTATCACTGATCAAAGTTATTTAATATAGTCACATAATTATTCGTTAATTGATAATAGTTCGTCAATTCATATATTGTCCAAAATTGATTTGAAGTAAGTCACCTGGAAACTTTGACGCAGATTATTATAGAAATGGAATGGGCATGGAAAATATTGATTCATACTTGTATCTCCTAATTGAATATTTTGCGTTAACAAACATATATTTGTACATTTCTTTTTTTTTTTATTATTAATTAAATGAAACTGTTAACTGAAAGAAACAAATTAATTAGTGAATAGAATTGCTAATGTTTTGAGTTTATTAGTTTACATTAGTATAGCAATATATTCAAAATAAAACTTTGTGCATTTGCAAGAACTAGCATGAATTAATGCATCTTAATCAATTCTCCGAAAGCAATTTTCATATTTTTTAACATTACTCAGTATTCAGAAATATATTTGCTGAAACAAAACAACTTTGTTTGCACAATAATAATAATAATTAGAGTAATAATGGTATGTGCGCATATAACAGATGAATTTTTCGGCTAGTTTGCAGTGATAATATTTATAACAATACAAAATAGGATTCTAGAAAATTTCATGTATTGTAAAATCTACCATCATTTATTCAAAAAATGAATTTATTTAATGGTCTTTCGAAGTAATTAAGACATTTCTCATGGTACATTTTTCGTAATATGAACATAATTAAGGGGTCAAGTCAGTATTCAGACTTAAATTGAAATATTTGTGAAATCAGATCAAACATCAATTAACAATTCTTTCTTTCATTAATAAAATAAAATTAATGAAAAGAATTACAAAAATGTGGCCTTGATAATTGGAGAGCTATATCAAGTAGAATGATACAAGTTGGTTAAGTGTAATGAAATCCGTTACAGATTCCGAAATTCAAAATTAATACTTAAAATCATTCTATAATATGTTATATGTTATATTATGTTATATATAATATGTTATATTATGCATCAAGAACAACGCGTGGGACAGACATGCGGTCCCTTTCTGTTCATATTTTCGCGCCACGCACGCGCATGGTCAAATGACACGCATTCAGTCAAGCGGAAGGCTCGAATGGGAGTGGACCATTGTTTCGACATCGCGCGGTTACCTGATTGGCTGCTGTCGATCGCGTGATTTTTTTTTTGTTTTTCTTCTTCACCTTTCTCGGATCCTCGTGGCGTACAATTATTGAGACGAGGCACGAGTGGTCAGGACGTGGTTTAGTTGTGCGACGATATTAAAACGAATTCAAGGGGTGATCAAATCCTACTGATTCTAACATTAAAACAAACTTTAAATTGAACCAGCTGACTTTCATTCGCATTGAAAGTAGCAGGCTACCAATCAAATTTGCGCTCATTATGCAAATTCGGATCGGCACGCGACACACCTAATGTATTAAAATTTTTAATTTCAAATTATTATAAAAATATGAATTATAAAAATTATATTAAATAATATTAAATTAAATATATAATTATATATATTTTTTAAGAATAATTCTGAACTAACTAAATATTTAATTACTTAAAATTATTTTTGATTATAATTTCGAATGGCCACCGATTGAGTTGAATTTTGAAAAATGTTGTAAGAAATGCAGGAAGATTCCAAAAACATAAAATCAGATTTGAGAATTTATCCTTCTGAAAGATATGTAGATCCTTCACTTTTACGAAGCTACTACATCTAGGCAACAAGTAGTTAGGTCCAGTTGCTCTATTCTCTATTTTCTACTCACCTTACTTTATCTCTTATTTTTTTACTTCCCTTTATCTCCATATACTCCCTTTTACTCTACTTTACTCCATTTTTTACTTCCCTTTATTTTCTTTACTCTCTTTACTCTGCTCTTTTTACTCTCCTTTACTTCATTTTTTAGGAGTAAAGAAGTTTGAGGGAGAATAAAGAAGAGTAAAAGAGAGAAAAGGAGAGTAAAAGAAAATAAGGAGCAAAGGAGAATAAAAGGAAGTGAAGTGATGTAAAAGGGAGTAAAGGAGAGTAAAGGCACTAAAAAGTAGTAGAGGGAATAAAGGGGAATAAAGGAAAGTAAAAAGTTGAGTAAAGTAGAGTAAAGAGGAGTAAAGTAAAAGGAAGTAAATGGGGACTAAAGGGCAGTAGAGGGATACAGAGAAGTACATAGGGGAGCAAAGGGGGAGTGAAAGGAAGTAAAAGTAAGGAGGTGTAAAGGCTAACAGAGGCTAGCAAATAGTAGCAACTGATTTTTTGTTGAAAATTTATTGGTGACTTTTATAGAAAAGGATAAAATTTGATATTAATATATTTAAATAAAAGTTTAATATTAATATAACATACTATCTCTTGACACTATTTTCATTTGCAATTTATGTATAGCTCTGAAATAAACAGTAGAATAAACAGTAGTTTTTTGAGGAATACATTGTTTCTTAATTTTTGAAAAATATATAGTTCTTTGAATATCCAAAATACATACAATACTTATAATATTTAGGAATTAAAACAATTTTCTAGTTAGTTCTTTAATTATTTAATTTTTAATTATATTAATGACAATGAAAATAAGCGAGGAGAAAAGGAAATATTTCTCATTAACTTACAACCTGAAGAATTCATTCAACGGAGAAATAACGTTCTCTGTTGTTCAAGTACTCTAAAAATACTTGACAATACATGGCCCGAGGAAATTAACAGAATAAGTGGAACGCGAGTTCAACGTCGTCTGTGGTTAATCTCTAAAATTCTGTCGAAATATATAATTAACAGTAATGTTAATTATACAGTTGCTAAAATTAAAAAATGCTGCAGTTGATATAATATTTATTGAAACGAATAAGAAGTTTATTATATTCAAATTGAATTTCTCGACATTTAACTATTATAGTAGAAAGTACAACGTCCAAATATATGAATATTTTATGTTAATGAATATTACGGAACGAAATATTATTAATATAATGCGCATTATTAATGTTTTCAAAAACATAGAAATATTATATTTAAGCATTAGTATTTCTGAATGTTATTATTTCTGAATATCGTATTCTAAAGATTGTTGAAACGAATGAAACTTTATATTCAAATTGAGAATTAATTAATGTTTAAATCTTAAAATAAGAGAGATAATACAGGAATATCAATGAGAATAACAAAATGTTACAATATTATATCGTTGTAGTATTTCTTTTACTAATATGCAATTTGCAACTTGAAAAATTAAATTTAATAACTTAAATTATTACACAAATTATTATTAGTTAAATAATAAATTATTAGTTAAATTATTACATTACTGTTATTAATTAATGGCTTTGAAGGATTCAAAAATATTACATTAAACGCGTAAGTAACTTTCTTTTGAATACATTTCGTATCGATAACAGCTACCCGCTTGAAAAGCGTAATTATACGATAATTAATTTTTAACATGGTAATTATCTTTTTTAAATATTAAAAGGTAATTTTAGTATGATTATTCTGTAAATGAAATTATTACGGTACAGTGATGCATTCACAACGATAATTTTAAAATGATCTTTCTTGGCGACCTCATTGGAATTGTACCAGCAACGGAGAACAAAGAATAATTTTTGGAGCGACGAGCGTTTTCTGGGACGCGAACAAAGTTTTTCTCCACAACGAGGGAGAATTCTTTTCACTATCCAAATATTTGCCTCTTTTATTCGTTTTCTGTTATATCAGAACTCTGTAATTCAGCTGGTTAATTTAGATTGCAAATAAAATGCCCGGGACAAACTAAACATCTGTTAAATGAAACGAGTTATCAAAAGACTCTTTGTTTGCAAAAGGAACACTGCGGCGAATGAAATATTTTTAAAAGAGAGAATGAAATATTTTCAATTTTTCATATTATCTTCGCTGTTTTTCATATTATCTTCCCTGTTTGTTGTGCTATATAACATTCTCATCTGTTTATTTATAAGGAGTAAAAAAATTTCTTCGGTGTGAGTATATATGGTACGTAGAATTACAGAGGATACAACTAAAACTATATAAAAAGTACAAAATCAGTAAGTAAGCTGAGTTAACTCTTTATAGGTTGCTAAGTATACTTATCATTTAGTATGTTTGTATATTACAGCGTATAATTAGTTTGTACATTGTAGCGTATGTTATAAATGACTCTTATTGTGATCATTATTATACGTATAATGTATAATATATATTGTTACCAAACTCAATTGTAGACGTTAAAATTCAATAAATAATTTCTGACAACTATATTATACTTTAACAGATTTTTGAAAAATCATTATATTAGAACTGAAAGGAAGTAAATTTTCATATGTCAATTTTTTTTCTTTTTTTGCTCCACTAATATTTTATAAAGAAATCGAAGTGATCTTACTCGCAGATCGCTCCTTTGTTGAAGAGGAAATGTATTCCAAATAAAATGATATAAAAAAATTCTATTATTTTTAAAAAATTTATTTTTGGACAAATCATTATATAACAACATTATATCAGAGTCTGTAAAATATTTCTCTATAAATATTTAATTTATCATAATCAATATATCGTTTGCAACTGAACAAGCCGACAAACAATTTTATAATTACAAAACTTTTAGAAGTAAATTTTATAAGTAGGTTTGCATCTGCTCCAGCAGTATGTAATTTTATTCAGAGAGTATTGTATAATTTAAATATAATAATATAATATAACGTTAACGATCTATGTATATGGTGCACGCACAATATTATTAGTAATTTCTATTCGTTACAATACTACTAATTGGATCAAAACACAGCAGATATTAGAACAGTATAACTGTAATTTTATAATTATTTCACAATGAAGAATAATTGGAACGCTTCTTCTCTAGATACGTTAACGCTAGATACGTTAAATTGTGCTAAATTTGCGTAAACATAAATTCACGTAGAACGTAGAAATGGATAAACCGTGTAACGTGAATAACACGAACTATTTTCTGATACAATTGGAACTGAATCACTGTAGAACAAATTTGAATAAATGGGTTATAGAATTTCCACTGAATCTATTTTCCCAGAAAGACGACAGACAGAATTATTTTCGTCGTGTCAAAAGTTGTCAAAAGTATTGGCGGTTTTCAATTGATATTAAAATATGATTTCGATGCACAATGTATCGTTATTTATATAATTAATTCATGTAACATAGATTTAAAAATTTAATACAGATTTAATATAGATTTAGAAAATTACGTACATTTTATATTCGTTAGACGATTAACAAACGGTATATATATACATACATGTGATATCTTTGGATAAGATAAGTGATTGAGTAATTTTGTTCGCTCAGTTGAAAATTTTTTGAAAGATATCTTGCATATCCTACATTTAAAAATAAGTGAAAAAAAAGAATGGACAAAATTTTGTCAGTTGATGCTTCGTTGTCGAGAAAATCGAGTTTGACGTTTAATCAAGTGCACGTACTCGGGTAACTTCTGTCCGAACAAAAGTTATTGCAACAGAAATCAATATAAATTCTGACAGCTTTTAATAATTTATAAGAGATCTGAAATCCGTCATTTTTGAGTTTCGAAAGTGATACAAGAAATAAATAAGACAGCGAGAACAACTTGAATATAGATAAAAAAATCACATATAACTCTGAAAAATTCATAATGAAAGCTAATTTATAGAGACACAAAAATTTTATTAGAAATTAAAAAATTATAAAATATATTTTATAAAGAATTTAAAAAATTATATGATGTGTGTATAAATTAAATTATTTATATAATCATGTAATTAAATTATACAATACATAAATTATGTAATATATGTATAATAAAAGAAATTAAGTAACTATAATTTAAAGAAGTTGTGAAAAAAAATTAGATCAAATTTTCCTTCGTTTCTAACAATCTTTGCTGCACGAGAATAAGTTCTTTTTTAAATTTTTATTATTAATATAACAATCATAATATTATTAATGACTAATATTACGAATAATACTAAAATTCAAAATTCTTTTCGCTGTCTTATTTATTACACATATCACTTTTAAGAACATTGCACATATTCTGTTTTAAACGTTTACATACGTTTTCAATGAATAAATATAATATTGGCATAATATTGGCAAAAAGTAGCGAGCACTACATCTTCCCAATTAGACCACGATTATTGCGATATTCTAAATAGTCGAATCGTCTGGAATTTCATCGCGAAAGAAGTGTGTCCCGTTCCGAATAATCGGGTCCACGACATTTAACCATCTGTTGCTCTAATTCCGCCCATTCACCGGCGATTCTCCTCTCATTTGCAAAACCTTCGAAATTGTTCAAAGATCCAATATAATCTCTGTCTCTGCAGTGAGCAGCAGTCAGGCTCGTTTCCCCTCCTAAGAGCCGCGATTCACGATTCGCGCACTTTATCAAGAATTTTGCACGAGAGTTTGCCCCCGCCCCCTCCCCCCGAGAATGTTTTCGGCCCATATTCGAGGACACGACCTTTCTCGCAGCTGCAACCACGCCATGCGGAAAACTATCTCACGCCTTTGTCCCCTGAGCAACACGAGCGAAAACTTTTCAATCGAGTTTCTCTCCTTCGCGCAGACTCTCTACCCCCCGCCCCTCCCCCCTGATCGTACTTTCTTTTTTTTTTATCTTTACGCTCACTCAGTCGAAACGAACGTCCCCGACTTTCAGCCGTGAAATTGTCATGCGAATCGAGTTCTATCGAATTCGCGAATTAATTCGCTCCCCTGTGCGCGCGTTACGATTCATTTGCTCCGTTAGACCCGTCTGTAACGAAGTTGGGGTCGAGGACACCACGATAGGCTAAGGACGATTTTTCCGAGTTTTAGAGCTTTCAGGGCGAGTGTTCACGAGGAGGGGTAGGAATTGGAAATAGTTTCGAAGAAGTTTAAAGAAGTTTTGTAGGTATTTGTTGCGGATGGTAGTTTCGTTTCGGGGACGGTACTGTTGCATTCTTTGAATTTGTTCTGGGAATTGTGGCTGTATTGATTTAATAGTAAACTGTGGATGATCGTACAATGAAATTTTTTTGATTCTTCTGAGTGTTAAAGCCTGACTGTGTCATTTTTATCAAATTTTTGTATCGTTAGATGATTTTTGACATATTGTAAACGTAGAGAAAAGAAAAATAAATTTTCTGATAATTTCATGTACAGTAGATTACTTTTTTTGTTAAACTTGTATTTTTCAAATATTTTTATATTCGAACGTTATAGTAAGAATGAAGTATCTGCTAGTAGGAGATGAACTCCCAATTATTAACGGACAGTTTGTTTTGATAATTTAATATTCAAAAAATTGCGTAATTACACAAGGAAGGCTTCTGTACATTACACCCAAGCTGATAAATCGGAAAAAATAAAAAACGTAATTCTATACAAGTTAAGAATATTTAAACATTCTCGTGCTCTCTTTCTGCGATTCACAAATTTACATGTCTTTTCTAACTCCACGAGGAATTGTTGTCAATTAAAGTGATATAAGCATTTATATAAATCGATACTTTCAAGTATTGTCAGGATATAAAAAAAGGGTTAAAGTGGAATATGTCTCTGGAAAGACAGGTAGGAATGGGAAATAGTTCCGAAAGAAGAAGAAATTCGAAGGAATTTCTAGAAAAAGTATATTTATCGCAGACAATTTTGTTTTGAATGTTATTATTGTATAATTTATTGGGAATTGTAATTATATTGATTTAATAATAAATTGTTAATGAATATATCATGAAATTCTACATTGAAAAACAAAGTCGGAAAGGAAGAATGAAATTTTTTAATTTAAATCTCTGTTCTCGAGAAAATCAAGTTTGAAAACTAAACTAAGTATAATTAAATTCAGCTAACTTTGGACTAGTTTGGAATAAATAACTTGATAATAAATTAAATTTATTAAGCTTTGTTAAACATTCGTTCTCCAGACAGTTTTCTACTGTGAGCTAATTTTTAATTCAAAGTCTGTATAACGGAAATATTTTATTCTACACTTTTCATTTACTTTGTCAAGTAGAATAACTGTTCGTTTCTGACTATTTCAGGAATAGCTCAGTTTAATTATGCTTGATCAATTTCTAAACTTGACTTTTCGAAACGAAGCTTACATTGGAAAAATGTTCGACCAGTTTTTCGCATAGAATCACCGTTTTTCCGAATTAGAAAGATGATGGATCACCCTATATATAATTATATATTTGTTGCATAATAATAGTTTTGTTTTAAAAGGTGTCACTGTTTCGAATTTATTGGAAACTATTTAGTTGGATCGATTTAATTGTAAATTGTGGATTGGCATGAAATTCTTGGGATTCTTCTGATTGTGAGTGTTGAAACTTCAAGGGGATGTTCGTGAGGAAGCTAGGAATTGGAAATAATTTCGAAGAGAAAGGAGTTTCGAAAAGAGGAAAAACTTTCGAGGAACTATATCGAGTTTATATAATTTAATCGTACTTTTTATTTATTTATATCTTTCTAAAAAGTATTTTGTAATTGAAAACGTCAATTATAACAAACAAACGGATTACGTGAACAATAAAATAAATAGAAGAGAAAATAGGTACGAGCAAGTTACGATCCGTCATGGAATTTTGCAAGATTTGTACACTAAATACTAAAATTAAATTATTAAATTAAATATTAAATTAATTTATTAATTTTAATCATATTTATTATTTCAAATTAAATGTTAAATTGATTTAAATCATTTTAATTATTTAAAAAATTATTATTATTATTATGTTTATAATTTTATACATTTACTTCATACATTTGAAATGTTGATGAGAGAAAATTCCGTCAAGTGCGATTCACCGTACGCTTGAAATTCTCCTTTGAGAAAACAGAAATTCTCCGTCGAGTCACATATGTATAGCAGTACTTGGGTTCGAGCGATTACCATCTTTTCACAAAATTGAAAGAGTTCTTGAGAAGAGGAAACGATGCAGGAGACTATCTTTTAAAATTTAAAGGACGGCGTGCAATGGTTACGTGAACTTCCAGGGGACAAAGTGTACAAAAACTCGTTCCATTTATGAGAAGTGTTTCGTTCATTAAAAGCCAAAATTGCGTTAACGTGACGTTCCATTTATCATTCTTTTCAATCTTTCACTCAAATTCTATAATTTTATTTATGGTTTATAAATAAATATTTACAATTTTCTATAATTTATAATTTTATAATAAATTATTAGTCCTTAATTATTTATAACATTGTATAAAGTACATGTATCTATATTTTGATAATTTTATTTCATATACTTAATGCTTTGTTATCATATTTCATGAACGAAAATGTTACAATTATTGGTCTTCAAATTTTTAATTGATGTAACTACAAACAATTAGTTCTAATAGCTACAATTAAAAATAATAATAACAGTAAACAAAAGTAGCTGCAACGAATTAATAATTCTGGTCATAGAAAGTTAAAAAGGAATGATGATTACATTAAAAAATAAGCGAGTGTTAGTAAAGAAATTTTTTAATAATACGCTTATATTGTTATTCTTTTAAAACGGATATTACTTTCCGATCTCCCAAACGGGGGCATCTTCTTGAAGGAGAATAATGAAGATAATAATAATTTCATGAAAGGTCTTCCTTCAAGGAAGGAAATAGAACAGTTGAAAAACACACATATATATCCATCTATTAAAATAGCGGTGCTTAAACAGGATGAAATCGATTTTAGATGCTGTCTTCAATTATTGTCTGACGCTTGTCAGTTTAAAGTATTTAGCTCGATATCCGATGTACTATCTTTCTCTACATGCTTTTTAACATCGTATCGTGTACATGTACGTGAACACTGTTAGAAATTCTGTCCTATTTTTTTTTTTTCATTCCTCTTATCGCATCGGATCCGGTAGACCGTAGTTAATCGCAGATGCATCGAAATCGAATTCGAGCTATTATCCTAGCGATGCGCGAATCAATCGGTCGTCAATCGATTGGATAATTCGACCTAGCTTGCCAACAGCCGGGACAGACATCAGGCCCCGATGTCTGGTGCACTTGAGTGGATTTAAAAGTCGATAAAATTGTTTCTTATCAATGCAACCGGCTACGAGCAACGAAACGGCAAAAACTTTTCGGTACAATCGATATTAGCTAGTAAAAGCGTTCGACGGGAAAGCTTCAGACAACAAATATAATACCGATTAATTTTCTAGTTACGAATGATAAAACGAATTGTTCATTTTATATTTTATTTTTAACGTTTTACGTTTGAAGTATTTGGAATATTGTATACGAACGACTAAGAAGCTAATCAACATAACTTCGTTCAGTCAATGATATGATTTAATTATGATATTGTAATGATTGTCTTGTAATGGCTAAACTCTTCCATCAATTAAAGATTTTGACAATAGAAGAGTATTTGTTTTTGATCTGAAAAGTGACTGATTGATTTCTGAGTCTTCTATTATTTTATATATATGACATACTCGTGACGAGAGTGACAACACAAAAAAATACGATTTTCATACGGTTGTCATTCTGAGAATGTTGCAGAAACATTCTTTGATCAATTATGAAAATGTTATTTATTTATTTTTATAATTTGACCGACTAATTTGGTTTATGATATCGTATTGTATTTTGCAAATACGTTTTATTATGAAATTTGTTCTAATTATCTGTGTAAACGGGTACCTCTGATAACATAAAAGGCGTATTATTTTGAATTTCGTTGTTTCTTGGAAAATTATACCTTTTTGAATTGTGTCGCAATAAGTGTGCAATATGTATATTTGAAAGAATTTTCATTCTGTTCAATGTAAAGTAGAAAATTACAATAGTTAATATAATTCCGAAATATTACGTCTATAGTAAGGAATAGAAGACATTTAAAAGACGGACAACATGAAATAATATATAATTTTATGAAATGGAGTTATACTTAACAGCAAAAGCAACGAATAATGTTCACGAAAGAATGTGTAAAATTAAATTATCTATTGTTTGTCATTACATTTTTAACATATAGTGAAAGACTGATATAATAAGAAATTAATAAAAAGACTGATATAATAAAAAATTAATAATGTAATTATTTTGATTATTATTATTATTATATTAATGTGATAATTGCGAAACGTAAGACATAATAAACCAAGTGGCGAACTTTTCTATTTAATATTTTGCAATATCTCGTTCGCGTCAATTTTTCTTCAGCTCATTAAGGACGAAACAATATTTTACCACAACGTTATAACAATCAATTTCTTTTTTCATAAAATTGTGGAATCCACAGACGAGAGAAGCATTCCGGACGAATTCGTATTCGTGGAAGATATTAACAATATTGGAAATAATATTGGATAATGTAGATTAAATTTCAGTTGATTAAGCAAGATAAGAGCGCAACTGAATTGAAAAAAATTAAAGCTCATGCGCAACTGCCTTACCCCCGATAATTTAATTTTACGATCTATACGTTTGCAGATCAGATAAGCGACGTGTGCAAGAAGAACTATATGCGAGATCTCTACAGAAAAATAGACGGGGCTGTTCTGATCTCGCAGCTCGAGAAGGACCTCGACTGCACCATCACCTTTCAAACGCATAGTATCCTCCAACGGTTCATGCTTCGTTTCGACCAACTGCAACTGGACTGCAACGATCATCTTTACATCTACGATGGTGCACACGCGGTCAGCAGTTACAAGGTAAAGTCCTTGGCGTTTCATTTCGTAGCGGTATATATTCTATAAGTCACCGGGTAACCGGTTACTCGGACTTTCATAGTCGATCCGTCGTAGCGAAACGTATAACTCCGATCTACATTCAAATTGGTATGCCAAAGCTGGATGTAATATCGTCGCTTAGTCGTGAATTTGCATTCGAGGGGGAGGCAGAGTTTTCGGTCGGGGGAACCGGCATAGTTATTGTTTGTTCGTTTCCAGCGAAATGTCTCCGATTTCCAGGGGAATGGATACTACTTGAGAATGAGTTTGGGAAACATTCGCGGTTCAGGTATAGATTTATTGCGTAAATAACTGTAGAAAATGATTTCATCGCCAGCATTCGGAAAAGAGCGGTTTGTGTTTCACGTTGGTCAAAAATTTACTTCGCTTATACATATTTCTGTGATTTCAGAAACATTTGAGTTTATGCATTAATTGAATTGGAGGATATGGGATTTATAAAATGAATGAAAACAAATTTCGTAAAAGAATAATACAATTTACGAAAGTCCAACATTTCATTTATACTTGAGCAAAGCAACGCAAGTTCACAAAATTTGAAGAATTACCTTATCTTTGTGATTTCTTTTTTTTTATAATAGTTCAAAGGTTAGTTCAAAAGCTAGTTCAAAAGTTACAAAATTTATTATACAATTATACATTGAATTATATAAAAACTGTTCTTATTATTCTAATTCTAATTCTAATTATTTATATAATTATTATATAATTATATGTTATATATTAACATACCATATATTATATATTGTAATTACAAATATATTTGTATTACAATTGTACATTAGTATATTTATATCATGATTATGTTACATAAAAAATACTTTACACAATATTTAAGAATTAGTTTAATTTAAATTAACAAATTAAAAGAGACTCATAAAATGTTGAAAACTATTTTTTTGAATATTTGAAATTTGACAAATGCATGTAGATTTCTATGGTTTACTGTGTATGTACATACGGTCTAGCACATCCACACCGATTGTGTAGAAATCTTTTCACAATTATCCTAATAATTAATATGTAAAATTTCTATTATACTACTATCTAGTATAGATGTAACAGTACCATTTTTTTTTTTAATTTTACACTTCGAATTCATAATTCACAAAAAAAGGAAGAGAATCTATTAGTCAACCATATTACCTACAAATTAGCAAAGTAGTCCTTAAATTAGCAAATTAGTAAATTGATAAGACTTAATGAGATAGTATATAGTTAATAATATGAGAAAATTCACAAAAGGAAAAAAAAAGAGAAAAGAAAAAATACAAAGAGAGACTTGACGTACATTTTCCTAGCAATTGCACCCAACTTGGGAAGCAACGTTGAAAAGGTTCATTCGCGTAAATAGCACTTCTCTAATCAGCGTACGATCACCAGCCGCTAATAATGACTAATGCGAAGTCCGAGGATGAAACGTGACTTTTTCTCCCCGATTAACGTTTCGAAGCGTAATTGCCTTCATCGATCAAAAAATGAAGCGGTGATTTGCAGCGGGGAACGACGTTATTTTTCCGTGATTACCGTCAGGGACAATGGCGTCCTGCCAATGGGCGCCGAGTTCTCAGATGTGAAGGCCATTTTAATATATCCTCGTCCCATTATAAATTCTGAGCATGGCCAGAACCGCGGAGGCGCTGGAAACTTGCACCATTAATCAAGATTCCGTCTCTTGGCGGAAGAGAAGTACGCTTCGTTTGCCTGTTTCTTTGTTCGGAATTTACTTTTCTTGATCGACAGAGGTTTCAATCTGAAATTATTCAGATTTCAATGAAATCTGCAAAAGTGCAGATTTATTGAGGCTTCCGTTCAGCTTGGAAATAGATGTGGATCATCTTTACCAGCTGCGAAAGAGAATTGATCGTGTCTTGGATTTTTTGTATTTCATTTTACATGTTTCACTCATTATTTGGATTTTGTGCTTTGGATTCCTTGCAGTTTCTCACGTACTGTTTGGATTTTGTTTGGATCTTTTATTGCATTTTACTTTCTCATTTTGGATTATTTGGATCGGGTCATGAAGTTTTCTTATACTTCATTTTACACCTTTCATTTATTACTTTCATTATATCTTGGATTTTTTGTGTTTTGTCTTATTAATTTCATTTATTCTTCTGATCATGTTTTGGATTTTTCGCAGTTTTATTTTACTTATTTTACTTGTTATTTAAATTGTATCTTGGATTTCATTTTACTTATTTATTTTTGAAAATTATAACAGTGTACAAAATATCTTATGCATTTGAGTTATTTTATGTATTTTGGATCTTTCTAGTCTTCTGAATATTCAGATTTAGATATTTGAAAACGTTTGCAAAATGTTTGAATGTGTGGAAATATTCTGATATCTATAGATCAGCATTATAAATATTTTAAGTATTTTAATTATATTAAATGTATTATATGTAAATTCTCAAAATTTCTATTTAATTTTCAAATACCATGGTATTTTTAAAGTTTCTGCTATCATTTGCTAAGAAAATCTTCTGGATCGTAATCGGAAACACATATTACATTTTAAAAATACGTAAAATTAACTATTCAAGTCTTCATAATTCTATATAATAAATTATAAACGAAATTAAATTTAATATTAATGTCGAAAAGATACTCGAATCCTTAATAATACGTAATGTTCTTTCAGTTTGATACGCATAAAAAAGATCATAATAATTTTAATGTTTTCTTGATCGTCAGTATTTTAATTTTATTCAATTTCGTTTATAATTTATTACGTAGAAAATAATAAAAATAAAATAATTTTATATATTTTTAAATTGAATTATGTACTTTGATATAATATTACAATTCAGAAAATTTTATAATCGTATTTCAAATAAGTATATAGAAGATACTTATAAGAATATCATAGTATCCGAACATTAAATCGAGTAAAGATTTATACGTTGTAGATACGTTGTATTTATTAACCAGTTCAATAATTAGCATACTTTGTCTACACTTGAAATTATATACTTCAAATACTTCGGTGTTATTGTATACACAGAATTTGGCAACAAACAAATTTAAGTAAATATAATAATAAATAATAAAACATTTAAAAGACATTTTCTTAAGCCAAAACAGCAAAATAAAATAAAATAAAGCAGCATTTGAGGTTTTATTTATTACTTATTGTTGTAATATTTAGTAATTACCTACAAATTAATACACAAAAAAGGAGGCAATTATCGTATTGGATTCTTTTTACGTTTTGCCTTTCGTTGTTGTAACTATATCCTTCTAAGACTTGTAACCAGTTAATTGTAGCTTTCATTGTTTAATTAATTTTTCTGCAATTCTAGTTCCTCTTATTTTTTTCATATTATTATACATAATTACGTTTGTTACCTTGTATTTTTTAATGATACTAGTTGGCAGATTTATGAAACTATTAATTATCTCCACACTCAATAATTACGTAAAGTATGTTTTGACTATCCTCTTATAGATTTCTGCTATAAATAACAGAATCAATTATTCAATTTACGATTCCTTTTACAAAAAGTTAAGTCGTTTACGGCAGCAAATTTCTTTTGATCTATATTCAATTCGTGCGAAGAGTTTTGTCGAGATTAAAAAATGTCTTGATTGACATTTAAATGCTGATATTGCGACTGCAAACTTTTATGTAACTTTATATTTTTGAGAATATACATATAACGATATTATGAGAATTATAATATTATTATAATTAGTATTATTACAATTATTTAAAAAATAGGATTTTGATGAAAAATTGCTTTATGTATTGAATATTATAAAAAAACGCTTTTATTTTGTGTATTTTTTATATTATATGCATTTTCTGAAATTTTGCACTTCAAAATTTTCCATGAATGCATAAAAATTCACAGTCTAGTAATAACCAGTGAATGAAGCCACAATTTTAATTTTAATTTTTTCTTTCGAATTGTAAGAACAAGCTTACATTTGTTATTATCGATTAGATGTGTTTAGATAATTTCAAATAGTCCACCTCAAATACTTTTCATTTCATTTTTCATGTTATATACAGGAACTTTAATCATACTATAAATATATATTTTATAATTTTTAATAATTTAATGTTGTGTATGATTTTAAAGAAAATAAAAATATAGACATTTTAAATATGTATTGTACACTTATAGTGAAAATTGGATACAATTATGAGAATGCAGTATGAGAAACACTATCGGACTTAAAATCTTGTCTATTAGCATAATTTAGCTGATATAGAGAAGAGTTCTTTTTGATTCGTATGCAAACTATAAATGCTTTTATATTTTTATATTTTTATGAAAATAATTTACAGAATACAAAATAGAATAGATAAAAAATTAATTAATTTATCTATTAAATTTTATAGAAAGCATTTTACTTTGAATATTTCATATAATATTAAATACAATATTTAATATAATATATTTCATATAATATGTACATCTCTCATATTGTATGCATTATATGTGGTTTGCCACTTCCAAACTTACTATAAATTCATAAAAATCCAGAGTTTATTCGTGAAGCATTGTGAACTTATTATGAATAGTGGTATTCTGCCTATAATTGAAAACAAGTGAAAAAAGTATTACATATTTCGAATTATGTTAATTCTTTGATTAACAAAATAATATTAATTTTTATTGTAAATTTTTCTTAAACAGGTAATAATTGATTGTCAATAATAATGTATGTAAATTCCAAAATGGTTGTTCAAATTTTTTATTCGAATCTCAATTTTTAGGAGGTTTGAAAATACTATGTGAATATTTTCGGATTTTTTTTAAAGACGTTTACGCAGTGAAAAATGTGTCGGACACAAAAAACCTTCATTTAGCAAAGTAAAAGTTAATTACGCTAAAAAACTGGTTCTTGCTTCTCGCGAAAGACACACGTTTTTGAATCGTAACGAATGTGCGAAATACATACAGAGACAGAAGTACATATTTTTATTGTTAAAAACCGTTATTGTTAAAAATTCAAATGCCTTCAAAATCATTGAAAATTTTTTTTTCATGAATAGATATATCATAATCTTAAAGATTGAAGTCTTTCCTTTATAATCAATCTCTTCAAATTTGTACAATTTTTTTTCGCCATTTTATTGAACAGAAAATCGTACAATAAAATTGACTATTATTTTTAAGATCATGGTAGATTTCGTCCCGAAAAAAAATTTTCAACGAATTCAAATTTAATTTGAATTTTTATAATTTTCGAGGACAAACGTATCTTTGGTTTTTCATCTGTTAGGTGATGTAAAGACATCTTAGACAAAAACCAACGCAAAATTTAAATCATAGAAGAGACTTTGTATTTTAAAATGAGACCAACTGGATTATTCTATAATTTTTCTTTGTGAAATTTAAACAATTCGAAACATAGACATTACAATGAAGTTATAGTTTGAAACATAGACAATTTTTCTCTGTACATGTTAAATATACTACTGCTGTACGTAACCTGAATATTTTAGATGCTCTAAATGCTTTAGTCATGTTTCGGTCACTAATGCCTTAAATGTTATATGTGTCCTAAATATTTTAGGAATCTGAGGTAACCTAGATGTCAGATAATCCAGATATCTCAGCAACGTTAATATTTAAAAAATACTAGATTGATTCCTAATTATTCATGTGGTTATATCTATAAGACACTTGTAAATCGGTTACAGTGTAAAATAATAAAAATCGTATTTTAGTAAACTTAATCCAAAGTAACCTAGATTTACTTTAGTCTGGATATACAGCGATATTTGAGGAATATTGAATATCTCTATTGATTCAGAAAGTAATGGAAAGGTTTCTTGACTATTCATGTGGTCATATTTATTATAAATTATAAATTAATTAAAATTAAAATATCGAATGTATTTTAATAAATTTAATCTAAAGTAACTTGGTAATGTCAGATAATTTAAATATCTAATATTTTAAAAATATTGCATATCTCTGTCATTTGAAAAATAGTAACTATTCTTAACTATTAGTATGATTACATTTATATTGCAATTATAAATTAATCGAAGCACAAAAAATTGAATGTTCAAGAAGTATTAAAGATCGTGTATTTTATTAAATTTAATCTAATGGCAACCGAGATGTCGGATAATTTGTACAGGGTGTCAAGGAAATAGTTCAAATTTTGGTATCGTGTTTTACTGCCACTAACAATAAGAAAGAAAAAAGATCGTATAAACATAGGTCCGAAATTCTATATTCTATTCTGTTTCTTTTCTTTTCGAGATGTAAATATTTTTTTGTTTATATCGAAAATTTACACAGAATAACTCAGACGCAGAATTTCAAGTAGAATTTGGATCTTTATATGGGGACATTTTGAAAGTTCTGTTCGTCACAATAACATTATTAATTATTGGGATTATTGCCTCGTGTGAAAAAATTCGGAACACGAGTATAGTAATTTTTGAGCGACGATCTTTGAGACGTCAATGAGAAGTATGTATATATTGCTATATCGTTGAAAAAATAGATTTTTGCAGAAATTTCTTTGAATAAATTTTGAATATTTTTATATGTCTGTGTCTGTTCGGTCTCGCCGAACAGGCGAGGACCAGAAAGTCAGGCGGTTCCTCTTATGTTTCGTGCCGCGCGCGCGCGTGGTCAAACGGCACGCATTTAGTTAAACGGAAGGTTCTAATTGCGAGTGGACAATTGTTTAGACATCGCGCGGTTATATGATTGGCTGCGTGTCGAACGCGTGATTCTTTTTTTTTTTTTGTTTATGTCTTCTTTTTCATCTTCTCGAATCTTCGAAAAGAATCAGTTAGACGAGGCACGTGGAAAGAACGAGCAGTTCTAGTGGTGCGACGATATAAAACTAATTCAAGGAGTCCAAATCCTACTGATTCTACCTCCTACTGATCCTAAACCCTACTGATTCTAAAATAAAAACAAACTTTAATGTAACCAGCTGACTTTTATTAGCGTTGAAAGCAGCAAGCCACCGATCAAATTTGTGGCCATTACGCAAATTCGGATCGGCACGCGACAGTGTCTCAGAAAGAGTTTTCAGACTTTTTTCTCCCTTAAGAAGAGTAAAGTATTTAATACCAAAATTTGATAAGCTATTTCCTTGACACCCTGTACATCGAATAATATTTGAGTAATGCTAAATATCTCTGTCATTTCAGAAAATTATCAAAATTAATCAAAATGTAAAAGAATCGAGTGAGACAAGATTCGTTTATTTTAAACTTAACCGAAAGTGTGAATCTTTTTTATTTTTAAAATCTGTTTCATGATTTCTCGATCAGAGTACGATGAATCATCGTCTTGGTATCGAGCGTAATTTCTCAAGAAATACATTATCGTTGGTCTTATTAAACGCGGTTCGAAATACAAAGGAAGAAAAGGGATAATGAGTTTTCTGCTTGAAAAACAAGCAAGGTTTCGGGTCAATGAAAAATGAATGCAATCACCGCAAGCGCTATTTTTTCTCGTGTATTTCGACTCTTATAAATGGGGAATATTTTGTGAGTTGGTCACGCGATGTCGCAATTTCCTATGAATTAAAAATTGTAATGCTAGGAACGGTTATAGCAGTACTTTTGGATTGACCTAAATACTTAATAGCCGGCTCTGTGTATTGTATTTATTTATTTATTTATTTTTCCTGTGCGTTTTGTTATTCGATGCGAAACAAAGACTGCTGCTACGTGCTATCCGACAAAGTCTAGAGAAACAATACAGATTTCATTAATTATTTCACGTACCTGTACATGCCAAAATATCGGTTTCTTTTTAATTACATGCAAAATGTCGTATTCATCATAGTATTTACACAAACACATTGCATTACAATTACAAATAATTAATACATGTTGCGTAATTAATTAAGTCTACGAAATGTTTGTATGAAATGTTTAATTTCACAATCGTGTAAAATTATTTAGAATTTAGCGACTAATATTTGATCAATATTTGTTAAAAGTAGTATATCCAGCAGTGATCAATTTGAAGCTCAAAGTCAACCAATTGATGTTTCGTCGATTATTTTATTATAAATAAACAAATTATGCGTCGAAACGATCCACGGCCCAATAGTGAATTCGAATACTTTTTTTTTCAGTGAAAACTAATCGTAACGAGATCTCGGAGAGCTATATTAAAGGAAAAAATAATCTGTTTTGATTGACGTAAAGAAGTAACATGGAGAAAAAATTTCTGTCAACAGTAACTAACATTTATAGCTTCTGTTTTACAATGGTCAACAATGTATCGAATACAGTAAATCGCAATTTAATTAAAATTACTTTAAAGAGTGCTATGAAAACTGATTCAAAGCTGAGAAGTTTTACAAAGAATTTAGTCGTTTTATTTACAGCAATCTAATAAATTATATTGGTATACCTAATACAATTATTCAAGTATATTGTACTTTCATATGACTAGTAATACTGTAAACAATGAAAAGTAATATTATAAATATAAAAAATGATAATGTTAAATTTAATGTTGAATAATAAGAGTTAATTATGATTGGTAATTATGATTATTATCATGATAAGTCAAAATTAACATTATAATTAATAAGAAATAATAGAAATGTAATAAGAAAAATAATAAGAAATATTTTATTATATTTTGAAATAAAGTTGTGTATAAATACTTCTTGCTATTGAAACAAACGATATCTGAAACAACAGAAACTAGTGTTGGATTCTACAGGAAATGGTTAATTAGAGAGCGTTTATTATTTTGATTAACAGAACTCGAAACTGAGCGCAAAAAAATAAATATTGCTTCTTTCTTTTTTTCCTTTGTTGGTGCATTTTATACCAAGTAACTATGATTAGTTGCTATTGATATTATCTACTTTAAACTTGATTTAATTTGTAAAGGACTGATAGAAGAAAAAATAATTAATCTAATTAATTCAATAATTACTATAAAATGTATTAGAGGTTTGGGAGAATTTAATGGAACTAAATGTTTTAAGAAATTTGTTGGAAAATTAATTAAATTATTATTAACAATAATAAAAATATAAATATATTTGATGATAATAATGAAATTGAATAATATAAAATTCTAATTATTTTTGTCGAATTTTTAAAAGTATATTTTTTTTTAATTTAAAAAGTTAATATTAAAATTTGCAGAAAGCTTCTTATCTAACGAGTCCTCATGAATCCTACTTCTACCATGATCTTTATATCCTGACTGTTTGGAAGACTTTCTTTTTTTTGAGAAAATATGATTCAGGAGGAACACGTAGTCATGTGACTAAAAAAGAATTTCATTAGGTGGCATTGACAAATTTTAAATAATGTACGATCTATTATACTAACTGTCTACTATTAGTTGAAGAGTTAAGAAAAGAACAAAAAATATCTATTTTTCGTAATTTTTCTAGCACATTCTGTCAGTGATAAGTGGGATTGCATATATCAAATCACAATGATTTAATAATAGTGCGATAATAATTGTTAATTGTAATTATTTGCGTTTTGACGCGCTGATTGAAAACAAGGTATATTCAGCCTGTACTGAAATAAAATACCCTAAAATGTCTTTAACAAATGAACTTATCAAATCATTTTATTAATCATTTTTTCGAAATAGAAATTTGAACTAAACCAGGATTCAAATCGTAAAAATATTCGATATTCTTGCTCTAACACTCAATTTTTTCAATTTCTCCTACCATTTAATTATTCAAATTATGAATAGTATTAACGATTGGTAAAAAATAATTAACAATAAAATTAGATTCGTCATTTCTATCATTACGATCAATTCAATTTTAGGGCGGCAAAATTCTTTGAAGACGCGTACTGTTTACATCAACGAAATATAATACAATTATAATAGAATATTTACCAGTTTCTATTACAACTTGTCATCGCTTGGAGAAAATTAATAGCTAGCACGAGATTACGTGCGAGCTTGTTTGTTAAACATCGCAGAGACATGCTTGAATATCCGCGCACGTTTTTACCCACCGACGATGTTCATAAACTGTGCTTATTTAGTTTCTTGGCGAACGAGGCAGCGGGCAGTAACACGATTTGTCAAGCAATGAAAATTCGCTGCGATCTCGTCTCTGACAGTTAATAAAAAGTAAACTCTAACGACCTCTGTCCTGAAATATCTTCCCATCTTGTGTATTATCGCGGTCTTCGTTTCTCCGTCAAATCACACGTCTCTTTTTTTTACACAAGACACATTAATTTATTTTATCTTTTTTTTTTACTATTTCTATATCAATTAATATTTATTTAATTAAACTATCATCATTATTATTTTTATATATAATTTTAATTATTATAATTAGAGGAATAATAATTTTATTTTCATATTTTATTTGTTCAATTAATTTACCAAAAATTATCAAATATAAAATTAAATTATATTATTTAATAGTTTATATTTTTATTATATTTATTATATTTTTTTTTTAATATAAATTTTAAAATTACTAATAATGCAACGATAGCGACACAACTGGAAAAAGCGGACTTTTCGGGGAGAAATGGAAAGCAGTTTAGCATTATTTTGTCAATTAAATTTGTGAACGACGAAATTCGAGATTTACGCGTTTTTATTTACAAGGATACAGTTCGAAAATATTGCACAATGTCACGTGAATTATATTTAAAACGTAAAAAAGAATGATTTTAGATATTATTAATTAATCAGTTGAAATTATTTTTAAAATATAATACAGCATTTCTCACGTTTGTTTCAAAGAATGAATGAAAAACACGATTTCGTGATATACTATAGGTAATGATATACTACACTTATGCTATCATATATATTATAACATATATATATTATAATCTGTATATGTAGAGTAATGCGAATAAAAATTGTAATTATATAACAATAAAAGTAATAAAAAAAAATATAATAAGAACACATTTTAGTGTACCTGTGTAGTAATTACGTAGAATATGTATGATAATTAAGCAGATTTTGTGATTCTTTGTTTCAAACAAGTATGAAAAATATTGTAATTTTTTTCTAAATCTATAAGTAACAAACAAATCAGTATCTATAAAATTTTATTTAAATTGATTTATTTTCAAAATAACAAATATTTGTTTTTATTTAAATGTTTGAAATTTTCAAATGTATGCAAACTTTCGTGACTGACTGTAATTGTTTGAAGAATTTCAGAAAGTTGGGGAAATTTCATAATTGATCAAGGAGTGTTTAAATTCTTGTAATGATAACTCCAAAAATATGTTTTTTTTTAGTTTTGTCAATTTCGTTGCAAGATGTATATTTATATGTGATTACAATTGAAAATGTATCAATCTTTATTTGGGTTTTAAATATCTGTGTATGTAGTTTCTAACGAATATGTGAAATTTAAATTTCCGAGTTATAAAAATTAAAAATAACAATGAATTAAAATAATTTCAATTATTCAATTTAATTCTAAAATAATTTGAATTATGAGAGTTCTAATAATTCACGTGATTCGCATAATGCAAATGAAGCTGACCTAATTTCAGCCTTTAATCTTACTTCAGATAAGTATACACAATTAGTATTGTTGTTAATATTAATTGATGTAGATCATGTAATCATGGCTTTTAAAATATAACGAAAACATGAGCCTTTATGTGATTAAAATTTCCAATGATAAGATTTCATTTGAAGATTTCAGGAATTCCTACGAGTATTATACTCGGTGTAATTAAAACAACTTTGTGTGTTTAAGAGAAGTTACAAGCGAGTCGTACATCCTTATGGGAAAGTTCCGAACTTTGTAACCCATTTTCCGGTTAAGTAATTTCAATCTTTTGATTGAATACTTTACCATTAGTATTATAGATAAAGTAAGATAAATCGAGTGTACAATTTTCTTCTCTCGGAAATTTTTAAAAAATATTTCGTGGCGAGTAAAAGCTGAAGATTTAACACATTTTCTTTCAGTATTTCATTATATTCGATTCGTCTTCAGCGAGTTATTATAGGTAATTTGCATTCTGTGACAGTGGATCAAAATTAATAAGAAAATATGATTTCGAATTGTTATCATATTGGTAAGGAATGGTAAAAATTTATTTGGAAATGAATTTCTCAGTTGCTCGAATAATAAATTCAAGAACTCGAGAAAAAAATTAAAGAACATTCTTCAAAAATAATCTTGTTTGTTTTGATAACAAAAGTTCATGAATAATTATTCTCTTCAATCATGGATTTTAAATTCAAGAATAAAATTTTGATCAGTATCAAAAAAAAAAAAAAAAAAAAAAAAATATTGAAATTGAAATTGAACAGTACATTAATATCAACTTTGCCGTAACATTAATATCAAGAATAAAAACGGATGTTTTTACGTTGAAAATTACAAAATTTGCACATAAGTACTACATAGTTTGACGTTATGACTTCTTAATGAATTATTTTTATAAAGTTTTTGCTACACGAGTTCTATACACTATTGCCAAACACGAAGTTTGAACATTAAACTTTTTTTTACATCTAAATTTTAACAATTTTGTATAATTTAGTTCTGTAATATATAACTATAATATAACTGTAATATATACTGCAATTTAAATTTGAACTTCTGTTTTTCAAATATCTGAATATTCGAGCATATAATATATCACTGAATGTAATATATTCGAATTATTATATAATAATTGTATCGAAATAGAATGTCTGAAAGTAACAAATGTTTTTTTAGTTATTAGTAGACACTCCAGTAGTGAATTCAGATAAGGGAGATTGTATTTAGAAAAGTTTCAATTATCATCTGACAAGAAAACTTTCTATAATCATGCATTTAATCTCTTGAGTGTTTATGTCAAGTATACTTGCTTGAAAAGATGAATTTTTTTTTTGTTTAATATCGAGTATACTCGTCGTGTAAGAAAAAAATTCGCTTTTGCTATTTATTATAAAATTTAGGTAAAAAATTTATATATATTTGTAATTTTAGTTTATTACATTTTAGAATATTTCAAGGCAACGAAACAAACAAAGAAAATATGCACTTGAAAATAACGGGGAAAATTGTTTGGAGAAATCTGACGCAATCGACACAATGAAAAAACAAATTAAATTTATTTCTAATCATTTTAATTTCGCAAATATTTGATTTTTTACTTTTTTTTGATGAATTGATGAAAATTCAAGTTTTTTTCTCCACATTTTGAATTTTTAATGGAATAATTTTCAAAAAGTAAAATGTTAAGTTCTGTAAGTACCGCAAATACCAATAAAATTAACAATTTTTTAAAGAAACTAAACCAAAAAAATTTACAGCAAGTGCATTTTCCGTGTTTCGTCAGAGCTTAAAGATATTTGAGCACACCAGTACACGTTCTCAAAATAAAACAAAACGCTTAAAGGGTTAAGCAAACGTTCGTTCACTAACTAGTCTAGTTAGTCTAATAAACGACGCGAATACAAACATGGATTCGATCGAAATGGGGGATGAACGTTCATTCGTTTGATCGAAATGCGCCATAAGTTTGGCAACTGCAAACATTCGACAAACGATACATGCACGAACTATGTATGTGCATACATACGAAAGAAGTATGTATGCATAATGCATACAGAACGAAACAGGGAGAAGACTAGAAAGCAAATGCAATTTTACATAATGGTGATTTAACTTTAATCTTTCTTATAGTCTGCGTAATGGTGCGTTAAACGTGTCTTTTATTACTTATCGCTTTATCCCCATTATTTTCTTCTCTTTCCTTAAATAAGTCGGCTCTCTTCCATCTTGAGTTTCTCTAGCGTTTTTTTTTTTTTTTTTTTTTTTGCTGTTCCAGAATTTCAGAAAATGTAAAAAAAATTTCAGATTACTTGACAATGTTTTTTCACTATTTATTTCTAGGTGAAATCTTTGAAAAGTTTGTCACGAAAAATTCAAAAGTAACATTTTGCTCGAGGCATGAAGAACACCGGTCAATTTCTCACACATCACGCTCGTACGAGTTTGAACTCTGATTTGAGATCGCGCCTCGGGGAGAAGATTTCGTGCAAAACGTTGGGAACGAAGGGGTTATCGAGAAAATCTGACCGATTGGATTTTCATGGTGCGCTTTTATTTCGAAGACGAAACTAACACGCAGTGTCATAATGGAATTTAGATCAATAGTAGTCCAATGTACAACATCGCTTAACCCATTCAAATCCAAACAGTAATTTATCAATATTAAAATCAATTTTAATAAATTTATTTTATTTAATTTTATTAAATTCAATCTTTTTACATTTTATAAAATTGTAAAATCATGAAATATAGTGTTGAAGAAACATTATGAATCAAATGAATTTCATTTTATAACCGCGATATGAAAAATAAACAGTTGCTGGAAGAGAATTGCAATGTTGACGCAATGTTGGCCCCTTGATGGATTAAGAATAATCGAATTTTTAATCATACTTTGCAGTGAAGTAATTTTGAAAGAAATAGAGTTCGTTTTTAAAAAAAAAAATTGAAATTTAAATATTTTATGTAACTGCAGATGAAAATTTTCATGCTTTTTTTTTGAACGAATATTTAAATCTTTTAAGGACACTACTTTATTTTTCAATTAAAAATATACATAATTTGAGAAAATGACGGAGATTTTAAATACTTTATAGGTATTAATATATTAATATAAGAATATAATATAATTTATTAATATATAGGTAATAATTTATTAATTTCTAAGTTAAAGTTACAGTGAGTCATAAATATTTAAACTGTTACAATTTCGTGGAAAAAAAAGTTTCGCAAAAAAATATAAAAATAAACCTGGATCCATTTTAAAGCTTGAAGCCTTTACTTTGGAAATATATCATTTATTTTATTCCAAGATAGATTTTTTACATCACATATGGGAGATATTTTTATATCATGGGAAAGTGAAGACATTTTTCTTTTCGAAAATGCTATGAATTGTTATAGTTAGTGTGTAAAAACATTAAAACATTAAAAAATTTTTTTCACGTCTGAAATCTACAATGGGTTTGAAGATTGAAACCTCCTCTTTACAACGATCTTCTAAAAGTTGATGTTCGATTTTTATTGAATTATATATAAAATTCGACAGACGTTGACTTCGATGATTTACTGATTGTAAATCGAATAGTTCAAGGATTTTATACTATAACAAGTAAACAATTTCATTGGAATAATATGAAAACGAAACAGTTTTATTGAAATAGAAATTTCTGTTAAAAGTTTTTGTTAATTTAAGCATGAAATACCCGCACAAGATCTTCTTCTACCAACACTTGTTTATGATACTCGTTATTCAAATTTTCACTCATCCTTTCAATATCCCCCTTATAGCGGACTACCCCAAATTGTTCTGGAATTTCCCCTGTGGTTGACAGTAGGTTTAATACTTGGGAGGATTATTCTTTCATGAGGCGATCGATTGTCGGAGAGTCTTCAGTTTGTATCAAATACTATAAACGGCGTACGTATTTTCTTAAAATACTTTTAGAATTTATCCGTAATTTCACATTATTTATTATTCGAATATTTTTCTATCCGTATCTTAAATCAAAGTATTAATTCTGATAAAACATTATGTCAGTGATATACGAAATATACTATAAACTGCAATGATTTAATCTGCAAATAGAAAGAAGAACAAAATGTTACATAAAATACATCAAACGTTTAAATATAACGAAGTTATAACAAATATTTCCATTACGATTAATTTCTATTAAATTAATTGTATTATTGTAACGGCGTAATTAAGTATTTACATGTTTTTTTATCGTGTGCTAGTAATTTTATGTTATAGAGTATAGTAAAAAATTATAATAGTATATGTTGTAGTAATATATTAAAAAATTATTACTTGTATTTTATGTATTTTATGTTAAATAATTATTACTTGTATGGTTATAGTAATATAGTAAAAAATTACTACTTGTATTTTTAATTCCTCATTTTGAAGTGTTGCTCTTACGCTACGATACGAGCTTGATATCTGTGAATATCATAAAATGTTACAAAGCTCCTGAGAATTTTGCTTTGCGAGTTTAGAAATAAAATTATTTCTTTCAATTCTTTGCAGTAGTTCGTGCAAAGTTCTGCCGAAGTAAACGAAAATTATTTATTTTATTAATTTCAAGATTATATTGTAATTATCTCCACGCATCACTGTTCACTATACTAACTACACTATACTAACTATCGAAATTTTATCAAATCTAACAATCAAAATGTTAAAGATAATTTTTCGAATTATCTCGTTGTGGAAGATTTCTTCGGGAAAGGAAATCTCGTAATAGAATCATCTATCGAGGAACATGTTACTTACCTCATACACGAGAATAAAGAACATCGATTCGTCGAATTAAATAAAAGAATCGCTTCAACCAGATCCCTTCGTCATCCAGATCGATGGCAAGCATCCGGACAAATTCTTTTCCACTCCATGAGTCTCACGACAGAATGAATTATCGACGAAAATCGGGGCGAGAAAGAAAAAAAAGAAAAAGAAAAAGCGGAGAGATGTTTCCCTTAAGAACGCCTGCGCGATGTTCAAGCCACGACATATCGACTTTTCGTGTGTTCCATCTTTCATAGATAGCAATGACACGATAAAGTGGACCGTGTGATTATTTCCATTCGATTGACGTCCCGTTTTATTTACGAGTAACACGAAACTCTTGTTACTGTCTAGATGGAACATATGACAAAGTTTTTAAAACGAGACAAATACGGAAACATACTACGGTGTGTTATGTAAATAATATTGGACACCTAGTATAATTCCACTAAAAGTTTAGCAGTTACGATTGACGAATTTTCTGTACTTTTGAGTTTCTTTATTTGTGTCTAATAATAGATATTTCCAACGTGGTTAAAGTTATTTCAATCGGTCAAGTGTCAAAAGTTTTCTTGTTAAGCCCAAGACTCACTTGTTGTGTTGGCCATTTCCCATAGCAGTAACATATTAATCTTTCCAGAATTAGACAAATGGTTCACTATTATTCATTTAGTAATCATCACTTATACCAAATTGTAAATTCAAAATACGTACCTTTATATTATGTATTATTTTATATTTGTTATAACAATGAATATTTTTTGTCGCACGCTGCATTTTGATTCCGAATACAGATAGGAGAACTAAATCCAGAAATCTGTCATCCTCTCCTCATACCATTCAACCTCCGACTTTTATATTATATCATTTTATTTCTTATAAATATTTCAGAGAAATTCTGAACTATTCCTCAACAGCAATAATTTCGCAAGGAACGTCATTTTCATATTTCTTGCAACTCTTCGAGAATAGGGATTCTTTCGAATGTATTTTGTAAGTTCGCAGTTCCTCGTAAAATTTATTACTGCTGTGATCATTAACGTGACGACTAATTTTAGTTATTATTTCTGTCTTTTTCTATTCGTACCAATTGTGAATTTACCATTTCACTGCCAATAAAAAAAATAAAATGGATTTTTCAATGAACAACAAACATAAAGACTTAATGAATTGTCGTTCAAATAGACAACTCTCTTATCGCGCTGAGTCCTGTAATTAAATTAATAAAGTCTAATATATATATATAAATAATAAATTAATAAAATCCAATATATAACTTCTTTTCAACCTTATTCAACCTTCCCAAACGATTCTATCTATTATATTTTTGATGTACATATATAAAAAGACAATGTTTTTTTTATGGAATGATAGAGCTGTAAAAATGTTTAAAGATTTTTTTTTTATTTAAGAGGATACATTAGAATCATTTCTCTTAGAGAAATATAAGTAATTAGGATGGCGTGATACAATGAAAGTGTAATTTATTGTTACATGATGTATAGATGAATATTCTATTTTAATCGAATCTACACAACTACACTGTTGTGTAGTTTGAAATTATTGAGATGTTTAAAGATAAAAACATGTGAAATAAAAATGTATGATCGCTAGTATGCAAGCGAACGTATATGTATTTGCAAATTTAAGAACGAAAGGGTTAAAATAGAGGAAACGTACCTCAGGCATATCAACAATTGACGAACAATTTGCCGAGACACAACCTTACATACAACTTAACTTAAAACCAACTTAACTTAAATACAACTTAACTTAAAACCAATGTAACTCACACACAATTTAACTTACACACAACTTAACTTAAAACTAACTTAACTTACACACAACTTGACTTAAAATCAACTCAACTTACACACATCTTAATTTAAACACAACTAAACTTACACAACTTAAATTATAATATATTTACATAATAACATTCTACCTTAGAATACTTCGCTTCAGTAACAAAAGATTAAAAAATGATGTTGCTTGAAAAACAAAATCATCTTTATTTGTAATGACTGAACTAAATAATTGTAAGTTGTAATACCTTCTTTTTATCAGATTCGAATTCCCTACATTAAACACCCCGTACATTGCAAAAAAGAAAAAAAAGAGAAAGAATTGAACGTACGATTAAAAACAATATGCGAGAAGCACATCATGAAGCGAAATGTGCTCGTCTTGCACGTGTCTCCGCGTTGAACGCGAACGAAATCCGCTTGCGAAAAGAGACGCGAGCTGTCGTGGCAGAGACAGCCGGATTTAGCAGTTATTTGGACAGCACAATGGGACATCATAGAGACGTTTCACGCGCGGTAATATCCTGGCTGTCACCATGACGACAGAGCTTGCGTAATGGCTCTGTTCTTGTTACGAGGCTCCTGGTGGAAAAATACGTGCGCGGCTATAGGTTTTGGCTCGGAGAATTTCCCCTACGCCATTTGTCATTCAATTGTTGTTATTTAGGGAAGATTGTTTCAAGGATTTTCCGATGTCGCAAGTAGATATTCGTGTAGGTGTAAAATAAAATATTTCGGATATGTGAAAATTATTTTACACTTTATTTTTTGCAAAATTATTTCATATGCAATGGGAGTTCAAAGAAAACACATACTTCGAAGGTTACTGAAGTTTCAATTATATCAGTTTTCCAAATTGAAAGATTAGCTTCGCTTTGGAATGTTAAAGTGTAAGATCTCCCAACATGACAAAATTTAATGATTAATATTGATTTCAAACTTTTGATGAAAAACTCTAATGATAGTATTTACCTATTGTACAATTTATCAATTGTACAATAAAAATGATTTATTTTATTTTGACGAAAACATTTAATTAATACAGCATAGTGAGACATGTAACGTAATCTAGTGTATTTTTATTAGACTGAACATTGGAAATGACATTGTTAGAAATACAAAAAAGAGCTCGAAATAAATGAAAATTATTCATTGAAAAAGTAACTGCATATAATGTTTTTCGTCATTTTGAAGTTATTGTCTCTTTTTCTAATTTTTTTGTTACAGTAATTTATAGTTTATTAACGTAAGATTTTTACCATAGAAATTCATTATGTGAGTATTTTATTCCATAACTATATGTGGATATTTTCATATATATATTTTATATATATACTCTTCCATATACGAACATAATTTTTCGTTCATTTTTCAGTAAGGACTTTCCCATTATCCAAATTTTCTATTCGAACATCCTATTATATACGAACAGAATATTTACCTTTTTTTATATTAAATCTAATCTATATGATTATTATTACATGTTTGATATCTTTTTCACAATTGCAGAAAATGTACGAAAGTATAAGACTTCACTAAACAAAACTTTACTAATAAAGACTTATATTGATGGAATATAATATAAGAAATTATCTTTACTTTTGTAATAAAACAACGTTTCGCTTATTATTGACAATTTCTTTACAAACGAAAGTGATATCACTTCATTATCAAAGAATTATTTTGATAATTCGGAATACAAGAGGAAAGTAGTTCTATAGAATTATTTATGCTAAAAAACAGTTAAGTAATTCAATAACTAAAATTTTTAGCATTGTCAAATATTGATATGAACTGACAATCTCCATCTCTGAATCTCCATTTAAATACACGCAATTTAATATATAAAGTGGTTGTTCTATTATTCAAACATTTCATACCACTTTTCTCTCTCTATTAGTTCGAATATTGAAAGTTCTACTGTGTGTTATCGCTACGGTTTGCGAATTTTTATATACCAATTTCGCTCTCGTTTCGACACTTTCTTTGCTTTATGAATAATGTATCTACAGTTAGTCAGGAAATTTCTGTCAAGTTTCAAATATATAAAACAAAGAGAAAAGTAATATAAACATTTTATTGATCTTATTTAAATTGATCTTATTTAATCAAAATTGGACCATTTTTAAAACATTGACAATGCTTTTTACGTTTGTTTAAAAGAATAAATCAAGAACTCGATTTTATGAAAATCTTTGCACAATAAAACGAACGATGTTATAATTGTAATCATACATAATTATATTATAATATATAATCACAATAATAATAATAATTTACATTACAAATACTATTAATTTATATATTAAAAAACACGTTTTATATACGTTTTAATGTAACAATAACGATTACTTATACTTCGTGAATCCTTTTTTCCGATTTATTTTTGTTTTTCAGTGAACGAGTATAAAAAATGTTACTATTTTCTCAGAGTATCTATAATTTTAAAAATTTCACGACTAATGTATATATTTTAAATAACTTATTTCTCTAAAAAAAGGAGAAAAGAAAAATAGTTTTAGAGGCACGAAAATTTTTCAAAAATAATATTAAATGCACGAATAACTTATTTCTCCAAAGAATTAGGAAAGAAATATAGTTTTGTTAATGTTTTAACTGGTACTATTGGACATTTTCGAGGCCATAAAAATTTATTTTGGAATTAATTACTTATAATTTATTGTAATTATTTGGAATGTAATTTCGAAATTTTTGAGTTCTATTAATTTTATTACGAACCTTCGTCAGAAGAAATATAAACGAAATAAAGTTAGGTAACGTAAACTTTTGTAACTGCAATCACCGGTGACTCCGCGGTACCTCTTTCAGAGTTGATCGTTATCGGTTTCGAAGATGAATCAACAAGTTTCCCTTAAATTATAATAGACAGAAACCCGTTCGACGCGCCCTCGGAGTTTATCTTCCTGCGATTAACCGTACATGTGTCCAGCGCACATGTACTTGCTCTCGAAATAATGAACCTGAGGACCATTATTACGCCACATATGACTTCTCTTTAAATTTCGATGAGGTGCAATTTCTGGTTTAATTTCTTGTCGAGATTATTATACACCACTACGAATATTCAGAGTTACATTTGGCATATGCACATACAGAGTTATCGCACGAAGTAAGTTTACTACGTATGTATCTGCTCGATAAATCTTCGTAGTTGGCGCAGTGTCAGATTTGTACGCGTTATCACGAAGCATTCTGATTGTCTCTTACAACTACGTTTTTTTTGCTATTACAGAAGTTGGAATCTTGCTGAAAGTTCCATTTGCGGCAAAATTCAAAATGAAATCAGACAAGATCGAGGTGATAATTTCTGTGAAAAATTATTTCTTATAAAAACATTTCTTGTGCAACATCATATAATATTCTATTGATTATTTAGTATTTCCGTATATTATATATACATTTCTTAAACCAGAAAGTATTTTAGCAAAACAATCTTACGCGTTTTGAAAATAAATACAGTGAGAAGCGTGAGCCAATAACTGTCAATAATTTGAATTGTTACAACTTCGTAATGA
The DNA here is from genome assembly GCA_032399605.1 of Melipona beecheii. Classification (NCBI taxonomy): domain Eukaryota; kingdom Metazoa; phylum Arthropoda; class Insecta; order Hymenoptera; family Apidae; genus Melipona; species Melipona beecheii. The sequence continues at coordinate 462,004 of JAUCMO010000064.1, forward strand.
AAAGATTATATGATAATTTATTTAGTCTTATTTTAATGACGAAATGTTAAAATTTCTTAAATTTTCATCGTTCAGTTCCAATACCCAAAATTCAATAAAACGATGAAAAAGAAATCGTACAACAAGTTTTAAGAAGATCTCAGTTTTCAGGACCAAGGTAGATTTAGTTACGAGAAAAATCCTTTAAACTTCTATTTACTAATTTGTGATGTCAAAATTTTACCAATTATACGCGACGAGAAATCGTAAAATTTTTATCGCCATAGTCTTTCATTTACTTTATCATACGAAACTGTGATATCGACTTATATACTAAAGAAAACCAGCTTGTATTAATAACAAGAAAAAAAGAAAATAATATTGGTCATTTCAACTCCTTTAATATGAAACATGAAAAGTGGAAAGATTCAATTAACATCGAATAAAAGAGATCTTGTTTTAAAGTATTTAGAGGTTAGTTTTAAAATATCTGATTTTCACTCTTATCTCATTAAACCAAACAGTGATTTATGGCAATTGGAATTTTTATTTATACTTCTAGAAGACTGGACAGAAAACATGTTGTGTGAAAAAATACAAGAAATATCCTATATAGTATACAAAACAATTTTCTATGAAAGTTTTATTTTCTTTAATTATACTTAAATATTTTAATTTTCTTGAATTTTATAAAGTTATAGAATCCAGGTGAAAACATATGAAGAAGTACTGAGCGAACTCACTATAACGTATCTTCTAATTACTTCCATTATAGTTTCAATATAGAATTTCTAATAATTTTTAATTTTTAGAATCATAGTAATCTAGAAATTGAGAAATATTTTTTAAGCAAATCCTATTCAAAAATTGTTATATTTAATATACAGAATTCTAGAATTTCCTGAATTTAATCCTTCAGGTGTTTTATTGCATTTCTAGGAAGTAATTTCATGTGCAACAAGAGAAGAAAATTGTGAATTCACTGAGAATTTCGAAATTGTATGTACTTTTGAAATAGGTAAGTGCGTACAATTAAATTCGAAATTATAAATTTTGTATTCGTGCAGAGATACTGGAGATAAACATCATATTCTATAGAATTTCCCAATCTTCATGCTAAAATAAAAAAGCGGATGATTCCATATTGCCAAAACAAGCCAAAAATACAAAATGAAATTCATGTGAATAAAAAAAAGATTATTCTACATGCAAAAATAAATTAAAAATGTAGAATAAATTTTTCCGTAAGATACTTCACTTTCAAGAAAAAATTAAATTCAGAAATTTATCAAACGCACGTATTTAATCGTTTTCATGAAAACGAAATTTTGAATTAAAATTTATTTTACATTTCTGACTTATCTTTTTGCACGTAGAATATTCTCCGATGAATTATTCGCTTTTCTTTCTAATTAGTTCAATTCAAGTATTGAAATTACAATATATATATATTTAAATTCAGTATAATTATATATATTTCAAATTCGATATGTGCTATAATTATATTATAAATTATATAAATATTAGATAAATTATACAAATATAAATTCTACAATACAAATTTTCAAGCTCGATTTTCTCGAAAATGAAGTCAATGAAAAAATGTTTTCTCTCTTCGACTTATTTTTTAATACTCTCGTAGAATCACCACTCGGTCATATGTAACTCAAATGAAAGATAATATACAAATATCAATTTTCTTTCACTGCACGAAGGAATAGAAGTTGCAGAACAAAACAGAATTTAATAAAGTTAACTTCATCTCTGTTCCTGTCTTACGTTACGTGTTATGAGTGACGTTAAAATTACGTTCAATGAAATTTCATATTGTCAGTCTCGTTCCTCCTTCAATCGTGCAAAAGAAGTCTTCGAGGGTTTCCTTCCCGTTCTATCTCAATTCATATATGACAAGATGCCTGGCTTCGCGATTTTTCATTGGATTTTCATTCATATTTGCCGAAAGTATCCGTCAATCTTGTCATTATGTTGGTGTCGATAAATCAAGCATTGCGTAAGTACGAGATTGAGCCATTTATCAGAATAATGAAATTATTCATCGAATCGTACGAGAGCCATTTATAGTTCGGAGCTTGGGAGATATTTGTTTTTGTCACAAACTTTGTAATTTAGCACGGAAATGTGATGAGATTTATTACGTTAGAGGGAGGTGTGCCTCCATAATCGAAATAATTCAGATTCAATTTTGTTATTTTTATCGATGCATCTATTTTCAATTGCCCATTGAAACCTATGGTATCTTGTACTTGTTACGCTTTTCTTGGAAAATTGAAAAATTTACACAAACTCCGTTTGTTTTGATCAATTCTAGTCGATCAGCCCGATTAAACAAACTATTGTTGGCTGAATACATTTATCATATAAACGAAAAATAGTAAAAGTAGTAAAAGGGAAGAATTATATGAACTCTAATTGTATAAATTATTTGTTTTCCGAGAAGTTCAATGTAAAGATTATAGAATAACATAAAGAATTATGTAAATGTAATGTAACGTAATGGAAGGAATAACGTGAAGATCATTTGAAAATGTCACGGGAAAATTCAAAATTCAAAATCTCGATATTCACTGAAGCGTATCTTGAAATATCGAGCGTGTCTTGAAATTTGCGGGATTTTCAAAATTTGTGAAATTTTCGGGAATCCCGACACACGGGAATCCCGGCTCTTTCGAGAAGTTATCGGGAATCCCGATCTCGCACACCACTAATTTCAATATATACATATGTGTGTGTGTGTATTGTTTTTAAAATTTGTACATTCCATGTACATTCAATGTACATTTTTGTCCAAATAATGTTATTTTCATTATTACCGGTGTTTTGTATTAATTTTTACTTTCTGTATCTGATAATTTCGCGATTTTTATGTTTGATTTTCTGGACAGTGTATTTACAAAGCGTATTTATAAAATATACATACATATATATATTCAGTACTTCGGAAGAAAAATTTCAGCACGTTTTTTTTAAATAATTTGGTTGTTGAATTTTATTTATCACATCTAGCGAGATGAAAGTTTTAACTACCCAACTATTGGATTAATCATCTAATCGCTTCTCATGTTGAAGGACAATTAATCCATTCTTCAAAATTACTAGTTCCATCAATTATTTCCTGTAAAATAATTAACTGTACAGAAGATAAAATTGTGTTCGGATTTGAATTTACAAAGAGGAAAATACGTGATATTTATATAATACGTGAATCATAGAATTTTTTTGTTATTTGATGCTTAAACATGTCTTTATTATTAATTTGCGCAGAGTCTACAGACTAGTGATTACCAATCTTTTTTATTTCACCATCATATATCTCTCTCTCCTTATAACAGTAAGATATACAGATTTTTTTTATTCCTATTAAACAATTAAAATATTTCTCAATTTGAGATATTAGTAATTCATATAAATTGAATAGTATTTTTTATACTATATAACTAATTTATTTAAATGCTTTCAATTTTAGTGAAAGTCACAGTTAATGAAGAACCTGCGATTGTTCTTTTTATCTCTATGTATTATAGTATTTACATTAATATTTGGACACTAATATGTCTAAACTGTTACAATTCCGTAAAATAAGGTTATTGTGAAACAAAATTTTATATTCATTCCAAAGCCTGAAGTCTGTACTTTTAAAATGCATCGATCATTTTACTCTAAAGCAAAATCTTTATTTTACTCTCGAAGTATAGGATGGCCACTGAAAAATTGAAGAGTTTGAAAAAGTCATAACTTGTTCATTTTCGATCTTTTTTATTTTCTTGCAGGTTATAGAGCATCTCTCTAGGAGATTAAAAATACATAATACTGAAAAAAATCTATTAATTATATAATTCTTAATAATTTACAAATAAAATAATAAAAGATTAAAAAAACATGTGTTTGTACAGAGTATTCACTGAAAGACTGAGCGATGCGAAACGAAAAAATACGAGCGATACAAACACATGTTTTTTAAATTTTTTATTATTTCATTTGAAAATATAATTAATGGATCTTTTTTCAGTATATATGTGTGACGAACAACATTCCTCAAATGACCACCATACATATTTATCAATTTTAAAATGAATTAATTTTATTTCAATCATCTTACTAGCATTAATAACATAATTAATGTTATATTAGAAAAAAAATGAAGCTGTATCTTCCATTTTTACTCGTTTTCTTAGATAAAGCATTAAAGTTGAAATTTTATTAAACCATACATAAACCGCGCACATTATTCAAACATGCACAAATTAATAGCCACATAAAAACGTGCCGTTTTCTCATTCTTGTTTACAGTTAATCGCGATAATCGCGTCAGATGTGAATGGTAGAAGGGAGAGAATAATTAAAGTTGATTTTTACTTTCTTTCCTGGAGGCTGGATTGCAAAGTTTCGTTTAAGAGACAGGGAGGCTTTATCGGAAATTGCTTAAGAAACTCCTTAATAACAACCATCTTAGGTGTTAACACAAATTATTTTCAACCTTTCGCAGTCCTAGACTGATTACTTTGAAATCTTCTTAATTCTCGAATAGTGTTCCGTTTAATTGGAAACGACAGAAGAGTTGAAGTCATCAAAAATATATTTTTAAGCTTTTGCGCTGGAATGACGTGCCACTCACGTCGCGAATTTTTTGTCCCAAATTGCAACATTTTCTCAGTTTTAAGTATATTGAAATGTAACCCAGGCAAAACAAATAAGTTTATTACTTCTAAATCATTTCTATCCAATGATATCATACCGACGAGTTCAAAAGAAAAAAAAAGCGACGAATTATTGTATGCGGTTCGGTCACTCGTTATGGTCCGCGAACCAATTGCCAGCGCAAGGGGTTAATCCTAATGATAAAATTTTTGATATAAACTCTAATTGACTTAATGTAGATAAAGCAATAATTTTTTAAAAATCTATTTCAAAATTAGTTAATCCTGAAATTAATATTGTTATTCTAGAAATTAATAAAATTAAATTTGTATACTTTATATTTAATAAATTTTTATATCAAATTATTAAATAAATACCTGCAGTTACTAAAGATGAAACTGAAGTAGGAGCAGGTATTATTGCTATTGGTAATCAAACAAAAAATAGAAATTTTGCACTTTTTGTAAAAATTATTATTAATGATGAAACGTGTACATCATATGGTCGAATGATGGGAAAGATTTTTTTAAATAGAATCGTATTCGATTTATCTGAGCGTATCTCTATGAAAAAGGATTTTTTATTGAGCGTGAGAGAAAAAACACTAATCCGAGCGGAAAATTGACTTCTTAACAAAAAACCGTAGATTTATTAATCTTGTACTTATTTTAAAACGTGATACTTTGACGATACTGCGTTCCTTTCTTCAGAAATATTTTTACATGGTTTTAAAAGGGATTGACAGGTGAATTTTTTTCTCAGAACTTTTGCAAATTTTTGGACACTAAAAAATTTTTCTTTTCATCACTGAGTCTACCGTAGTTTTGAAAATTTTTTTCATGGAGTTAATAAGAATTTAAAATGTCGATAATTTTTCGTGTGTACTTTTTCACTCGTGTGTATCAGAGAAAAGATAAAAATTTAAGCGATATTCCTGCTATTTATGTTGTCTCTGTCTTTCTTACAATAAACTATGAAATTATATAAAGATGAAACAAAATAGAATTTAATGTCAGATAGGATATTGAGATACAGTAGAACTTCGATTAACAGACATAATCGGGAGGTAAACAGCTTAAATAAATTGACTCTAACGAATAATGCAAACCGAAGGAGATATAATCTTCTTCATATAAAATAAGAGTTTAGTTTTTCTTGGAATACAAACATATACATTTTACAATATGGCTAAATTGTTACAATATAATTAAATGAATTCAAATCTTACGCTGGAGGTGACAATACAAATTTGCTTAAAAATAAAATTGTTCTAAAAATTATCACACTGATCAAAAAATTACAAAAATTAAATTATGTTATGATAATAATAATAAATAAATAAAAAATATTGGATTTTATCGTTATACATTAATTTACCTAATTTATCTTAAAAGAAATACAACTAGACGTGCAACAACATTGAAAACAAATTGAGTTCAGAAGCTTGATATTTTGTGAACTAATGCTGACATTTAATGTCTGATATCATTTTTATTTTGGAGTTATATGATATCAGTTTTACAGTTACATAATAGCAGTGAAAATCGCTTGTTTGCATTCAAGCTTTTGCGTCAAGACAGCAGAATTGCGTCAATATGTAATTATAAGTCGTAATAATAACGAGGAAAATTTGAAAAGAGGAAGAAAATCGATAGATATGAACATTTATTAGTAAACATAAGAAAATACAAATAAGATACCACGCATCATTACGGTCTAATTTATAATCTAACGATATTAGAATAATAGTAAAACAAATTTCTAATTTACAGTGTAATTAGATTTCTCTTGTTAAAATAATTTTGTTTCACATTTATATAGTTTATGTTACATTCATAGATTCGTTGTCAGATTTTATTCAATTTTTTCTTTCAATGATATTCTGCACTTTCAATCATATTAATAATAAATTAATAAAGAAAGTGAATATAAATATTTTCTGTCAAATATCTTGCAAACACATTGTTACATTACATTACAGTTTTCGAAAAATTTTACTTAATACTTCAAATAATCTAAGTAATATCTATAATAATTTGTTCTAATAAATTTCAATTTCTGTTAATTTAATTTTAAATTTATTAACACTATAATGCTTCTCTTGGAAGACTATTTTCGCTGGAGACTGGTAGAAAATGTGATTTTTGTTGTGTATAAATGAGTAACTTACGGATCTCTGAAAAATAAGAAAGTAGAAATTGAGATAATATAATGAATAATGATGCTCATATTAATTAAATAAAATATTAAGAGTGTTCAAATATTCAAACAATTATTTAAACTTTTCCACAATCACTAGCGTTGGCAATCATTAGCGCTGAAAATTATAGGCACCAACGCGATAATTATCGATTGTTATATTATTTATTGCTTCATAAATTCCCTGGTATTGATAATCATAATTGTTCAATTCCTTAACATGTAATGAAATGTACCATTTGTTTATATTTGTTTATTTATTTTATTTATATTTATATTATATTATATTATTTTTATTTATATTTATTTATGTATATATGTAATATAAATGAATGAAATGTAATTAATTGAATTATTCATTGTTAATATATATTTTAAACAGCGTATTTTATATACGAACAAAAGAAAATATGAAATAATATAATACAATATAGTAATAATGTTTATGTTATATTTATGTAACTTTTAACACATCGATGAAAACAATTTTGAAATTAGAAAGAATCACTTAATCGATAGAAAACTGACAAAAACAAAAAAAAAAAATAAAATTAATTAACGAAGCAGTTTAAAAATCTTACAATAAAATATTTGAGAAACTCAACGAATTGATCTTAATAATCTCAAACAAATTATAAATGAAATTATTGTAGAATCCAAATGAAATGATTCAAAAAGTATCTGAGAACGAGATAGAAATATTACAATTCAACATATCGTTTTGTTTCTTTCTAACGTATCTTAAATTGTTATTTATTATTTCTTAATGAAAGTTTTCACGTTTACAGGTTTCTTTGAAAAAATAATATCAAGCAAATTTCAGCCTGATTCAAAAATTCGGAAATTTTTGAATGAAATTGTTATGGATCCTCTTTCAAGTAACTTGCACGCCAAAAATTGGAAATGTGGTCTCTAATTCGTTCTGAATGATAAATTTATATTTTCAACATTTTTCTTCGAACGAATGTTCTAAAATCCGAAACTCTTGATATCTTCGTTATAAATTTTCTCGATGTTATAATACATGTTCTGCTTCTTAATATAGTCGTCAATTCGTTATAGAATGCAATTTAATAACTGATATTGGTTGTTCAAATCTTCATGTTTGAACCTTGAATAAACGTCATTTTATAATAATATAATAATATAAAATATAATAAGTAGTAAAATATACAAAATATAATATAACAATAATAATATAATCACATGATTTGTTTAAAAAACTTGCCGTAAAGATGACCTTGACAAGATTTTTCACGTATACTCCGTACATACAATATTCCTTTTACTATTCTACGCATCGCATTTCCTCCTACGTCGTGTGTTATGGAGAAGAGCATCGACAATGAGAAATCCCCACTTCCTTCCACGATCCGATCTATTCTCGGTATTCGTCCACGGTCAGAAGTATAAAAGACAGAAGAGAATCACGACCAACGAATATACACGTGCGTAGTTCACAGTTTGACGATGGCGGAACACGATAATTTTCACTCGATTTTTCAGAAATGTGCTCTTATGTTATTGGTCGTCGTTCAGATAACAGCAGAAGGTAAGAAATTGATAATCATCGGTGTGATTCGAGTGAGAGATTCAATAAGATCGGGGAGATTTCTGTGAATTACGTTGCAGAAAATCATGGAATCGTTTGTGAAAAATAATTCGAAATTGTGTTGAGCAACGACTAGACTGTGGATTTTTATGCAGATTCGTGTTTTTATGAGTACAATTCAAAAAAAATGGACGGATAAGCAATTTTGTGTATTAAATATGAATAGAGGATGCTGTACTTTGAATTTTTTATTGTATGTTATGTTTATGCAGTGTATATTTTTATATCAAATTTCCTAAATTTTTCCTATGTAGTATAAAAATCCACAGTCTATTGAAATGCTTCATGTGCAACATTGTTGTTTTAAAGGGTGAGTGTGTTAAAACTGTAACGCAGATTATTGATACTCGTTTTAGGTGGTTGCAAACGCGAGAATCGTTATTATTATTCATATCATTGTTTACGTTAAACGTAACGAAAATTTCTAGAAAATATATTTGTTTTTAACATTAATCCTTTGTATTATAATATCGTGATAGAAATTATAGTTTCGATTTAAAAGAAAAACTAAATTGTAGTCCTATGGGATACAAATTTTGGGATACAAACTGAAGAAAATCGTAAGGCGAAGGATTAAATATGTCGAATTATTTTACTTGAGATCACAGAAAAATATTCGTTGAAAACATAATAAAAATACCGAGATGTTTAAAAAATTGCTTCAGAATTTTAATTAATTTGAAAATTTTATTTTGAAAGGAATAATTAAATCTGTGCACTCGATAATGTAGTAGTTGGATACAGCGTAGAATTTAGAATAGCCTCAAAATTGAAATCGTTTTTGATAATTCTCCGTCTTTCAAGGACGATGTTGTCAACGTGGATCTGACTAAATGTCTGAATATAGGTAGTATTATTAAATTTTATATATTAAATTTTAAATATTTAAATTATCTGAATATAGATGTTGTTATTAAATGTCATTTTAATTACCTCAACTAAATTAAAATCAATCATATTCAATGTCTTTATTACGAGTTGTGGATGTTAATAAAATACAAGTAGAATTCCACTTTACTTATAACTTATATGTTATATACTAATGTATTAAACTTACCACCTTAATATATTAATATATTAAAAATGTCTTAGTTTTAATGATAACTATATAATGCAAGATATTACATAATATTGAAACGATCTGCAGTATTTTTTCACAATTTTTTCTTAACTGTAATCAGAAAACATGAATTATAATTCTATGTATAAATAATCCTTTGTAGCACGGAATTTCGAAAAGAACTTTCGCAATCTATTATACATATAGCAACTGATGAAAATATTTCATTACTTACTATATACGAATCGTATTATAAATAAATAATATAAATAGATAGATTTAACAGAGATATTTCGTCTAATACAAATAATTATAAAAAAGCTTTCTGCAATATCATTAACGCTGTTACGAGAACAATAAATATATTCAGATTGCGAATTTTTATGCAAATTTATATTTTTAAAAATATAATTAACAAAATAGTATTTTGATTATAGGAAATTATGATATCATCTAGATATTTATATATCTTTTCATCTTATATTCTAATAATGTATTATAAAATTTCGTATAAAAATTTACAATCAAGTTATATATGTGTGTATATTTCTTGGAACGATTATATAATTGAAATCAGAAACCAATTTTGAGATATATGTAAAAATTACAATATGTTTATTGCAAACACACAATCAGTAAAAAATTATTTGAATAACTGTCTTGCCATTACACGTACGCTTGCAATAAATATTTTGTAACTTTTATATACATTCTTAGATTTGTTTTTCAAACTTTATCAATGTAGGCAAAATCTTTTGCATAATACACATAATATATGTATGTAAGAAAATGAATTCTCAAAATTTCAATATGTATTCAAATAATTTCATTTGAATTTATAGTATTTTGAATTTACAATTTAAAATTTGTAAATTTTTCTCATTTTGATATTAAATTTAATAATTCGATTGTTTAATACTGTAAAACAGTTGGGTAGAATTCGTAACTAATTTAAAGTAGTATTATTTTAAACAAATAAGTTCTCCGTCATCACATGTCTACGGAGATAATTATTATATACAAACAAGTTATCGTTCTGGAATAGATTTTTCAAGATATAAAAAAATTTGATATTTCATATTTCTGCGTTTTCGTGTTATACACAGATCTCTGCATTTATAGTAATCAACACTTTCATGAGTCACACGTATATACATATATACATATATATATTGTTGAAAGAAGTATGTGAATGAATCGAAATTACATATATTCTCTTTAATTACAATTACATTTATTTGATGCAATATTAATTATATAGTGGATTTTGCGATTCTTCCGATTTATTTGTTTTCCAGTAAACAAATATAAAAAATATCGTCATTTCGTTTTCTTTTAACCTCTTGTGCTAGAATGACACGCGTCGAGAATTTTTTGTCCCAAATTGCAACATTTTCTCATTTTTAAGTATATTTAAATGTGACCCAGGCAAAACAAATAACAGTTTATTACTTCTTAATAATTTCTATCCAGTAATATCATAACGAGTTCAAAAGAAAAAGAAAGCGACGAATTATTGTATACGGTTCGGTCACTCGTTATGGTCCGCGAACCAATTGCCAGCACAAGGAGTCAATTAATAAACAAACCAAAATGTTTTTCATTCAAAAATTTGAAACTTTCGTTTCTCTCTAAATATACGAAATTTAACAGATATATGTGAACTTTTACAGCTTTTACGTGTGTACACCATTCGACGTACATTCAAAACGCGAATTGTAATCCAAAGTCACGTGCCGCTTGTTTCGCTACTTTCCACATACGCGAATCGACGAGTTTCCCGCGCTCGTTTCGCTCACTCACTTTCGTCATGTTTCGTTTCCGAAAGAGATCTGTGACAAAACAAAGTGTTCCGGTCCACTGAGATACTACGAGGAGCTCGGTTGTACTGCCGTTCACGCGTCTGACGACGAATGTTGCCCGAAAGCATTTGACTGCAGTCACCTGGACAAATTATCACCGGATAAGTGTTACGCTAACGGACACGAGTACAACGTCGGCGAGTTACTAAAGCCTGAGGACTCCAATCCTTGCAACATTGATTGTAGATGTCTATCATTCGATGATACGTAAGTATGTATATTTGCAACATAACGTTTCAACGAGACGAATTACAGCCGATCGAAAGAATTTCACTGAATTGAAACCGTTTGGCTGATAATTTCAACGTATGCGAGACTGAGGCGTAATTGCTCCAATGATCTCGGCGAAAAAAACTCGATTTTTATAATGAGAAATTATTTTGTTTACGAGAAAAAGAAATATAATTAACAATTTCGTAATTAAATAATTAATAAATTGATAAATTTATTAATATATAATATAATATAATTAATATATATATATATAATATAATATATAATAATTAATAAATTGATAAATAATTAGTAAATTAGTTGATTCTTCTGAATTGTAATAGTAACACACGGAAGTAAAATATTAGTGAAAGATATATAAACACATTATATAGATACATATAAGATTCAAAAGAACTTTGATTATGATTTCTAAATTTAATCTATCTACAAACCTACAAACCTACAAAAGTAGTGATCATTGTAGATGGATGATATTAGCATAATAAATAGACTATATCAATAGACGAATATTTGTTCAAATCTGTTTTTACGAAGTGAAATTAGTTCTCTTTGTATGTCCATGTTATAATACAAATATAATATAAATACAAATATATGAAAATTGAAACAATAAAACAACAACGATAAGTCACATTTTTTTTATTTTAATTTGATACGTCGTCAAACATAATCTTATGTTTTTCCATATTTTTGTAATTGTGTCACTTTAAAATTTCCAGAAAATTTTGTAGCAATATGTTATACTTTTTTATTTTGTGAATAGTGCGAACTTTATCTGTGCGGCCTTCGACTGTCCATTACTTGCGCCGAAATCAAATTGTTTCATCAAAAACAAACACGACAGGTGCTGTCCGGACTTGTCGCTAACTTGTCGTAAGTAAATTAATTGAATCAAGATTAAAATCAAATGATATCAAGATTCTGAAAAATACCTTTTTAAGAAACGTTAATTTCTGATAATTAAAGACTGAAATAACCCTTAAAATATTAAGAAATTAGTATAATTCGAATTTCTTGAAGTGTAATTCATTTCTGTATTCATTATCGTTTAAATTCAAATGGAACTTCCTTCTCTAAGTAATTTGTTATTAAAATTATACACAGTAATGCAGTAAAATCTCCCATAGCAAGTATCTGTTTATGTTAAAAAAGTTAGTTAATTTAATATAGCTAAAAAATATAGTGTTCTTAAATATTAAAATAACTTGACAATTTTCTGCATCAACATTTGGATGTATTAACAATGGAATATCAGAAACATGGTTTTTCTATTATTCGAAAATTCCAATAACCGAATACTTTTGCTTTTTTATGAATTGTTTAAAATTTCAAATTATGCTTTAACAATTACAAAACTACGTTCTCTTGGTACTGTAGAACTCCGTTTAATTGAACTTGATGTTTTAATTAATGTTTCTCTAACCCTTCAGGAACTACGTTTAATGTTTAACGATGAGTTTGAAAGTGTATCAGTTGTAATAATTAGGTAGGCTTAATAATAATTTTTATAGTTTGGCAGTAAATGATTATAGATTGATTTTGTTCATATTTAATTACGATATTTAGCATTGTTGAAGTATTTTTTGGTTGAAGTTCGTACAGTGCACAGATGAATTCCTTGAAGAATTCACTAAACTTTACTAAACTCACTAAAGAAGAATTAATGATAAATAAATAAAAAAATAATAGATAAGTATGAAAAATTGGTAAATTCTTCTTTACAAAAAAAAAAAAACATTAATTGTGTAAACTGTTTGTCGTTCAATAAGCTTAGATAAACAAAGTTCTACTATACTTTCTCTTAAAACGTTGTTCTTTTGTCTTTTAGAACAACATGCTGCACTTACATTGAACCAATATAGTTTACGATTTGTTTAGAATTCTCAAGAATGCAGCACTGAATTATAATTAATATAGTTATTAATACAATTGCTATACATAATATAGTTTGTCATATTTATGTAAAATTTCTCTTAAGTCTCATAATTTAAAAATTTGAAGTTTCAACTCATTTGTATTTTTACAGATACTTTTATTTTATAAAATTATTGTTTTTGATAGGAAACATTGTATTTAATGGGAAAATCGTTTCATAGGAAAAAAATCTATTCATTAATATGTACTACACATATTATGAGATATCATGTATAGTACTACACAAGTATTGTGAGAAGAAAATTTTCAAGTAGAAAAATTTTTTCCAGTTATCTCAGTACTTTGAAACAATAAATTTTTAATACTTTTTAAAGCTGTTGAAATACAATGCTTCAAGAAAGTTATATGAGTAACACAGCAATATAGAATATTATGAAACCGTGTAAAACGGTCAACTTAAAAATGTGTGACTGTGTTCCGTAGTCAAGGACGGAGAAGAAAGAGCGACATGCGAGGTTGATGGTGTAACCTACTACGACGGACACGCCTTTGTTCCAAAATCTGATCCGAGGCTATATTGTATCTGCATGCCTGGATACACAGGTACAAAACGAATATATTTCTGTAAGATGATAATTTGACTTCCATTTCAGCCTAAATTGTAAATTTCTTTACGTTCTCTTCTAAAAGAGATTCAATCATACAATTAGTTATAAAAAACATCTACAAATTTCAAAGATATAAAAGGGAACAAGTATTTTAAACATTTCGCGTGTACTAGTCTATTTATTTTATTTTATTTGATATTTTATGATTAGTTATTTATGTTTATCAGTATCATGTATTTTTATTTTATTTTATTTGATGTTTTATAATAGATGCTATTGATAATGAGTAAAAAATAAATTCATAAATTATAAATAATGATATAATTTGTGTGAAAAAGAATGAAAGTAATTCAATTTTTAGTAAATTTGCAGCATTAGTAAAATCGCGAAAATCGAAACATCAGTCAAATCTTAAATATTCAAAAAAGAACAAGTTACTCGGGTCATACTTAATTGTGAAAATCTGTGTTTCAATTAAAAGAAAAACACATTTTATTTTAGTTGGTGTTCCATTTTTATCATTTTTTTTTCTTTTTTTTCTTTTTTCAACAAAAAAAGTTTCTATCCCTCATTTTTTATTATCAGACTTTTAAAAATACAGGAATTCGACTTCACTCTTTAACTCTACAATTTCTTCAATTTCGACCAACAAACGGAACTTGATTCGAAGATGAGTACTTGAATTCGAAAATTCCGTGTTTAGGTAATAATACCGAGCCATTCTGTAAGAAGACCAATCGTTCTGAGTGTGATCCTCTGTTCCGCAATACTGATAAAGTTCATCGAAACTGCGCACCTGTATATTATGATGATCAAGAGCCACAATCAGGTTGCAACTACGCTTACCGATGCCGTAAGTTCACAAAAGAAATATCGCGTATAAATTGTTTCTTCTTAACTACGAACTAAAGCCCACAGAGAAGATATCATTTTATAAAATTACCCCGTTTCTGCAGAATCCGCTGACGACGAAGTTATTTCTAGCAAAAGTACCGATAAGCCCAGAGGAAACCTTCCTGATGGTACGTTTGTCCGTTGAAGTTACTTTATTATTTATTCTGCAATATAATTCTTCGCGCATACTCAACTGAAATTCTTCGATCTTTCAATTTGTACTAACACGTTACCTCACTCGTAATTGTATTAACATATTGACAGTTCTATAAGCAATTAAATTCTAAGGCAATCTAGCTAAAAATGTATACGAACAGAATATTTGGAAAATTATCCATAGACTGCGGATTTTATACAGATTTATATTTTTTGGAATATACAGAGCTGTAGGATGGATTTTCAATTTTTTGGAAATGTTGATATTTAAATTATTTGGGGACCGGCTCATTTTAAAGCTTACTTTCACAGTTTTCGATTCATTTTTTTTTTAAATATATTTTTTAAATATATTTTCTCATCTTGCAACAAATGGGGAATAAAAGCACTTCTTCTCTAGAGCATGCTGAAAATTCAAAGTCTCTAAGAACATTAAAAAATTTGTTTCGTAACTGAAATTATTATAAACTAAAATTAAAGTCTTCACTTTTTAAAATCTGACGTACGACTTTCGTTTTGTTAAATTAATCGATGGAAATTGGAGAGAATCCAATATTTCCTTGCTCAAGCCAAGTATTCAAAGTTTAATAAAACAAAGACAATACCGTACGTCAGATTTTATTGCGAGAAGGCTTCAGTATCCATAGTAATTTCGGGTACAAAAGAAATTATTACAAAACATGTGATAAACAATTGTTTTATCAAATATTTATAGAAAATACTACACTTTGGTAATTTTTTTATGATCTTTTTCATGTTATATATTAATATTATCTAATCTGAAACCACTAATTAATTAGTTTTAAATAGAGAGACGTGTGAAGAAGAATCTTTATACTTATACAACAAGCAGACAAATAGGCAATCAATCTTTGGTACCATATTCTCTACTCTCCCTGAGAAAGAAAAATCTGTATGAACGAGATGTAGACACTTTTCCATTATGATAAAATATTTGTAAAAGTAACGTTTTCTTTAAAGCTTAAAAAAGTTATTGAAAATAACTTTGTAACGGCCTAGGATTCCTCAAATACGGGTTTCAAACACTCGACTAGCACAAGTCGCAAGTGGCTGCACGCCTAGCGTCGAAGTCCTCTACCGATCTCCGACGTTAAGCAGCAGAGTATGTGGAACCCCGCTAGGATGGGTGTGCGAACCAGCCTAGCAAGTTTAGTTACAATAACAGGCGTCTGGGGGTAGGAATCGCTGCCATCAGCCCCACTGGGATGAGTCTAGGCAGTGACTCCGAGACGAAACGCAAATTCTCGCTTTCTCTCTCCCACTCACTACCTCAAATCCTTTCCATTCGTCCTTCCACACATCCTTCACAACCTTCGTTCCTCCAACTTCCTCGAAAATGATTGAAAATCTCTGACAATTTCTTTTGTACGAGACAATAATTCAATTTCTGAATATTTTCAGTCTATTAATAGTGTTATTAGTAAAATTAAATTAAACGTTTCCACAAGTAAAAATCCAAACGATTCAAATCAGAAGAGCGTACAAAAGAATGTCTATTGTCTTGAGAAGGAAGAATTTTCGTACCTACGTTTATGTGACTATTTTCTTCCTTAGGGACAGCAACAATACCAAAGTTTGATCATTTATTTCCTTCATAATATTATACCCTGTATAATCATAAGCCTGATAACTATTAATTACGACAAAAATAGCTCACGGTTAGTTACTAATAATAATAATCAATCGATAATTACTAATGATAGTTAATTTATAACTACTAACTACTAATAATAATCATTTTCAATAATTACTAATAATATTAGTACTTGGGCAAGATCACGCAGATATGATGCTTACTTATATGTATATACATGTAAATAATTATTATAAATAATTATATTTTATGATATTTACGTTACAGTACACCAGACTTGTCGATTTGGTAACTTGACGATGCAATTAGGTGACGAGTTGAGTGAGGGGACCGGCGATTATGAATCATATTGCATGAAATGCGTATGCGAAGTGCCTCCATTTCCGACGTGCAAAAGAATTCCGTTTTCCGATTGCGATCCTATGAAGTACTTCAAGTTTAATTAACCACGAACCCTATCGTCGCTACTGCTGATATATAATAATTCGACTTTGAAATTGTAATATTCCGTATACTATAATGTAAATAGTTGTCGCCAGTCCTACCAGTGTTGCAAATAAAATTTTAGTTGAATTATTTTTGTCCGAAAACGCTTACACGTACGTAATGGAAGTTCGATTGGAAAAGTTTCAGAAAAATTATTTTCTCACCTATTTCAATATCCTTCAAATACATTGTCATTATTCTCAACAGCTTGTCCCTATTATGTACGTACTACAATGAACAGTTTCTTTTAATTTCCGATTTATGTACAAAAAATATGTCTCGTATCATGTATGACGCAATTACCTGATTTGCAACACAATTATCGTCAGACACGTTTACTGACTATTAAAACAAGCTCTAATTTTTTTTCACATTGCTTGCTAGAAAGACAGAGGTTGGGATTATTTTTTTTAACGTCGTGAACCGAGTTTACATAGGACATTATTGTGATGTCGATATCGTTCTATAAGTACTACAGCGTTGACCATTGTATTAATCATGATGGCAGAATTCAATGTATCGAAAGATTTTTATTAATATCTCGGAAATTAATAAAAACCGGAAACTAAAATTTTATATATGGGATTCTTTATTATTATTATTTTATTATGTGTCTTTTTAATGACAAATAGGATATTCCAAAATAATAAAATGATGTTAAAAAATGTAACAATAAAATTTGTCCATTTGACTCTAATATGGTTAACAACTGATACATGAGAATTAAAAAATTGATAATTTTCTATAAAACATAATTTCATCAAATATTATACATACTCATTAACTTTAACCAAAGGAAACTGAAGATGATCAAATCGTCTAAATTTTACGTCGTTACAAAGCGTCGATACTCGCTCTTTTTATCTTTGAATATTGTTATCTTGCCTTTCCTTTCACAAGAAACAAAACTGACAGGTATTCAACGACAACGCAAAGCAAACATCGATATTAAATAACTTTGAATACTCTCTGAGGCTACGTAGTATACAGCTATCCATAGAAAGTGATGGTTATGCGATAAAACCATCATCATAAATACGATCTTCCGCAACTATAACGGAAGATCGTATTTATCTTTTTAAACAGATTTTTAATCGTATAATTGATTCTTATCGGCGAATAAAGTGTGTAATAAAAAATTACGCTGCTTAATGAATTTTAATTACTTCAATATTCAATTTGTATTTCGACTTACAAAACAAAAGAATGTAATCAAATAGACTATAGAGTTCTAATTGAAATTTAATAACAGCAAAAATTCCATTTAATGCTTATGATCTTAAATGTAAAATACGAAAGAGATCATAATTAGACGGTTAATTAGCATTTTGATGTATTTTTAAATTTTCATGAACATAATTAAAGAAATGTAATTTAAATGGAAAATTGTCTTTTCTACAAATTATTAATTAATATCCTTCTTTGGATGTTTTACATTTTTCTTTTAGATGTTTTGGATGTTGGACATTTTTGCATATTATATGCATTATATGCATTTTTGCACTTATGCATAACAATCCGTGGTCTAATCACAACATTTTAAATTAAAGGTAATAAAATAAGATAATAAGTAAATAGGTAATAAAAAAAGTAAAAAATTTATCTCGTGATTTTTAGCGACAAAGTTCAAACTAGGAACTAGATCACATTTAACTCTGATCTATCGTATTATCAAATTTAATTCTGATTCGTTGTTAATATAATATAAGCTAACTAGGATATTTTGTACCCTATATAAATAAAATAAAATCAATTATAATAATTATTTTTATTTCATAATTACGAATCGAAATTAATTGTTTAGTTGTTTGATTTATACTGAGTCGAGCAATGAAACTTTTTTTTAATTATTGTCCATTTTCTTTTTCATTTACTAGTTATTAGATTATTAAATTAATTTGTACTACATTACTAGTAACTCTAATAACTCTAATAATATATCAAACCTGCAAATCTTTTATAATTTGATTATGTTATTTGATTAATGAAAATATACGAGAACAGTGACGATGAAAATCAAATTGAGATACATAAAATAAATCAATTATCCTACCGAGTGTTGACGATTAAACTGAAATTTCCACAGTGATATTCAAACACTGAATTTATCGGTAATTAATGTGATGGCACATTCGGGATAAAATAATAACGTGGATTTACAATGTATTAAGACGGAATTATATAATTAATATGTTAAGAAAAATAATTACGTGTGGTCGTAAAAATTTGTATCAATTTATGAAATAATTAATTTGAAATCAATCGAAATTTTCGATTTCTATTGACACGTTGGAGACGTGGGACGTGAATCGGCGTGTTTCATTATAATAATAATAATAATAATATTTAAATATAATAATAATTAAATTCGTGTTTGTAATTCAGTTTCGAGCAATTAGTCAGAAATGGAGTATCGATCTAAAGAGTATTTTGAAGAATATTTTGTACATGAGTTTTTAGATATGACATTGAGACTGATAAAAATTACAGTAGTTCTAATAGTGATAGTGATTTTTTTCTTTGATAAATGACGTAAGAATAAGAGAAACAATTCTGCTTGGTTTCTTTATAAAAGAAAATGTTTTGCATGACCACTATACCAAAAGACACAACTATTATTTTATATATATATTATTTTATATATATATATATATTTCAACACTACTAAGTATTATCATATTCGTATTTATCAATTTTGAATTGAAAGTTTTGTTTAATGAAACATTTTTATTGTTTCAAACAGGTGAATTTATATACATATAAATTATTTGGCATATTTTCCTAAAGTGTGCAAGAACATTTCACAGTACATTATCAACAACGTTTAAAAATGCATAAAAGGAAACAATGAGATTTTAACAAATCTTAACAAACATTTAGCACTGAATATATATATTTTTGTGAATATTTTAAAAATTAAAAGATACAGTTTTTCAAAATGATGACCTTGATAACATGTTTTAAGATCAGGTGGTTCCTTTTTTTTTATCACTGAAAGTGATTTTAGCGGGAATAACCCAGAAAATCGGGCCTCTTCAGGTGCAACGCTACGATTGTAACGAAAATTAGCAATTGATTTGGGTCACGTGATTCGTGAGGGGGCGTGGACCTAGAGTAGGAGTGGCGTTTTTTGGTACTGAGCGATCGCGCCTGTAATTTGTTTTGTATCGATTCAAACGTTTGCATATGAATAAAATTTTATGGCAAAAAAGTCGTCTCCATTTCGTAGTCGGAACAGTTGCTTCTGGGCCTTTCAGTGAGACGAATCGTACGGGGGTACAAATCGTGCAGTTTTTTTTTTTTTATACAATTATTCTTTCTTAATCCACTATAAATTTATATCAAACGAAGAGAAAGGTAAAAAGAGAAGAAAAATAAAATGTTTCTTTAGAACTTCATTTTCAAAATCAAAGAAATTTTCACAGTTTGAAAAAAATATTTGCAGATTTTCCTTCTCCCTCGGAAATTTCTGCTTTGAAACACGCGGAGAGACGTTCGTCGCGATGAAAGAAGCATCGTCGAGGATACGATTTAGCCATCGAACGATGCGAACGACGATAACGCCCATCGAAAGTTTCGACGATATCGCTTTCACGAAATTGCGCCACGCTCGCCGCAGAACCTCGCAAGTTTGCCGGAAGCGGTATGTGGCGTGCGAGACATGTGTGACCAAAATGGCGGTAGAAGTAAGGTTATAAGGGAGAGCGGAAGTTGCTGGCCGCCGTTGTCACGTTAAGTCGATCGAATTTATGTTAGTTGGCTCTTGGTATTACGAGCATATCGGTTCGATCACCAACGTCTTCAATATATATCACGTGCCCATCGTGAGGTAGTATTTCTAAGTCACGTTAGTATCCTCGTGGTTGCTCCTTCAGCGACATTGTTCGCGTCTGTGACGGAATTTATTATGAACAATAACCAAGTTTGCCTGTCACTCGTTTGGGTAATGCAGTATGTTCGTAACGGATATACGATAGCCGATGAAAGGCCAAATAGTAATTCTGTTTTAGTATTAATCGAAGCAATTTAACTTCTCGCTAATAAATGTATTGCGGTTTAAAAGTATGTAAATTTTTAATTTTTATAGCTATCTAAAAACACATATGAAATATCTCAGAAGTAGAACTTTCGCTTATCGTATTAGAAAGTATTTTTTTATTAATAATTTATTAAATGTCTGATCAATTTTTTAAAATTATTCGTTTATTTTCAACGAATCATGTTTTTACTATAATGATACTATGATAAAAATATACCCTCTATACCATAGATAGAACAGTTTCACACAATTATCATTAAACTTTTTTAATTTAAGAAATTTGAATTATTTAATTATTTAATTACAGTATGATAGTTTTTCACTCTTTATAACCTAACGTCTATGGAAATATAGAGAAAAAAATACAGGATTTCATTTTTAAGAAAAGAGTGAATTGACCTAGACCTCTCCATTTACAAAATATTGAAATAGTATACATTAAAACATTTTCTTCTCGAAAAAGAACATTTTTCGTTTGAACGATTTTTTCAGTTTACAGAAAATTCAATTGGTCACTTGATAACAGTCACTTTATGTATTTGCAGAAAAATTTAACAGTGAATATATCGTTTTGCTCTAATATTATACACTAATATCTACTTACATATATCACAGATTCCAAAAAAATAGATACGTACGAATTTCCATACTTATAAGCGATAGTATAAAATCTCCTATGTATGATAAATATTCTCAACAATAATTAATCAGGTATCATTCGTCTTTTGTAAATATTCTCAAATGTTAACTATAATAAGTTCACTTATTTCTGGTATACTTGAAGAAATATATACTTGAAGAAATGTTACAAAAATTATCTGAAAGTTGTGTTGATTGTTATAAATAAATTCCTCAATACAATTTCTCATTTTACATTGAATAGGTTTCCAGAATAGGTATAATCTGTTTAACAATTAAAAATTGTGCATATTTTGATAAAATTAAGTATTTTTCGTACATTCGGAAATTTTTAAAATTTATCACAACAATCATCTACAGTGTAATAATACTTTCTTATTTTTCCCAAGCATTCATACTTTTACGAATGTTAGTAATAGACATTATGTTATTATAGATATTAACATTAAAATCGTTGTGAAAATTTGTCTTATAACATTGTGCTATAAAATATTTTTATAACGTTATTCGGGACAAATAACAATATTTATAACATTATTTGGAACAAAAATTCTTCGTACTTCTCAAGCGTTCGAAACAAATTTCCAAAGCGATTCACAAATGTGCAAAGGTTCTTCGAGGCGAGACGTCGAAAATGTTGCCTTTTGTATCTTATCCCTTCATGCATATTTCAGTCTTTCCTTGTATAGTGTCCGTGTTTTTTTTTCTTTCTCCTTTTTCTTTCCTTTTTTCCCTCTCCTTCCTTTTTTCAGATAGCTGAACGCGCACCGGTGATAGAACGTCGAACCTTTGCACATCTTATCTGTTTCGAACCTTTTCCGTCTGCGTTATTCGATTTGCTTATTTCTTTTTCCTCGGTGCTCCTTTGCTTTCTCACCCCTAGCATATTCTTGGTCTTTTTGTCGTTACACGGTTGATAAGATTCCAATAGGGATTTTACCTTCCTTAACAAAAGCCAAAAAAATACCATCGAAGTGTATTTGATTGTACTATCAATCAGACTGATCAGATATGCGAAAAGTCTGTGCCAGTTTTTTATTCCGCATATTATTTGGACAATAATATGCGGAATAAAATAATTTGACAAACAAGATATTTGAAGGATTAATCGCATAAGTAATAAATCTTAATAATTCAAATATTTAGATTCGAATTAATAATAGCTTCTTCAAATAAATAAATATTTTATTCATAATGTTATTTTTTGTTCATGGTACCGAAACTTTAATTAATTATTGAACTAATTAATTACTAAATTAATTAATTATATAATTAATATGAGCACAGAAGCTAAATTAAATGTGACTTGTGCCATACAAATATATTACTTATTATAATATTACTTATTATAATATTTTTATTTAGTAAAGGAACGTACGAAGAAGTTTGTTTCGTCCAAAAAGTAAAGCTGTGCAAGCTTCTTTAAACGAGAATATGTGTGACTAAAAGATACGAATATGTACGCGTTAAGCTCAAAAATAAAAAGATGAATGAAAAATTAAATAAATAAAAAAAATCCATCAGCTCTTATTGAAAAATATTCTTTTGAATATTACATTAAATAACTCTTCCATCAGTATATCATTTTCCAAACTCAGTAATTTGTCAAAATCAATTCAATTTCATTTTTTAATGACTTTCAACGAAAAAGTTTCAGAACAACATTCAATTGCCTAAGTAAAGCAATCGGCTAGAAACGAATCACCGATTAATCATCGATCGATACTGAAGAACATTTAGGTGGTACGTGCCAATCGGGCTCCATCAACGAAAATGTATTGATGATCGATGCCTGTGGTCGCATTAGCTCGTCGAGTACGCGTGTTTCCGATCGACAAGCTTGTGTACATGCCAACACACGTTGCCATCCAGTCGTCTTTCGGGTATAAATTAACCGCGACAATGGCGGGATTAGTCCGGTGCTCGTTGCACGGACTCTATTACCAAACTTCGGTCAAATCGGTTTCTAGTTGGCACGATCTAAACACGGAACGACCGATCCATCAGCTAATCAATTCGACTGACACGTTTCTTAGAGCGTTTTGGCTCGTGTTACGCGTTGGCTTCGATGATCGTTCGAATCAAAATAACGTTTCCGTTGGTTTCTGGCCATGAATTAACATCCACGGTGATAGAAATGACGGACCAGATGTCCCTTCGGGGATCTTCCGTGACAAAGCAAAGGGAGCTTTTGCCTCTCCATTCAGGTAATTGACATTTCTGTTAGTGCCGATTGTTGCTGTTAAAATTATCCTCCGGATCTGGAACAGAGCGAAAATTCGGCATTAATAGGAGCGTCATTTGCCGGATTTAATTACACCTATTAATTATATACGTGAAATCTTGCTTCTGGGACTACTATTTGTTCGTTGAAGAAATCCGTTTTGCTCGAGTAAATCGTCGTTGAGTAAATTTGGAATTGTTGAATGCGCTTTTAGTAGTCAATGACCCGGTATATCGGCTTCACGATTTTTGTCTTACTTTAATACTTTGAATTTTTCGAGTTTTCTGATGTCTTATTATCACAAAATGTTTTTGTGCGATAGTGTGCACGTTTCATCGAGATTTTTACTGTTTCGAAGACAATGTTTTGTAATTTTAGACGATTTATAGAAAAATTGTTAAATTACTCTTTTCTATAGTTAGTCATATCTTGAAATTATCTTTTTTTTTTGTATTTTGTAAACTCAGAGAAATAGTATGTCGCATCGCGTCAAAATTTTACTTTAAAGTCAGAATTTTTTTATTTGTTTTGCACATTTATTTTTTTTTCATGTTGATCAAATTGTATTATATAATATGTTACGTTACAAATTAAAGAATGAAATTTATCGAAGTAACAAATGTCTTTTTAAATTTTGAAACATTTATATAAATAATTACAAATTTTTATTTAATTTTGAAATAATCGTAAATACTAGACTCTTCTTTTTTCTTTTCAGGTACGTTTAGTTCACAAACAACTTTACCAAAAGTTCTGTGTAGAAGGAAATGTGTAAGTAAATTTAAAATAAATTCCTATATACTTCAATACAGTAAAACGTTCAATGTTCAAATCAATAGGAAAACAAACATATTCTGATAGAACAATCATTTTTTGACATTAAATTGTATTTAAATGGAGATTAAGAAAATTATTAATTTACTTCACTATTTAAGAATGCTAGATATTTTTTAGACTAAAAATTTTAGCTATTGAATTACCTAATTTTTTTTGATGTACATAATTCTTTTGTACTTCAAATTATCGAAATCCTCTTTTAACATAAGACACTTTCTCATCATTTTCGTTTATTATTTTAGTATGTGAACAAATTATATTATATTATATTTACAATTATATTATACTTTATTACTCATAAATGGTTTACCGCGGTATATTCTATTGGTATTGTTTTTTTTTCGTTCTTTTAGTAAACTTTTAGTAAACTAAAATTCTTTTTGTAACTTCTGTTGCAGTTGTGAAGAACATGTCAAGCATGTAATAATACTTACATAGAACAGTTTAATACAGACTTGTCGAACCAGTGGTTCGTTTCTCTCTTTGCCATAGGGAAAGAGCTTTCTTCATATCTATTTTATTCTATTGTTCCTTTCTTCTCCAAAGCTGCTACTTAGTCTTCTAACTAAAATTAAAAATTCCTTCGTATTGACTTTTTTTTTTAAATAAAATATGACAAAGTGATACAAAAGTATGTAATAATAATTAATCGTCGAGATCTAACCGGTGCAGCCGTAAATTATAGAAAACTGAATTATGGGTTATGAAACTCAATCGTCGCTAATACATATATAAAACTAAGTTGTAGAAAAGTACTTTTCCATAAATTGATAAAGTCAAAAAAATTAAACCGAATATATGTAATGATGATCAGTTTACGTATGGTGGGAGAATTGATCAGGGCCTGGAAGAAAGAAAGAAGCAGCTCATCCAGTGCTAAATTCGTGTGGTTCGCGAGAATAATGGGAGGATAAAAAGTTCGACAGTCAACTCTTCTATAATGCGGTTTATTTGTTCTGTGTTGTATCGAATTGTAACCTCGTTAGAATACAGGAACAGTGTGATGGAAAAATTCATATTACATGAGGGTTAGCCAGGTCTAGATCAAGTCGTGCTACATGCGAACGACGTGTTATCAGAATATCGTGTTATAAAAGGGCTGTCACAATTTTTGCACCGTGTTACGCGTGGAAACCGTGTTTCCAGAGTGCCGTGTTATAGGAAGATTCATTGTATTAGTAAAGTGAAATATTTTATTTAAATATTAGAATATTCGTAAGGATAATGAAAACATGTTTCCTAATCGTTATCGGTTACGAATATCTTGTATTTTTAATACCCATCTGTTCGTTATCTCTTGTCCTTATAATCTCATTTATGCATCTATAGGATGGCCACTGAAAAACTAAAGGGTTTAAAAAAGTCATAACTTCATTTTCAATCTTTTTTATTTTCTTTTTTTGTAGATTATAGAAAAAAATACTCAAAAATATCTATTAATTATATTTCCAAATAAAATAATAAGAAATTTAAACATCATGTGTTTGTAAAAGTTGTTTTTGTTTTATATCATTCAGTCTTTCAGTGATCACCCTATATTTATTCAACTGTAGAGATGATCTAACAGTCGATCTATTAATTTTTCTCGTTCATTGAGCTTTCGTCAAGCCGGTGGTTCTTGCCGGCTCGAAGAAGATCGGGTCGCAAGATGCAATTATGATAAAACTGAAAGCTTCTTTCGAGAGCTTTTCAACGATATCGCGGTCTCGCAAAAGAGATGACCGTCCCGGGACCGTTTTGACTTGGTCGTGTTTTAATCTATATCGCTCTCTATTTCCTGTTCTCTTTATTCCGTGGCTGAACCGCGTGATGAGTCTCTCGAGAATATTCGCGCGAAAAATGCTCTCCTGTCACGACAGATCTGTCGAATCAATACGGGGAAGGGATGAAAATTTATTTGAAATTTCATCGACGAAATGTTGCCCGTTCTGTCATTTTTGACCTTTGATTTTCACGCTGCATAATTAATTTGTTCAACTATGTATATACAGAAAAGTATTGACATATTCTCTTTCTTGGAAATTTCTTATCTTTGTGTATACATACATATATATACGAAATTCATATTTTTGAGAAATTTGATTTAAGAAAATCAAATTTAAGAGAACTTGATTTCAGAAAATTAAATTTAATTAAAATTTAAATTGATTTAAGAACTTCGACAGGAAATTCTATTATATATTAAATATTATTTTATTAAATTATTATATTTATTTAATAATATTTTATTAATATTAAATATTGTTAAATTGTATTATATATTATATATAAAAAGCCTCTGGATATTTTACATACTTTCTCATATTATGTGTACTTTCAAATTTTTTTATAAATGCACAATAATACACAGTCTAGAAATAACAAATTGTCTCAGAATTTTATGGATGTGTTGCGACGTAATTTATTGTAAAATGCAACAATGATTTCATGCACGTGGTCAAGAGTGTAAGAGGATGTTACTTCACAATATATATTTAAACAATTTTCCATATCACTAGAATTATCAGACATAAATCGAATTGAATGTTTAAGGCATATGTTAGAACTAATAATTGGGCAAGAAAAGTAATAACTAGAAATTATTTGAAAAGGACATTATTAGAAGAATGGTCAATAATTTCTCCGAATGTTACAAAAAACTTGTGGAAACGTCAAATTGATTGCAGGCAATAATTAATACTGAAAGCATGTGCATGAAATACTGAATACTTTTTTTGCATTTAATAAATGAAATAATAATGTATTTTTAAATTAAATTACAGGTGTATCAATAGCATTTTGACTATAAATGTTTACATGTCACTGAATGTTTTGAAAGAATACATAACATATATAGTATACTGAAATGCATTAAAGAATTGATAGTGACTTTGATATTGATCCTTTGACTGCTTAAAATTACCAAAAGTCTAAAATTTTTTATTTTTCATTTATACATACAATTTAAATATATACTTTTAAATATATACTTCCTGATATATTTATTGAAACATGTTATTCTCTGTGAACCTCTAATAAGTAAATTAATTATTTTATTATTAATTATAAGATTATGTTATAGTAAGAATAATACTTTAATACAGATTAAATATTCAAAGTTACCAGCATTATTCAAAGCATTATACATCATACATCACTTTAATGTAAGAATAGTTAAAAAAAGAAAGGAATATTAATATGTTGTATGATAAATATTATACGAGTTATGACTTATTTAAGCCCTTTTGTTAATTTGATGAAAAAATAATACAAGTAGAAGTTAATCAATCAGCTAGCAAAAGATTACAATAAAAACTTTCAGGAAACTTTTACTATTCTAAAACTTCTCAATTCTAAAATTTTAAAACTTCAGAACAATTACACATTTTGATATTATTTATTAATTAATTTCAAAATTAATTAATAATTTTATTGACGTAATACTTTTTATTGATGGTAATATAATTTATCATGTAATATGTTTAGCGAATTTCACTTACAAAGCTTCTAGTAGAAATACATCAATGTCATTGAATTAACATCATTCAGAATTTTCAATATTTCATACGCTTTCAGAAAAATTTTAGAAAAATTGTAGATTAAGCTTTTAGTGAAATTGGAAAGCTATTTGGAAATTTAGAATATTTTACAATATTTTGAAAGCACAACAAAAATAAAAAAAAAGAAGACAGTAACAGTACAGAAATTGACTAAAAAAATTGTGCACAATAAACTTCTCGTGTGTAAATTTGCTCCTGAAATTTGTGTTGAAATAGAATATTTTTTTTTTGTTGTTCAGCAATTGTATAACGTTTGGTAACATTTTTGGGGAATTTTTGTTGTTGTTAAGACAAGAATAGAAACTGATTAATATATTAATTTAGGTAAAAAATTAATTGAAGTTCTAAAAGTTATAGAAAATATTATACTTTGAATATTTCATATATTTTTTGTATATTCGTAGTTACTGATAAAATATTTCTTATAATAAATTTTTAATGTAATCATAAAAGTGATTTAATCCAATTTTACCATATTTTTCAATAAATTTTCTTTCCAGTTCGTCATACATTCGCACTTATTTATCATTTAACATATGTACGACATACATTTTGTCCAAATACATTTTTACAATCTTTTAACTATTACTTCAGTATTGATCAACTTCAATTTTTAATCAAAGTCTATTCCGAAATTTTACTCGTGAATACTTGTCGTGGAATAAATTCATTATTGTCACCTGGATGAAGAAATTTTCTCGTTGGCATAATTCTGTCGACTGTGTACGCGGAGGGATAATCTTGTATCATTTGTGCAACGCATATTTTATTTAAAATAATGGCGAACCGTATTCTTCCTGTGGTCCGGGCGTATAATATCATTCTTACGCGCATATGGTATCGCGGAAATGCCCCGCTTATATCTGGGAAATGTGTCCCCGTACACCGATCATTTGGTGTTAAAGAATGAAACTCCCATACCTCACGGAAAATATCACTTTCTTGCAATCAAATTACAAGCCAACTGGGTATTACGTAAGTAAGAAACCACAGAAACGGAAAAAAAACTTTCGTTTTGAAGATACGCTGCTCCACAAAATAAAGGATCACTAAATTGTAACCGAAAAACTGTCGATCTTTGAACTACTGTAACTTTGTAACGAAAAGTCGTACGACATTCTGATTGGACTCTACTTTCAGAATCCACTGCAAATCTTTTGTTTGCAATATTTCGTGTAACGGATGAAAACATATATATGATATGTAATTGTCCAAGATATTCAATCGTGTAATTGGATTATTCCAACGTCACACTTTTTATTCAAAGGTGAATAAATCGGTCAATAAAAATTGTACTTCAAGTTTTAGAAGATTATTGTAAAGCGATGTCGAAGATCAGTATATTGAATGCTGGGAAAAAAATTTTCAATATCTATATTAATTTTTTATTTTTTTATTTATTCTTCTTTGAGTAGTATCAATACTAATCATACTGCTAAATTATATTGATCAGTATATTTTATACTTATCAGTATACTTTATAAATTTTTACACGAATTTCTTATATTTTTCACTAACACAGATTTAAACAAGTTTCTTCTTGATTCAAGAAAACTATCTTTAACGTCATTACTTATTTTCTGTATTACATTTTCATATTGTGTAATACATATTTAATAATTCATATTGATGTAGTATTGCACGTACTATAATTTCACATAATTTTTCAAGTCAGAGTAAACAAAAAACAATTCCGCATAAAATACAACAAATAACATTGAACTTAAATAAATTTCCCGCTGTTCTTTACTCCTACCACAGATTTTTTTGATCAATATTCATTTAATTTCATTAATGTTTCCCCATTTCATCATATTTTTACACGAGAATAATCTCTCAGCACTTACCAAGATTACATCAATATGAATTGAACCGGCGAAATAAGTCTCAATGAACTTCATTCTCTTCCTGTCTTTGGCCAAAGGACATTTAGTTTCATTAATCTTTCTCTACGTACATGTCGCGAGTAGCGACAGTGTGCCTCTAGAGTTCAGCAACGTGACGATTCGAATCTGATAGCTGACAACTTTCCTGTCTTGATCTATTTGTTAAAGTGAACGTGTGTCTTCGTGTGAAATTTAATTTCGTAAATGGCTTTGATTAGCCATTCCATACAACGTATTCTCGTTAAAACGATCCGTCATTTGCCGAATGTTAATAGCCAACGTCGGAAGATAATATTCGTTCGTTAGGATAATATTGAACGATATCATTAATTAGCAATGCTGTCTGCGTAATCTTGTATAGTACACTGTTTCATCAGTCGGCTTTCTTTACAATGCTTGGTCACGAGAGATTTCTAATCGCACTCGTTGGTTTCCATTTAAAGGTATACACTTATGGCTGAATTGATCAAACAATCAACTTTAATATGATAAAAGAATTTGATATGGTTGAAAATGGAAATACTGTTACAAGAGGAAATCAAATTATTAGAATACTTTCGAATTTTTATATCTGCACATTTAAAAAGTGCAATTGCAACATCATCTATCAATTAATATAATCAAAAGAATAAAATACAGTTGAAAAAAATGCGAAAATTGTTAAAAGCGAAAATAAAATTATGTGGGATCAAGTAAAAAATGTAATTACACATTTCTTTTAGGAAAAGACACGGATATATAAAAATGTATAAAATAAAAATAAGAAATGTTAATACAAAATATTAAAATTTTCTATTAGTTATGAGATAACTATATGACTATTATTTTATCTGTTCCAAGAAAATTGTTAGAGATGCAGTGTATTGGCTAGAAGTTCTGTTTCTGTTACATTTTTATGTATCTATTATGTGTAATATAAATATATTTATTATTATATACGTATAATATATAATATATAAAACCTGTATATTTGTAGATTAATACATTTATATAGAAAATGTCGAATTGCATCGATTAACGGATCAAGAAATACATCGTTCTACTTAAAAAACTGAAAATGATTTTCATACATCGATAAAGCATTATATGTTCTCTGTGAACTATGGAAGTTTTGTTCAAAACATTTTTTCGCATTTTCGAAGAAAAATGACTAGATTATAATTACTCAATTTCCATCTACAGAATTCATTAAAATCGATCATTCGTACCGAAAATGAAGCCAAAATCGCGACACGTTCGAGATTGTCATACCGTCGTCTATGTTTTGCCCCTCGAGCTTATCCACCGGGTTATTCTCACTCAAGCGGTTCCTCAAGTTGGATCGATATTTCGTTGGACACGAATATCGCTAGGGCATTGTTCTGGTTGAAAAATCGATTAATGCTGTACGCCTGTTTCCCCGAAGAAAGATCTCACGTGACCTACATGCGTTGAACGGAAGAAGGATTCCGCTGTTTGCGCGCGCGCTACAATACACCCTCGTACCCCACCCCCTGAAAGGGGTGAAAAAGGTGTTCGCCCTCCGTTCGAAGCCGGCTTAAGGTGGCATTGTCGCAAGCTCGAGGCTCTTTTGCCCATCTCCTCTGTGCGAAGAACAGAGAAACTCTGCCCTCCTACGCTCTATTCTACGTTGCTATTCTATTTGCGTGAAATACATTGGATGCTATGTAAATGCAGATTAGGCGGTCCAGTTTTGGCTCGAGTCCTCTATTTCTCCCTCGTTCTGTGCTTTCACGTCGTTTCAGTCCTGCCCTCTCTCGCCGAGCTGTATCTAATCTTTCTGGCATCTTTCGTCTCTGACTCGACTCTTTGCCCGGTCGCGCGGACTTCACGGTCTTTGTCCAGGATGAATTCTGGAATCACAGTGGCGGACGAATCACTTTGTGCGAACTTTCTTGCTTCGAAGCGACGCTCGCGGCCGTCGCGGACGTCGTTACACTCTGCTCGTTGCCTGTAATTAGAAGGTAAATGGAATGAGATGAAAGCGGCGGGCGTTTGCACGTTGCTGTTTGCAACGTGTTTTTTTGACACGGGCAGTATAGAGGAGATAATTCGAAAATGTTTAGGTGGAGTTTGATTTTAATGGAATTTAGCGAAGCTGTATATCGATAGTTTAATATTATTTATTTGCAATTATTAATTAATTTATTTAAGTAATTTATTGTTACAAGATTTTGTTTGTTTTTGTGAATATTTATTTAATTTCATATTTTTACGAATGAAAAGAAAAGATACATCTCTTTTGACAATAAAATTATTGTTAACTTGAAGACTGACTTATTGTTAGAGAAATTAGAAAGCTATAAAATGTAACATAGATTAAATTTTCTTTGTTTTTAATAATTTGCTTTTAAGAACTTAATTTTTAATGACGTAAGTTTTACTAACATTATTTTTAATGACCTAGCAAAATAATTTTTTAATAACTAAAAACGAAAATTTTCAAGAAAATTTACATAAAACATACGATCTCAATTATAACTTCTTAAAACTAAAGAAAATTTAATTTAAATTATTTTTTGTAGCTTGTTGAAATTGCGTAATTTTCTAAATTATTCTTTTTAAAGTTTTTTTAATAAAAGTTTTATCATCGAAATAAATTCGTTAAATATTATAGATAAATGTTTTAATTGTTTTTGCAATATTTCTCATTTTTAAGAATATGACAGAAATTTATGTTTTTAACGATATTATTTACATGTGAAAACGATATTTTTTAAGAATATTATTTGTACTCCGAAAATGTTACATATATTTTTAAGTATTTATGTTTCTAGTAAATGAATATAATATAGAATATAATCAACTACATTTGTCGAAATGTGTTATTAACATAGATGCGTTCATAAATAATTATAAAATATATTTAACGTATGAGAAATGGAGACACTAGATTTGTAGATAATGTGAAAAATTTAAATTTAAAAAAATTAACTTTATAAATTGAAGTTGAATAAATGTTTTAACAATTTTTTGAATTAATTAATTTATTTGTCTAGTCCAAGATAATTCAAATATACATCGAAATAAATAAACTTCTTTAGAGTTCTTATGATTAACTATCATTAAATATTCCACGATATTTGATATTTATTACTTATTATCAATTATTAACTGCAAAATTTAATTATTATTTTTATTAATTAATTTTAGAGTTTGATGTACCAAGGGAAAAATAACTATTTCCTCGCGTCGTTAAAAGTTGCTAACATTATGTATTATTAAGAGAGAAAAGTGTAATTCGAATTTTCATTATACACGAAGGAATTATTTTAAAAAAATTGGCTTTTCAAGCGGTTGCATGATGCATACAGCTCAAAATCTGTTATATGCAAATTAGCTCGTGAAACTTAGAAGCCAACTAGCATTTACGTAGGTTTCAATATTATTCATTCTTGAAATCAGAAAAAACCTAATTAGAATATCATGTTCTCCTTGACACGAATCTGAAATCTTTCAAGTATTATATACAAGGTTGATCATTCATCTATTATTCCTTTATTAATAAAATGAATCAGTATGTACATTTTCAATGTACATTTTCAAAGACTGATAAAGTGCTGAAATATTCAGGTACATATTATACATATAATTAATTATATACATTACGTAAATACCTGTTATACATATAATTTACTGTATACAGAGCGATCTATAAATCTATAAATGCAAACTCGTATATGTAAATTACTATTATCCAAAAAAATAGTTCAGATAAGAAATTTCGAAAATAATTTCGATGAGATTACATTCTGGTATACGTAGAATCTTTTGTAGATGAACGAGGTCATATGAAAGTTACCTCCACTCTTCTGAATGGAATGATATGTATATTTTTGATCTAACTAATCAATGCAGTTCGATATTTTTTATAAAAAAAGAATATTAATTTATGTATATCGAAAAATTATTAGTTTAAAAGATTGTTATTTTAACTTTAATTTTATACAATTTATGTATGAAAAACAAGAACAGTGTGAGCAAAAGAATATTGCCCCTGTTGTTCCTCGTCTTTCATGCGATAGATTTTGCAAGAATTAATGTTAAAATATCTTGTAAAATAATAATTTTTCAATATACATAAGTTAATATTTTCTTTACAGGAAATGTCGAGTTCTATCGATTAAAAATATATCATTCCATTAAAAAAAAAATGGATCTGACTTTCATATGATCCCTATGTGTTCGTAAAAAATTTGTTTACATCTTCTCGAAATGATTCATTTTTTATCTGAACTTTTTTTCCTAACTTTTTTTTGTTACAAATAATTAATCTGGATTTATAGATTAAAAACGGGCACACCCAGCGAGATTTTAATTTTGATGTTAGAAACATAATTAGTGTAAAATTAATTAGTGTAAAATTTGATGGCTAGTTGCGAAAGGGCTACTGATTCTGTCTAAATGTTAAATATTTTCCTAATTAACGTTTCGTTAACTTTTAATATTCCAAATATGAGAACTCCTTTCTTCAATTTCAATTATCTCGATTGTTTTTGATGTTCCAAATATAAAAAATTTTTAATTAATTATCAAATGTCTTTTTAGTTCAAATTTCTCCATATAGTTTACGCGTGTTAACTTATTGCTAGCAAAGTCCATCGACACGAATGAAATCCAATCCCCGAAGAATTCTGTGCTCTTTCATAAGATTTTTAAAGTTCTTTGCCACTCGGAAAACTGAATGGCGTCTTCGAACTTCAGAGACTCGAGAAGCAAGTGGGAAAGATTACTCTGACGACGTGAAACTTTCGGAAAATCGATATTCCGGCGATGGGTCCGACTTATCGGAGAGAAGAAAGCAAAACGTTGTCGAAAAATCGAGAATCTTAGTCGTTGCTGAGGAAACATTCGTGACCTCGCAAATTTTCGAAATCGAACGACTGGAAGGGAAAGGGGGAGATCTCTTTGGAGAAATTGACGAGCCTTTCCATAGCTCGGAACATCGAGGACCATCGAGAATATTGCTGGCGAAATAACGTTGCAATTAGACGGCAAGCCGGAGGCAGCAATGGGAGAAACGGTGTCGTAACTCGCGATAAAGTCGCTCGTAACGTTGAGATCGTTGTTCTGATTGGCGAGAGAAAATTTTCGATAGGATATTGTCGACGTTCAATTGTAGCCCATTAGGCGTTTAGTGGTCCTGAAAGTGTTGTCATTTTGTTAGAGTGATTTTAAGGAAACGATGTACGTGTTTACTCGAATAATTACTAAAATTGTTGCTATTTTGATGAAACAGCACAGTAAGCTTCAACTTATTCGAAATTATTTTAACACTGGTAACAGCAAAATATAAAATAAATGACTACAAAAAAAGAGAGCGGTAATTTTTTGTAGAAATTTTGTAAAATGACAACGGTGCATTTTTGAAGTACCACGAAAGGATCATCAGAGTCGAAATTCATAATTTCCCATAGGAACGTTATAAAATTATAATTATACATTTTTCAAGATTTAAATTACCAAATTCACAGGAATTTTGTAAAGTTACAAAAACATATTTTTGAAAATTCAAATGGTAAAATGATCAAAATAACAAATACATGATTCAGTTTTCGTAAAAAAATTATATTCATTTAACTAGAAAAATGAATGTGATTTACCTAATTTTTAAAAAAAGTTAACTCACAATTCCGTAATTACTTGGTTGTAATATGTTTCTTTCATTTTTATTATCCACGGATAATTTTAATATTATTCATCATAAATCTAATTAAAATGTTATAATTTCAATAATATTAATTAACTATGTAAGAAATTTTTGTAGCACTAATAGCAGATTTTGCTTATTTAAGGCCTCGTTTTCGAGAAAATCAAATTTAAAAGATTTAGTCGTGTAATTGGCAAATTTGACTAGATTAGGAATGAACAATCGACGAAAAGTTGCGAGAATAAATCAAAAACATAGAATGAATTTTTTCCGTTTAAGTATTTTTCAAAAAAATAGAATTTTAATATATTTAGTTAAGTATTAACATACTTAATTTGAAATTTTCAATATTAATTTTCTCGAAAATCGACATTTTCGACCTACTTAACGTAAAATTTCATTATAATTTCCCATTACTTTTATTCAGTTCAGAATCAACCAAACTCGATTATATTTGATAAATTTTGGAACTCGAATTTCTTGAAAACAAAGACTTAAATGATAATTACATGACATAATATTCGATACGTAAAAATAATTTGATTATTCAGAATTTAAAATGTTATTTACGTAGACATCGTATTTGGATGAAATACGATAAGTGGAAATTGATGGAAGAAATAATTTTAGAAATTAAATTGACAGTCATGTAGAAGGGAGTGAAGAGAGACATTCGGTTAATCAATTAACGTCCAGAGAACTTCCGTCATATTGCCGAGCAATTAAATCTAAGTTGCACAATTTCAAGGTACTGAAAATTATTAATCGGCCATCGTATTATCCGTTTGCCATTTGTTGGGAAATTGGAAATTAATTTGTTAAAATTGAAAATTAATTCGATATTATGACATGTTTTCTATAGCTTGAAGTACTTGAACACTCGTTTGTGTTGTTTAAAATCATAGAAAGTTGTTAAACAATCTATTTGGAAATATTTAAAATACTATTACTTTACACAATAATTGGTCTAAATATACGCTAGCTCTCTAAAGTTAAAGTTATCAATACTTGATAATTTTAATTTTTAAGTTTAATAATCAGTAGATTATTATCTCTGAAAAAAATTGTTCAGTGATGTACGTATTTTATAATACAATCCAATTGTTAATTATTATTAACAAATACAATTGTTAATTATTATTAACGTTTTACAAATATCACTTATCATAGTAAAAGTATTTAATTTTTCGAATTTTAAAGTAATTTTGACTTGTTTGTTTATCTCAAATGTTGAATAGATATTTAACTGCTTATAATAAATAATAAAAATAATATTTTAATGATACTTTTACGGTAACATTCAAACATTTTATGACACAAGATTTTTATTAATGAATTGTATGTTCTTTATTCGTATTAAATTTTGTTTGTGTTTATCGATCATTCAAGAGAGTTATTAATTTTTATTTTAAATTGATTCAAAACGACATGTAAAAACTTTAAATTGTATGTGATAAACTGTCTGATAGATTGCCAATTTTTATGTATTTATAGAAAATTGTAAAGTACTCATTTGTACAGACTGCACATAATATAAAAGGTATATAAAATACATGGTAATATTTATTTCAAATTTTTAATCATACTTTCAAAAATATGTATTTTTTTTTATAAAATCACCTAATGGTAAATTTTTATAAATTGCATTATTTTGACTTATTATCATGAACGTCCATTAATATTTTTCAATAATAGCATAGATGATAATAATATGATATTTATTATAACATCAATGATTAATTAAGAAATAATAAACATAAAAAATACTAATGTACATAACAGCACAGTTTTAACAGTGCTGTTTAACATATAAATAATCAGTTTGTTAAGAATTTACGTAAACTTGAAATTTAAATTTTATCTAAAAGTAGCAAGGTCTATTTCATGTCACTTTTTTCTGAAAAGCTTCGATTTATCATTAAAACAAGGAATTTTATATTATTTTTTCGTACAAGTTGCATTCTGTGCACATAAAGATTCGAAATTTCGTAATTATAAATTTCGAATTTCATTATCTCCGATACTTCCTATATGCAATAAAATAGAGGGACGTAGAATGTTCAGTGTAATAGTTTTTCTCTGTAACAAAATGAAATATGTCAAATCTGCCGTTTCAGTCATTGAGAGATTATAATTAAAGTTTTGCACCAGAAGCAGAGTGTGGCTGCGGCATTAATCTGGAAAAATATTTCGAGCCGTGTTATGCAATTTCCCACAGTGGGTGCTTTCAATCTGAAAAATTAATCTTAGGACGAAAGCACTCGTACAGAGGCGGGCTATAGAGAAAGACCGGCGAATACGGGAAATTTAATTTGCTCGCGAAATACTCGAAAGATCTTCGTACGGCAGATTAAATCACGGAAAAGTAGTCAAAGGGTGCTTGAAAACGGTTAAAAGGGTTCGCGACATCCGACTTTCTCGTGTATGTAGCATCTAATCTCTACGAAAAACATGGAAAGCCTCCGACTATTTATTTTTAATTACGATGAAAGCTGTTATGTTGAGAGATCTTGTTGCAACAAAGGAAAAATTGATAGCAAATGATTAAAAATATTCCTTTAATAAATTGCATCGGAAAATAAAGCCAGAGACTGCAATTGCTTCGACGTTGAAATTCCTTGATGACTTTCTTCTTCGTCAGTTTTATAAATTCACATTTAAATTGAGTTTTATGTTTTGTGATGTTGAAATATCATGCATTTAAATTATTATGCATATTAAATTGTTCTTTAATTATCCGTGAAAAGTTATGAATACCTTTACATTTATGAATATACAGAATCAAAGAAATAGAATTTAAGTTTATTCTCTAAATATAATGGAAATATACAGAATCTGTATAATAATAATAATATAATATAATATAATAATATTGTAAAAAGTACTTTACTTTGCAGTAAGCATATTATTATGCTGTACTTTATATAGATTGTTATTACATTATATTATTGTTTGCGTTCTGTACATAAATGTACATTATATCATAAATGTTCTGTGTAAATGCATAAAAATCCTCAGTTTGATAATAAAGTTTCTGGTAAAATTTGTTACATTGTTTTCAATCGCTTAAAATTACAATAAATGTCATTGTAACAAATAAATAATGTATAAATATTAATACAACTCAATTAATTACTTGGACAGTTAGTAATCATCTGACATTGAAAAATTTTGAAAATACAAACTTTTTATTTTCTCATAGATATCATCTCAAGATATTGAGATTTTATAAACCTATATTAACTATGTTTGACAAGTATATTCGTCGCAAGAAAAATTTTTTAAACTAAAATTTTCACGAAAACTAAAAACTGAAGTTTATTGAAATATTTAAAATATTCTAAAATCACAACAAAATAGCAAAGAAATTGAAAAATTCATTTCGAAAAAACTGTACACGTTAAATTGCTAATACTGCAATTAGTAAAGCTATAATTTCCCGAAGTTTATTTCAAAATATTAAGTATTTAAAACAAATGTTAATTCATTGAACACCAGATACCAAGTAACATGAAAGAAAAGAAACAACGAAAATGATCGTGTTCAGTTTAGTATTCCTGGCGTTAACCTATTAAAAGAGGTAGAAACTTGTTCAAACGACCTTAACGTAATAGCTTCATTTTCAACACAGAAAATGTTCCGTGCACATAGTTGAAGCGGTTGGTACGGATTTAATGTTCGTTAGTTTAATTCGTTAGCAGAATAGGTTAGCGTTAATAGCGAACGCAAGTGTTAGGAGATAACAGACCGATCTCGAAGTGTTGAATGTGGCTATTAAACGGCAAACATCGTGGTAGATGTCCAATTTTAACGTTGGAGTTGGCGTGACTTCAACTTTTCTCCGGTGAAACTCTTATCTAAGGCACGTCTCGGAAATGGCCTATATTCCGGTGTTTCGTGCACGGCATAAATTGTTTCGTCGTCGCGAATATATCCTCGAGAATTCGTCGATTAAGTGACGAATCATGTTCGAATTACAACTTTACGGGAATATTGAAAAAATTTTGGGAAACTAAATTGCGTCTGTGTTTGAACGTGCACAATCGATCGGAGAATCTAGAACGAAAAGTTTAATCGGCTTACTGGATATTGGAAATTGAGTAGATTTTAACCGTCTCATGTTTGTTTTAATCTACTAATTCTCTTGTACCTCGTTCGCTATCTTAATGTTCGCTTATCTGCCGTGTAACATCGCACTCTTGCGAACGAATAAATAAAAATATATCGCGGATGAATTGAATTTTTATGATCTCTTTACTATTTCTAGTTATCTTTTCGTGCTTTGTTCGCTATTTTAAGTTTTCAGTGTTTACGTATCTGTAGTACAACGTAATATTTTCTCGAAAAAAGAAAAGAAAAAATCAAAAATATTAAAAATGGAATGGTTCTTAACGGTCTTTTCGTTGTTTCTCTAGTTAGCTTCTTCTGTTTTGTTTTGTTCGCTATTTTGAGCTTCTAATATTTACTTATCTGTAATTTACTTATCTGATGATGACCTGCTTTTTCAAACAAAAAAGGAAAAAAATGTTAAAGTATTACAAATGGAATGGCTTCTAATCTTCTAAACTAACAGTTTCTAATCTTTTCGTGCTTCGTTTATTATCTTCAGTTTTCAATATTCGCTTACTTGTAACGTGAAATTTTTCAGCCTCTTCTATGTATTTTATATATATCATAAAAATTCTTATACACATATTATAATAAATACAAATGCAACGTTTTGTTATCTCTGTATTATTCATTATTAATGATTTTATTGTTCATATTATTCTGATGATTGATTATCATCAATAGTAAAAATTCTAATACATTTGTATAATGTTGTTCTCATCAATATTTATTCGTATCTTTATTAAATATTCTCTGTTTAGAAAATTCTGCTTAGAAAATATCTTTATCAAATATTTTGTTCGTAACAAATACGTCGATACATACAATTGAAGTATCACTTCAATTTTAATAAAGAATTGTCTATATTTAAATTGTTGTAACTTCGTGTAAAAAAATGTTCGTGTGTTTATTTTGAAGTCTTTACTTTCAAAATCCATAGTTTTTTTGTTCACAATATTTGTACATCAAATGGAAAAGTAAACATACTTTTTTTCACAAAAATTTTACGAATTCGATCTCTGCAGACACTGCAAAATATTTTTGACGACATCGATTTAAAAAATAAAGTCACATAAAACTTTATTTTAGTCATTTTATTGACCCCTAAATGAAGAGTGTGCCGTGAACATTCAAGCAATCCAAGATAAAGAATTGCATGGTCGGTTTTGCATCTTGGATTATTATTATTTAGTACATTCAGAAATACAGTTTTGCATCAAGTATATTGTAATAATAATTACATTATTATAAATATATAAGTATATTATAATTATTATTATATATAGTTTATAATTATAATTAACATTAAATTAATATATAAGTAATTAAATATAAATATATTATAATGATATATTATTATATAATTCAATAGTTGACCTAGAATAAAAAAATGCGATAAAATGATTAAAAAATCGTACATCAAGTTTTACAGGGTCGTTGAAGGGAGACTTCAATTTTTAAATTTGTGGTATCGTTTTGAAAATTGTTCAATGTTTATAAGAACGATTGAATTTTCGCGGGGAAGAAGTATCTTCATTTTTTCATTGGTTACATAATACGCAAACATCGTAGAAAAAATGAACTATAGACTGTGAAATTGTAGATACAAAGATTTCACGTTTTAAAATAAACTCAGACAAAATGTACGATTTTACACAGTTACAATAGTTTGAATATGAACAATTTTTCATAAAAAATTAAGCGATCCTTTAATTTTGAATACCATTCTTCAAGAATATATTATATGTTAAAATACAATAAAACTATAAACATTCAGTTTAATTGTTATTTCGTAAATTCGTTATTTGCATAGAATCATATGTTTTTAAATATATATATAATTTCTTACTAAAATTTATTTATTTTTTTTTACTTTCATAAAAGTTCCAATTTGTTCAACGCCAAAATTTACCATTCTTCCAAAATTTTTTCATCTTTTATCAATTTAATATTCTATAAAAATTCAAGTTTTACTGAAATACAATATATACACTGTTTGTCTTTCTGGAAATTCATTATAATTTCAAAAATTTTGTAGTCATACCATGTACAGATTTTCAGTTCAAAAATTAAACATTCGAGATATTTCGTGGAAATTTCAATTTATCAATTTTGAAATTTGAAATTCTACTTAAATTCTATTTTCGCGGAGAAGACATTATATTAAAAAAGTTGAGCTTTTAATTGTAATTTATTTTCATAATTTATCGGTGTTATATCATGTTATTTTTTTGTCATATATCTATAAATT
This sequence comes from Melipona beecheii, assembly GCA_032399605.1. Classification (NCBI taxonomy): domain Eukaryota; kingdom Metazoa; phylum Arthropoda; class Insecta; order Hymenoptera; family Apidae; genus Melipona; species Melipona beecheii. The sequence continues at coordinate 504,418 of JAUCMO010000064.1, forward strand.
ACAGTTTATTTTCTTTCGTTAAATCACAGTTAATTTTCTTTTATTACTTATAAATTTTTAACCTGACGCTGATATCAATATTTCTTAATGAAATGACTTCAAATGAGTATTTAAAACTGTTTATTAATTGTTTTATATCTTCAAAAATGTGTAAAACTTTCTATCTTAAAATTTTTCTTCCGCGCATACTATTTCTTCTATGGATTTACTATTCTTTCAAAAATTTAACGTCACACAAAATTCTTTATTACGAAAAATTTCTAACAATATAAAAATTGCTTATTTTAAAATTTTATATAAGCTAAATTTCATAATGTTGTTAATTTATTATTAAAGAAATTTGTAATTCTTCCTAAATTATGTCTCTTTTTTTAAATAGAATATAAATTAAAATATAATATGTTCAAAATTTTAATACACTTAAAAATTTTAGCTGATATAGTAGCTTATATAGCTTATAGTAATCATACAATTGTAATTGAAATATGATACATAAAGACTTTTATTTTTGGTATTTCACATACGATCATTTGAAGGTTTTAATTTTTAGTAATATACAAATTATTATTACTATACAAATTTCTAGTGCAGATGCATAATACTTCTACATAGTTTTACCTTTGCTAAAATTTACCGTAATACAATAGTAATTATTTCTATATTTTCTTTAATACTAAATCATTGCATAAATAATTTGGAACTTTAAAAATCTAAATCCAAATTTATTGTTATCAATCAGTAAAACTCCCGAGAATAATTTTTTAAATTATCGATCGCGTTAATAAATTTCCATCTCCGAAACTAATTCTAGTTCAATTCAAAAATTTGTTGCGATTGATGTCTTATCGTAAGCTGTCATTTGATACCAAATTCAGTTTCAAAATCGGAAATCGAAAAACAAGCGAAAAAATGCGTTATATTTCAATTAATTTTGAAAATATATACAATTATTATTTATTTATGTTTATTTATATATTTATATAGAAATTTATATTGTACTTTACCATTGCTTCAAATTTTTATTTCCTTAACCTCTTGCACTAGTAACTGGTTCACGGACCATAACGAGTGACCAAACTGTATACAATAATTCTTCTTTTTAAATTCATTGGTATATCACTGGATAGAAATTATTAAGAAGTAATAAATTTATTATTTGTTTTGCTTGGATTATATTTCAAACTTAAAACTGAGAAAATATTGCAATTTTGGGCCAAATATTCTCAACGTGCGTGGCTTGTCATTCCAGCGCAAGAAGTTAACAAACCACAAACTATTATCCTTCAGTTTTCGTATGATAAATCCTTGCACCGACACTCGCGCAACTACTCTCTGAAAGTAAATTTCGCGGTGAAGGATACAAATCGTCACCCTTCGGTTTCTAGAATCCTCGTGGATTTTAGAATTCGATCGCGATAGCGGAAGAGCCGGACACAAGTGCTTGCCGCTCGCGTCACGTGATCGATGACGCTTGTCATCGAAGTTGACAGGTGGTGGTGCAGTGACATGCGGTCCAATTGCGGCCATATTATTAAACCACCGGCCATCAATGGACGGGTAGCTCTAATACACCGGAATGTACAGTTTGTGTCCTACAAATAGACCGTTTAGATCGGATGCAAGCGTGGCTTTGGCGCGAATCCGCGACGTACCGCGGATCCCTTTGCAATAACGCCCGTCGCAAATTGAGTTGAGAATCCTGCCTGCATCGACAACAGCTTCGACCCGCGTTTAATCGTCACGGTTGTTCCGCACTTTGATTGAAACTGCTTGCACAGCAAATACATGTAACTTCCGCTGATTAGCCTTGGATAGAGAGGCATCGTTCGAATCGCACCAGGCTGTTGTTCCTCGTTCGAGACCGAAAGTAAATTTTGAAATTTTTTGCGTGGAACAAGAGAAAGTCAATTTTAATAGGAAATTATTGAGAAAAAATTAATTTTGATGGGAATTACGTGATATTGATAATTTTATTATAAATATTCGTACGAATGACTAAAATTTCGGTTTACTTCAGGGAACTGAAAATTATTTTTTTTTTTTTTTTTTGGATTATCTGATAGTATTCCAAAAATAAAAGTTTTAAAGTAATGGATCCGTTGATTCTATAAAAAATTCTATAAAAAATATGCACTTCTGTAAGTTACTAGGATATGATTACCGTTTATTTTGAAAGTGGTCTAAATCCGTTTTCCAAAAGAATCAAGTTTTAATGTTTTAATATTTACATTTCTACGTTATCTTTTCATTTTCAAATAAATTGTAACTAATATATTTAAAATCACTAAGATTTTGTACAGAAACGGGTTATTTTCTAAACAATGTTTGTCATACTAACTTTGGGTTGGTAAATTATACTATAAATTATATCTTAGAAACACAAAAACATTATACTACCTGTTGCCACATGTTATCAGTTACCAATATTTTTAAATCTATTTTACTTATTTATTTTAGTTTAAAAAAATAATGTTTATTTTATCTTTAAGAAATAATTTTTAAATTTATTGAAACGCAAACCGTTAAATATCTTGATTTGAAAATAAATGGACTTAGACCACTTTCAAGACAAATCTCATATATTGATTTTTATGCATAATTTGATTAGTTCATAGGGCTTGACGAGAAGAATTTTTATTAAATTAAATTTAAAAGTTAAATTAGATTTAAAAGTTAAAACATAAAATATTTTTAATATAATTATTTTTAATATTTATATAATATTTATTTTTAATATTTAATATTTAATATAATTAATTACTAATTCAAATAACCTGATTTAAAATACATGGTCTATAAAATACAATGTTACAAGATTACGCTGTATCAACAACACAGGAAGTGATACTGAAATGATAAAATCGTTTGTGCGTATATAATTGTAACTTTTAAGCTGATGAGTCTTAAAATTTGTATTTTTTTATTCAATTCATCGAAAAAAAGTCAATAATTTTACTCTAAAGTTAAATTTGGCCATAATTTTTGTTAATACTGGTACATATTGTCAATTATTTTTGATTAGGTTAGATTAGGATTTGTAGATTATTAGAGAATCAAAGTTTGAAACAATGATAAAGAATGATTAAAAAGTGAGGCGTTTTTTGCTTAATTTTTTTGATTAAACTCAGTAATAAATGATAGCTTACAGTAAATTTTCAGATTGAGTTGAAAATTATTTTCTGATGACGAACAGTTTTTTAAATTACTTTCGATTACTGTTATTTTTACTGTAAATACTGGATACTAATTGGACTAATTGTAAGTCATATCTGAAATTAAGTGAATTTATTTTGAGGATTTAAATTAAAAAATAATAAACTTATTTTTATTGGCTATATTCTTGGTTTTGTTTTGTGACATTGTTTTATGTTTTATTGATGGCTTAATGGTTTATTTAGTAATGAGTAGTTTTACTTTTCTTTTTTTTAGATTTCGAACATTATTCAGCGATTCAATTTCAACCCTATCGAAGTAAAACTATGTCTTGATAATTTTAACAATAATTAAGGCTTATTCTATAGGTTGATAAGTTTTTATAAAATAATTATTTCTACTGCATTTAACTAATCTTTTCCTATTTTGAAGATCCGGAAGTTTCTACGTAACTTGGCCCAATTATCAATAATGTTAATTTTACTATTTATTTCATTAGATAATAAAAATTAATAATGTTCAAAAGTAATCGAAATCATATAAGTTGTGATATTAATTTTTATATTGCAGAGTTTTTAATTCAAATTGATAAGAGCAGAATTAGATGTTTTATATTATATTTTTTGTTTGAGATTCATAAGTTAGTCTATACATGGCATTATTTTCCTAATAATCTCACGATTGAGTGATTTCATTAAATTTTATGTTTTATTGAATTATCGAAAGATTAAAAAAAGGAAACAGTAATAATTTATTTTAAATAGATTGTAAAATTAAAGTAACAAATCTTGTTGCCTTGAATGAAGTTCCGAAGCTTTAAAGTTAATTAAGTTGTACTATTTTATACGAAATGAAAAAAAGTTAAACGAGTTCGCGTGTAGTCATCTGCAAACAAGCGAGCCTCGTAGAGGAGCAAAAGTTACTTAAACAGTTCAGAATCATGATGCCATTACTTTGTAACTTAAGTTACAAGCCATATGAAGTTTGCTCTTGGTCCTTAAACGTAGTTGCAGTCCATTCTATTAGATTACTTGATATTTTTAGTATGCAAGCTTATTTGATTCACTTTTTTCTTTTTCTGGAGTTTTCTTTTCATTTTTACGTTAAAATGAACTTCGATTAAAATTAAAGCACACATGAAATCAAGATAGTGTTACAATAACAAAAATATGAAATATATTTCAGTATTTACTATGGATTTTAAACCAGAAATTTTGAAATGTAAAATTTGATATACATTAAATAAGCATAATTATTATTTTTATAAATAATAATACATTATAAAAATAATATTATTCTATTCGATTATGAAAAATATTAATTATACTATACTTTCAGTAAATTACAGTAAAATGTCAAAGTTATATTTGTATAATACACAAAATGTTTCTATAAATGTTTGAATTCTTTCGTAAACAATTGTCTTCGTACAAAAAGTCATTTTCAAATTAGCGACAACTATAGGTGCTTCACGTGAGAAAAACAAATTGTACTCTGTATATTCATTTTCATCGCGCACGAAACATGTTTTTCCCGAATTTTCGTCACACGTACGCAGCATGAAATTCTATCGATAAAACTGAATGATGTCGACAGAAAACTAATCGCACGTAAAATCCTATGCCAATTAAAATCGACTTTTAGCGAAACGTTCCGAGAAATTGAAACATATTTTTGATTCATTCGCGGACCGTTTCCCGCGGAATCGATGTTAAATCGCTTTCGAGAGGATCGGCCACGCGTTCCCGGCCACCAACGAGAGGATTCCGCAACGGTTTGAAACAGAATAAAACCTTCAGGATTGAACGCGATAAATTCGTGATACGTACTGGCCGCTGGTTGCATATTTCCCGCGGAAAACGGCCGGCAATAATTTTAAGTTTTGTCGCAGCCGCATTTGTCACAGTCGGCCGTACGAGCCGAGCAATTTGTAACGAGTTGTAACGTAACAGAGGCGTCATTACATGTTGTTTTCGCGTCGTTTCGTGAGATTTAATGAACGAGATGAACGATATGAGCCTTCGTACCCTTCCTGTTCCTCTGTTACGATAATAACGTGGTTACAACGATGAAATTAAGCTTATCGATTTTGGCAGAATTTAATGCAAGCAATTTGCAGAACCGCGCCGACAAGCATTGCCGAAATAACCGGGAGAAATCGTTAACGTGCTTGGTAACCGGTTGTAGATGTTTATGTTGCTTGGTTTAGCGTTCATCTTGATGAGTTGAACATGATAGATCGATGTCTCGCATTTGCAACGAAAGTAATACGATTTGAAAAAATATGTTTATTGGTGAAGTTTAAAAAGCATTTTTAAACATAATTAATATACTGCGAATTTTTATGCATATTTGAAAATATAAATATATATACAATACAGATAACAATGGAAATACATTATCTGTTAAAGTTAAAGCACTAAATCTTCGAATTCCAAATGTAATCTGTTCTAAGAAATAGTTCGACTTTTCAATTGTTTAATTTTCGAGTTGAATTTAAATAACATAAATTAAATTAATCCGTTTCACAATCACAAAAGTTACTTAATATAAACAATTTTGAGTATCTATTTACACAAAGTATCGAGTGCTTAAAGATTATATAGATAAATGATGATGAAAAAAGTATAGGTATTCAATTAGAAAGAAACAGTTCTCAGTGCGACATCTTTAATCATTAAACAATTGATAATGAATGAAGGAATAAAATTTATAAAATTTTATTTATACTTAGTTCTATGCGATACTTAATTCTACCACATGGCTCTTTGCTCAATTTTCGAGTTATGTTCAAGAGTTTTCGGGATAAAATTTCTTTGAATTTTTTGTTTTTACGTTGCAAGTTGTATCAAATTATTCGAGAATTATTCAATATTTTATAGATGACTAGATATCTGTTTAGATTCTATTTTTTAAATTATCTTCGCAAAAATATTAATGTGCATAAAAATTCATAATCTGCATAGTTAGATGTCATTTAATACATTTATTATTTTATCACATTTATTCATAAGTATAATCAGGAGAAAATTTACAATAAAAATTTCAATCGGAAATTTACAATTATCGATCAAATTATGAAAATAAATGAATAAAATTGCAATATTCTTATAATTCGAAAATTGCGTTTTCTAGGTTATGTTATTTTCATTGCTAGTGTGTAACATAATAAATGTAGATGCATTTACTCAATCTATTTTTAACTAAACATTCTTTGCACATTTTTCTCTTTTTTTTAAACATTATGATTTACAAAACGATTTATTAAAAATTGGATACTTGAATACTGGGACATTCTGATGATAAAATGGTTGTTCCGATAATCGAGATTCTACTAATCTAATATATTTTAAAGCAATAATAGATAGTAGGTTGAATATATTAAAAAAAAATCATGTATTAAGCAATTTTCATCTACCTATAATACATATGTACGTACGCATACTAAAGGCACATTTAAATTACAAATTGAATTACATTCGCACGATTTTTAAAAAGCATTCCCATAAAATATACTTCTCGCATAATTATTGAAAACATCACTCATGTATGACACATTCCGTAATGAATCAAAATAGTGTTTTTTTCCGTGACTCGCTCGATAAAGATGAAAGATAACATGCACAGTGCAGCACGAACGATATTGGCACGTAAAGTTAACAACCTTATAAATCTTCTAATATGTTTATGCTATCCATAAACGTGAACATTTAATACTATCCTCATATATATTGTTGCGCTCAAATGGCGCTATAAACTACGCTATAACTCTAGAAAATATAAAAATTTTTTTTCTGTTCTCTTTTCCTTAATATCTGTTTTTTTTTTTTTTTAAGTAGATAACATTCGCTTTAGCTTGAATAAAAGTATTCTTTTTGTGTTATAGCATTTTTCAAATTTAAAAATTTTAAATTTTAATTTTAAAGTCAAACTTTTATTTAAAATTATCATTTCATTGAAATTTAATTTTATTTCAATTTTAACTTTAAACTAAAGATTCATAAAATATTCTTTTTCTGTTTGAAGTGTTTGAAATAGCACACATTGTCAATATTTCAGATTTGGTTTAATCTCAACCTACAAATTATTAATTAAGATTCATAAAATATTCAAGACTTTTCTTTTTCTGTTTGGAATGTTTGAAATCGCATACATGTATAACTATAATTGAGTGTATTTAAGAAACTGTTTCCTGTTTTCGTCACAGGAAGAGATTTTTTATATTAATCAACGTAAAATTTGTATCCAAATTCATTTCACTAGAAGCTCGCTATAGTTCCGCTAATATTGTAGGTCTCAGCCACTCTCAGAATCAGAGATAGTGAACGTTAATTACTTTCGTAATTAGCAACTGGTGAGGAAGCTTCCTCGCGAAAGAACGAATAAATCTAATAATATCAGGAATTCCTTCGTCAGCCATGTTCTCGTTTCGCGTTAATGATTTGATTCTAATCGTGGAATTTTATTACGACATTGCCCGGCTTAAAGGGATATTGTTTATTACGTCCCTTCATTATTCACTTATCTCGCACATATATCATGCATGAGTCGTTAAACGTCGACGTATCTGGATTTTTGTTTGGATTACGCAGCAATCTCGAGCTGAGATCTGAAAAAAAATTGAGTCTTTCGATAGGAATTCGCGTTACTTGCGATAAACTGGAATTGCAATTTTTATGCGATTTTGCTGGATTAGATATATCCCGGATTGTTTAATAACTTAAGAATGATTACAGAAATGTGAGTTGCATGAGACTGTATTTAAGCGGAAAGGTGTGTTACTCATAATTTGAAGTGATCAGTGCACAAAACACACATTTTACAGCAAAGTACTTGCAAGAAAGAAGGAAATGTTATTTGTCGAAACGAAGGTATTTTCATTTTATCGAGAGCGTTTCTACGCTTCGAAGAAATTGAATTTTATCTAATTTAAATTCTTCTTTGATTCTTAATTTAAATGTAAATTATTTCGACGAAGGAATAGCATTTACGAAAATGATAATTTTCATACTTTTGTCTTCTGCATGCACATAGTGTACTTCCCTTTGACAGTGAGTAACATTTCCATCGTAAGAGATACTGTACAATGTACAATGAAGTGTCAAAGGACTATTTTATTATATATTTTTTGAATTATAATCTGTTCATTAATTAAATCGTAACATTTGAATAAAATAGGATTTTCTGTTTTGCTGAATTTCATTTCAAGCGAAATTAGTAATCAATCTTTCATTTTTTTCATATTAATTGCGTATATTCTTTATTAAAATATATTTAAACTATTATTCACAAATTTTGTAGAAATCCTTTACGGTTGATATTAAGGTACAAAAAAAAAATGAACATAATTAAAGTATTTTTGATAATTAAAATCAACATCAACATTTTTTTAAATATTACGAATGTTTTACGCACCGATTCAGTTTTATAGAGTATTTTTCGCAATCAAATTTTCCAGGATTAATTAAAAAAACCGTTTCTTTTATAGTAATAAATAAATGATGCAGAAATATAATTTTTTTTTACTAAAAACAGCTGTTTTTATTTTAACGAATGATTTTTTTACATTTTTTATATTTTTCTTTCCTTTCATAAAAAAACCTGTGGAATTTTCTTCAATACCTTACAAAATGAGATAATGATAAACAAGTCAATTACAATAAAGGTTCTATGATTTCAAAAAATCATTGGTTAAAATAAGAATAATCATTTTGGGGAATAAAATAATGTTTATCTATATTCCTGCATTGTTTTTTTTTATTATAAAAGAAACGAGAAAACTTTCTCCATCGCTTAATATTTATTCGACAACTTTTTTTTAATTTTTAGGTTGGCTTTAATATTAATTTGTACAAGATTTTGGCGATAATTAGAATTAATTTTATTCTGGTCCTTCAGTTCTTCTTTTAAAAATCTAGACTCTTTGTATCTCATAACAAATTTTCGTGTTGTATGTTAATTTCAGATTTCACTTTTTTTCTGTATGCTTAGAATCGCTCTAAAACGGAGCATTTTCAATTAATTGTTTTGTAAAATATCATTATATATTGATTTATTTTATGCAATAAGCCAACATAAATACGACAACTTGTACTACGTGAAACGAAACTGACTCAATGAATATTTCTTGTTACAGGCAAATAAAAAAAACATTCGTAATTTTGGAAAATTTTTTGGATTTGTGTTAATTGCATAAAATGTTTTTGAAACGTAGCATTTTTTGCATATCTTCACTGTTTGCACCCAGAATATCAGTTCAGTTAGCAACAACTCAAAATGCCAACTGTACTGGCATTGTACATTCTCTCCAATTTGGATTGTCAGTTATGTTGTTATAAATATTACTGTATTTTTTCATCACAGTTATATTATGGTCATATACCTACGAATTTTGATCACAATGTGTTAAGAACACATATAGTGCGTGTTCTTAATAGATCTTTCATGGCATGGCCATCTAAGTTTCAATAGCACTTCAGACAAAGACATGCTGTAGACGCCATGAAGCTAGAATTCTGAAAGATCTCGCAAAGTCGATCATTATTGATATGGCCAAGAATCTTGGAAAATCTCTTCTGTTACGCTTCGTCACCCCTTCTCAGACATATCATGCACTTAGAGTGCACTGGACGAGAACCGACAAGCACTAATGAGGTCTACAAAATAGAACAGTCTTATTGCAGCCTTAAGCAGTTCAGTCTTAATCTATCACAGTCAAACAGTCGTAATTCATCCTTTAATCAACAGTCTTAGTTCAGCCTTCAGTCAATCAGTCTTATTGCAACCCTTACAAGTTAATTCAGTCTTACCACGATCTTCAATCAGACAGTCAGCGGTCTTAGTTCAGCTTTCATTCAATCAATCTTATTGTAACCCTCAGCTAGTACAATCCTACTATAGTCTACAAGTCAGTCTTATTGTCAGTTCAGCATCAAGTGAGTCAAGGCTATAGTCTTTATTCGATCAGTCTTATTGTTAGTTCAGCATAGTCAGTCAGTTTTAGTTCAGCATCAGGTTAGTCAAGGCCATAGTCTCCAATCGATCAGTCTTATTGTTAGTTCAGCATAGTCAGTCAGGATCATTTGCAATCAGGCCACTGAATCCATAAACATTAGTCAATAAATATTATAATAATCAAATCATTCAAGTGTATTTAGTCCTAGTCATTCAAGTGTATTTTGTATAGTGTAGTTATAGTCCCACTACATATAGTCCCACATAATATAAACTACAGGGACTTTCGATCCACTATTAAATACATTTATTTTAATTGTATCAGGATTTTTAATTACTTTAAGACATTTTTATTTTAAGTAATAATTTTATAATTTTATAATTAGAATAAAAAAATTATTATGTACAATTATCTATATTATCTATTTCAAAATTACAATAAATATAATAATAATCCTAAAAAATTTATTAACTTATAATTATAAATTTTAAAAATCATGAAAATCTCGTGCTAGGCACCAAATGTAATATTCAAGATGCACGATTGAAACATAGTCGACAGTGTATGAAATATAATTATTTTTTAAAAAGATGCTGCGAAACATTATAAACTGTAAAAATACGTATTAAATAATTTCATTAATTCATTGAAGATAAGTGAAATCTAAGTCATAATAAACAAATAATGTTGAAATTGATTTAATAAACGTCTATAATTATCAAATTGTCATAAGGAAATGTGAAAATAGTTCCAGAAAGTTTAATATTACTGGCAATGAGAGGATTAATTTAAGCAAAATCTATAGTTATTGGTCCATTGTGTATTATATAATAATTTAATTTACATTTTATAATAATAGTCTTCATTGATTATTCGTATATTCGTCATTCATACAATCTCAAATTCCCAATATTTCCTACATTCTAAATCAAATATTAAATTTTTTTTTATAACAAATATTTTTTCATAAAAATTTGAAAATTTATTCTTACAAAATTAACATTCCATGTCAATAATGCGTTAAAGTTCAAACTTTTCTGATCCCTTGCAGAATAGAAAATGTGACTCAGATTTTTGCTTTTCATGAAGTTTCGAATGAAAAATAGGATTTTCGTAAAAATTCCACGTAGTGAAACCACCCGAGTAAATAACAATATCGCAAATACAGAAGCAAACATTCGTTACACGATGTTTCTTTCTTTCCTTCAATTACAACTTGCGATTTATGCTTCGCGCGGTTAATTTCAAATTCATCGGCAGTATATGTTGCGAACGTTTTTCCCTGTGTAGAATGCAGTGAAAAAAAAAAAAAATGAAGAAGGAAAGGAAACCAAACGGAGAAAAGGACAGTCGTGGACGATTTGCTAAAAGTTTTACAATCGCGCATGAAACATTTAGTCCGTTTGCACGTCTCTCAGTTCTTCGCATCGCGAACATTCGTCGTAGTCACTGGAATTATTCATGAATGATACTGTAACTTTCATCCTAAGATTAAATTTATGCCTTGCCACAACACTTGTTTGAGGAAATCGTGCGAGAAATAATTGCTTATTAAACTATCATAGGACAGCAATGTTTGTTGAATTTCAATGTCTATAATGATCTTTAGTATGAATATATATCACATAAATGTACATAAATGAAAATAATAGGAATAAAAATAAACATAAAATAATTTTTCAGTTTTATTGTTGTTAAAAATATAAAAAGTATTTCAATTGTTTGTTACCTTCTTTAAAAAGAACTGGTATTTGAAGTAAAAATTCATACTTACGAGATTTATAAATAGAAATGTATTACATATATAAAATACATACGATTTTTTCAATATTTCAATTATTTACAAACATTTAACGTAACAATTTGTACGTATTGTTGAAAATTCGTATGTCACATTTTAAATGATAAATACATTTATATTCTATTTTTAAGAATTTGTAAGAATAAGAATTTTTTACTTCAGATATTGTAATTTTTTGCAACAATGATAATCAGTAATCTAAATGAGATTTCGAAAGTAGTGAGTAAGACTAATAAAATTGAAAGTTATATGCAAATATTGGAACGTTTCATTCACTAATTGCCGATGAAAAAATTCTGCAAAACTTATTTTTGTATAGTTTAGTATGGTTGTTCCATTTAATAATCAAAATACTTGAGACGCTCCTTTCATATTTAAATTATTAAAATCATATTAAAAGAATATTTTAGCACTTATTTACAAAGAGGTACATCTCATTGATGATATATTATTAGCGTCCTAAGTTTTGCTTATGTACAGGTTATCCCATTTATTTTGATTACCTTAAATATCTCTGTTATTTTTGAAGATATAAAAAAATTTTGTCAATAAAAATTTTCTTGTTATATAGCAGTAATAATTTTTTTTTTTTCGTAAATAGAAAGGTTTCGGAGTTTTCAAAGTCAGTTTCACTTTTTTTGAATCAAATGATATATTTTTTTTATTCATTAATCGATGGAGTTTAACGTTCTTTATAAAAAGTACTATCCTTTACATGTTGAAAAATTATTAGTTCAAGACATACTTTCAACTTCAATTTCATAAAATTCATGCATGAACACATTCCTTCATTCAACCTGCTCATCTTCAATTTTCGAAATATGATACAATTTATATATGATATTTTTGGCGTAACGTATTATACTTTTTTCTAGGTTTAAATTCTGATTTGATTTATTGTTAGCCTCTTCAAAATTTTTTTCACAAGTAATGCAATTATATAATAATTTTTACTGTAATATATTCATCTGCAGAAAAGAGTTCTAAGAAATTTTTGATAGTGGCATATATTGTTAGCCTTTTAGATTGACATCACATATTCAATGATGACAGGAAAATTATACGTATAAACATAATACGTATAAAGCAAAAGCTTATTTATCACATAGTGGGAGCTAATAGATATGTAGAAAATTACATCGGGATATATCGTTCCAATAGTTTTGAAAGAGTTAAGATTTTGATTAATTTATATTATTATTTAGATCTATTACATTTATTGTGTGTATGTGTTTTCTTTTTTTTTTTTAGAGAACTTTTATTTGACTTATTTATTGAACCACTCCCATAGCATTGGCAATATTTTTAACATTGGCAAAATTACGATACGTTTTTCCAAATTCGCATTACTTCGAGTAAAAAAGAGAATTTCGTTTCCTGTTTACATCACGAAGCGAACAAAATTGTTCGACAGATTATTTCTAAATTACCAACTTTAATAGAAAACTCGTATCGTCATCTTTCCACGTGTACCTCAGTTATTTCTGTATTTCAACGTTAGGGCCAACCGATTTAGAAAAAAAGGAACGGGAAAAGAAGACACGAAAGAAAAGAAGAATATTACGAACGTACGAACCATTCATAGTAGCAATCCCGACTGTTTGCAGCACGATTCGCGAAAGTTTTCGATGCAATGCGTGCTACAACAAAACCCATTTTTTGCGACAATTTCGCGCTGGAATACTCGCGGCAATATTTTTATTGCTTTCCAGTGTTAACGGCGAACGGTGGTAGCAACGTTCGAACTATAGAACGCATGTATGGCGCCGGGGCCATTGCCAATAATAACAGGATCTTTATTGACGACTGATTGCGAGAGAGCAGTGTCGCAATTTTTCTGTACGGTTAATTTTTCCTCGTAGCCGGAAATTCGGCACCATTGACGCGACTATATAGCACGTGATTTTCCACGCCCGACACGTCATCGCGATGTATGCGATGCCACGTGAAAATACGCGGCACGTTTCTCACGGATGAATCTATTCGCTCGGGATTAACGGAGATTTATTCGGTAGTTTCGTTACGTTCCGTTCGTGTTTAATTTCAAGCTGGAAACTTAAACCGTTTTTCGGACTTTCCCTTCAACGACGAACCCGATGATTTAATATCAGATTGTCAGGTAAAATTGAAGGGATTAGGCCATCTCGATTGCGTAAAATAAATAATAATTTTTTATGTTGTTTCTTTTACACGATATTAATGGAAAATTCATAATTGCAAGCAATTTTTACTTCGTTGGATCAAAGTTTGAAATTTTATGAGAAAAAACGCAGTTGGATTCGTCATTCATGGTTTGGATGCATAGTCTGTTTGTTAGTAAAGTTGTTAAAATGCTTGATCGACAGTCTTCTAGTTTCTAATCAGCTCTTTTATTTGGGCTTGTATAGTATGGACTATACTAGACGGAAGTTTAAAAAAAATAGATCAAACACAATCTTTTAAATGGAATACGTACTCAGTTACATTCGTAATAAAATTATGTATCTCAGTAAAATAGAATATTGGATTTCAGATATTTTTCACAAAGTTATAATATGTAGTAAGTGACTTATGAATTTTTATGCAAATTCATATTTTAAAGAATATAATTAAAAAAAATAAAACAAATTGATAAAAATAAATTGATTGAATAAAAATAAATTTAATAAAAATAAATTGATTGTTTTATGTATCAAATATATTTTGAATTTTATTTATTTCTTTGTATTATGTGCATTTTGTGTAATTTTTGCATTTTAAAATTTTCTATAAATGCATAAAAATTCATAGTCCAATAATGAGTATATTATATTATTAATTTTCATTATGATTGATTCATGCTTTTATTATTCTTTTGTTGATAGTAACTGATGTATTCAACTCTAAAAATTGTTTTCTAAATAATATAAATAAATAAAAAATATTAGTAATTAAATACATTCGTCCTTCTTACAAGGATTAAATCAAATTTTTCATCATTCTTGATTCATGTCAATACTTACAAATTCAAATTAATTCTCATGCAAAAATATATTTTTCTACTTTACAAAGTATTGAACCATATTAAAGTATTGTTCAATGTTGAGATTGACGATAATCATATTGAGTCAATAAAATACTCATCACAATCGTATTACAATTGATATCATTGATGATGTTAGATATTCAGAAAAGTTTTTGCTATATTTTCATGCGAAAAACATTTTATAACTTTCTCTTAAGCGATATAATAATTTGTAATAATCTAAATATTATTTGAGTGTGAAAAAGTCCTGATGTTTCTTTCAGATTACTTTTATTATTGAACTGCTTGTTCCTCATATGGTTATCCAGACTCAGAAACAAGTGAAAATTTATTGGTGAGAGATTTAGCGAATGTGGTACATGTCACTTTGCCATGTATTATTTTTGCCATATGAGGTCGGGCGTTATCCTGAAGAAACAAAACTTTTTTTCTGACTGTTTCCTCCGTAATTTTTCCTAAATTCTCTTTAAACATTTCTAAAATTGTGATCAGCGAAAATCGGCAAGAACTTTTCTGGATACGTAGTATATTTTTCATTTTATTAAAATACGATTCTTTCTATTAATTTTTTAGTAAAAAATTTATTATTTAAAATTTTATCCTACGATATATTGTACATACTATGGTCGTTCACTCGAGAATGATAATGAACAAAAAAAAGTGAGATCCTGTCTCGAGTATGAAGTCTTGATTTTCGATCCTTGTGCATTCCAAAGATAAGATTTTCCTCAAGAGTGTGGAAATTCCACTGAGGAATAGCCGTCATAACTTCGGGTATTCAGGAACTTGTAGATATTCGAGTTATCAATATCTGTAGGTTTCTACGTAGACCTATGGTATACTACAATACTATTATTGTATATTGTTATTGTAAGCGTTAATTTTTATAACAAGAAGAGTTTCATAGAAATTTTTTTTAATAAAATAAAGAAAAATAGAATTGTTTCAGTTATTACATAATCCAGAATAAAAATGTAAAATAATACAAAAATGCGAAAACTAAAAAATAGATTAGTAATATCTGTCGAAGAAGTCGCCAAATAAAGAAACTGAATGTAACAATGTAAGATATCCAGTATCTTCACTTCTTTTAATTTTTCAACACAAATTATGTACGTACATTAGATTTTTTTTTTTATTTTTAACCCACTATATCTTAAAGAATTAAATATTAATTACTTTTTTATTACTATACATGCTACAATATTTCTGCATTTTACTAAATCCTTGGAAATTTAATTCCTCGAGTTCACAATACATATACTGATGTGTCTGATACTTCTATTTTTAAGAATTAAAAAATTTCATTATTTAACGTTTCCCTTCATTAAAGTTGGAAGTCGAGATCAAGAAATCTCTTTATGGCTGCGAAGTCTCACGTTTACAAGTGAGATGAGCTGTTAAGCACTAGTTATACAGTCTACACGCTCAATAGTAGTGTCATAAACACGTACCTCAATATAGTGGACATGAAATAGTTCTCCCTTGAGTCTGATTTGCTTTATTGACTTTTGGTACAAGTTGGTGAACATCTATTCTTATGCTAGATGAATTGTCCAAAGTGTAAGACCACGACTAATTTGTTAAATTTGTTGGTTATCGTCTATATTGAATATTGATTATTGCAATAAAATTAAATAAATAGAAATATACATAATGTACAGACTGTTACATGTAAGTGAGAACAATAGAACATCTTACGAGTTTATGTTATTAAAAAAATGTTTCTTAAAAATTATTTGACACGAAATGGAATGTTATTTGGCGTAGATAGTTTTTGTGTTTGTAAAGTAACAGCACAGATTTCATGATCAAAATAATCTTTTTAAACAGAACTTTCTATTTTTTTATTCATAGCACGAGGACTGTTCATAGTTTGTTGATAAATGGTATCCTGAAGAACAGAATCATAAAATAATCAGAGAATTATAATTGCAAGTAGCATAGAAAAGAGTTGTGAAATATTGGTTGACATAGTTCCAGTTGAAGCTATTATTGTCGCTTTCACCGGTGGAATGACCTTGTAAATCAATTTTTTCAAATTTAATTTATCTCATCTGTCACCCACTTTTTTAACTTAATTTGTCCTTTCGTTTGTTTTTCAAATTAACACAGATGTAAAAAATGAAAACATTGGAAACGATGAGAAGATAAATTTACAAATTCTGTTATTAACAGTAGAATTTTTAATAGACTAAATTTCTATTCAGTTGTGTGTGACCTACTTTCGAGTATTGAATTTTATAAATTTTAAGTTCAATTTTATACGTTTTATACACATTTTATAAGAAAAATGTGTCGACAAACAGGATGGATGAAGTTTAAACAAAGTTGTAGTAAAACAATCTGAAGTAATTGAGACATTTTACCGCAAGAAGGTATGTCACATATTCAATAGGTTGTAATATTTGTCTCAACAAATATCATCACATTAAAAATAAAACAGCCTTAAAATCTCTGCTGTTGTTGTAACAACGCAAGAAATATTTATAGCAAATAAAGTTTCCCTTCACACTAATCAACTTTTGTCAAAACATTTTTTTGAAAATATGAGGTCCTTGTAAAATATTCCACTGTTCTCGTTTAAATGCAACATCTTGAATATAAATGTAGATGTAATATGAATAAATAGAAGTTTAATATAAAATGTAAATATTACCTATATGTGACTCTCAGAATTCACTGTTACGTAATAATAGTCGCAATTATCTACGGAAATCTGTTTCATTTGAGCGGATACAGCAGTGCAGAGGCATCGTGAGAATTTCAATGCGCGCGTTACGTGCATGCTCACGAATTTTAATTATTTTGGTTTAGCGGATACGCAGAGGTGTTTATTCCCGCATCTAGAAACGAACTGGCATTAGAGGTAATTAAATGTGGATTATATCTGACGCACGTTCGAGCGCTCATTCGTTCGCGCTAATTGGACCAGAAAGAAGACAGTTATCGCACGATGGAAAAGGACAATATTTCACGATAACAAAGCCGCAGAAATAGCGTGCTGCAAGCGAATGGTTAATACGATGATCTAAATCTTTTCGTTATAACAATATTTGGTGGTTCAACTAGACACCAAATATTGTTATTGTTAACTTATGGAATATAAAAGATATTGTCGTGGACTGCAGATTTTTATGCGTTTATAGGAAACAAGAATGCATACAGTACGTAAAAAAAAAGAAATTATTAAAAAATTAAATTTAGAAAATATACAAAATTATTATTAATTATTAGATATTAAATTTAAAAAAAAAATGTATAAAATATTCAAAGTTTATTCTGAAACATGCTTTTGTTTTGTTTGAATTTTGTAACATGTATTCTAAATTATACTTTCATTCTAAAATGTGCTATGCTTTTATATAGCGAGTCCAGAATCATGTCACAGTCATTCGAATACTTGTTTAAATTTATTAGACAAACTATAGAAATATTGTTGAAATGTTATTTCGAAAATAAAACATTTTGTTGAAACATTATTTTTGACATATTACTCAAATATTTAATGACAATCTTATGTTTCAAATCTTACAATTAGATGAAAATGAATAAAGATTCGGATTACTAAGGCACGTGCAAGTATTATATACGTGCAATTTGTAATTTTTTTATTAAGTATCAAGTAAGAAATAGTTTATTATTTCAAATTATTATTTTTTATTTTATTTCATGAAATAAAAATAAGAATTTTAGGATATATACAGCCTAAAAAATATAGATATACAAAATAACACGATCTCTCTTATTAAACTAAAAAATTCAAATTTTGACTCAATCATGTTTTGGATGCATGATTTACGCGAAGATCTATAAGTGCGTGAAGGAAAATGAAGAAAATTTAACAAATTAAAGTAATTATTGTCAAAGCACTATTTAATGTTTAAGAAGATGAATTTTTTCTTAAAAATTAATTTTTTTTCTTTATTAGGTTATAAAAATCCAGATTTTTATTTATTTGTACGTTTCACTAATTGCACTTTGTACACAGCGAAACACGAAAATCGTTGCCGATGACTGAAGTTTAAATATTAATTGTATTTCCTTTGTTTTTCTTTCCTCTTTCGTTCTTGAATGCACCGGCGTTGTTTTCTCGTTAAATCGTAAGACGCAACAAGTGTTGGACGGATTATGTCTTGAGGCAAACAAATGAGATCACTGCGCCAGGATAATTCTTCGTCCGGCTAATTAATTAACTCGGGAATTGGTTCATGCAAGTTTCCCGGTTCCGCGATCCCATGGGGTTTGCCTTCCCATTTCGAACCGAGTGTACATTGAACGTGCACGATTGTTCGTTGGATTAATTGCGGCTTTATCCCACCGCGAGATCCTTTTTCCGATTTGTCGAATGGCGCGGATTTAAACGCGTTTCCAGTTTACTCGCGCTTGTATAAACGATTTTAAAACACGCTCGCGTGAAATTTATTTACGTGTATGTTTCCGATTTAATTTCCTCTATCTTCTTAGCGAAGATAAAAGATTCATTGTTGGAGACAGTGTAAACTGTTATAATGGAAGAGCGTAGAATCGTAAAACAAAAATATTTGAAGCTATATTCTTTGCATCGTCAATCAACTACGTAGTCACCCACTACGTTGTTTCGTTTCCGGATTAAATTTTTAGTTTAAATTCAATGCTTGAAGGACATTAATTATCGTTAAATGTGCTCTTGAAGAAAAAAGTCGCAAATCGTTCGGCAAACGGTGACAGAGAGAAAAAGATTTTTTTAATAAAATCGAATGATTTTTACTAGAAGAAAATGTTAAATTAACAAAATATTTTTAAAAATTAAGCGACCCATGTTTATTTCAAAAAAATATGAAAATGACTCTGTGTGTAACAAAAAATATTATTTATTTGAAATATAAAAAAACTGATTTAATTATTATTGAATGTTTATTATAATACAAATACTGTATGAAATTTTCAATACTGCCTAGACAAACATATAGAATGATGCGTAATATAAATTTTATTGGGACATATGTGTTCGAAATATATTACATAAAAAATTATCTTCGAAAATATATTATAAAAAAAAATTAATTATTCGCGTCCATCCGACGAATCTCGTGAAATACGACAAAATTCGTTTGAAACATTTTTTGATACAACCAATAGTTTTGAACGACTGACCATGTTTACGTTATTGTTGAAATTCGATTCAAACTTTTTGAAAATCCATTTCTACATTCGGGCTTACTGCCATGTCTTAAGAGTTATTTTTAGGTATAATTACTTGTATTATTTCTTTCAAAGAGCGAGGAGAGCTAAGGATCTCTTTTTGATTTTCCATCACCAAAAGTGCTTGTTAAAAAGAAAAAAAAATTCAATTAAATATAGCATAAGCTCTATCACTTTCGATCACAATCAGTGATGAAAATAAAAATGTTCTTGATGCAACTTTGTTCATCACACAGTGTCAAGGGATAATTCATGCGTACTTCTTTATAATTATTAGAGTTTGTTCTCTCGATATTTTACGTCGCGTGAAACATGGGAACAGTAAATACAAAATTTATCTTCCAATTCATGTAAAAGTGTAAACGTAAAAACGTACGATAAACGTTGAAAGTTCGCTAACTTCACGAATTGAAACTCACGCTGAAAGTGAAGTTGCAGCCGAGGAGTTGGGTGCTTATCTTCTTACTCGCGTAGTTTGGTTTATGCAACGCTTTAAGAAATTTCGTTGCGATGCATTTGAAGCGGATTAAAGATTACGAGGCCATTTAAGAAATTTTGCCCCACGTGAAGTTTACTTGGAGTTCCGGTTTAACACGTCGCAAGCAGATTAGAACCTCGGACTGTGTTCAGCAATTAAAATAACATTGACGTTAGGTGTTGTTGGTGACAACTTTGTCTAATTGATTAGTTACTTGTCGTTTTTGTTACCGGAGTTGCATGAATTTTTATCGAGCAATACAAATTTCTCATTTCATTGATTGGTTGATTGGGTGCTTAGCATCAATGAAAATTGCGATCAAAATGTTAATTATTTATCATTGATGGAAGATATTAACTGATCACTCTGAATCTTTATTGGAGAATCATTTCAACTTGTCAAAATTTATTGAAGTTTAATTAAAGTATAACAATAATAAATTATAGATAATATAATATTAACTAAAGTCTTTTCAATTCTTCAAAGTTGATCCCATTCCTGCTATTGTTAACAAATTTTTTAAATTTGAGAAGCGAATGAAAAAATTTCTCATATTACATATGAATATATACAATGAGATATTCTGCAATTTATTATTCTATAATTCTTCTGATTCTGGAACTTTGTTCATTATAACATTCATTTGTTATAGGAAAAATATGATTTATTTATTCTGTTAATATGAAAAATATAAAATGTGAATATACAGTTATACGTAGATGTTATAAATTAAATTTAATTATTATTAAT
The DNA here is from genome assembly GCA_032399605.1 of Melipona beecheii. NCBI lineage: Eukaryota > Metazoa > Arthropoda > Insecta > Hymenoptera > Apidae > Melipona > Melipona beecheii. The sequence goes on from JAUCMO010000064.1 coordinate 525,743, forward strand.
TTATTAATTTAATTTTATTTGAATTTTATACATTGCGGACGTACGAAAATTTATAAATTTGCAAATTATATTTCGTCGTGTAATATGATAATATTATATTTGTTCGATGTGTGTATTCTGATTTAATGAGAAACACTGTTTGTTGTAGCATTTGTTCATTCTAGTGAATGAAGTAAAAGTAAGTTTTGATAAACGAGTAAAATTTTTATAATTGGTCAAACACTGCGTCTGCAGTATTTTTACGATAACTATACTGCGGATGTTTATAGACGTAAAATATGTAGAGGAATTTATGTTCACAAAATATGTAAATATGCGAGTATGCGTGAAATATATGTGAAATATATAGAATTTGTAAGTAATACGTTATTCAATGGTATTTAGAAATTCAATAATTCGTTTATAATTGACATCACAATAAATCATTATATTATTATTATAAATTATATAAATTATTATTACATGTTATTATATAATAAATTATTATAACATATTATAGTATTTTCATGATTTTTGAAATAAAATTTACGTAAAGCGATTTTAATGTTTCAGTCATCTTTTATGTAGATGTATATATGTATGTTTGAAAGAAACGTGGAAATATGTAAAACATATAAAATTAAATTAATCAATTCATGTTTCAGTTTTTTTATCATTCTCTATGATATTCGATAGAAATAATTTCTCAAAAATGTCTATAGTTAAGAGTTAATTAAAATATATAAATATAATTAAAATTAAAATATGTAATATGCAAAATAACTCAAAAATTGCGTCACTATCTTCGCAAACGTGCGACAAAGTATATTCTTCCGTTTGAAATTTTTTGAATCATCTACTTTTATTATTATTTTTGATAATTCCTATAATTATTCTTCGTATTCTTTTTATAGTTCAACAACTTTTTCCAATCTTATTACCGTTTCTTTAATAAGAGGTTCGTAATTATAGTTTTTGTTATTCAAAATAATAATAATAAAAATCGAAAAAATTATACAGTCTTTGTATTAAAAATAATAATAACACTAATGATAATAAAAATTATAAACCAGTTTGGGAAAAGACTGGAAATTTACCTTGTTCTAATTACGTATCTCGTGTAATAAGAACCTTGGCAAAACGAGTTCCGAGTAAATTGGGCGTTTTGGACGATGTTCGTTCGGACAAATAGGGCTCCGCTGTAACAAGCTGCGACACGTTCCAACGAATGGAAACGATTCTTCTCTCGACTCGCGATAACCTCGCGATTGTCTTCGGGTTCGCACGAATCGTTCGAACGCGACAGCTTCGAGCCGATTTGTCACGTTGCAACGCGTTGTCTAACAACCGTTGGAATGAGAAACGTTGCTCCTCTTCTTCACGCGTGTATGTTACGTATAATACATACGTGTGTGGCGACTGTCGTATTCAACGTGTGCCGTTTCTTTTGTTTTCTAGGCAGACCTGTCCTGCCAGAACACGAAGCAGGCTGTGGGCGCGATTTATACGCGCACGAACTTCGTGACATTGAAATACGTCACCGACTCGTGGGGCACCATCTCGAACGGCTTCCGTCTCGTTATCACCGCCGTCAAGGATCCAAGTGAGTACATTTCCCCCTGTGATAATTCCTTTTTTTGCGTCGTGAGCGTCTGCTTGTTACCGCTGTATCTGATCTGTTCCTTGGCGCACAATTTCGGCCGTTCTACGCGCTATGCCAGGAAAATAGGAGGGATTGGTTGTAATTTCAACGTCGTGGAACTGTTTTCTTTGAATTGTTTCACGTTCGAGACTCGAACTTACAAGAATCGCTAAATTTTCGCGGTGTATTTGTCATCAACTCTATGACTGGAAAAGGCGAATTGACTCGTAATTGGAAAATTGGAAAATTTGTAAAGGTTTATAACTAATTAACTTGTTTTGTAACATTGAAGAAGTCGTGTCTAACTACTTGCACAGTGTAAGATTGCAAGTAACGAAGGATGAAAAATTAAGATGAGTGATAATTGGAAGTCTCACAGAGATGGTATATATACTTAAGTTCTCGTTTATAAAGGAAATTAAAAAATTAGTAAAATTAGTATAGATGTAAGATAGATTATTTCACACCAAATTGACCACTAATGCCGATACCAAGAATTTTTTGTAAAGTAAGTTATAATATAATCAGGGCAGAGGCATCATTTGAGTCATCGTTTGACTAATTTTAAACTTTTTTAAATAATGCAAAGCTTCAAATTTTTTCATTAAGATGGCCTTTTTATCTTGTCTGTAAATTACTTCAGAATTTTTATCTTGGAAACTATTTGTTGAATCGGGTTGTTTTCTAAAAAGTTTAATACAAGAGGTTCTAATATTAAGACGCACATATTTTAATATTAAAAAATTAATTTAATTAAAATTTTTTAAAATTTTTGGTTTAATATTCCCTATATTTGCTGTGTGTAATTAATTTTTGTTAACTGTGCTAATTATGAAAATATGAGAAATATTTTGTGTTCGATAAATTTGTAGATATGCATAATAATTAAATACTATAAAATATGAATGTTAATTAAATAGTAAATATCATGTTGTTCTGAGGACTCAAGGAGAATTTGAAACAAACAACTTATATAAGCGAGACTTGTCACCTTCATTTCAAAGATCAATAAAATTATCGGAATTGTAATGTAATTTTTGTAGTAAATTTCATTAGAATCATGAATAGAAATTTTGAATAAATTATTTGAAATCAGAAGAATATGTTTATTTGTTAACAACAAAATTATATTATTATTATTTCTAATATGAAGTAAAATATCAACTATTAAATACTATGTTTTGAGTTAAAATAATATTTTTTTGTTTTAGAATATAATATTACATAAGATTTATATATTGAAAAACGATAAAAATACCTACTACTTTTTTTCTTAAAACAAATTTATCTCAATGAAATACGTCACACTACATTACTATTACTATTATTTCAAATATCCCATTATATAAATATTTATTTCTTAGTATTGTATTAGTATGTAGTAAAATGCTGCAAAAAAAGTAGATGAAAAGAAAAACAGAAGAAAAGAAGAAATCCTTCTTGGCATGTTGCGACTATTGAAAATTTCTATTGAAAATTTGTCATTAAAGTTTATTATTCTGCAGTCACACTACCACCATCGCGATTTTTGTCATTCACGGTGAACAAAAGGAATTACGTGGAAGAGAAATAATAGTGTCTTGTAAATTGAAGCCGAGCCAGGGGAAGATGTCTGATTAAAGAATGAAATGAACCACGAAGCTTTCGTTTCGAATGAGTTTCTGAAAGGAAATTAAACGACCGTTTCTATCTTCCTTCAATTCGTGAAAGCTTTTTTCGAGTATGTTCTACTTCAGTTGGTTCGACTTAATGAAGTGCTTAATGCACCGTGATTAAGCAAGAGGAGGAATGGTATGAATGAAGAAAGGAGAAACACGTTATAAAATAGGTTCCCACTTCTTCGGTAATAACGGGACATTGTCGACTTCGTTTTTTTCGTATCATTTGGCAAGAGGTTCTTGAAAATTGAGATAATGGTTTTTATTAGGCTTTTACGATTATTTTTATATTACAAATATTAAATTGAACAAAGAAATGAAAAAAAATGTAGAACAAAATTTTTTTATTTGAGGTTTTGCTTTCGAGAAAATCGAGTTTGAATTTAGTTTTAATTCTAGACATGACAGAAATGAATAGTTAATAGGAGATTATTTCGCAAAAATAAATTAAGAATGTACATTAAAATTTTGTGCAAGAAGCTTTATTTTCAAGAAAATCGAGTTTGAAAATTTATTGAGTGTGACGAAGCACACTCACTAGTCAAAGTTTATTTCTTTGAAAATGATACTTCAAATGAAAAAGTTTTATTGTACGTTTTTTACTTATTTTTTTCATGTAGGATAACCTCCTGTTAATTATTCTTTTCTATCAAAATCAAAATTAATTTGAAAAAACGAAGCTTCAAGTAAATTTCTATACTTTTTTCTTATTTTATTTTTTTTTTGAACTCCTGCTTTTGATATACTCTGCATAATATATTAATTATCTCAATGATTATAATAAACCTATACAAAAACCTTGTTCTCTCGTAATTAATAATTACTGTTCTTCAATAATATATATCTATATATTATACAATATATTAATATATATCAATAATATACTTTTAATCAATGTTATAACAATAAATAATCTCAATTTTCTATTGTAGCAATATATTATTTGTAATTCAAAGGTGTTTTCAATATATAGCTCGTTCGAGAAATACGGTATCTTATTTCCATTATTCCTTTAATTACTGTAATTGTACAAGATCTCCAAATAATTAATTGTGTAGCTTGAATGACATTCTCAGCTTGTTAACTGTCTATAGAAAGTATACGAGAACGGAATTATTATACATTTTGCAATTAATTTAATCCAATTTAATTTCAATGAAGATCGAAAACTATTTGTAAAATGGTATTTTAAAATATCTTAAGATTGCAATAAAGTAAAAAGGAGCAAAACAAATGATTTACTTGTAATTCATTTTATAATTTAATAACTCGAGAATTCTTTGGAATTTTCTGGAAATAGGAATAATTTTCTGGAATATTTATTTAGTTGTTAATAGAATTGTTAATATTCTTTCGAAAACTTTTGTTGTTACGATAATGAAAACAGAAATAGATTAAATTTCTAATTTGTCATTTTTTTCATGTATTTGTCATTTATACAAAAATATCTCGACATAAAAATTTTAACAATTATTAAATAAAAATTCTCTTCACATAGGAAAACTTGTTCACAGAACGATCCAAGAAACAATTTTTTATGCGGATGGTCCCAAAGCAAAACCATTAAATAAACAGCAAGTTTATCTAAAGACATCAAATTGAGTTTAACATCTAACATATGTTATTATTGTTAAAATAATTTCAACAAGTCATGCATATTATTTTATCAATGAAAATATGTTATACATTGATAAATTTTCATTTTTTCATCAAACTATGATTAAGATCGACAATATTCAATTTTATGAACAAAATATTGACGAGCATTGATAAAAATTGCACTATTTATGCTCGTGTATAGTGGCACTATTTTTCCTTCATGTATATTTCATTAAAATTATGTTTCATAATTATAAAACCTTACATATAATTTTCAGTTGTTATGCAAATATTATGTTAAAAATTACGAATAAATTTCTTACCAGATTTTGTCGTATTTTGAATTACAATTTTAATATAAAAATTGTAAATATTAGATTTGGTATTAATGACACGCGTAAAAAAAAAAAAAAGAAAAATAAAACGATACCAAAAACTCCGTGAAAATATCGCTTGATAAATTTGTCAGTTTGTTAATTTAATTCTCATCCGTCTCTTGTCTCGTGTCAATTTAACACATTTGTCGTTTTATTTTCTTTACATGTGTATTATTTCACGTAGACATATTTTACTACTTTGTAATTTACATTTATTTTTAACATTTTTGACAATAAAATGTACCATTAGAAACGCAGATAATATTTGTTATAAAAACGATTCTGTCTTTAAATTGCTTAACAGTACATTTTCGTATAATTATGTATTCAATGTACCAGCTTTTTGAAACTTAGAGTTTATGCTAACCTCTATTATTAATAATAGTAATTATTAATAATCAATTTGATACCAATGGACAAAAATGAAGTTCTGAAAATGAGGAACGAACAAGGTTTAAATACTCAAAGTAAATTACCCCTTAGCAAATTTTACGCCGATATTCACATCAACGAACCTGTAATTATTGCAAATCTTTCATATCTCACTTTCCCCGCCACAAGAAACAACACAAATTGAAAAGTATATCGAAGAAAACGTTAATTAAGTCTGTCTATATAACTGTGGCTCGATTGAACATATTAATCAACGACATGTGCGTCACACGCGTGCAGTATTGGTTTCGAGATACCTACCGGTAAGCACGATCGAAAGAGAGCCAATTACAGAAGCAAAGACAAACTCCGGTGAATAAATAAAGTGGTAATTATAATTAAACAGGAAATAAATGAAACAGTAAATTAACAACGCGACGCTTCCTATTAACGGCCCTCAAATTACCGGTCGCTCGTTATTTCGCGCCGTGATCTCAATGCTCTCTCTCTCTCTCTCTCTCTCTCTCTCTCTCTCTCTCTCTCTCTCTCTCTCTCTCTAATTTTAAATTAACAGCAACGCCACGGCGAAAGATAATACCGTCATCCGGCCGTGTAAAACTCTTCCCCTTCACCCTCGCTCACCAGCAATGGAAACGCTAAGATCGCCCGAAAATCCAGCGGAAATTCTGATGCCCCGGTAATGCCGCGATAAATTAAAGCCCGGCTCGCAACTCGCGAATATCTCTCTTCCATGTACGACGCTTGAAAAGTGCCAACCGAAATGATAGAGAAAAGAAAACTGCTTGCTGCAGGAACGAGCGCTGTTCCGCGGATTTCCATGTTTAATTGGCTGCTGTGCGTGCTTCTTTTGTTAATCTTCGTGTTCTTGCTTGTTCTTGTTGACGTTACGATGTGATATCAAGTTCAGGTTAGGTTCGTGACAGGGATTAAGAAGCAAGTACATGTGACGAACGCAGGCTACGTATTTCTGTTCACTTGTATCCGAGATTAAGATAAATTTCAGTCTTTAATTCCGGATTGCGAACGTAGACTCGGGATTAGCGAATGTAAATCGCACATGAATAATATCGTTCGAGAGTGTACAAACATTTGATTATTTTTGGTTAAAATGATATAATGCAGTTTGGTCAAAATTGTAGATAGAAGAATTTTTAACAGAATTTTTAGATGTTATTGTTACTAGCAGATTGTAAATTGTCGTGCATTTGTGAGATATTTATGGATAAGATGCAGACAAAATGAAATATCGAAAATAAGATACTTATCGTAATTTTAGTTTATTAGTGAAAATTTCTGCAATGTAAATTTATATAGATATACAAAATAATATACAAAAGCAGGCATGTTTGTTCCTTGTGAAAAAAAATACAGAATAAAATTTTTTGATTCGTTTTCGAGAAAATTGAGTTTGAAGTATATTTGAGTTTAACTGACTCTAAATATGATAGAAAAGAATTAATAAGAGGTTATTCTACATATATAATATATTTAATATATAAAATTTATACAAATTTTTCCCTTTGCAAATATAAACGAATAAATATAATAATAAATAATAATATTTGCACTTACAGTACAAAAATATTTGTAGACACTTGACATTTGTTTGAGTAAAATTTTTAAGTAGAGTATTCAGATAATATAGATTTGGTAGATTCTATCGTACTTGATTACTTCGAAAATCTTCAGTCTAAAGTTCTTCATCTTCAATTTTCCTAAACTATAAGTAAGATAAAACAGATTCTTTTAAATTTATAGAATGTTATTACAAACTTGAAACCATTGCGTATCTCCATGAACTTCGCATTTAGTTTGAAAATATACAATATTGTTAAGGTTTTTAAATTCGAATTTACAATCTTCAATCTATCGATTCCATAAGAAGATATGTAACATTATTTTCAATTATTAAGCTAAATATTTTGTTGGCAAATTTTGTTGATACAAATTGAACAAAATATCTAAGAAATAATATTGAAACTACCAATTTTGATGTGACATATATTTGAGTATACTATATTATGCAAAATGACTTCTATATACAAATTTGATTTAATGGGTTAAAAAGGATCCTGAAACGTCATTTCAATTTCAATTACACATTTAAGCACAATGTCATATCGCGTACAGCTGTCAGTCATGACGTGGATTATTATAACTTATTCAATAAATTGCGTATTTAGCGAAATTAATAGGGACAGAATACGGTATTTAGATGACAGAATGATCAGCACAAATATTGTACGAAAACGTGGCCCATTATGTACAATAATGTTCTAAAAGCAGAGAATTATTTCGACGTCCGCATTACAGATGATGTATGTGATGTATGTGATAAACGAAATGATTACCCTCTATATCTTAATTTGAGTAGCTTTGAACATTGCCTATTTTCGAAATAATTTTCACGTATTTTGTAAAATAAAGCAAGAAAGCTCCGTCAGTTCCATCTGTGTCGCATGAACGAAATTTTTCACAATAAAACACAAGGATAAAACATTATGGCTAACCATAACATCCGTTATGGCTAACGTTGTGAAAAATACTGAATTTATATAATGTATGGGAATATATTTGCGAATTCAGGATGTGTTTTAACACATGCTCTTTAAAATTCACACGTTGGTTGAATAATTCACGACGTGATACAGTGGAAATTATACACCTTCTCAATGATCGGTATTTAGTTGAAAACGTTCATTGATATCGATCGTATCGAACAACAAATATTCCAGAGAACGAAACAAATATTTTGACGCGTAAAATTAGCAAACGTAGAATTTAAATAGCCCAGTAACGAAACGTTATACTGGGTTCACAATATAAATCAAATATTAATTTGTGTACAGTTCTTGAGAATTTGACTTCTAATTAATTTTATAGGAATTCAGAGAGGAAATTAGCACTTTTTAATCTTGTATTTCCTATCCAATGGTAATTGACCATAATGTTATTCATTTGATCCATGGTTGAACAAACTTTATTCGAGATAAAAACAAAAAGGAACAATTTGAAACAATGAATTTCTGAAAAGTGAAATTTTATGTTGCGTCTAAATCAATTACCAAATTTGCAAATGATCTTTCGTTTGAAATAAAATAGCAAACAATCCCAGCAGAAGATGATGCTTACAATACGATACGAATAAAAAATTCTCGTGTTTGTCCAGATATTTTTTTGTATTTTTGCATAAAAATCAACTCGATTTCTGCAAAACCAAAGCATCAAATCTAATTTTGTATCGAACTATAGTTCCTTTAGTCATTAGTAATTGAAGCTCACGGGGTAGAGATATGGATAATATTCCGCTTGGAGTGTAATAAAGACTTCGTGATTTATTTGAAAGTCCTAACTGGCTATTAAAACGATGTTCACGGGTATAGACAAGCAAGCGGTGGGCTTTCATCATCTGACGTACCTTAGGCATAACGTGACGCTTTGTGTGACGCGACGTGCAATTCGAGAAATTCTAAACTGTCTGGAATCACGGAAGCTTCTTGCTCAGACATGACGGAATATGCGCCGGCGAGGTATTATATCAGGCGATATTAGCGCGTTATAGTATTTCCAACGCGAGACGTTTCGCGAGACGCATTGCGTCGGAATGTTGCCAAGAGTTGTACGATATTCAAATGGTTACAACTGTTTATAAACTAAATAATACAGTGGAACTCCGTTTGTATATGAACTACTGGATTGGCCAGAAAGTAATCGCGTCTTTTTTTTAATAGATGTACCTTAAAATGTTACTAAACTTCATTTTAAACTGCAAATTCATTGTGTAACTTGGTATCTGATGCATTTTTTCAAGAAAAAGAAAATGCATGATCTCGTTAACAATTTGTTTGACGATCTCAAAAAGGGAAGTTAGAAAGAAACATTTTCGTCATATTTTACTGTATTATTTCTGAAAAAGAAAAAACGTGTTGTGCAAACAAAGTCACAAGGAAGAAGTTTATGTCACAATTGGTTTGCTAAATTTCACTGCTGATGACGATATCAAATCGTTCTTGGAATTTTTTTCTTTTTATCGAAAAAGACAAGAACTTTTTGAATTATGAAGTTGCCTGAAGAATCGTAAAAGATCGTAAAAAATCAATGTATTAATAGTTTAGTTTTATTTTATTACAATTAAATTTTTGTATTTTGTGTTTAAAATTTACCTTTTATTTATATACAAAAAGCGCAATTAGTTACTTAACCAACCATTTATATGTTTATGTGAAAATTTCACTCGATATTCGATTAAATAAATTTTTACCGAATTACTATTGTATTAAAAATCACTACCAAAGAAAAAATACAGTGGATTTTTATTAATTACATAGTCTGTAATAAAATGGATTGTTCATTTTTCTCAAGACATACAGGTCTATGAAAAATATTTCCTCAGTACCATATGACAAAATTCTTATTATTTCAGAAAATTTTTACTATTTATAAAATTATAAGAATTTTAAACAAAATTCAAAAACACGTGAAGCAAAATGATAGAACAATAATAATTTAATTAAAAAGTGTTTTATTTAAATTTTAATAATTGTTATTTCTTTCTATGACTCCTAATACTCTTTTATGCAAACTTTTGTACAAATTTTTTATAAATTTTTCAAAAATGGAATTTCTTGTAGTGATTTTTAATTGTTCCAAGAAATTAAATTGTATTCTACGATATTCTCGATGATATTAATGATTTCTCGTCCGACAAATTCATATAAACAGACTTCTATTGTATATTAATAATCCGTTATAAATAAAATAAGATATTGTTGAAAAGATATAACAGAATGAAATAATGTTCCAACAATTTTTGATTAGTAGAATATTTTACAAACATTCGAAATAGAAGAATATTGATAAGATTATACCATTCGAAATATTTCGTTACATTTTTCATTTAATGTTGACATCACATTTAAGTTTATATCGAGAATTTAAAAGTAGATCAAAAATGATATATCGGCATACTTACTGCAATATCTTTACAAAAATAAATAATAAATAATACATTAATAAAATCTGTCTTCCACGTATAAAATAGTTTACTAGGTTACTCCCTACTTTTTACAAAAATAACTTGCACAGTGACAATTTCCAATGACGACAGTAATAATTTAATTAATTTAAATAATTTATAATAATAATACGAGAAAATTGGAAAAAAATTTTAAAGTTAAAAAAACTATGGACACACCTGTATTTTAAGCTTTAATATTTAATGTACTATATATTAATGTATAGTACATTTAATGGTGGAATGTTGTTAAAAAAGCTACAGAATATCCTTCTGGAAGTACTGGAATGTTATCGACCATGTTAGAAAAGAAATTCTTGTTTGTAAATTATTAGAAACCATTTAAATACATGATAAAGCTGTCAGGAAAAATTCTTGTCAATTAAATCGAACTACATTTTGATAATTGATACTGATAAATATTTAAAAGATTTTTCCTTGCAACTCTGCCATGTATTTGAACAGGATGTAAAATGTTTCTAATGGTTTGAAAATAAGCGTTTTTTTTTTCGTACCTGTCGTCTGTATCATGAAAAGTTAGAAAATTTTCTGGGTCATTACACAGCTACTTTCGTTAAAAATAAAATCACAGTCAGCCATCGGAAGTGCACATCCACGTTCGAAAGAAAAACGCCGAGGATTATTAAGCGCCGCGATACGTTTTCAGTTCCGCAGCCGTTTTAATTGAAAAATCAATCCGTGGCTCGACCGGATTCCGCTAAGCCCGGCATCGATTACCTATTTTTCACGTAAAGCTTTTCATACGGTGCCTATAAAACACTGCATTAACGGTGTAATTTGTCGGACGCCGAACGAAAACCAAAGGTTTTTCGGTCTCTCATGATCGAAGCCCCTGTTCTACCCGCGCATGCGCGCGTCCCCTTCAAAACTCCAACCGAAAACGGCGAAGTTAGTCGTCGAATTCTGTGAGAGGGCCCACGAAATTATTAACAAGCCTCGTCGTTGAATTAGAACGCGTCGTTAATTTTATTCCACTTTGCATGTAAATGAAGCATAGCGACGGGAATATCGGCGAACTTCGCGAGCTGTTTGCCCGCGCGAGTTTTGCTTGACTTGGATCTCAGTCGGCTGAAAGTTCCACGAAAGCGTGGCACGCCGCATTATTCCGGCTACCACTTGCCGTTGTTGCTTCTTTCGACTCGATCTATATCTATTTTTTTCTTTTTTTTTTTCTCGATACACGTTATCGACCGAAAGTGCACACTCTTTGTGTGAAACGTACAGGATCGTCCCGCATTTTGTTGTTCAGGCATTGTCAGTTTGTTCTATAAGATTGAAATATTACGTTTAAAAAGTCCACAAATGTTTTGTTAACAAGTGTTAATACATTATTAATGTAACAAAAATATGAAACCTCTTTTATGAATGTTCTAAATTAATATTGAATTTACCATGGACGGAATTTTATGTCAACTTTATTAAATTTCTTTACGTAGTTTTGATTTTTGTAATCAATTCATTTCGCGTATATAATACTTCTGTACTACCAATTTTTCCTTTCAAAAATAAAGAATGTCTTTTCATAAGTAGAAATCAGAAGATGTGAAGTCTGATGACCTAGAACAATAGATTAGACGGTCGTCGTCAACTAATCCATCATTGAAATTAATCGTATTTGCTACATTTTTCAGATCTTTGTTATAACCTTTTGAAGCATTCATGGATTTTTTGTTGCATAATATATTAGTCTTATTTTTATCTATAGAGTACAATTGATAAAGTTTGAACTGTAAAATACTCTGTCTAGATCTTTTAATGACGATAGTAATTTCCTTTATTTTATCACATTGTGTACAAAAAATTAATACATCTGTTGTTGTTAGCCAAAAAAAAAAAGAAAAAGAAATACAGAAATTATGCTAACTAGCATTTGTTAACAATTAGGAAATTCAAAAAAATTTGAAATTTTACACAGTTACAGTTACGTATGTGATGCTAATAACGATACAATTTTTTTGCTCAATTGAAAAAGAAACAGCTCTAGAAGTTCAAAAATATTCTGACTTTTCATATTATCACGATTAAATTAAATTTAACTCATAATTTCAAAAACTTGAGGCAAAGTGTCTTAAATAGTTTTTTCTCATTTTTCGAAAGAGAAAAATAAAATAAATAAAATACGATGGTTTACATTACAGCGTTATTTATAGTCGAAAAGTCTTAAATATGTAGCAACGTGTGAATACAATATTTGCAATCTAAAAAGAATTGTTAAATTCACCAGATTATAATGGAATCAATTAACTATAAAATCTGAACTTCAATACGAATGTGAATTGTGACATTGATTAAAAGCAAGCGTATAGCAGCATAAAACAGTAATTTTTCATTTGGACATTTCTAGAACGGAAAAATAAAATAGAAAATCTCACGAACTGTTTGATCAAACTTCGATTCAGCTGACTAAGAGGTTAAGTTAGAGTACCATGTATACAGCGTTTTATTCTGCTGACTAGAATTGAGTTCGTTTGAAACAAGAGACTTTTTCATTTTCACTTCAGGAATCCTCGAATATTTTTGCTAAATCACCTAACTAACAGATTGGCGAAACAAAATTATTTGAAGTTAGTTGAAGTCTAACCGTAAGCTCATTGGTGAGTTGTCTGTCACATCTGTTTTACTTGCTTTGTTTTCTTAGCTAACTAAATAGCGAGTTGCACCGCGTGTGCGCGCTAAATCTATTTATTATGTTTTTAACCTTACACAACTACTATTGAAAGTTCCATAAATCGGTAATATTTATTGCGTTGTAAAATACTGAAACAAAATTAAAAACATGAATCGTAAAAAAATTCCGAAGTGTAATTTCATTTTTATTATTAGATCAGTAATTAATTGAATTAAATCGTGTTTCTTTTGAGTGAATTGAGAGTGAATCTGGATTTAATTTGGAGTATTATTGAGCATTATTTATTTTTAATTTTTTTTGTCTAAATATATAAATCTATTGTTTGCAAAAATAAAATACCATGAAAAATATGAAATTTTAATATAAATAATATTTTATTAAGTATTTGCATATAGACTACAAAAAACAAAATATGCAGTGTTTTGTAAAATGCTTTGGCTTTTCAGAAAAATTTTTTCTGGCAGATACCAATTGTTTTCTTGAAGCCAGTTTCGCTTTATAATTAATTTCGATGAAAAATTGTAGATAAAACTTCAAGAAATCCTAGTATTTCGTCATCTGATGTTCAAAGTTCAACAGACCAACTTGTCAAATAAATTCAAAAATTATTCAAATAACAATCGAGCTCCGTTGTATTGCATTTTTCATCGTACAATGTCTAATTTTTTTCTCTTTTAATCAGATCAATCCCGATAATGAATAACCATCGATATCCGCTTTGAAAAGAAACGAGCATTTTTTAAGCACCTCATTAAGCTCTCTCGCGAGCGTCATAATTCACCCAAAAAGACGATCGAGTTTAAAGTTACCAGGCAAGCCCGCTTAACTATCCGCGCCAACGAACTTCCCCCGTGCTATCAAAACGCTTTAAACGGATCATGAAGCCATCGACGCTGTACTTTCGAAAATTGTCAAGATCGATCGCAGCCAGTTTCGAACAGTCTCGTCCTATTATTCAGAATTGGGCACAGCGTCGATCACCATATGTATCTGTGTAATAGATGATCGCGCGGATAAGCGTCGAAGCGGCGCCATTAAAACGCCATCATCAATCAGAAAAATGCGCGTGTCAGGGATCTCATAAGTATGTTCGAATTTAGTCATTGAATTCGAATTGTTTATAACTATACTTGCTCCTCGATTTGTGCATCTTTTTTTTACGCGAGTTTTTTCCTGCGTGGCAAATAATCCCTCTGTGTGGACTTTTTATACTCGGTTCTTTTTTTCCCTCTTTCATTATTGGTACTTGGCTTTTTGTAAGAAGCGATAATTTAACTCGGTGAATTATTAATAATACTTTTCGTCGTACTGTTATGTAATCGAGTGAAAAAATCGTCGAGATTTTCAAATTAACTCTTTTCCAAATCACATTCACCTTTTTGCAAATCAAGGTTTTCTACAAATTTGCTTTTTTTTCATTCTAATAAAAATAAAATCCAACGTGAAGTTGTTAATTTCAAAATTATATGTATATGTAATAATACTCAAATGGAAAATGATGAAATAACATAAAATCAACATCAAATACTTGCTCAACCCTAAAATTTTTATATACACACGTGGAGATTCAACGGTTTACCCGCCGCTGCACAAAATAGTTCTGTGTACATATTCATATAATAATTATGACAGAAATGATAGTTGCAACAGAATTGATAACATCCATTAAATATTCATAGTTTGAAAGGTCAGTCAAAATATTTCTTGCACAGAATTTAATTTTTAAAAAAGCTTTTTCAATGAAGTTCATTGGAAAATCTGGTGGTAATCGTAAAGTATAATTTATACTCGCATAATAATTATGTTATTGCTGTTTCTCCATACTTTTTTCAATTAATTCCTCTCTGAAGTAATATTTGAAATAATCAATGCAAGTTTCAGAGCATAAAATATTATTTTAAATAATAATTTCTACGCTTTTATTAATTCTACAATTAATATTTCCATTAATATTTCCCATTCATACGTCAGAAATAAATAATTTCTACTGTATGTACATACTTTCAAATAAAGTAAATTTTCAGACATATTTTATTTTAATTACCATTTCAAATACTTTTCGATCTATGCTCATCGAATCGATATTCATTAGAATAATTCACGTAATTCACATAAACTAGACTTCTCGTTGGATGAAATTATTTTTCCGAACATCACATGTTAGAAGAATATAATTTAATATAATTTAATATAATATTTCAATGCAATTTAATATAATTTAATATAATAAGGCTAAATGCTATTTATTTTCAATGCTGTATCATTTTACTTGAAGTAATACTTTATTCACGATTTCGTAAATGATACAAAAGAAAAAAAGTTTTTTAGGGCAAAGGCGTTGTGATTTCATCCTTAGTCCTAAGGAGCTCATCGCCGTGCACCATGTTGAGCGAATCGGCTCGATAAGATGCAGACGACACGTTCAATAAGTTGTCGCTATCTACGCGGAAGACAAACGACGAATCTTAATCCTCGCGTTTGCCTCCGCGATTTCAATCAACGAGGACGATTCAACGCGCACCGTCCCCTTTCACTTGTCCTCCGTTCCCATTTTCTCTGTCCTCGATCGACACACTCCGCTCTTCGCGACGTATTTAATGCTTGGACACACTTTCAATTTTCTTCGCCTCTGTCCGGGACGTTGCGTATCGATTTTCGTTTCCTTGCCTTCAATATTACCCGTTCGTGCCGTTCTTGCATCGGCCTTTCGCTTGTTCTTCACACTTGCCTGTACACTCACCGAGTGTGAGGAGAAATATTTGTCGTGACTTTTGTGCGAATGAATTTGTGTACATTATACATATGTGTGTACGAGAGATGCGTTGGAAAATTAACGTGTAATCATTTCCTTTGCTTCTAGACACTTTAGAACGTCGAATCGTATTTCTCTATTATTGGAAAATTTTTTATTATTCTGCAAAAAATATTTAAAGAACTTATTGTTAAGGTATTTTAGACATTTCCGATTGAATCGTGTTTCTCTGTTGTTGGAAATTTTTTAAATATTCTGCAGAAAATGTTTAAAATTCTTCGGTAATATCGAGGTATTTTAGACATTTTCGATTAAATTCTATTTTTCGATTGTTGCAGAAAATATTTTAAAGGGTTACTAGACATTTTCCTATCGTTGAGAAATTTTTTAATATTTTGAAAAAAATATTTAAAGAAATCGCCGTTAAAATGTCTTGGACACTTTCGAATCGTATTTTTTTATTGTTAAAAAATTTTCGAACATTTTAAAGGAAATATAAAGAAAGAATTATTATTGAGATTTTTTAATATTTTGCAGGAAAAAATCATTATTTAGATGTTTTTGAATTGTACTTGTTTATTAGTGGAAAATTTTCTAATGTTTCGAAGGAAATATGAAAAAAAAGATCATTATTGAGATGCTTTAAACTGAATCATTTTCCACTGAATTTATATTTTTTTACTGAGACATTTAAATATGCATTATTATTCCTTTCATTTGTATGATGATTAATTTTTTGCATTGTTGACAGTTGTTTTCTCAATTGAAACTAAAGCAACATTAAGATATAAAAATTAAAAAACGAAAGATTTTACTCTGAGGACGAAAGATTAGCACTTCTTGGGATTTATTTCTTTGGAATTTCGTTTATATTTCGATTTATTTATCATATTTACCATAATTATCATAGTTTATTTCTTAATATGTTCTTAATACTTTAGACGAGATTTTTCATTAACAAATGTATTCGAATTTCCGAATGAACAAAATTTCAAATGGATTTCATATATTTATGAAAGAGTATTTGCAACATTTGGAAACGTTCGTACAAGCTGTAATATTCATGTTTAATTCCTGCTTTGTCGTACTGAAGAGTTCCAAAGAATGAAATTGTGCATTACAGTTTTCCGAGAAAACGTTTTTTGTAATATTTATGTTTGGATTATGCTTTGTAAAGAGAGAATAAATTATAAGTCTCCGTGAGGACAGATTGATGTCTGAAATGTTCATATTTTTGCTTGTAAATCGTTAATAAAATAATTATCAACATTTTACATATTTCACGGATTTTGTAAATCTCTTTGCATATAAATTAGCTTTAATCGGACTTATTTTCTCTTTTTAGTTAAAATAAATACAAAAGCTGAATTTTTATTAGAGCTGTTTTGACAAAAATATCTGAAAACAAAGATTAGTTCTAGAATAAGACTATTGTGGGATTGCAGACAATCTCACTGAATTTTAGTCTTGTCTATATGTAGATATATATCAGTGAGAATTGGAATATGTATCACAATATATAATATGTAATATGTTCTTTTATATGTGAAACATGCAACAACATGAAAATATAATGCGATATAAAAAAATATTTATCCGCTTGATTGCTACTAACTAATATTATTAACAAAATTTAACAAACGACAAGTCACAATGTTAGAAATTAGTAATTATATCAATGTTCATAAATTTATCTTGTAACAAGTTTGCTTGTATAACAAAATAAAGTTTTACAAAATTAAATTAGAAGCGAGATTAAGACAGTTGCAATAATTGCCTTATTTGACAACAATAAAATCTTATTACTTAAAAAATGTTATTTGTGAATTTAGTAATATTTTAGTAATATGTCTTTAGAAATATAATTAGAAAAATAAAACCCTGATAAAATATTCTGTTACATACAAAACATTATATAAAGTTTATGTTTCAGATATTTATATGCAATTTTGTACTTATTTCTTATAAGTCCAAAATTTCTCTAAATCTGCAGTCACTCGTTATACTTGATTTTATTCAATGTAATTAAGAAAAAAATAGATGGTTTAAGACGGTTTGGAAAAAAATTCTATCATTTTTTCGATTTTCCCTTATACGATTTTAATTTAATCTGACCGAGTTCAAACAGCATTTTTAGTTTTTAAATAAAACTGTCCATTTGAATTTCACACATTGCACTCGAACTTCTTTTCGTGATATACTTTTTTATATTTTTATATTTTTGCAATCTGATTTTGGTTTACGTTTTTTTTTTTCAAAAATTCAATTACTGCGGTTTTCAGTTGTTCTTTTATTTTATTTTCTGTTTTATGGAAAAAAAATTATATATAAATCTCCATCGAAAATAAACTGGTAATATTGAGTGCGAATAATTCTCTTCGACACAGTTACGTAGAAGTTCTTTTTAATTTTATTTTGGTTGGAGGTTACTGTTTGATCAAACAAAACACGCATTTAAATATAATTACACTAACAGATATAAATATGGAAATCTTTTTTTTCTCTCATTTGCAAGGGAAATGCAAATTTTCAACTTTGAACTGTAAAGGTTACACAATGGTTTCTGCAAAGTTCAGATTCTTAAATACATAATGTATATTTTTAATATATAATATAATGTAAATATATTTTTGCAATATTATAAACATTTAAAGAGGTTTTAATAAAGCTTGAAATGAAAAACATTGAAACGTACTAGTTTCCGTAAGTACTTTTCAATTTATCTTGAACACTAAAATCTTGAATGTCACAGCAGGTATTCCTCGAAACAAATAAATTCCTGGATACGCCAAACATGAATATTACAGTTTGCACGTTTCTAAATGTTACAATTGCTTCATAATATAATTCTTCATAAACATACGAAGTCCGTGTGAAAACTAAAGTTCGACGAGTTACGAAAAATTTAATAGAATTAAAAAATATCTTTCAGTAAAGAACAGTTCACAATGGTTATAAGACAGAGACTGTTAACCTTATCAAAATACAAATTTACAGCTTTCATACGTAAACCGAAATATAAATGAAATTCTTTATATATTTGTATAACGAAGTACAATCATTTGTTTTCTGTAGGATCTGCGATATGTTTAGAATGCGATCTTTTAACTTTCAATCTTCAAATTTTCGTCTGAATGTTACTTTGGTTTCAATCGAGAAAAACATTTTCTAAAAGAATTAGTATTTGGAGCTAGTCATATTTAAAATTTTCAATAATAGAAGAATATAATTCTGAATCTTTTCTACCGTAGCTAGATTTACTTTTATGTTAGATTGATTTCCAAGATAAATTGAAAAATATGTAGAAAAATTAATATCAATTGGCTCGTTTTGAGAATTATTTGAACATTTGTTTCTAATATTATAAAAGTACATGCTATTACAAATGTTCGTAATTTTGTAAAATTTTGTAAGTTATTATTATATTTGAGTCTGTAGAATCATTTTATGTAAGAAATATTTTACAAGTTAAACTACAAATAATATTTAAAGTTGAAGGTCTGTATCTTTTTTAAAAACTAAAGATGATGGAGAGAAACGGTTTCCATATTCATATTCAGCTTTACCAATCTCCACGAGAATCACCTATTGCAGTTATTAAAGTGTGGATTAGATTTTTTTTTAAATAATGTCATGTTCTTTTCATATAACTTCTTTCGTGAACACACAAACGAATCCTCGTGTTGTTTAACATACTTTGCGGAAGATATTTAAACGGAAAACATTATGTTCTCGAAAGTTTCATCTGTGATAAATGATACAGTGTTAATGTGATTTTGATAATCAGAAAGGTTCCAAAGTTGCGCGCACGCGCTGAAATCGAATCACTTTGAAATGAAAATCTACGAAATAACGAGGTGAGATTGCTTGCTTCGTTCAATTATTCTCTCTTGCGCTTTACTTTCTCACAGGGGATATATTATAGATTCGTGCAAATATTTGAAATTAAATTTCCGGCGAATTGAATTGTTTGATAAGAAAATATGAACCGATAAGTGGAGTGCCAACACAAACCCGAACTAAAATATTATAATTACATTAGAGAAATTCACGGTGAAATTATAAATCAAAGTGAAATTTAATGAAAATTTGTTTCGTTATTAAATAGAAAGTGAGACGTGAATTTTTATGCGTTCGTAGAATATTCTAAAACGCAAAATTGCACAGAATGCAGATAGAGAAATGTGTAAAATATCTAAAATATAATATTTTCTATAATGCTTATATATTTAATATATTTAATATTATATACATAAAATGCTTTTCTATTGATCTAGTTTCTAAATTATATTTTCAAAAATATGAATTTACCTAAAAATTCGCACGCTGAATTTTTCTAAATTTCATTTCGCTAGAGTTCACAATACCACTTCAGAAATTTTAATATTTAAATAATTATAATTTTAATCGTACTTTTTATAGCAATCTCGCACGGAGGAACAGTTGTTGAAAACGAATAAATTATATTTTTCTCGAAGTTTTCGTGCCGCGAACTTTTAAGAGACACAGAATATTTTGTGGGATTAAGTGCACGGTTAAGAGGCTTAGCGTTTTCATTGCTGTTATCACTGTGTTGCTACTTATTTCGTTTTAAACGGGTATAAAAATTTTATCTTCTTACGAAGATTAATTTTAAATGCTTAATATATATTGTGGTATCTTCTCGAAAGATATTTTTGTATAATTTAAATTTTATCTTACGAATATATATTATTGTCAATGAATTTTTATGCGTACAATGAAATTCACATAAATTGCATTAAAGTATGGATTAAAGTTGCACAGTTACGAATGAATAAAAAATCATTAAATATAAAATACATTTTTTAATTCTTAATACCGTGATACAGTACTCGTGGTATTGCCGCAGTTGCTTTTCTGGAATTTATATAGGTAATAAATATGTATTATATATATTTATATATACATATTTATTATGTAGAGAGTATTATATATTTTTCTAAAAAAATTTGAGAATTTGAAATTTTATTTTTTCTCTAAAAAAAAGAAAGCATTCTAAATTATCTATGGCGAAAAATCATTAGCTTACGAGGTCAATCAAAATTTCTCTATTAAAATGGATCGATTTAAACGAGTTATCCTATATATAAAAGGATAGTAAATACTGCAAATAAAATATTTATGTAAGTTAAGAATGTCGTTATATCTTCTGAAATTCTGATATTGTTCAAATTCACTTATGATAGACTTCGTTGGAAATAATTTTCGTAATCTCTTTCTAATCTCCAATACAAATATATTGTGTGAAAAAACAAATTGTTATAGCTGTAATTAATAATCTACAAATGTGTGATGTTATAAACTGTGATTGCATTTATCGTTTCATAATAATTGAATTAAAATTGAATTAAAAGTGAAAGTGATAGTCCAGTTTATAGTAAAATTTTCCAAATATTATATAAATTATGCGTAAACAATTTGTGCTGTGTGTTTAATGATATTTAAATTATTATTTAATGATATCGAAATACGAAAAATTTACTTAAATTTTTTATCTCTCGATCGTGATGGTCGAGATAACATGTTAAAAATTCATGAGAAATACATTTACATCGTTACAACACAAAATGTCGACCGAACTATAAAAGTTCAGCGATAGCTTCTGTGCTCTTGTTGCTTACTTATTCCACGCTCTCCCCATTTTCAGCGTTATCTTCTGTTTTATGTAAATTACTTAATCGGTGATACACTAAATACATTCTGTTAACATCTCAGAAGAGATTAACAGTGGTTCGCGTAATTATTACGGAATTTTCGCGAAGTTCTCGACCGCATTTCGCGATTAATTAACGCTCCTGCCTTACAATTTTCCCTCGCGATAACGCAAACAACACCTGTTTTTCAATAATTCGCTGCGTTTTAGAAATATCAGTATACGGTAAACGCCATAAAATTTGTTTTTCAAAAACATGTTGCAGAACAATGTTGTAGAAGATAATATCAAGCGATGTGTATTCAGAATCGCATCGATTTACGTAAATGGTAGAACTTTAAAGTTCTTTTTGATTTCTCGAGAGTGATTTATAGATATATAAACTTCACGTAATTTTCTTTTTCCTAATTTTCTTTTAAAGAAGAGGAGGGTTTATTTCATTTCTTTTTTTCTTCACGAAATGTGATCGAAGAAATTAATTGAAACAATCATTTGAAAATGAAAAAAAAAATTATTGATTGATAAATATGTTATACATAAAGAAAATAAAAGGCGAGATAAAAAATTTTTAAAATGTTCTAGTGAAAGATGTTATTTAAGAAAGAAATTGTAGGAACAATTGTAATGTACAATGTATACAAGATACAATATAATAATATATATGTATTTATATATTATAATGTATGATATACAATATGTGTCTATGTAATTACAATGATATCGTAGATATATCATTATGTAATAAAATGACAAAGACTATCTTTTTCAATATAAAATTTCTCTATTACTGAATCAGTTAACTCGTTCATTCAAATGCTTGAATTTCTCGAATACTTACAAAAAGAATCACACTGGATATGAATTCTCTGTTTCACAAATATATACATAAAAAATTACCATTTTTTTTTCACGACTTGTTATGTCACAATTTTAATAGGTTAAGTAAAGTGATACAACATTGACTGTACAGAATTGAAAGGATTGTAGAATTTTCGAATAGGACACTATGGAGTAGCTGATAATAACAACCAAAAATAGAATCAACTTCTCCATTACAAAGAAGAGAAAAAATGGGACCGACTAACCCTAAAATACGACCGTCCCTTCGTGGAAATAGAGAATAGAAGCTAGCCGAAGTATCCGGTCGCGGTTTCAGCCATGGATGCGAATTATCGATGAATGAAATTCTTATCGCTTTCCCGAGACCTATCGGAGCAAGCAATTCCCGGTCGATCTCTCGAGGATACGTCGACCATACTTCATCCGCCATTTTATACCGCATAAACTACAACCAGCAGCCGGCTGGATCGTGGAATTCTTTCGTGATCCATTAAAGTATCCTTGTGTCTCGTTCCACGATCGAATTACAGACTAGTCTCTTCGAATATCTACGAATGCTTCGCTGATTCCGCGTGCTTTCTTTTAACGGAGAGGTAAGAATTGGAAAAGATTCGATAGGAAAAAAGAAACCAGTTTTATTATGATTTCGATACGATGGGATCTTGAGAAGACGGGAGATCCTGAGGATTCGAAGTGAAATCTTTTGTGTACAGGGATTTTTCGAGCTTTCTAATTTATTATTTATATTTTTATATATATATATATATATATATATATATATATATTTGTATATTTATACATATATTTTTATATGATTTTTAGTTATATTTGTAATTGTTTATAAAGATTTATTGCAAAAGAAGTTACGCGAGTTTCAGTCTTTTGGTTAGACTGGCATTTTATCATAAAAATATTTAATATTCAGAAAATCTATTATGTACACCGTGCGTGTTATGTAGAGAATTGAAAAATTTGTACAAACAAAAAGCTTCACCGATCTCCAATTTTTTAACATTTTTAAGTTTCGCATATAAGGTATTTCTGGAGACCTTTCATACCATTGATAACGAATCTAAAAGTATTTACCTACGCAACAGTTTTCCTGACGAATAATCTCGTATTCATTTTTTGCTTTCAACGTTAACCAGAGTCAACGATGTGATTGTAGAATTATTTTGTTTCTTTCCTTTTGTATATGTTTTATATCTTTTCTTTCTTCGAAGATCGAAGGCCTTCCCTTTATTAAAGCAATCCCCAAAGACTTGATGTATAATTTTCTTCATTTTCATATTTCTTATTGAGTTTGGTTTTCTCAGAATTTTTTTATTTCGTCGTATTTTTCTGTTTTTTACATTCTTTTTATAAAAAATATTCTATATCTGTGTACATTTTATATCCTCTTTTGATAATATTATATAATATATGTGTATAACTTTCGCTTTCAAGATTATGATCTGAAATAAATACTTCTTCAGTATAATAACTTTGAAAACAAGATATTAATGAGAGTATCATAAATGAAGCAAATATATTCGTATTCTAACTTTATTTAGTAAACATTGTCTCTGTTTACTAGAAAATTTTCTACGAGTCTATTATATTATAAATGATTATTAAAACGCGTGCTTAGACAAAGTCTCACTTTAATCATTTTGTCAATCTTTTAAAGTTATCTCTTCATATTTATGTTATATACTTGTTATGTTGGTTTATATTATATGTATCGTATATTATAAACGGCCTTCATTGTGATTGTTATTATTGTTTTTACCTACATACAATATTATGTAATTTGTATTAAAAACCATTGTAGTTGAAATTCAACAAACAATTTCTAGTATCCGATTAATATTCGAACATTTAAACATTCAAATACTAAGCATTGAAACTGTTATAAAATGATAATAAACTGTTCATTTCAAAGCTTAAAGCCTCTGTCTTCAAACGTATGTTAATCATTTTATTCTAAGATGGTTTTATATCGTAACGAATGGATAAAGGAACATACTTTCTTTCTTTAAAGTGTTGTAAGTAGTCATTATATGTTAAAATATTAGAAAATGTTTCTCATGACTGAATCTACAATAGATTCGAAGATCGAAGGCCTTCCCTTTATTAAAGCAATCTCCAAAGACTTGATGTATAATTTTTTTTCGTTATTTTATTGAACTTTGAATGTTAGGTTTTATAATGCAATTATAATTATATTTATATTTGTTTGATATTCGGAGATCAAATATTATTCAATAAGTTGGCGAAAACAATTGTGCATCAAGTTTTGAGAAGAGTTCAAAAGGGAGTTCAAATTCATCGTAAAGGGGAGAGTTCAATTTTCAAACTCATTATAAATTCAATCGTGAAAAAATGTTCTCACAAACTATGATAATTTATATCATTTTCGAGGAGAAAAATGTCTTCATTTTATGTGTTACATAATATAAAATCATTTTAAAATAAAATGAACGATGCATTTTGAAAACATAGGCTTTAAAGTTTACTATTGTACGATTTCTTTTAACAAAATTACTGTAATTTAAGTATTTAGTATTCGAGTATTCATCGGATGCATTGTAACAAATAAATAAGAAAACTTTTGAAAAGTTATTATATTAGAACTCAAAGAAAATAGATTTTGTATATTTTAATTTTCTTTTGATTGTCCTGTAGTATCATCCTACAGCCATTATAGATGATATCATTCGTTTTATTAAAAGCTGTAAAAATTTTACGTTCCAGATATTTACTAATTAAACTGTTTAACAACTGAACTAACAAACTAACTTTAGTTTTTTCCCTAAATGGAATATCTCAATCTATATTTATTCAAAATTTTAAACTTTATTTTCATTTGAATATATTAATTGGAATTGATATAAAAATTCGCATTTCAATTCCAATTGAATAATCAATAATAACATGAAAAGTGTTACCTGTTATTTTGTCTTAATTACGAGTTAATGCTTCGTTGATTCTGCGTGCTTTCCTTTAGAAACAGAAATGAGAAAGATTCGAGGGAGAGAGAATGAATAAGACGTTTCGCTATAATTTTGGATATGCTGGATCTTGAGGAGAGCAATCCTAAGGATTCGAAGTGAAGCCTTTTACCTATAACACGGTCTGCTTCGACTTAATTGACTCTATCTCCCTGGAGGATTATCTATGAGTTTCGCTTTCCTAGCCTTAATCCTTTGGTTAGAGCCAATTCGCCTGGCCTGCGCCTTGTACACATCGCTAACGGAGGTAGGCACAAGCTGGCTAATCTCGAAGGGATGTTGGGGAAGACGCGTGAGGAATTAATGATGTCGATGGATGGTAGAGGATTACGTATTGAAATATACAAGAGTCGATACGCATAAACGAGTTATAGAGTGTTTGTACAGTTTGTACGCGAAGATTGTTCATTATGTTCCAAGCTAAGGTGAATTTTTCTGCTTTTAAGTCTTGAAAATAATCCAAAATAATGCTCCATTCTGTTTTTATTTTAAAAATAATACAGCAAAAGTAACTTTATTTTTGAAGCTCGGATTAAATAAAATATTTTCAACTAATGTCTTACATGTTTTAGTCAACTTTTTCAAATGAAATAACAAATAATTTACGTTCTGTTATTAGTTTGAATTTTAAATATTATATTTTGTATGCAGTTGATTATAAACAATATGACCGAATTATTTCGCAATCTAAAATCTATCTATTTTAAACCTAGTTTAATTTCGATAATTATTTTTCAGTAATACGTGCCTCACAGTGTGCGACACTGTGAAGAAATTAATATTAGTGCGATTGATAATGTCGATATTGTAGAATTAAAAATTATTTCAAGATATATTTATTCAAATACCAAATATTTCATTTAATAGTTGAATAAATCAACTGTTTTAATAAACCAGTGCATAATTATTTTAAAGTGACAAATGAGATAATATATAATTTAAATTACTAATTTTCAAATATTTTGTTTAAATAATATTCAAATATATTATGTCTATATCTTATATGTTAAATACTAATATTAGAAACAAAGAAAGATTATATTATTGCCATCTCAATACTAATATGTACATCTGACTGCTAGATTTCATTCAAGTTCAACCGTGAAAAACTCAAATATAATTGTGGATATCACTTGCCAAATCTTAAATAGTTAAAGAAATAGTTAAACAGTTAAAGAAAGAAGTTTTTAAATACTTATAGGTATTGATTTATTTAATAATTATGATTTGAAAATACCTGAAGTAAACTGTTTCTTAAGCAATAAAAAGGTTCAACAACTGATAGAGTTTGTAGAATTGTTTCTTACAGATTTGTCGCATTCGAATCTCCGTAATAAACGAAGATTTGAAGAATGGTAGTTTGCTGCTTTCAACATTAATCAAAGCCAGCTGGTTCAATTTAAAGTTTGTTTTAATGTTAGGTTTGGTGGTATTTCGATCACCTATGGAATTCGTTTTCCTTTGTCTCGTTTTACAATCATCACACACATTAACGTATCGTCACCACACTTGCGACACCACGAGGCACCGAAAAGCAGGCTACAAAAATCACGCGATCGACAAGCAGCCAATCATGCACCCGCGCGATGCCGAAACAATGGTCCAATCACATTCAAGCCCTCCGCTTAACCAAATGCGTGCCATTTACTCACGCACGCGTGCATACGCACAGCAGCGGCGCGAAAATACGATCAGAAAAGAACCGCATGATGTCTAGCCCTCGCTCTGTTTGGTGAGACCGAACATGCCGCCACCCGTTGAACGGATTATTCAACATTGAGTGGTTAGGTTCTTGCGAAGTGGAGGCTATCTTGGTTGGTGGTAGCATCCGCTCTGACGGTGTCTATGTTGATTGGTAATGGTGTTAGTTTTCGCACGTTATGTCTGTAACAACTTGTGGAAGTCTTAACATCCACAATGCGGACGATACCGTCTGTTCCGGGATACGTTTTGACTATTCTTCCGAGAGTCCACTGAGCAGTTGGAGTATTATCTTCTCATAGGATGACGATCCCTCCTTGTCCCTTGGACCATTTGTGCCGGATGTTTAGTTGATTCCTTATGCCAGCGCACCCAGAAATCGCGCTTGATCTTCGAGATGTGCTGCCAAAAGGAGAGCTTGTTTGTTGGGGTGTTCCGGTAGTTCTGTCAATAGTCTGCCGATTAAGAAGTGACCAGGGATTAGTGCTTGAAGATCGTTAGGATTTGAAGACATGGTGGTAGTGGGTCGTGAGTTTAGTATGGACTCGACTTGTGTGACGAAAGTGCTGAATTCTTCGTAAGTGAAGAGTTCATTACTGCTCACTCGTTTCAGATGATGTTTAAAGGATTTCACTGTCGATTCCCATAATCCGCCGAAGTTTGGAGATTGTGGTCGAATAAAATGTCATTCTATTCCCTTATTACTGAGAAATGTATGCACTTGTTCTTGGTGTTGTTTTGTATTGAGAAGTTGAAGGTCTTGTAATTTATTGTTGGCACCGACGAAGTTGGTGCCATTGTCGGAGTAGATTTTCTTGCATTTTCCTCGTCTGGCAATGAACCTTTTCACACTGGCAATAAAGGCTTCGATGCTCAGGTCGCTAGTAAGTTCAAGATGCACAGCCCGTATAGCTAAACACACGAACACAACGACGTATACCTTAATACGCCCCCTGTTGCGAATCTTTTTCTCCTTAATATCGAATGTCCCACAGTAGTCAATGCCGACGTGTAAGGTGAAAGCTGGTGCTTCGTTTATTCTGACCGCCAGTAGATCTCCCACAAGGTACTGCGTGGTCGGTGGCTCTGCCCATCTTATGCAATTTCGTATAATTTTGCTTGTTTGATTTCTTCCGTCCAGGAGTCAATATTTCTGTCTGATATGGTGCAATGTTATTTGTGTCCCCGCATAGAGGTTTTGTTATGATAATGACGAATGATTAAGCCTGTTATATGATGCGATTTGGATATGATCATTAGATGTTTTGCATCGTAAGCCAAGTTTGCCTGGGTAAGTCGTCCCCCAACTCGAATGATTCCATTTTTGTCCAGGAATGGGTTTAAGATGAGCAGTTTGCTTCTATTATGAACTTTGCCATCTTAATCTAAGTCATGTAACTCGCGCTGAAATGTTTCTTCTTGTAGCAGTTTCAGTAGCTTCTTTTAATTTGTAATGAAATGTTGGGTTGTAGTTTTTGATTCGGCGACAGCGGGCTGTGATACGAATCAACCTTTTAAAATAAGAATATCTATTTTAAAAGAGTAAGGGGTTATGACGAGTTTCTCTCTGAAGACAGATGTTTTGTTGCTCTCCGGGATGGTGTCTGGTAATTGTAGTTGAAGATGTGGCCAACTAGATTCGCCTTGAGTTAACCATGAATGTCCTGACTGCCAAATCTTCTGGTTGGTGATTTCGTTTGGTAGTAGTCCTCTTGACATTGCGTCGGCTGGATTGTCTTCCGTTGGAACGTGTCTCCATTATGTGGGCGAAGTCCTTTCTCTGATTTCTGCTGTGCGGTTTGCCACGAAAGTTTTCAATGGTTGTGTATTGATCCAATGGAATCAGTTCAGTTGCCTACTTGATCTTGATGTGTATGGGTTGAGTAACATATTCGTATAGTTTTGTCAGGAGAAGGGAGAGAGATGACCTTCAACGGAGCCACCCTTGATTTTGCGCAGAATAAAGTGCATTGTGTTCCATGTGTCGGTGAGTGTGATCTGATATATATGCACCGTATACCTTTTCGCTGGCATCGCAAAATCCGTGCAGCTGTATATTATCAGCATCATCCACAATTGCCTTGCGAGAAAACGAGAAGCTGTTGAGAGCTTTCAGTTGTCTATTGTTCTGTTGTTCAGTAGGTGTGGAGAGGTACGGGCTCGTCCCAGTGTAGTTTCAACGTCCACAAGTTGTGCATTAAAATTTTTGCGATATCTGCTAGAATGGTACGTTTGGTTATTAGTTTGTAATCTACGTGTGATGATTCCCAGAAAATGCCGAGTTTGATGGTGTTGTCGTTGAATGGACTTAATGAGAGTTTCACACTGGTTTCCAATAATCCAGATAGTAGTGAACGTTCATTGGATCCCCATTGACGAATGTTCCACCACCTTGGTGTAGAAGCTGGATGATTTTGACACGTAGCTTGATCGTGTCATCGAAAGTATTGGCACCTGTGACAAGATCGTCGACGTATAAATCTCTTTTCAGCGTTTCAGAGGCTGTTAGGAAGTGATGTGCTTCTTCGTCGGCTAGCTGTTTGAGACATCGAATAGCTAGAAATGAGGCTGCGGATAAACCAAACGTGACAGTGTTTAAATTGTGAGTGTTGACCTTACCTTTCTCGTTCCATCAGAGTATCTTTTGGTATATGCGATCTTGGTTCCGCACAAGAAATTGGCGGTACATTTTCTCGATGTCGCTTGTCAGAACGTATTTGTGTAGTCGAAACAGAGAACCAGAGAAATGATATCGTCTTGTATTATAGGACCGATCATTAGCGTTTCATTGAGGAATATGCCAGTGGATGATTTTGCTGATCCATAGACAACTCAGAGCTTGGCTGTCTGATTCGATTGTTTTATCACTGCGTGATGTGGTAGATATTTAGGAACCCGATCGTCTTGTTATCTGTATCGATTTTTGTCATGTGTCCAAGTTTGATATGTTCTTCGATTGTATCTTGATAGGCGGTCTTCAATGTTGGATCGGCCTTTAATCTTCGTTCTAGGGCTAAGAAACGACGAAGGGCTTGACGATATGTCTCTCCTATTTGAACCTTGTTGGATTTGAATGGCAATGCCACGAACGTATCTTCGATTTTTGTTTCCTGTGACATTTTCGACAAAATGCTTTTCCGTTTCTTCGTTGGAAGAGTGAGTTCTGCTTGGTATTTTCTCAAGACTCCAGAATGTGACGAGGCTTTCTTCTAGGTTCGTAAGGTGGCAATGTTGGCTTGGAGAAATGCTGTTGACGCTACCTCCGATTATCCAGCCGAACTGTGTTTGTTGAAGAGTGAGATCGTTTGCTGAAGATGTTGGGATATTGATTTGACCGATTCTGAAGGTAGATAACGTTGGTCCGATTAACATTTGTATTGGAGAGGGTTTGTGGAAGGTAGGATCTGCTAGATTAAATTTGATGTTTGAAGGAATGCTAAGTATGTTGGTATTGATGGGTTCGTTTGGAACGAAGGCGGTGATTTGACGTACTATGAGAAATTCTAGTGTCTTCTCATAACCTGTATATCGAGAAGATATGGTGAATGTTGTTGTATGATTGCATGTTGTACTTGGTTCGTTTACTGCTCCGATTGGAATTGAACAAGGCTGCTTCGGAGCGCGAATTCTGTTGGCTAACTCTTCTATTATAAGGTTGGCTGTTGAGCATGTGTCTAGAAGAACTCGACAGCTTGTCCAATTTCCCTTGTTTTCGCGTACCTTGAGGAGCGCCGTGGTCATTAATTCGATAGTGGTGTGATGACTAATAGTGATATGTGTTTTATTGTGTGATTGGAAGGTTGTCATTGTGTTGGATGTAAAAAGGTCTAGTGATGTTGATCGCAATTTCGACATTTTATCGATCAACAGGCCGAAGTAGGATAATTATATCGTAGGCAATTCAAGGACAACGACTTCCTATTTGCCAGTTCCACTCGTTGTGGATTGTCAATCTGTGAAATCTTTCGCATTCATAAATGCGATGCTCGTTTATCTCACAGATCGGACATCTCATCCTTCTCGTTGAAATCGAAGACGGTGATTACGACGATGGTGTCGATGTTCGTGATGTCGAAGAATATGCCGGGCATGAAGATGATTGGTGTGGTGTTGAAAGCCGCGACGATGATTGGCGTAGTGTCGATGATTGTGATGTGGAAAAATATGTCAGGCGTGAAGTTGATTGGCGTGGTGTTGAAAGCCGCGACGATGATTGACGTAGCGTTGAGAGCTGCGAAGGTGATGTAAAGGTATAAGGAGATGAACGCGGTTGGTGTCGCAAATTCTGGTAGAAAATGTTTGCTGTTTTCTTCGAACGACGTCATTGTAGCCTTGTACAGTGCTGGGTTGTGAATTGGTTACAGATTTTTTGTACGGAATAGAATGACGGGTAATCGTATCGAGACACCTTGCTCGCTGAGTTAAGAAGTCGAGTAACTGGCTTAGTGAGGGAATGTCGTCTGATTTTAATATTTTCTCGTAATCTAGACGCGTATTCCTATCCAGTTTTGGAAGCATGTTGAATATCACAGGGATGTCCCACAGGGATGTTGATCGGTAATTTTAGTGATTTGAATGAATGGAGATGAATTCTGATATGGTTAACGAATGCGTGGATAGACGCCTCTAGCCCCTGGCCTTAACATGCCGCCAACCTTGAATGTGCCTCGCATATTCAACAGTAACTGGTGTCAATGTAGATATCATATTGTTTGAAATAAAATTTACACTATGTACAGAATATACTTAATACTAAGATTAGGTTTCAGTTGATTATTTCTGGTCCTTGAGTGGTAGAACCCAAAGTTTCGTTACAGGCCTTCTTAAAATTCCGTCGGCTGTGCGTACTGTCGGTACGCGGGTTATGCCTTCTGTACCAGAGTGTAGTTCTATTATCCTAGAGAGTTGCCACTTCTCAGGGGGTAGGTTGTCTTCCCGAATGACCACCATCGTGTTCCTTTCTATGGTGTCTGCTGCTGAATTACGCCATTTATGGCGTTGCTGTAAGTGATGCAGATACTCCCTTTGCCATTGCTGCCAGAAATGCTGTAACATTTGCTGAATCAATTGATAACGTCCCAGTCTATTGCTATTGTTATCTCGTAAGTTTGGATGGGGCAGTGCAATCAATGCATCGCCGATTAGGAAATGACTTGGAGTGAGTGAATTTAAATCTTCTGGATCGGAGGATAATGTGATTAAGAGACGGGAATTTAAGCAGCATTCTGTCTGCATTAACAGGATATAAAGTTGTTCGAACGTTGTTAATCGCCGATAACTCGTTTTAGGTGGGATTTCGCTGATTTTACCGCACTCTCCCAGTGTCCTCCGAAATGTGTTATGTGTGGCGGATTTAATTGCCACTCAGTGCCATCCTTGTGTAAGAAAGTTGTTATTTGTCTGTTGTGTTCGGTATTGTTTAATATGCCTAAATCTCTTAATTCATTTCTTGCTTCGACAAAGTTCCGCCCGTTGTCTGAGATGATCTTCTGGCATTGACCTCTCCGTGCGATGAAACGTCGGAAGCAGTTTAAGAATACGTTGGCACTAAGATCGGTACAGTTCTAAATGTACTGCCTTGGTTACGAAACATACGAAAATGCATAGGTACATATTCGGATCCGTTGTTTTATTAAATATGGGCCTGCGTAATCCACGCCGCAGGACGAGAATGCTCGTATTATGCGCGATGCCGGCAATTGACCCATCTGAAGGTCTAGTGATCGAGGTTGTACCTTGAAACACCTAACGCATGTTTATATAATTCTCTTCACTACATTCGTGCATGACAGTGACCAGTATCGTTCGCGTACTCGCGTACTGATGCTGTTACTTGCTGCGGTCTCGCGTGTAATAGTCGTATGTGTTCGTAGGTGACGAGTAGTTTAGTGAAGTGGTGTTGTGCTGATAGTAGGATTTTGGTGTTTTTTATTATAAGTTATGGATGTGTTCGCGAGTATTCCGTCCACCCTGATGAGTCCATGTGTTCAGGAAAACGCCTAATGACAGCAGTAGACTTGAATTTGGAATGGAACCCTTGTCTTTAGTGCTCTTAATTCAAATTGGAAATGTTGTATTAATTTTGCTAGGGCCATTTCAGCACGTCTGAGCTCCGCAGTTGTTAGTGTACTGCTGATTGATTCGGATGCTGTTCTCAGCCTTGTCTTCCGTGCATTATTCGCGAATCGAAGACAATAAGCCGTGACTCTAATCAACCGCGTGAAATTAAAAATTCTGGTAACGAAGCTAGAATCGGTTGTTAGAAGTGTCATAACTTGGATGATTCGTTCTTCCGGAAGATGTACTGATTGTTCGGAGGAAATTGGCCACATATTTCCGGTTTGTTAAGCCAGCTGGGCCCTGACCACCAAAGATGTATATCAAGTAGACGTTTTGATTGAACACCTCGGGAGATCAGATCAGCTGGATTATGTTCTGAGGAAACATGCCTCCAAGTGTCGGGATTGGTAATGAACTGAATTTCAGCGACTCGGTTGGCCACGAATGTCTTCCATTTGGTGGCAGGACTTCGAAGCCAAGTAAGCGTAATGGTTGAGTCAGTCCATAATTATTCCTTTGCAGACACCCTTCTTAATGCTGATCTCACTTTGTTAAGTAGGTTTGCCAATAAGACGGCTCCATAGAATTCTAAACACGGCAACAAGATTGTTTTTAATGGAGCCACGCGCGATTTAGTGCATAACAATCTTGTTGTCCATTTTCCTGTATTTTCTTGAGAGCGTAAATTAATGTACGCACCATATGCTCGCTCTGATGCGTCTGAGAAGCCGTGCATTTTTATTTTTATTGTTGAATTGGCGTTATTAATTAAAACGCGTCGTGGGATGATTAGGATTTGCATGTCTTCTAAGTTTCTTCGGTACTCTATCCATTGTGTATGTAATTCTTGGGGAATCGACTCATTCCAACCTGATTTCAATTGCCAGAGACGTTGCAAGATCACCTTCGCTATGATTGTTATAGGTCCTACTAAACCTAACGGGTCGAATATTCGTGCTACGTCTGATAGTATAGTTCGTTTTGTAACACGGTGGCTAATTGTTGGTGTGATTTTGAATTCTAAAATATCAGTGGTTGGTGACCACAATAAACCTAAAATTTTTGGGTCCTTGTCTGTGGGAATTTCGATTCGATCCATCAGGTTTGTGCCTTGGTGTACTATGTCACGGTGGTTAGACGCCCATTTACTTATGTTAAGGACCATTTCCTTATGTCGATCCTGTTCTTCTGTGTATATATATTATACTTCGCTCAAAGGACCACCCACTATTGTGGGAAATTGATTGAATAGTGAATTTGTAATAAGGCGAGTGATGCACTCACAAGATGATGGCACAAGAACCACACTTTGTACTGACGTTCTTGATTGTACTTGCCGAAAAGAGCCTTGTTCCAACCGTGTTGGCCCCTTTTATACTGTTGTCTTCATTGTCTCTTTCCCAATCACGTGATCGGGAATGTAACATGTTAAGATCAAGAGGTAGTGTCGGGCACGTCAGTTCCATAAAGCAATATTTATAATTACCCTATGGGCATTGGCTATAGGGTCAGGTCCAAAGGACGCATTCCTAGCTCCTGGCCTTAACAGTGTTTTTAATAAGAAGCGGGTGATGGCTAAAAAAAGAGTTTAAAAAATGAAATAGGAAAATAGATCATAATTTTATAAATTGAATTATAAGTTGACTAAAGAAATTTAAAAAATGTCCAGTACAAATTTTGCTTATTATACACGTAAAAATTAAAGTTTCTTTAAAGTTTAAAGTTTCTTCTGTCTCTCACTGAATATATACAACATCTAGTTTTAAAATTTATTTACATATCCTTAATTTACTAAAACAATAAAATGCAGTGAAGTTTTTTCCGAACATGTTAGGGAACGAGATTTGTTTGAATAATAAGAGATAATAGATAAGGATAACAAAAGTTGATCAATTATGATTTCGTATATCTGAGGTTTAAAAATGATTAGTTTGTATAAACAAAGTCTTATCGTATATTGAAAGCTTCGAATGATTCTGATTCATGATTATGGATTAGTCATGTACATAAAAAGAATCTTGTTAAATTGTATCTTATCAAGAATAAAGCAGGTGTTTACACACTTCAAAATAATAATGCTATCTAGCCAGTGATAATACAGAATGTTGAGAAATTAGATTACTAATTAGATTAATAAATATATTTAGAATTAATATTTTGATTTATTGTTAATAATAATACTTAAATATTACTAATAGTGTTATGACGATAATAAATTTTCTCATATATTATTAATAATATATAAGAACTTGTATATTATTAAAATATTCGATTGTGATATGATAATCGCGAAATATTAAATCAATTGTAGTCATTGTATTAAATTATATCTCGTGGAAAGTAAGAGTGATTATTTAGAAAAATTAAATTCACCGATCTTAATGATCTTGAAATATGTTGTCAAGATCATTATTCTGAACAACTTTTCCCTACACATATTACTGACGTTGTATAGGGTGGATATACACAATATTAACATATAAACATGTAAGTTTCAGTTTTACATTAATTATACGTATAAATTTTACGAGTGTGTTATGATTCGCTCTCCAAATTTACCTGTTTGTGGTTGTTTACAGTGGAAGTCAAAGAGAACGATCTGATTCCAGACTAAATTCCTTCCTTTTGTATCGTGACATTTATGTACTACTTTCCAGACATAATAAAAAAATTTAAACCATTTCTGAAAAATTAAATATAGCACATGTGCGCTATCATTCTGTCCGGGACTGTACAACTTGAACAGAAAATTAATTTATAATTTTGAAAGTATGAATTTTTTTTGTCTAATATCTATTAGGGACTAAAGAAGAGTAATGTCCATTTCAAAATATTTAACTCATTTTTTTAAATATAAAGTGATTAGATAGCGTTATCTAATCAGCGATAAATCAGATTATACTAAAGTCAGAACGACGTACCACCTGGATATTAAAATATCTGAAGCCCGCTTTCTCAAGGAATTCGATGCGCATCCGTTTTCTTGTCGCCTTATTATTTATTCAACGTTGTTATGCCGCGCGGTACATAAACACTGCGAGATATCAGTAATTCAATTACGACCGGCCAAAATCGTGGAAGATAAATTCCCCGCGCGAATACCGGTACCGTCCTCTTTGAAATCGATATGGCTAATGCAATATTAATCCGATCCGGCGTGCCGTACTGACCGGATACGGATCCATTGGGAAATAATGACAATGGAATCCGGCGGTTAGCAGAAAAGGGACGTTAGAGCCGGTCGCGCGAGCCCGGGTAACAACACGCCGGTAATTAATTTTATACTTGCGCGTTATCCGTCTATTGTGGCACTCTGTAATAGCGCTCTGTCGACAAATGGCGTAATGCGTGCACTCTCGAGGGTGACACACGCATTAATTGAACTTTGCACACCGCCGTGTTCACCTGCGTAACGCGGGAACGTCTTAAGTTCCACAAAGCGTCTCACGTGTTTGACTTTGTAACGCAAGTACCTTGTATATTCGTACTTTGTATAAAATAGTAATATGAACAGTTAACATTCAATAGTTGAATATTGGGAAGCGATTCAGTTATCAAATCAGTCGATTTTGGAATTTCCAGTTTAATTTGATCTCGTTATAAATTTTTGTCAAAACACGAAATGTAATGATAAGAAGTATTTTTTTAAAGTCTATAATCTTACTAATCTCTAAATTTTAGTAATACGTATAAATTGCCGTGGTACAAATAATCGTAATGGTTTAAAGTTCGGAATTTTCAATTTAACTTATCGCAATTTTGTTATTAATTTCTGTTGCGGAGAACGTGAAGTATAAGATAAAATTTATGTACTGTACAAATTATTATATAGGGTACATATGTATGGATCGTTATACGTATAACGATCATATTGTTTGAAGATTAATTTCGTTGAAACGTTTTAATTGCTTCAAGCTTTTAAGCTGTAATAAGATTTGTATTAATCAACGGTTTAAGTAAATTCATATTCATAATAAATAATTGGTTTTCCTTAGATAGTTAGAGACGTATCTATCCATATTTCACACAGATATCCTTTCTCATCCTTTATTTTCTCTAGATTATTCTCCTCTTTCCTCATATAATAATAACTATAAGAACAGTAGTTTAAATACGTTGTATACTTCGTGCTATGTTCAATGAAAGTAATCATTCTTTTTGAAATTTTTATTGTCTCAACTCCTTCATAAATTCACTCTTAGTTGCTCCTATATAATAATTTACTATTTCTCGTATAACCATAATCTCAAGTACTTTAGAAAAATACTTCTTTTTTAGACATCATCTCTAAATTATACATTAAATTTATTTATATACTTGGTGACTTGAATTTGAATGTATTTAACAATTACGTTGGATATTTTTGGATTTGCTTATCATCGTCTTTAGAATGTCGTGCTACCAATGTATGAACTTGATTTTTCGGAAAATAAAATCTTGTATAAAGAAAAATGTCATCTCTCACTCGCAAACTCTCAATTACAGCAAACATTTCGGAAGTATATGTATAAAATCTAACGAACGTGTGTTTTATATCTTCTCATACGTTTCTCCACTTTAATTAAACTTAACTTAAGAACTTAACAAGTTCAAAATTCTTATTTTCCATCTCTTAAAAAACCGCCTGTAAGAAAGATTTTCTTAAGTTAGTTAACAAAACAATAAAACAACTTTTCTTGCTCGATTTCTAAAGGCCACATACATATATAGTTTATATGGTAACAAATCTCTTTATGACAATATTTATTAAGAAATTATGATAACTTTCTACAAATTATTTGATATATCTGACACATAAGACTATTATTACTACATGTACAATCTACTTGATCTGATTTCTGAAGCGTGAAGCTTCCATTTTGTTTGTCTTGAGTTTGTTTCTTCCAAAATGATGTTTTTACATCATGTATCGAGTGGCGAAGTAAGAACATTTTTGTTCTCGAAAATCGTCAAAATCTAAAAAAATCGTCTGTGAAAATATGAAGAAAATTTTTTCGTGATTTAATTCACTAAAAATTGTCTTGAAAATTGAATTTTTTTCTTTACAATTATTCATTAAGCCTTGTACAATTTTTTTTTGCAATTTTATTAAACTTTAAACATTAAGATTAGATGACGAAATCAGGATATCTTGAATTTTAACTCTAATGTTCAAAGTTCAATAGAATAATGAAAAAAATCGTATAGTATGTTTAAAGGGTTGGTCTAGAGAAAAAATTTCAATCTTCAAGTTCACAATAGATTTAGTTGTAAATAAAATTTTTCAGTGTTTTTTTACATACGTGTGAATTTTAACAATTTTTTTCTAAAGGAAAGAACACTTTTCCATTTATTACATGATGTTAAAATATTTTGAAAAAAAAAAAACGAATTCAGTGCTGTCAGAATGGAAACTTCGTTTTTGAAATAAGACCAGTTATGAAATTATAACAGCTTAAAGTTTTGATAATTTTCCACTTAAATTGATTGCAGTGCAAGACTGACTTCACAAAAAATGTGAACTGTCTTACGACAAAGTCAAAATTTTTTTGAGAAAGCTAGAACATCCTATAAAACACTATTTTGCTTCTTTTTGTATTCCACATGCAAATATTCAACAAAATATTATTTTTATGTCAAAATTCTTCAGTTTTACTCGTCTCACTGTATATTCATAAACGTGTCTCTTTGAGCGTTCAAATTTTGTGAACTGTACACACATTAATTCGGTCTTTTCATTTAACTTTCCTTTCTGCGAGAAGAGAATACGTTAGACTCGCATGATCGTGTGTCATGCCGCTCGATTGTGTCAACATGTTTCGTTGCTTTGACACAGAAACACAGCAAGGGTTGCATGAGACGAGCAGTTTGCGAAAGAAACTCCATCCTCAGCACAAAAGAAATGTCGCAATACTTTTGATCGTAAAAAGAACCGGTGGCATCGGCTGAATCGAAATTATCGTTGTTCGATTTGAAAAAAAGGTAGAGAGGACATCGAATCACTAAATCACGATTTCATTCATGAAAACGCGTCGCGTGTTTATGGAGCGCCGTTCTTTGAAAGAGCATGAATCGAGCCATTGGGAATACTCGAAAAGGTGCAACGCGATAGCGTGATCGAGCGTCGTTTCGATGAACTTTTTCATCTATTTTCGCGAGTTCAAGGCGAGGAGGGGGGAACAGCCCATCCATTTTAACGTTCCGAGCCGTTGGTAAAAGGACGCGATACAAATTCCTGCCGATGACAAACTACGTCAAAGCTCGAATCCCGTTCTTCGCCGCGGTAAATTGGACCTCTCTGCCGAGTCTTTTTCTCCTTTGACTCTCCGTCGACTGAATGAGCGCGACCAAAGTCATTCTGCGTCGAGAGACGAGCGACACTGTCGCTACGTTTGCTTGATTATGAACGATTCGATCCTCGCTTTTGAGACGCGTCTTGCGAAGATTTGTTTCAGAAAGACGTCGACTGTTTCGACGATGCTGTTGTACAGTCTCAGCGCAAAAAAAACATCTTTAGAATGCTGTTAGATATGATTGCAACATATATATATTTCGTGTACTTGTCACGTTTCTTATACTATTTTTAATTATTGCGTATGGTCATTTTTTAAATAACAAGAATTAAAAGTAGAGTAGAATATAATTCCAATTCCAATTGTAAATTTTTGTGTAGTATTATTTTAATAAGAAGGTTATACCATATTTCTCCATTGAAATATCTGCATATATAGAAAAAGCGAAAGATATTTCTGAATATTGTTATTTTATTATACGAAATTAATTATACGAAAATACGAATAAATGTTTCAAACGAAAATTGCATAGTTTCGAAGAAGACATATAATCATCACTTTGTTTTTAAGATACGAGGGCCATCTTTAATTTTTCAAGTGGAATGACATATTTTTCGATCCATTAATCGACGCACTTGTAAATTAATTTAGTTACACGTCGATAATTACATGCATAATCCATATGATTACAATAAAATTACATAAATAAAATACTAGAGTTTTCGACCCTTGTCTTTTAAAAAATTAGCCAGAAAATACTCGAATAACTTCACATTGACGTCGCGATAAAAATGATATATTTTAGAGAAATATTTTGATTCGAAACTAATTCAATTCAAATGTAATTAAATTCATTAATTTATATTTAACATGCATATAATATCTAATCAAAATCAATTTAAAACATTGTTTCTTTCGATTACAGCGTGTAAAATAAAGGTAACGATAATTGAGTACTCAATCCACAAAATTTATATTCATAATGTCATAATTTTTGATAATGATTATATATCAATTTTGATTTAAATCTATTCGTATTCACCCTAAATTTGGAACATTTGCTACCATGATGTTTCTTATTGCGGTCCAGTGGATAGTAATAAAGTTGTCATCGACCTTAATGTGGCCAGTGGTGTCGAAATATCTTCTTTTCAATATTTACTTCACTTTTAGAT
This sequence comes from Melipona beecheii, assembly GCA_032399605.1. Lineage (NCBI taxonomy): Eukaryota > Metazoa > Arthropoda > Insecta > Hymenoptera > Apidae > Melipona > Melipona beecheii. The sequence continues at coordinate 566,522 of JAUCMO010000064.1, forward strand.
GTAGAAAAAAGTTATTGGGAATCAGATCTGAATACGGAGGATGTTTCCTACACAATTATTTGTTCACTAGCTAAAATCTGTCTTACAAAAAAAATTTTTATTTTGACTTGAAATAGTTGCGAATCGTTAACATGATAACGTCATCGTGAAAAAGTTTTCGTTCAGTGTAGTCACACAGGGATGAATTCGCGAACTTATATATATTCCCATGTATAATCTGAGTCATTCATTTTTTGGAATAATTATTGTCAATTTCGAAAGTTTAAAGGTAACAAACGACACGAATGTTAAAAACTTGCGCGCATGCATTTAACTCTTTGGGGTTAGGTCGGTTTAAAATTGTTCCACATTTTTTTTGACAGTTAATGCATGGTAGGACATTTTTTAATCCACTTAATAAAATTGAGAAAAAAGGAAGTTCAAACTTCATGGTGCTGTACTGTCTGCAAAATTTGTTTTGGAGAAAAGATGTGTTTCAGTGAATCTTTTTTTTTTCATTTTAAGAAATATTTTATGTTTAATAATTGAAATAAACATAAAATATGTTTTTTCCCTTTTTTCTTATATTAAAAAAAAATTCCGTACGGGTAGAATTTTTTTTCTTTAAAATTGCGTGCTCCTAAGGGTTAAGAAAAATTGTGGAGAAAATTTTCGGAGAAAGAATAAATTGAATTTGTAAAATCTTTGTTGAAATTGAATAATTTTCGGAGTAGTACGAGCAAACCGCCGCAGTGTGATTTAACATGCACGATAGGAGGATTCCCGTTGGAAAAACGACATGGACATTGCACACATGCTGATTCAGGGTTAAGCAGAAACCCGTTGGAACAAAGTGCACGGTGATTCGATTACCACGTCGTCGATCCGAAACGCGCTTTTGCACGCAACGTTTGTCTTAAATCGCCCGGCAACGCGATGTGCACCCTCATTCGATAAGCGGGCGCAACCCTTCCATTGTGGTCACAAAGTCACCCTATCTCAACTAGCGTAGCTAATGGCCGAGCGAGGGAAAGAAAAGCGAGTGTTTCGAACACATTTTCATTCTGTTTTCTGCGAAAAATATTGGACAGAAACGTAAAAATCTGATTTCGATCGCAAATGAGACGTGTCTTCATTTTCAACGCTAGAACTGAAACGTTACAGAGACGTTAAAATAAAAAACTGCACGACTTGTATCCCAGTACGATTCGTCTCACTGAAAGGCCCAGAAGCAACTGTTCTGACTTAGAAATGAAGACGACTTTTTTGCCATAAAATTTTATTGATGTGCAAACATTTGAATCGATACAAAACAAATTACAGGCGCGATCGCTCAGTACCAGACAACGCCACTCCTACTCCAAGGTCTACCCTACGCCTCCTACGATCATGTGACCCAAATCAACCAATCGCTAATTTTCGTTGCATTAGCGTCGCACTTGAAAAGGCCCGATTTTCTGGGTTACCGCTAAAATCACTTTCAATGATAAAAAAAAAATAGTGATAAATATAATCTTTATAATACAACATGGTACACAAGCTTTTATACGTTTTACGAAAGATCATTTATCTCTGAAAATATGCTGTTTTGCACATCTGTAAAATTTCGAACAAAAATTGTAAATTATTTTGACCATTTCGGTTGCTTTAACGTTGATTTATTAACCCGTCGTCATAACCATATTGCTATTTTAGATTTTTATTCTTACTAAACAAACTTAATAGTATTCTTAGAAAGTGCCTATATTCTCGATGAAATATTGTCGATAATATAGATTCTTAAAACTTGGAAAGTTATCTTTATAATTGAGAAAAAATTGTACAACGAATTTTAAAGGATTTAAAGGAAAGATCATGGTAAGTTCAATAATAAAAAATAATTTTCATATTTTCATAAAGATGTTTGAATTTGTAAAATCCTCGAAAGAGTATCTTTGTGTTCTATCATTTTCCAAAATGATTTCAACAAGTTCAGTATTGCAAAAGTAGACGCTTTACGCTTTAGGATGAACCTAGATAGGTTTTATACGATTTGTTTTCACGAAATTGTAGCAGTTTAAAATTCGAAAACGATGCGGAACAGCTTGCAGTTGCTGGCTTCAGCCAGTCCTATTCTGGAATGTGAAATACGATAACACCGTTGTAGAATTTCACTTTTATTTCCATCTTCGTAAAAGTTATTACTGTAATTATAGAATCTTTAGACTTAATTGCTTTAGTAATAAAGATGTAATTAAATTTCTAGGTATATACAATGTATAATTATTGTAAGAATTTTATTATTGTACAACTTGAATGATATCCTCAATTTGTTAATTGTGTTCGAAAAGTGTACTTGAATTAAAATTTTATTAAAAATTGAAAATTATTCATGAAAGATTATTTTCGAAAATTTTAGGAATAAGAAACAAATAAACAAGAGAAATTGCACATTGTAGTAGGTTCTCAATATTGTAATTCGCTAAATTTATTTTGGAATAGAATATTAGTAATTGTGATAGTTTGATAATGTCTCTTTTGTTCTTGTCAAAAAAAAAAAGAAAGAATAAATCAAATTTTTAATTTATCGTTTCTTCTATGTATTTAATAGATTTTGTTCTTTTTAAATGAATATTTAGATGTTGTCAGTATCAATGAATTTAAGAAACAAATTTATTGATTACCAATTATCATTTCCTTATAATCTAATTCAATTTCACAATAAATATTATTTAAAATAAATATTTATTCTGTGTTTAATGCCGACACTCTAACGACACAATTTCATAATCAAAGGTATTAATTATGACGTAATTAGAAAATGTCCTATCATTTCATTTATTACATATAAAACAAGAAATGTTTAATCTCTCGTGTTCATATCTTCGACTAATTATTACTTGTAATCTATTTGGCACTGATTTCACAAGATTCTGAAATTTATAATATTTGACTATAATTCTGATTCTTTTCTCAAATCATTTCTATTGATCCTCTTTCTCAATTTTCGAATTTAATAGTGTCTTTAGATTAAACGAACAAGTTCATGTTTTTTTATTATATAAACACTCGTTTAATGAAAAAAATGATTTGAATACAAGCGCAAATTTAGTAAAAATTTAGTAAAAGCAGAAGATGAACAAGCATTTATTCGTTTGGTCACATTGTAACAGATACTATAAATATTCGATTGAATTTGTGTCTAGTGTAATGGTGTAAGAAATGGAATAGTGTTCAGTAGTCACTCTTGTTTTTCTATCTAATCGTTTTGTTTATGTCTAATTCATGTTTCATAATGGATTATCTCGCAACACACCTAGTCTACAATAGCCAGTCACAGAAATTAATATCTATGAAACTTCAAATATTTGAAACAGAAGAGTTTTGTGGATCTTAATTAATTTGTATTAAAATTAATCACATAAATAAATCGAAAACACGATCTGCTGAAACTCTACGTGTAATGAGCAAATAAACATATTCTGGTTGTAATAATAATGATGTATATACATTTTAATAATATCCATAATAATTATCTTCAATGTCATAATCAATAGATTTGTCTTTCTATATCGATTTATGTTTCTTTGAAACATTTTTAATCCTTATAGTGCCGAACAGTGATATATTGTCGTCAGCATTGAGAATAAATTAATGCCTCTAAAATTTTTGTTTTTCTTTAAACGTGTGAAATTTGTAGACCTAGATGCAAATTTTCGCGACTGACTCCACATATCCTTGAACATTCTATTAATAAATGGACACCGTATTTTACCTCATTTCTGAAAAATTTCCAATTTCATATTAAATTTTCTCTTTGTACAAATAATAGCACAGTTTATAATAAAACTGTTACAACTGTGTGAAGATACATCGAAGATATTTTAAAAATATTGTACGCAAGATGTATCGAAAAGATAGTGTGCCAATTAAATCAGACCAGATAGAAGATTCGAAAGACCTAAAACAAAACAAAGAAGACATCACTACTGAAATCACATTTTTCTTTCGTTTCGCGAAAGAGCCAGCGGTTCAGACGACAAAGACGAAGCTTTTTCTCTGTTTCTCTCTCAATCGTACCCGGCTCGCATTGCTCCCTTTGCGCGAACGCACAACGCTGTTCAACGACTCACGGTCTCATGCACGTGCTTCACAAGGCAATGACGAGGCCAGCGCCAGACGCGGAATTAGGCTGAAGGGCGGAGGGATGATTTCCATAGGGATGCCTTCCATACGTATCCATCAAGCCCCGGCACTCCGGCGCAACCTTTGTGCCCCGAGTTTCAGGGTTGCCGGTGGCTGTGCGTGGTTTCCGGCAGTCTGTGCGCGTCAGAATTCCACCATCGCTGTCCCGTTACGAGCAACTAATGTGTTTATGCATTTGGCCAACGCTTCCGTAATACGGACCAGTGGCAAGTACCTTCCTCGACACGCGTCTATGCGTCTTGCGAATCCTGTCAGGATTCTATAATGCACCGTTGATGAATCGCTCAACCACGGTCAACCACGCATTTCGCGGATCAGAAAGGGAAACGAAGTGCCTCACTTCCGGTGGATGTATCGGAACGATTGTTCATTTGTTGGTTGCTTTCTTTCTTTCTTTCTTTTTTTTCTTTTTTTTTTTTTAAGCAAATGTGCTGTTCAGTTCTGCAACTTTCTCTTTTAAAAGCTTCATTTTATCGCTAAAAAGAGAATTTAGTTAGAAGAAGTCGAAAAGGAGATACGGTTTTTGTTACTTTCTTTGAAAAATATGTTGGAACTGAAAGTTTATTCTATTTTTTAGAAATGAGTAGAAACATAACGAAATTTTGTATACTGTTGAAGGATACATTATTGGATAAATTATTGCAAACTTTTAAATTATTACAAATGTACAAAATACAAGTCCAACCAATCTCTTGCAACATATATCTATGTTAACCTCATCACGCTGGAATGACGTGCCAAGCACGTCGAGAATTTTTTGTCCCAAAATTGCAATATTTTCTCAGTTTTAAGTATATTTAAGTATAATCCAGGCAAAACAAATAATAAATTTATTGCTTCTCAATAATTTCTATCCAGTGACGATTTCATACTGACGATTTCAAAAAGAAAGCGACAAATTATTGTATACGGTTTAGTCACTCGTTATAGTCCTCAATCAGTTGCCAGTGCAAGTGGTTAACGAACTAGCTAATATATCAATTAGTAAAAATAAAAGGAAAGTAATTGAAAATAGCTGAAGATCAATTTCGCAGATTTTAAGTTGAAATAAGTTAAAATAAGCAACTTTAGTTGCACATTCAAAAAGTTTGTATTAATTTTGCAAAATATCAGCTTTTTGTTAAAAATGAATATGAAATTTGAGTGATATAAGTATATTTCTGACTTCGAATTAAATTTAACAAAACATTTGATCAGTAAAATATTAAGTAAAAAAATGAACGTCGATTATAATTGTTAATTGAATAATCTTGATGGAGATATTCAATGTTATTAAATATTATTTATGCACGATAACATACACGCTATTACGGACATGTAGGGGACACAGTCCAGACTGCAGGAAGCACCCCACGACGTGGACCCAAGTTCGTAGTATCGGCAGGACCATGTGGTAATTGTCAAATAGCCTCACATGGGCCTGACCGTAGACAATATCCGCTTTCCAATCTCTTGAGGAAAAAGGACATACCTAGACCTACAGTATAAAAGAATTGACTTTGACTTGTTAAACTCTCAGTTTCCTGAAGTCTAGTGCGTTAAATAGTCCACGTCGGGGTCAGTGTGCAGTTGGCCGCGTTTCCTACATAACTCAAGTTAAAGAGTTACAATTACTTTAGTACACTTTTATATTTCGAAGAGATCACGGTATCATCGTGATTATCGTTGTTACTTTTATTGTTACTATTTGTTGTCCCTGTAATTATCTTGTTAGTGAAATAAAGATCTTTAAACACTAAAGGACAGATAATTATAAGCACATGCAGAATGTTACAAGTATGTTACATCCTTCCAATCAAACAAATCATTGTTCAACTACATTTTGGTATTGTCAATAATAATGAAAATATTGCCTTATGACACTCTTACTCCATATATGCAGAATTTACTGTAATAATACTGAGAACCGGTCTCATTTTCAAATTTAACATGAAAAATGACTCTTATTTTCAAATTAACTGGTTAAATTAAATTATTAATTTAAATAAATTAAAGCTTTAAAGTAAGAAAAACTGTAATGAAATAGCAAAAATTGGGAAAAGTTAGTAAACTGCATTACGAAGATTTGTGCATCGTTGGCTGAAATTTATTGTAGTAAGTTAATTACTAATATATTAACTTGAAAATATTTTTTTTGCAGTAAAAGTTAATAATAAAGTTTTTTTTTATTTCCTTGCGTTTTAACTCTCAACACCTGCGTTTAAACAGTAAATTCTGCAAATTGATTTAATGTCGACATTTAAAGAATACAACATGTATGTATATCAGTCTCATAATTTTGAGATTATAATTTAAAGTTTGGCATTAAAAATGATCTCATTGAATGTTGATATAACGATAAAATATTTTTGCGATTTCTGTGAAACATATTGTCAATTCGTCACTAGGATTTCAATCTTTTGAACATAATTTCACTATTTTTTTTAAAGCATAGTTTCATTTCGGTAAATTATACGATAATTATATTTACAAAGATTGAAATCAATCAAACTGGAATCAATTTATCTTGATTATTAATTCTATAAATATTTTTAAATTTGGTTCAAACTACGGCCATCACGATCATTTCAATAACTATGATAATTGAATTACACTGTGCAATGTTAATAAAATTTCAAATATACAATAATTCTTGTAAATGTTCGAATACTTCCATGAGCAACTATACATCGTGACATACTAAATTACTATGTTTGCTTTATCTTTTTCTATTCTTTTCATATCGCTTATACACGAAAGACTTAGTCAAACAACGAGCAATCAAATTTAAAGTTCATTCACGAATAAAATGAATCGTTTATTATTTACCAGTACAATATACATACATAGATCCCACTTACTGTTAATTCGATCAGTCGGATTGAAATTTTGGATAATACTACTGATCAGTATCTATTTCGACATCCTTTATGAATGTGCACGTCATCATACAGGAACGACGAACATGACATGAGCGTTAACGTTCACGATGTTCATTGTTAGTCGGTTTTGCAATTCGTGAACGCTGTCAGGCTACGCTTTGGCTGGTGCCACCTCCAAAATGGATTTTATGTGCCGAAACGCGCCATGTTGCGTCATTTGAAACTTAACAACCGTGTCTCCGACCATTCTTATTTGTTCAACTGAACGATCATATTCTTCATGTTCCCCTTCGTTGCCGCTGTTACTGTTACCATTAAAAAAAATTTGAAAACATCAAGTATCGTTAAAAAAGATAAATTTAGCTTTTTGGGACGGTGAAAGATAATTAGTTGTTGTTCAAAGAGAAAAGTTACTTGATACTAATTACTTGTAAATGAAATCACGAAAACAAATTATTGTTTGTTTCATTTAAGAGAAAAGTTATTTAATATTAATAAAAATTTACTTGAAATTAAGCGGATTATAGTAATTGTAGTTTGTTTCATTTGGAAAGAATAAATTATAGCAGGAATTATGTGTTGTGGTTTGTTTTATTTAGAAAAGAAATTACTTAATTTTGAACGATGTAAGAATTGCAGGTAAGTACATAAAGAATTTAATGAAAATGAAGTTAAATATTCTATCGCAATTTGTGTTTATTGTAAAATGCATGAATTTGGAATATATCGTATTTAATAATATCGAAATATTAAATAAATTAGATTATTGATTAAGCAAATAACGAAATATGAATATTCAATGATCAATGCATTAATTTTGTTTAAATATGTAATGAATTAATAAACGTATTTTGTAATCATGTAACCAATGGATAATATTTTATTTATTTTAGGTAAATGTGTATTTCTGAAACACGCAATATTGATTTATAATTTTCAATCTATATACATATATGCAATAAAATTTTATTACATGCTCTTCTTCACAAAGAGAAGAAATGTAAAATCTTGCTTCTTCTAAAATAACTAGATTTTACAAGCAGCGCTTTATTTACAGATAGAAACTTTATATTTACGAAGAATACACACGTTCTGTCAAAGCATATATTTTCTACATCGATTCTTTGCAAATACGAGATTTTAGAACACGATGATTGAATTTTCATCGAACTTACAAAGAAATGGATTCTACAAACACTTTTCCATTTACGAAGGCAAACATTCCTCTCTCGCGAAGAAATCACTTTCTTCAAACGAGTAACTGGTCCTTCATTAAAATCGGTCCTTCGCGAAAGTAACATTTCAAGAAATAGAAGATTCAACTTTTTTTAAACTTGTAAATAACTGGATTTAACAAACATTTTTCCATTCGCGGATGGAAACGCTTGATGTTTATGAGAGACCTGCTTGAAACAAATGTTTCATGAATATTGTGTGCGCACGTATATGTATGTAATACAGAATCTGCTCGGAGAGAAGTTATGAATGGCGGTCGATGAAGGAAAGAGAGGGATTTCGGTGAAAAGAACAGTGGGCAAAGAGCGTGGAGACGAGTTGGAATACCACGGTAATTGTTGAATTCGCAACGACGACAACAGGCTATGTTTGTGGGTATTCTATGGTAAAATAATTTGAAGAATCCGTGGTATCCACAATGCACGACATTCCTTACTAGCACGACAAAGAATTTTTATAGAACGATGAAAAATTTATACAAATTGAATACCTTGTAAATTTAATGTGTCACTTCAAATCACTGTATGTATAGCATTCAAAATATATTGTTATTACTTATATTAATGTTTACACGATTGTTAATGCAATATTTTGTTTACAATTCTTTCCAATTCATATCATCGTGTCCTGTTTTCTTAAATATTGAGACCATCAAAGGAAATTTTAAGAATTAATACTTCTTTATCAAGTTGTGTCTTCATCTATTCATATACTATAACACTATAGAGTTAATTAAACTACTTATTATCAATTAATTATTTAATATATATTTATTATTATTAAATATATTAATTATAGTTTTGAATAAAAACATTTAATAAAAAATTTTTTTTATAAAACAAAAATTATAACACTTTCAATAAAATTAGTAGTTTCAACACTAAATTTATAATAAAGTATTTCAAAAATTTTTGATAGAACACTTCATATTTAAATTATTTTTATTTTTATTAATCACTATTTTAATAATTTTCGATTTTAAATATTTTATGTTATATTGTATTAAATGTATATGTTACATTATTATCTTACATTAATATCTTACTTGATATTAACTTACATCAATATATATTAAATATATTAACTTATATATGTAACTTACATTCTGATTTTATACTAAAGTAAAACCAGTATACTCTGAGTAAATAAAATTAAATTTTTTATAACAGAAGAAAATATATCTGTGAAATATAGTTTTAATTTTAATCGTGTCCGATTGAATATGGAGAGCATACATAAAGTGTGTGCCGTGGTACGTGTGGCATGATGAGAGCATCACATGAAAATGAAGAGCGAATTTAGTCGAGTTTAGTTGCACAGAATCACGGTTGGTAAATCTGAGAGTTAATTAAGTGTTAAATATAAAATTAGTTGTTCTAAACTTCACGAAAATGAAACTCAATTATACATATTTATTATTAATGTAGTTTAAAGTACGGTTACAAAGTAGACAGTTAAATTGCAGTTGAATAGTTTACGAGGAAATACGTATATAATTTGTATGTTATCTAGAGAGTGTGGTACAGTATAAATATCTCCAACTTATTCTTTTAATTCTGGAAATAAAAATATAAATTCAGAGTTTAGTTGTTTATCAATGTTTCAAAGGCAAAATATATTATAAATACAGATGAAAAGAAAAATAAGGAAAATATAATTATATTTTATATATTATAAAATGCATTATAATCATTTGGAAATTGTATTCTATGGATCGTTGAAATACAAACTCTTGATTCAACGATTCATTTTATTAAAGTTTAACATTCCAATTATTTTTTGGAACGGATTTTATTAAATATTACTTCCAGATCAATCCCTAGATATGAACTTTCAATAATTTTGAAATTATGCTTTTTTAAAAATAATACTATATACTCGTATTTCCTGCATAAAAGTACATAATGCATAACAGTTACATTTAATGTATTTCATATTTTAATATATTTATTTTTAATGTATAGCAGTCATATTTCATTTAATTTTAATTTATAAAGCATCTCAAATGTTGCTCAATGTGAATTTTTAACAGTTTGATATTGATCTTTATAAGAGAAAAGAAAAAGAATCACTCAGATTTAAATATAAAAATCATATGAATGAATCCAGAATTACAGCTATTTAGAATGAGAACTTTTTTCTGAACATATTGTGTGCAGTATATAAAATATTTTGACATTTCATTAATACTGTAGAGTCACACGCGACTGTCGCAATTTTTATGCAAATTCATATTTTTGTAAACATAATAGAGTTTAGGTAGAAATTTATTTCTATCGTCGTTTATTTCAACGGCAAAATATTATTTATTTTTAATTTATTAAAATATATCTATAGAATAGAAAATAAGTTTTAACGATGTTATAAATTTTATTTTCTTCACTGTAATGATACATAACACTTTTCCTGAAACTTAAAAACTACTTTGTAGCTCCGGTTTGTAACTTCATTCTTTAGTAGAGACATATTTTCATACTTTACACATTACAATGACTCTATGAGTTATTTATGTATTTTTACATATTATGTGCATTGCATACATTTTCGTACCTTCAAATTCCCAATAAATTTATAAAAATTTGCAGTCGCATAATTCTAATAATCTCATTACAGTGTAAATTTGAAAATATTTTATATTCATGAGATTTCGAAATATTTTATGTAACACTATAATAGATACATATAAAAATTCTTTTATGAGATAAATAAAACTTTTAATATACATATGTACACTTTTGCTCAAAAATCTTGGAAGAGACAGCTATTACATTTGTTTCAAAATTAATAACAACAACAACAAATAATATTTCATACGATAAAGAATCTGCAAAGTTAAAATTATAATTTTAATTACAATACAAATTAATATACGTATATAATAAATTAATTTAATTACAATACAAATTAATATACATATACAATAAAATACACGTACAACTTAAATATATAATTACCTGCAACTCATACGTATTGAATACTGCCCAACAATTTCGAGCAGTATTTCATAAAGTCATTTTATCAAATTCTAATCTCCATATAAACGTAACTCTCAGTAGTCCATCTTTTACTCTCAAAAATGCAACGTAACTTTCCCACAAGACACAAATCGGGTCGATTATCGTCCTTAACGTCGTTAACATCGACACGTACGTTGTTACAGCGGTCCGTTGAACCACGCTATTCGTTACATCCATTGACACGCAAATTGCTCGCGATGTTCTTCGCGATAACTACGAGTACAAACGATGCACGACTGCACGTAAACGTGGAAAAGGAAGTTTCTCGCCGAAGTGATGAAGAAATCTTGACCCGGCTTGGCTCGCGGTGGCTCTCGATTCCGCGTTTAATTCGACTTAAATATGCCCTGAACCGGCAAGGGAAACGGCAGTTCTGACGGGGGCGTACATCTCGTCGAGGAAACGCGGCTGCGTTCTTTCATTACGGCGCGTTGTTCTTTTGTCGACAAAAGAGGACAATCGGAGCCAGACGAGGGATTCTGACGGTTCGTTGTCTGGGAAACTTGCGAGTACGAATCGGTGAGGCGAGAAATTGGGACACGTTGCGGGACGTGGCGCACCGGGCTTGCAGATTACGCGCTGGAGAACGAAACTCCGGTTTTGCACGCTCTTCCTGGCTCTTCCTGATTCTTGTTTTCGGTATTAAGTTGATTTCGATTGTTTGTTGCCAGGTTGAGAATTATATTTTATTTTGATGTATTGAGTATTAACGGAAAAGGGTTTAAACGAGGAGAGTTTTGAATTTTGTTTTAATTAATCCATTAGTTTGGCAATTATATTTTATTTTGATGTATTGAGTATTAACGGGAAAGGGTTTAACGAGGAGAGTTTAGAATTTTGTTTTAATTAATCCATTTTAATTTTAATGTAATTTTGTAATAATAAAATAATAATAATTTTTGTTTTTATTAATCCATTAGTTTGACAATTATATTTTATTTTGATGTATTGAGTACTAACGGGAAAGGGTTTGAAACGAGGAGAGTTCAGAATTTTGTTTTAATTAATCCATTGAGAGTTAACGTTGCATTTCGGTTAATTGATAATGTCAAATTCTATTGTAATGTTTAAGGTACAAAGATAAATTCGAAAGATTCGCTTGATATTTTTTCGTCATTATTTTTTTATATATTCTACAATGTTAGGGATGTATTTAAGAAATTGAAATAATTTACAATGCTGAGATAAATCATTGTTCCATTCTTAACGTTTCTAGTGAAAAATGTTATAATTTTGTAGAAACATGCAATGTAACGAACTTAATATATACTTTTCTATAATAAATGAGATACTTAGTTGTGTTACACTAATGAGTAGGTACCTGCCGTACCTGTTTTTATGGAAAGAATATGTAAAGACATATAAAATGTTTGAAATGTAAGATTCATTATGACATTTAATAATTTTTTTTTTTAAATTGTATAAATATTACCTATAAGCTTGTAATAAGTCTATAGATATAATAATCAATACAAAACAACGCATCTAAACAATAAAATAAAAATAAACAATAAAACAAAAAAAATAAACAATAGAACAATGTAATCTAAATACTTTTGTTTTACGAAAAGAATTTTTAAAACAAAGTTATATTGTTCCAACAAGCACGTTGATACTAATATTAGGGCAAATCTTTTTTTTCATAACTTCAAGAACATCAATATTTTTCGAAGAGAAATGAAATTTTTCTTACGCAAAGTACACAACTTTATCGGGTTTAATTAAAAAAAAATCCGAAAGTTGCATAGTTTTGTGATTCATTCGTTAGTGAAGGTTACCTTAGAGTAGGAGATTCAGCGGCAAGTTAAATAGGAAACTTTGTCCATAAAACTTTTCCTGACCTTGATACTAACATTTAGAAATAAACAATAATTTTGGAACAACAAAATATCTATTTAAGAAAAGATGAAATTGATTTCCTTATCTCGTCAAAGTCCAATACGTTAGATTTCATTTAATTTTATGTTGTATTTTGTTTATTTGTAAATGGTAGCCACTCTGAGAACAAATTCAACGATCTGTCTATACATATGTATGTTCAATGTTTAAAATTAAAACTGAAAATTCCTACAATCAACACGATATTATTTAAATAATGTATGAGACTTTATGTAATTAATATTTCATATCGTATCATTTTACGCCTGATATTTTACATTTTATATTTTATACATTTCATTGTGACCTAACAATACGTATTTAAATCCATTTCAAATCCGTGACATTCAGAAATGAATGAACATAATTAACCGCATCCTTTGATGTTAAACAAGAGTCACGTTGAATCTATCAACTGATTACAATAAAAAGAAAAATTATCCGTGTGAAAATAGGATGAATAAAATCAGAGCGACGATGTTATTTGTCGATGAAATTTCATTTGTTGAACTGAAATTATAGCACCCTTTAAAATGATTGTGTTTTACAACGATGTCGATGACGCTTTCAATCCGTCGCCTCGGACAAACGCGTCGAATATACCCTTTAACGACGTTTCAGTAGCAGTAGCCAGAAACGAGAGCATCGATCCTTGTGTAAAATTCGCGTGTTACATCAACGAAATCACGTTCCTACATTAATGCCGACAATATTTCATCGTTATGAGGTCCATTGATCCATCGGGACCATTTCCGTTCAACGGTATGCACTGTTATTGAATATGGTAGTAATAGATTGTATGAAATTATACAGTGCGTTAGAATGTCGTTCAACTACTTTCATTAATATCATAGATGTAACAATGTGCGCATTTGAAGTGATAATGATGATAACAAACTATATAGTACGTTAGAGTTTCGTCGTATAGTCAGTTTCATTAATATTAATTTTTCGTATTCGAAACGACTTGTTATCAAATTGATAAAGATTATTGTTTTGATTAAAGATACAATATGAATATTTATAATTTCCAAAAAATAGAAGTAGGTTAATCTCTAGTTAGTGTTCTTTAAGCACAAAAAAGTGTGTTTAAATTAATCAAATGGATATTTAACTACTCTTAATTCTGCTGTTCTCCTCGGGTTTAAATGATGTTATGTTTTAATGGATATTGTTAAAATACATATAGTTGTCAAATATTTCCTTTTAATATTTGATATAATTTTACCATCTTTTATATCTTCCACCTTTTTTTTTTTAACGAAGTATTGCAAAAAGAAGGAAAACAGCTAAAGATAATGAACGTGATGGAAATGTGAGAGCAACAGGATCAAGAGGGTATCTGCGCTTCGCAAGTTCTTTTGATTGATAATTGTTAAATGAAAAGTTCCAATATTTTTGGAATCGCATGTAAATGTGATTCCTAGCATTACATTTCAATCTTTTTTAAATGTTAGATAATGCTGAAATTATTTATTTCGCGGGGAAAGATAGTGTAAATTATTTTTTATAAATATCAATTTCTATAATACCCATTTCTCCCATTATCAAATTATCGAATAAATTATGAAATAAAATATGTTATGGTTATGAAATAAAAATCTTTTTACAAAAGAAATACAAATAATTGTAAATTAATATGGGAAACAATGCAATATAAAGTAACTATGAGAAAGTAAACTATAAAAAATAGTTTTAATTTTGTTTTTTTTTTTTGTGAGAATAAACGAAAGAAATAACAATGAATCTTATATTAAATTTTTAAACCGGTCGTTTGACTAAACATTAATACAAGATACACAATATACATTTTCTTTCTTTTTTTAAAATACTTTAATTATTTTCGAACTCAAAGACAAAAATACGTCTATTTTATATTATGGTAAGAAAGTAGAATATAACCAATACAGTTTTTCTGTAATTATTTGTTTTACAGAAATAGTAAATAGTAAACAATAAATGGGAAAGTAATGAAATTTTGTAGCGATAAATGAAATATCAAAAAAACAATACAATTTATGTACTTCTACTATTCAAACATTCCGCTTGTTTGAAATAAAAGATATATATGCACTATGTGCTCTGAGTTTTCAAAAGTATACTTTTGTCACATATATACACATAATATTTTTCGACAATAAATAAATAAAAATAAAAAAGAATTGCACCATATTTGTTTTGGTTTTAACGTGTGCAGTGTGTCGTAAACGAAACCAAACCAGAAATAACGTCTCCTGGGGACATAATTTTAAACCGTCGCGCTCAAATTTTTCTGTAGAGCAATATTTTATAATCTGCAATAGGATGAATCTGATCATCCACATGTTAGAAACATTCGACGTCGTTTCATTTATAGTAAAAGTAGTGAGTAGCTTACTTAGGATCAAATAATAATTTATTATAATGTTATAAATACTTTAATTTCTTTAAATTTTATAAAATTATAAAATAATAGATGAAAGACATGATGATGATGAAAAAATAGAAATAATATAAAATATTAAACAATAAAAGTGAGTACTTGGAATTTCTTTTCATATTTCTTTATAATACTAAACGTTGGAATTTCGTTTGCGTTTCTTTTTAGTCGATTTGTATTATAATAATTTTATTTTTTAATATTGCGACTATGCCAAGGTTCGCCTAATATTATTTCTTTATTCTGAATTTTATAATTTCATGAAATGTGAAGGAATTTATAACTTTATGATTAGACTGCAAATTTTTGAATTGTGTAAATTCATATTTATATTCTATAGTAAACAAATTAAATCTCTATAGAATATTGTTTTACATAGCAAATATTATAAAATGATATACTTTAGATATTTTATGCATTAGCGAATATTATGAAAAAGTATATTTTTAATATTTTATACATTTTTTGACTTTTAAAATTTCCTAAATGAAAAAAATTTGCAGTTTAATTGTGATAAATTATTGCTTAGTCATCAGTATTGGAGTTATATATTTTATCAAAAGCATAATTTAAAACTCTCATTTTTTCAAACTTTCAAATATTTAAATATTTAATTTGCAGAAATTAAACACGATAAACCATTAAGATTCTTCTAAAATGGTTTTAGAAATTCTTTTCCTTTAAAGCGAAATAAATGACTTTGATAAATAGGCAAAGAATCATTATCTTTTATTACAGATTTTTACGCGCTCGTGGAACGTTTAAAGATGCAAAAATGGATAGAATGCATATTAATATATGAAATGTCCAAAACGTACTGCTAATTATAATACTTTGTGGATAAAATAATTCCCTCCCTGTACTCTATTTTTTAAAACATATTCATGAAAAATATGAATCCGCAAAAATATCCGTATTTTATTCTAC
The DNA here is from genome assembly GCA_032399605.1 of Melipona beecheii. Classification (NCBI taxonomy): domain Eukaryota; kingdom Metazoa; phylum Arthropoda; class Insecta; order Hymenoptera; family Apidae; genus Melipona; species Melipona beecheii. Next base: position 583,024 of record JAUCMO010000064.1, read on the forward strand.
GCTAAATGTTTTCTTCTCATTTAACTTTTGTACTAAATTTTAATACTATTCTGTACTCCTTGAAAAGATTCCAAATTTTTGTCGCCATGAATTGTTTTCGCTGAAATTTTCTTTCTTTTCCAATTTTTCTACTAAATTTTAACATTATTCCGCACTGCTTCGATAAAAGTTGCCAAATTTTTTTCACCGTGATTTGTATTAAATGACTTTTTATATTAAAGAAAAGAAAAAGGAAATGGAAATGTACAAAAAAGTAATTTTTAAAAACGAATTCGATTTGTGTTATTATTTTACAACTAAAATGTTCGATATAAAATTATTCATAATAGCAGTTAAAATTCTCAACTTGCCTGTACAATGTTCAAATTACGCGATAAACCGTATCTATGTTTTACGTAGTTGTTTCATAATCCGGGAAATATAATTGGACACGAGGAGCGGCATGCAAAGGTCATTTCTCCATTTAGAAAAAGTACGATGTGCGATTAATTATTTAATTCAACTAGGCGCCAAGCTAGATTTCCATCTGAAAATATGTCGAAGTGACTTTACAAATTTCTCATACGATATCTTATTATTACCCCTGTTCGCGCGCGTGTGTAGCGAGACGAGATCGTGTTTAGTAAAGAGTGGACTGTATCAATGTTCGCGCGCTGAATATCAGGAGGTTGTCCCCTCGTGGTAACCTTGTGTCGCGAGAGAGTGAACTTTATTACTCAAAAGTTAAAATGAATCTGACTTGCAAGCCGAAGGAAAAACCCGAACGCTTTTTCGGTTCCCCTTCTTTCGGCTTTGGAAAATCGCAGGTCCAGGGTGGGGCACGAAGGGCCGAATACCCGTCGCCGTCGTGGGTGATCTCGCTGGCCCGTGTTTCTCACGTGTTCGGGAAAGTTGGTGCCATGCTTCAATCCACGGTCGAGGGTCTTGTCTGCTTAGAACAAAGTCCAGCCATGTGACCAAGGTTTCTGGCAACACAGGCCTGCTAAGGGTACTTAAAAACCAATAAATTTTCCCGTACGAGCCTGTATCCAGACCGTAAGCATTGTAGCATGGAAACTCTCCCGAACAACGCCTTTATAAAATTTTTATTTACTCCTTTATTTTTAAAAGTTAGGAATAGAATAAATATAGAAATATATTGGTTGATTAATTTTAATCTCGCATCGTAAAATTAACAATATTGAAGTATGATCTTTCCTTTTTAATCTTTTTTGTTAGTTAAAATTGATCTCTATGTGGATTATTATTCTTTACTCTTTAGCTTATTCTCTAGCATAGTTTATGTAAACAATTGCTATTTTGTCAATCAGTTATTTTTCCCCATTTTCATTTCTCCACTTTGAATAGAAAATACCTACGTACATTGAAATCATTTAAAAAAGAAATTTTGATCAAATCGTATTTTTAAATAAAAAATCGTCATTATGATATATCAGTTCAATAGAAAATATTTTATCTATTTCTTTGGATAATAGTTTGTATAAAAATATATTAATAATTCTATACATGTAATACTGTGTGTAATCATAGTAATTTGAAATTAAATTATTTAATTTCAGGATTTGTAATTCAATTGAATTTTGTTACTAACCTCTGTCAGTATTAGGATATGAAATGCAAAATAAGATCAAACATCATATTAGTAATATTTAGTAATATTAAATTGTTATAATCATTTATGATCCAACGATACTATTTAAAGGTTTATTCTATTTCATTTATTTATAAGACTAGGAGGTTTAAAGTCATACATTAAATTGAATCCACGCCACATGTACAAATTAATTATTATTCTCGGTGTATGCTTCTATATAAAAGTCGAATTGCTTCCAGTAAGAGTCATATCTCGATATTTGAGATAGCCTCCGGTGCACAATGTATTTTGATGTTGCTCGACCAAGAGATTTAACCGCAAATACAGGTAGATAATATCCAATGGGATTGTAATTAAATCCAGCAATCGGATTTGCAGGCAATATATCAATAAATGTGGAATGACCGTACTAAGTCAGTACACGGTTGTTAATAGTAGAACGCTTGAATCGTTTTACGAGCTGTACGGTCGTTTGTGAAATACGAAACACACTACATATGTATTTTATTACCTCTGTATCGTATCAATATTTATTCGTTATTATCCTTTCTCATTCGGTTAAAGGAAAAAAAGGTGTGCAAAGAATTATCTCTCTGAGGAAGAGAGATTATGAGAAATTACTGGTATTTACATGGCGTTTGATGCATTTTGTTCTATGTAAAAAAGATTTGTCAATATAATTTATAATTAGACTACTGATTTTTGTGTTCACACGAAATTTGAATGTGCGCAAGTATAAAAAATGAGAAATATCCAAAATATATCTAGGTTTTATTTTTTAAATTATGTTCATTTCATTCTTTGAAAATATTTATCTATTTTCATTTTTTTAAATGTAAATTTACAGTTCATTTATAAGGTTTGCAATTTAAAAAAAAAACCTTTTTATAAAATATAATTTACACATATATAATATACAATATACAATGTATAATATAATCTTCTATACAATATATAATATGCAGTATAATTTGTTTTCTTACAACATATGTGATATTGTTATTTATTCACTTTTGTCTTCGTTTGAATAATTTTAATTAATATTTTCTCTTTCTTCCAACGATTATGGAATACATTTATCAATCGTGGAAACAATTATAACGCTCTATAATAATAAATTTACGTAATAATAATAATTTTACTTACGAAATAAATTCTGGTTACTTTAAGACCTTTTTATCTTATCATATTAAGACGTATTGAGACTTTTTATCTCTTCATTCAATGTTTATCGTAGGTAATAAAATTTTCAAGTTGCATGCATATTTTACAAATTCTTTGTTACTTGCATTAAGATTTCACTTATAAGAATTTATTATCACATTACGTTCCCTTTAGTATTCAAGTTTATTCTTGCAATAATTTATACTTTTGCAACAATTTTTATAATATTATTTCTCCAAGTGAACATAACTAATCTCACCAATGTATAGATTGTAGAATTATGAATTAATCTGCTACAGAGACATTCTTATTTGTGTTAGAATAAAAAGTCTACTCTTCCACTTAATTTATTCCAAAACTTAATTTATTCCATTTATACCAAAACTTAATTTATTCCATTTATACCAAATGTAAAATATATCTTTCGATTCTTCCTTTTGATTTATCTTTATTACGCATTTGTCTAATAAACATAACAGAATAAAATGGCCCATTCTTAATTTGACTTCAACTTGCGTGAATGAAACTTTATGGTTTATGGTTAAAGAGAATATATGTATGTACATATATATAATGGAGTCTCCGAGTGGGCAAGACTTTGCCTCGGCAATAGAGAGTTAAAATTTTTGCGAAACCTGTGTTGTATATAATAGTATACAAGAAAGATTTTATTTTAAAATTAAAATTTTATCTTATATTAAAATTAAGTAATAATCTGAAATTAAATATTATTTATTTAGCTCTGCTGGCTATCCAAAATTAAATATTAAAATTCATCTAAAATTCCGCTAAATTCATCTAAAAGTTATCTAAAATCTCAATGAAAGAAAATTCGCAATTGTTTACTAGAAAGAAAAGAAATAAGGAAAAGTGAAATAGAAGCTAAAACTCGCTCTCTAACATTATCCAACCATTTACATTATTCGCCAATTTCAAACTTTGTTTTCGATACATATTTACTTTCTCAATGAAACAACATGAAATTCACTTGCACTTTCATTACACGGTATCAGATTCGTAACTCAGTTTATGACATGTTCACATAGAAACATCTGCTGCAACAATTCACCAAAAATGAATATATATATATATTAATATAAGTTAATTTAAATATAATATAAATTTTATATTTTAATTTTATTTATATATTATATTATTATATTTTATATTAAATTATCATGTTTTATATTTTAATTTTATATCAATTTTATTTACAATATAACATAAATTTCCATGAAACCTTCAAAATCGAAATCACACGAAATTGAAAAAAAATCCCACAACTATTCTACAATAAAAGACAAAACGCAAAAAGAATGCGAAACAAAAGTGCTGAATGCCATTCGAGAAAACTCGATTTTCTTTTCTCGATAGCCCCTTTCTGACTTCTTGGTAAAACGATACGAAATTCCTCCGCTATCGAGCCATGCACGCGCGAGGGATCGTTAATTAACCATCCAAAACGATCGACGCGGGCCACTAATCCTCCGTGGAAGAAATCGACGCCTCGATCGGCCGTTTACAGGAAGATCAAGCGATTCTCGGGCCAGCGGGACGCAACGAAGGAGAGACACAGGAAATGAATAAAACATGGGATATTACTCGGCGATCAATTCGCTGCTAGATTATACCGGTTTCCAGCCATTTGCTGTGTCGACGTAATGGCGTCGGAACGATGCGAAGCAATTGGAATGTTCGCGTTGTAAGAGCGGCCCGTTAGCAGGCATTTAGTATTGCGGCGTCGGATGCTAATCGATGGAAACAACGGGACAGGGGGTTGGCCGAAACTGCGCTGTTTAACTTTCCCGATTGCCTAATAATTTAACGCTGGACAACGGGGAGCCGAATGCGATGGCAGTTTGCTCGACACACTGAATGAAATTAACAGTAGTCGCAATTGAGCAAATGTACATACATACGATCGACGCCGCGTTCTGCAAAGGCGCGGAGCACATCGCGCCGCCAACTTAATTGTACAGGGTGTCCATAAAGTCCCTTTACAATTTCAAAAATTTATTACAAAGGCAAATGAAAAGAGAGATGAGTGAAAATTATTACAAAATGAGACATATATATTTGAGTTTTTTCTGCCATAGTTAATACACCTCTATATGGGCATCACTAGTTGCACGAAGTATATCAAGACAAGTACTCGATTTCTTGCCATGTTCGCTGTAGCATGAATGGTGGCAATGGAATTAGTGATCCTCTGCTTTAGGTTAGTGATGTCTCATACCTTTGTTCGATGCACGATACACAATGTGAAAATCTGGAGATCAGAAAACCCATATGTGACTAGGGAACTTGAACGAAATAGTCCAAAAGTGAATGTGTGGTGTGGGATTATGTGCAATCGAATCATTGGTCCGTTTTTCTTCGACGAGACATCAATTACTGCAAATATTTACCTTGACCTTTTAACTGAATACGTGGCACCACAACTACATTGATCTTCAACCAACCATCATTTTCCAGCAAGATGGTGCACCACCACATTGGGGACGGCATGTTCGTAGGTGAAATGAAACATTTTCAGACCGGTGGATTGGAAGGGGTGACCCAATTCCTTGGCCGCCTCGTTCACCAGATATCACTCCCCTCGTCTTCTTTTTATGGAGTTATGTTAAAGACATCGTGCATCGAACGAAGCTACGAGACATCACTAATCTAAAGCAGAGAATCACTGATGCCATTGCCACCATTGATTATGCTACAGTGAACGTGGCAAGAAATCGAGTACTTGTCTTGATATACTTCGTGCAACTAATGATGCCCATATAGAGGTGTATTAACTATGGCAGAAAAAACTTAAATATATATGTCTCATTTTGTAATAATTTTCACTTATCTGTCTTTTCACTTGCCTTTGTAATAAATTTTTGAAATTGTAAAGAGACTTTATAGACACCCTGTGTTTACGCGTGTGCTCGTTGTTTGTACAAAGAATAGTGGATTCGATCTGGTTAGCGTCAACGATCGAATCCCACGGTCGATTAACTTCACGCTTCTCATTGCCAAGTAGTTTCGCAAAGACGAATCGTTTATGTCTCTTTCTCTGTGGACGTAAAGATGGCATGGTTTTTTTTCGGCGGAAGTGATAAATGACTTAGAACTAATTATTCAATGGTTAGTTTGGCCGGTCTGATTGTTGGTTAATTTTGTAAAATGCGAAAGACGACGACGACATAAACACAACGACACAACTGCGTTGTTTTTTGGCGTATCGTATAAAAATGGCAGTATTCTTGTGTTTGTCCCACACTGTCCTTGTCTTTTATGCGTAGATTTCATAAAAATAAAACTTTATGCACTCGAAAATTCGAGTGCAAAGGGTTAAAATATCTTCTCAGCTAATAACTTTTCGACATACATAGTTTAATATTTTTTTTTTTTTTTTGCATCGATTTGTTGCGGCGCGTGGTAGACGTTAGGACTTCTTGCCAGCATAGAAAACGAGTGAGCCGTTGTCCTTGTCTAAAAATAGAATAATAAATTATTTTATGTGAACAGAAGAAGCCTAACATCTGTACGCATAATTCCAGTGATTAGAATTGTGGAAAGTCATCCGAACATCAGCAGTTCGTTTATTACAAGTTCATGTTATGTCATTTCGTAGGAAATGAATTTTGAGAAATTTCATATTTTATAAAAAGTAAAGAAGTAGCGAGAAACTGTAATAAATTCAGTCATATTTGTATCGCGCACGATAACTTTCATGGGTATGATAACTTTCATGGGTATGATAACGCTTTTGTTCCGTCGTGGGAACTGCAATATTGACATTGAAGATAAATCACCGTGTTTTCTTTCTATTCTGATACCGTCTTCTCAGCTTTAACCCGGGCGCACTTTATATTTTGACTTTCCTTTTGTGCCCGGATCAGCGCGAAAGCGCGTCGTACGTCATCCTGCTTTGTCCTTAAGATGGCAGCCTCTTCGCGACGACACCAGCAAAATTGAATGGACAAAATTAAAGTATAGCGGAGACAGTTTAACTTTGAAAATATTAAACTATTTTCCCTGTTTATGTTTTATGTTCCATTTGACCCACGCAATTATCTCCTAAACTATTTATTATAAAAAAAAACGTGTTTCAACTAAAACTTAATTTTTTTCGATGGGGAAAATCTTGTCTGTGTGGGCATATTTTTTCACTCTGAAAAGATATTCCAAGGTCGTTCAAACCATCAAACAGTCAAAAGTTATTTCTTCTTTCGTTTTTCTTATTTTCGATGACCCTGAACGCATTGACTTACTCAGAATTCCTAGAATTCCATTGTATACTATTCTTGAAGATTTAAATTTTATTTCTTTAACGATATTAAAACTCTTGTGTTTTTTAAATAATTAATTATTTAGCTACGAATATATTTTGATGTATCGTGTCAGCGAAAAAAATCAACTGAAACAAATTAATTAAATTTTAAATATATGTTTCTACTCACATATGTCGATCATAAATATGTACACTTACATGCAGGATGACTAAAATATTGAAGTCGCTAACATTATCCGCGTTTTATCGACGTTATCCATAGTTGAAGTGTTTTTACACTTTTCTTTTAATGTAACATGATTTAAATATATATTTTGAAACATTTAGATTATATATTCTAAACCAATTTGTTAAATACTAGTAGTATCATGATATTAAATTATAATATTAAATTTCGTGGTATATCTCATATGTGATAAACAATAATATTTAATAATAATGAACAAACATAAATAATAATATTTTTGATATTAAAATAATAATATTTCATTGTATTTATAATCGCACAATTCTATTATTTTTACATGTTAAAAATGAAATATCTAAAAATATGAGTTGAATTTTTATGAAATTTTTATGTCTCTTTCTGAATTTTATGTACGATTCGAGCCGAGTAATTACAGATATAGAACAAGCTAGATAATGTCCAAAGAATGGATCTAGCAATTTACGATCATTTAACGTAAAATCGGAGTCTGGGATCTATCTAATTTATTTACACAATTTATGGTTCGAAATTCAAACCTTGCTAGACTTTTAAGCGGTATAGTTGCCGGAGTCCATAATACCCCATAGAAAGTCAACGAGCCCCAAGCGAATCTTCGTTGGTCGAATCGCAATCGCAGTGAAATATAGCCCTGCTGAAAACTCCATTCGCGTTCGAAGTTTGAGTTCCATTCGATAGAAAATATGTCTGATTTTTGTCAATTCTCGTTTAAATCGACAGACATTTTTACGTGCAATATTGATTAATTATAAGTAATTAAAATGATAATAATACACATAATAAAATAGATAGTCAGACATAGAATTTTGTATTCTAATTTAAATTTCTATTTATATTTAATAAAGAGGAATCAGAGTTTTGGAGAGTTTTAATGAATTTTAATTAATTTGTTAGTTAAAATTAGACCGTTGGCAATATTAGCAATATTTCATTATAAGAACGATATTAAATATAAATTGAAAACACGATCTCACAAAAAATATATGTATATATGTGCTCTGAAACAAATAAAATATATTTTAATTATTGTTGTAATAATAATAACACACTTTCTACACTTTCTGTATCCATGATAATTGTAGTAAATTTCGCGATTTCTTATTTTCACTCAGTTTTAAATAAAAATATATAGGAAACATTAATTTTTTAGAATAACTTTAAATAATAAATAAATTATTGCCTATAAAATATTGAAGATTCTTGTCTTTCTTGAAATATTTAAAATATGTAAATACATAAACTTTCATAATTGATCGCAGCGTATAAATATGAAACTATATTCTATATTTTAATTTCTGATTGATCTGATATAGTTTCTTATATTTCTCTTCCTTGAATTTAGTTTAGTTGAAATCATTTTTTCCTTTTAATAAAATATGCATTCTTTGATTATATCACTTGCAATTGTTTATAATGTATATAATTATATACAATCGTCTAGAATTATATAATTCTATAATTATTTCAATCATTTAATATTACAATAATATTATAAATACTATGATATAATTCAATATAATTTCCATATTCGATTTTCATATGTTAAATATTCTTTAGATAAGATAATTTTCTAAGAATATAAATATTTATTTTTAGATTTATATCGCTTTTTTAGAATTGAAATTTTAAAATTAAAATAATTAAGTTAACAATTGTGTATGTTAGAATATTATTATTTAAATATGAATAATTTAACACTGTAATAAGACATGATTGTCGTTTAAAATCAATCTGGAATGATGTGTAAAAGAAATTTACCATAATCACATACTTGTGAAAAATTAGTACAGTTATAAAAAATTCCTTTAAATGCGTAAATTAAAATACGATTTTGTTAAATATTCAGACTTATTATTATAATTAATAACCAAAATATAGTACGTTTTTAAATGTAACGTTCAACACTTAAATAATTTTTAACCAAAATTCTATTTCTATAATCTAATTCTATAAATATTATTTTAAATTCACTTTATTCCAATATTTAACGAATATCATATATCTGACTAGTTTTCACACGGTGTGTTTTCTCAATATTTTTCCGAAAATTAGGTCAAAGGTTATATTATAAAGATGCAAGGAAAATCAGTTGTAAATAAAATATGAAAGAACCGTTTTCAGTTGGCATTGGACTTTATTTTTTATTTGTTTACGATTCACACAATTTGATTTAGCTGAAAAGTTTTGGCGTGAGAGGCATCTAATTAATAATCGAACGATCTAACGGAAACATTCGCGTATTTCCCGGAGTGCTTTTCTACACGTCGCAGAAAGCCATTATCGAGCGAAGCGTTGTAAAAACTTCGATAGAGTTGGTTAGATCGATTGCTCGCACGAGCGACGAATAATTGACGCGCCAAGTTAAACAGAGGGTGGTTTAGAAACGCCGAATGTACGATTGCCAACATGCGAGCATTCGTTTCATGTTCGTGACGAAAGTATTTAATTATTCTTCAGTGGAAACCAACGCAATCTTTCTGAATAAATGCAACAGAAACTTAAATATAAAGTCATTTCGTTAAAGTTCTTTTTAAAATTTAAGTGGCATCGTGATGAATCCACTAAATATTTGAATATTTAACATAGTTACGAGTTCTCAATTTGCAAAAAAAGGAGAAAAAATTAGAAAAAAGAATTCATATATTTAATCGTCCCTCTTTTCTTCTCATTTTTAGGATGTGAGGTGCTTTCTTCTGCGTTAAAACGTAATTTGATAGAAGAAACTGGAGTGGGTATAAACATTATTGGTTATAAAAATATAAAAATTATTAACAACTTCTAAATCAAATAAATTGAACTAAAATTCAGATCGTTCAGGATTGATTTGTTTATATATACTTGTGTAAACAAATAAAGTAAATTTATTATTATGATCAGAATATTATTACTCAGTTTTTTAAAATATAATTACAAAGAATCCAAGTTATATTTTTTTACAAATAACTTCACATACTCTATACTGATTAATGTGGTTAGATATTTGCGCGAACTGTGAAACCGAAATGTTAAAAATTGTATTCTGAACACCATTGTTCATAATACACAACTTTTTAATTTCTTTATAATAATATTTATAATACAAAAATAACAGCAGACGGAGAAACTAAAACAAACGAAAATGTGATATGAGCAAATGGATGATGATCTTCAACGTCATAATTATTGGCTAATATTTTTTACTTTATACGTTATGGATTCCAGGAAAAAGAAGGATTTTATTTTATTTGGTGAAATGTACTATTGTACTATTATATTTGATACATACTTTATATTATTTATTATTTGTTTTATTTATTCATTTATTTATTTATTATATATATATATATTATTATATTTAACACATACATAAATATATTTTATTAAGTATAATAATTATAAATATAATATAAATATATTATATATATAAATACTATGATCTATATGCTGTATTATCATCAAGTATTGGTAAGCAAAGGAATTATGTATGAGTACTAGAAGAACTTTGTCGTCATTTCAGCAAATTTTATAATTTACATTAATAAAATTGTCAAGTCATTTTTACATTAACATATTAAGTTATAGTTTAAAAGTATAACGATAATTTTGATATTTTATATCTCAGAAAACATACGAATAATATTTTAAAATTTTAACGGTGACCTTGAATTTTAAACTCTTGAAGTTCACCATTGTCGGGGATCATTTGTCACCACCAAGTTTTGAAAATCACTCGCTGGTGATCATTTGCTCTGTTCGCGACAGATGAGTTCGTTCCGTCAAAGGGTATGTCGCAGGAGATTTGCAGACGGGGCTATTCGTCCCTTTTTAATCACGATGAAACATGTCGCGCTCCGCCGTCTTATTTCTCTCTGTCCCTCCCCCGTATCTTTATCCTATTCTCTGAAATAGGTTCAAGTCTGACCGGAACGGAAGAGCAAGAGAGAGAGAACAATAACGGCGAAAAGAATTTCAACTATTAAATTATAGAAAATTACGCTTTCTTGGACGTCGCGATGTCGGACCCTGCTTTTTCTTCCTGTCGTTTCTCTCGCGCCAATCCTTTAACCCTCCGTCGTTTCTCCTTTATTACCTTCGATTCCGAACTAGAACCCTCGTAGGAGTTATAATTGCGAACGGGGACCAGAGGGATCGTTACCCTCTTCTTATCCCCCCCCCCCCCTCTGTCTTCCATTCCCTCGACGACTACTTTGTTATGATCGGTTCAACTTATAACTCCCGTCATCGACACGTTTCCCGTTCGAAAATAATTGGTCATCGTGTATTCCTCGTTTCATCTGCACTTCTTGAAGCTCGACGGTGGCTAGAACTTATTTTCTTGTCGCTTTCGTCCGATCATAATTGTAATCGATGCTTTTGTTCTACTTGTTTTCATTACTGTCAGCTATTTTTCTTCAGTTTCTTAAGACGCGTTCGAGACCAGTTCCAATTTTCAATTCAATTTTTTAGAAATAAATAATTTAATTAAACTTTTTTACATTTCTTTATTATTTTGTCAAATATTCGTGTTTTGCATTTGTATCATGTTCCAGAACGCGTTGTTATGTGTTTTTGATATCAGTACGTTATTATAAGTTCTGTGTTTCCTCTATTTATTGCCAATAGAAGAATTTGCAAATTAAAGTGGAAAATTGAGGTTAAAAGATAAAATAAAGACGTTCTGAAATTCACAAATCAATTTTTTACTTTCATTTAAAAGTTCTTTAAACATTCGGACAACGAAGTAAATACAAATTTCTACTTTAACAAAATCTACTTTAGCAACGATCGATCAACAGGGTCATCGAGCTGCTTACGAAAACAATCCAGTCATCGGCGATCGGGGTATCGAGGCAATTATTCAAATCGCGCGTTAACATCAACGCCGGTCCCTAATATATCCTCGTTTATATTAACGCGTCGGACTAATTATAACGGGTCACGTCGTGGCGATTAATTCATTTTCCCTAATCGAATTAGACCGACAGAAATGTTATGTACGAAATGAGACGTAGCCGGAGGCAAGAGACAGACGTGGAATATCAAAATGTAAGCTCGCATAATTAGTCTGTTCTGCGCTAGACGTCATTCTTTTATCCGTTCGATCGCGTGTACCGCTCGATTAATAATTCGTTGCAATTCGGCTAATTAGTTCGAATTTACGGTCAGCCTTAGTTAGGACGATTACGATCCACGTGTAATCGTGCCGCGTACCTTTGACAGATAATGACGGAAGCGACGATTCTGAACTGCGAATCGCTTGTAATTATCATGCCTCGTTGTCATCGTTTCAACTAGATTGTCAATGATTATATTTCATGCACCACGGCGACTTAACTTCATGCTCTGGTCAGATGAGCAAATTCATCACCGCATGTACAATCTAGCTAAATTTCGAAATTTATCACATTTATCAATTGATTAACTTGGAGCTGTAGCAAATGTTAGTAATAATTATATTTTTCACAAAAATTAATCTGTTTGCCTCGGTATTTAAACTTAATGATAAATCTGTATCGTCGGAGCTTCTATAGAACTGATTATCTAATTATAACTAATTATGTATAATTTTTAAATTGTAATATTGAAATATTTATTATTTTTTATTAATATTAATATTAAAGTACAAATATATTATATTTTTGAATGTAATGCAAAATTGCACAGAATGCATATACACGCAAAATACATAAAATATCCAAGTGTAATGCTTTTTATAACAACTAAAACGTAGAACAATTTCTTACTTTCCACTTTTTTAAACTATGTTTTTAGAAGTACGAATTTGCGTAAACATCTTCAATTTGCATAAACATCTTCAATTACAGTATGTACATCAAATATTAATAAATGTAAAATTTTTGCTTAATCGCTATCCGTGGATTATTTTGCGTTCGGCGATATGCAGTAGACATTATTTGTGAATATTCCATTTTTTGATGAAGATGAATTAATTGACATATTTTAAGATATTAAATATGACGTAATATTTTGAGTTATATATAATGATAAAATAATAATAATTTAAGTTATATAATATATTTGTAATTAAGTATAAAATATAATTGAATAGTAAAAATCGAACTTTCCTTCTTATACAGGAGCATAACTGAATCAATAACGATGAAAAATTGTCAGTATTTTAAATATCATAATTTTACAAAAAAAATCATATAAAAGTCCATTTCGCTTAATTGATATATATATATATATATCAAACATATAATTTTAATATATATTACTATTAACTAACATTTCACATTTCATTACAAATATATATGTTAAACAATAATGTCTCGCATACCTTGTTATCCGAATATTTAAATCATTATATTTAAATTACAACTCTAATATTCGTTTCCTTTTACCATGATCATAATGTTCACATCATATCACAATCCTTTATATTTCATACACCAATAAAATAAAACGTATCATACCACATCATATCATAAACCATTCGTGTCATAATTCTAATACTTATTCGTCATTTCAATTTTCATTCTTTCGTCGACGTGGCCCTTAACGATGGATATTTTCTTGATTTCCAGAGCACACCTGCAAAGACTTTCGGTGCACTCTGAACGAATTTTGCATCGAGACGGACCTCCTTTGTGACGGCGTGAATCACTGCGGCGACGGCTCCGATGAGGCTACCTCCACCCTCTGTGCCAGTAAGTTCTAATTACCAGCGATTCATTTTAGGGACTCTCCCCAGTGCAGGGTTGAAGCCCTTTCATATTTCAAATGAAATACGCCTCGGGCAAATTGATTTGTAATCGAACAGCGATGGTGGCACCGGATTGCCGAATTCTCGTTGAATACTACTTAAACTTCGACTCGTGCCTTTTTCAATGGATTTGACGATTTCAATTCTCCGCATACACATAGCTCAAAATTTTTTAAAAAACTAAATGAAAAAATTTGGCAATTTATTCAGGTAAAAACGTTCGAAACGTTCGAAACGTACGTTACTGTATGATGATTATTGCATAGATCGGTTGTGAAAATTAGAAGTATTTTTAGTGATAAACTACTCTTATTCTTTTATGTTAATTAAATCGAATTAAATTTAAAGACTTGGATTTAACAGTGTAACAGAGTAGAAGATTTTGGAAAGTGTATGATTATTTCGAAAAGTAAAAATTATGAAAATTTCAGAACAAATTAGAAATTCAATAGTCTGAAACTATCAGAAAGTACGTATGTCTTATGTTACAAATTCAATCAGATAATTTGATAAATTATATTTAATATTCTGGGTTTTAAAAAAAATCCTAATAAAGATATTTTCGTATTTCATATCACGTTGGCAAAGAATCGTTGAATTCTTTCTGAAATTCTGTTTGGACTATGACTTCTGGCTTTTTAAATTGAATTTAGAAACTTGAATTTCCATAATACATATAAAATTAGAATCTTTTATCCGTTCCAATTAAATTTAAAAGTAATATAGAAGTTAAATTAAGAGATGTATGAATATTATGAAAAATACGAATATTTTATTTAATATGCTGATAAAATAATATAGTTTAATTAAAAAGTTTAAAAAATAGAAATTCAATGATTCAAAAATATAAAAAGTGTCACTTCTGTCACAGAATCAATCAAGATAATTTATAATAATATAAATTGATAATAAATTGTATTTTATACCGCTACTTTTTCGAAAACGAAAAATCTATCGTTTTTATTGAATATTTGCATATATTATCCACTGTTAGTTAGAACTATCTTTCATTTTTTTTCTATTATTAAAATATTGAGACAGATTTTTTTTAATTCTCTTAATGTCAGAAAGTTTCGTGAACATCTAAAGGAATTATCAGTTTGTTCAAGAAAAAACTGTGAAAACTTTCAATCATAAATATTTGTATGTGATATATATGTGTATATATATATATATTGTACTTTGTCACAAACTATGTCTTCTTGATCTCTTTTTCAATACAAACATACAATATAATAAACTCCCCTACATTTAAACTGACAAAAAAGTAAAAGTATTCGGTATAATGAAATTTTCGAATAATGGAATCATGTTTTAAATATTATTTCAGTATTTCAAAATATTTTTTATTTTTTTTTTGCTATTATAATATCTAACATTTTTACCACAATAAGTAGGTACACTCTTCCTATACTTCGAACCATTTTGTTACAACACATTCTTATTATTTTATATGCTATTTCAGTTGAAAAATTTATGTCTACCACACTTACAAACATTGATTTTTATCACATATTTTATAAATCACGTACATGTTCCTTGTTATTTTTTTGAATAAAATCTTCTATCTGATATTTTGTAATATGCAGTAAAATAATTTAATACAAGAAAAGGCATCTAGTACTAAATATTCGTTTTAGTATATAATACACGTATACACATATTTTTACATGTACGAAATAGTTGGAAACCGACGACAGAGCTTTTCAATTTGATATATTGAAAGTACTCTTCTTTCAAGGAAGATGCATTCAATCAATTAGATTTTATTGGACAAGAGAGAAATTTATTAAGAGAACGTTACGAGAATCAAATTAATAAGAATTAATCCCGTACCTTACGATTTCTTTTTCAATTTTTTGAATAAACATTACTTATTGAAATTGAAATATTATTTCAGATATAAAGTATCGAAATATCACAGATATATAATTTTTATTTACCAATGCTCAGTTTTAAGAAATTAAATTTAAAATTCGAATTGAAATTTCCTAAAATTTGCAATTTGCTTTTTCTTTAAAATCAAGGTCATAACTTGTACTATGAATACGACTACTCAATATTATAAAATAAGGGATTAACCGATTCGAAGTTCATTTAGATATTTGAAGCTCGCTTACTGTTTCTAATTGTATGAATTTATTGATTTTATTATAAGAAAACTTAAACATCACGTATTGGTATCTCGTAACGAGCTGACATTTTTCAAATTTCACCATTTTTTCGATTGAATTTTTTTTCCAAACAATCACTGTAATAATATTCTGGATAAACTGATAATCTGCTGTTATCCCGTACAAAGGGAATTTCAAGGAAAAACAAAATATGGGAAAACGATAAAACAGGGAGTAGTCTAGGTCAGCGTTCGCCGTTTCACGAGAAGCATTTTAATCAATTTCTGTTCCCGTCAATCGACGGCATTTCATTCCTTTTGCATGGAAAAGGATCTATTTTAGCATCAGATTTATCGATTATGGTTCACGTTTGAAATGACTGATTGAAGCAGCTTCATATTAATTCTACACTTGAAGTATTCCAAAGTATTAAACGAATTTATACGAGAATCATTAATCATTCTGTTTTCATTAAATGTTATTAAATGAAATGTCCTGTATTTTCAAACTTCATCTTCTATTCTAAAATAATTCTTGTAATTCTAATGTTCGAGCAAAGCATGATGAGAGTTTCTAAAATATTCACGTTTCTTTTCTCTTTTTTCCCTGCATCTTTGCGATTTCTTTATGTTAATTAACACGTTGAATGCGATGGTAATTATTTTAATTACAGTTTTCATGAATGTTTTACAATAATCATAACAAGACGAATATCTTGATATAATACAAATAACTAGGTAATATATCTATAAAATCAAAATGCATTCTTGTTGCACTTTTGTTTTAACATAATTTTGTAAAAATTGAATATTTTTATATATACATTGTAATTGATAGGTGTAAATTTTTTCGAGGCAAAATTTGGCTGTTTAAGATTACCAAAAGTCTGAAAGTTTGATATTGAGGAAGATATTACTAATTAAAAATGCATTCATCTTTAAACATGTACGTTTTAATATATTTATTCACATATAGTGCCATATGTTATACTTTTTGAACGTCTAACAAACAAATCAATTATTTTATTATGTAACACTTTGATACAAATTAAACATTCAAAAGACATTCAAAATATTATAACAGGAGATATTGTATAATATATTGTGCTATTTATACTAAACTTTCATACTTGAGCTAAAATAATCGCTGCAATTTGAATATTTCAACAAAATATAACATAATACTAACTAAACTAATCATTACTTAAATATTATAATAGAAAGTGTAATACGTTATGCAACTTGTGCTATTTTCGAGCAAAATATGACAAATATTTTTAAAATGTTTTGTCTGTTACTCTTTTTTTCGTATTGTCTTTCTTTACGAGTTTCTAATGATTTACTTCTTTGCATTAATCAATATATTAATTAACAAATTAATGATTTCAATTTATATAAATATTTATATAAATATTTTAGAATCATTAAAATATCATCGATATAAAATGTTAATCATAAAAATAATGGCATTGATTATTATTATTATTATTATTGTTATATATTTAATTATTATTATCTTATATAAAATATTATATATAATGTTATTGTTTATAATAAATTTTATTATCTATCTAAAACAAAATTAAATAACATAAATAATTAAATAATGAAATCTTTCATTGTATTTTCATTATAACATATTTTATAAAAATTGAATGAATATTCTCTACCGTATATAACCAAAACATACTTTCACATGGCAGTCAACGTGTTTAATATTATAACAGAATAGATATATATATATATGATATTATTACAGAAATATTCAAACTTTTGAATTCAATCTTTTTTAAAATAATTAATGCAATTTTTTAGTGTTTCAATGTTTAAACAGAATATTGTCATATTCTGTACTTTCCTTTTTTCGTACCTTCTTTCTTCACAGTTTCTTAATGATACTTTAACGAATACCTTAATAATGATGATAAAATTGTAAAAGATGTGAAAAATTAAACAATTAATGTTAATAGTAAGTTATTTAGTAATGCAAACATTTGCATAACAATAAAATTCATTTGGGAAACTAACAGTGCGTAGTGAATAATTAGGAGATGCACGCGTTACATATCATTCAGATGTATCATCAATCACCTATATAATGAATAATTAATACATAGTTAATGATTTCATTGCAATAATTATTGCATGTCTTCGTGATTGGTATTTATTATGCTATTATGAAACAGCATGTTGCTTGTCAGAATGTAATATTCATCATAAATTTCAAATCGTTTATAACGATGCCAGTAAGGGCTAAATTATTACATGAAAATTCGGTATTTGATTAGTAATAGATTTTTTAGAATTGTTTGTTATTCAAAATAATTTGGAAAAAAGTTGCCTTTTTTTTTTAGCTACACCACGATTAAGATATATATCACACGAATTCATTTTGTGATTTGTTTACAGATGATTATATGATTTTATGAATACCTATACTATCCAATGTTATTAGTATTGTTAATTTTATAATTCTTCTATTACCCTTTTGTTATAATTATTTTATTAATATTTAAAAGTACTTAATATTAGATAAAATTTATTTTCTAAGCTGTTTTATTTATACTTGTTTATATTCGTTGATCTGATTTTATTCTTCCTTTGAATTTAAATATTTCTTAATCTTTATTACTAATTTTTGGAAAATACCTTTAATTCTATTGGTGATTTCCAAACGTAATAAGTTTGTCCTTCTATCTATTTACATTTTGAAAAAATATTATAGAAAATATGTCACTTGTAATACAAATGAATATTACAATTGTATTCTAATGAAACATTAAATTCTAAAATAAAATATTGCTTTTTATCTTCTCTCTCAGTAAACGTTCTTCTTTCGTCGTTTTAACTTAGAAGTTTAATAGTTTATTTAGAAGTTTATCAAATAAACTGAACATTTTCAATTTCCTTCTTACTCACTGTGCGTTCGCAAGAACATCCTCCATTCGAATTTCGCTACAAAGGATAAAAAAGCCCCAATGGTTTTACGTGAAATCTCTTTTTTCTTTTTCATTTTCGCGAACGGTAATAGCGTGTCGCCCGATCGCCCTAATGATAAAAAGTACACAGGGCACATGCTATCGATCTCTCGATTCAACGAAACTGCGTGTGCTTTTCGTTGTTGGGGGAGGAGGGTTCTCTCTGTTGGCTCTACTCCGAAGCGTATTGTACAACGCCCGGGGGAATTAATTCTGTTCCGTTGTCGGTTGACCTGACACCTGGCAGCAAGATGAACTGCCATTGCTATTTTAATCGGTAAAGGAAAAACGTCTCCGAGACGTAAATGGTTACTTTAACGGGGAACGTGACGTCTGCGAATTAGACGAATGACGAATTCTTCAACGTTCTCACTGACGAATACATCAGAAATTGTTATAATTTCCTTGATAAATTTCTAGTTTAGCAGCTTTTCTCAATTTTAGCCGTTTTTTGTTACAGATCTCTACTTTTTTCTTTTTCTTTTTTTTTTTTTTTTTAAGAAGCTTCATTTTGTTTCTAAAATGTAAGTAACAAGAGTTGTATAACTTTCTCAATCTCCTCCGATTGATTTCTTGCTTCAATGATGAAATAAACTTTTTATCGAAGAAACAGTAGCGAATTAGCTAAAATTGAAACTAAACTAGAAACTCACTGTTTTCTCTTTGTCGTTTGCTAAGTTACATGCGCTTACAAATTTTTAGTGTAATAATAAAGAAAATAGAAAGTTTCCTCAAGCTAAAGACTGTGTATTGCATTCATCGAAGCTACAACATAATTGTAGATTGTTATCAATTTAAAGTTTTCTTTTCTTGTATAGAGTAACAATAACTGGATGAAAGATGAAGTTTTACTAATTTTTGGCTTCTCTTTTATCAATTCTTACTGTTATAAATTCTTACTGTGACAGAAAGATAGATTATTCATAATTCAAGTAGTTTGTAATCATTTCTGTAATTAATTATTAAATGTAATCGTCAAATCAATTAATCATCATTAAAATAAATTAGTAGTCTTAAATAATTTTTATAATTTGTAATTGTTAATCAATAATTTTTAAGTCATTAAGTGATTTATGTTTTATTAAGATGCGTAACATATTAATTATTCATATTGTCATATGCCAACATGTCCAAATGTGGTAATCACTTACGATTGTGCTATTCAGTATAACCAAATATTATTATTGACATTGAGACTAGCATATTATCATAATGTATACATATTGTCTTGGAAATCGCTTGCAGTTTGGGTAATAAACCTAAATAATAGATCAAGACCACAGACAATATCTAACGGGTGTTTCTTGCTGCGTAGTAGTATTTGTATTATTGAATTTATAATAATTTGTTCATGATTCTCTGATATATCTTTGGTATAAAAATGAACGCGTGTTGAAACGCGTAATAAAAAATATTAAAATTTTGATCAGATCGTACAAAAAAATTGTGGTTAATGGAAAAGTTTTGGAATACTTGTAACAAATTCTGATAAAGCTGTAGTGTTGTGTAAATAATAAATATGTAGTTTCTGCAAAATATATACAGTGTTGCCGATACAAGTAAACTACTAATACAAACATAATCAAAAGTGCAATTATTTTATAATTATAATGATTGTTAAATTTGATATAATGATTGTTAAATTGATCAGAATCTTTGAT
The DNA here is from genome assembly GCA_032399605.1 of Melipona beecheii. Lineage (NCBI taxonomy): Eukaryota > Metazoa > Arthropoda > Insecta > Hymenoptera > Apidae > Melipona > Melipona beecheii. The sequence continues at coordinate 603,742 of JAUCMO010000064.1, forward strand.
TATAATGATATTATTTATTAGTAATCAGATTATCAGATCTGATTATGAATTATGTTTGATATCTTGATTTTACATTGATCGTAGTCGTTATTAGACTGCGGATTTTTATGTAAACTCAGGTTTTTGAGAATATAATTTAAAAAATAGAATCACGATGAATAATTGTTTTACCTACAAAGTATAGAATATGTAATATAAGAATATATAATGCAAAATATAAAATTCTGTACTTCCGATATTTTATATATTTTTTTATATTATAATTATTATGCGCAACACTTTAAATTTTGCTACAAATGCACAAAAATTAATTATTAATCAGTTTACATATTTCGCAACTTTGAAAGTAGAAAATTTGATCAGGGAAAGAATCCTATTGCTTTCTTTGAAATCACTGAAATAGAAATTCAAAATGGAAAATCGATGAAATTACACTAAGTAGAAAATTCATGCTATTGATCAAAACTTATTGGATTTATTTTTATTTTATATTTATTTTATATATTGTACAATTTTTATTATAATATAATATATAGTATAATATACTATAATATACTATATAATTTACACATAATAATAATAATATATAATATAATAATAATGAATATAATATAAGTTAAAATTTAATATACAGATATTTGCAAATAACGTGTATTTGCGTGAAATTGAGAAAATCGAATGTTTCCTGGATGTGTCGAGATTGTGGAACAAGTTGCAAAATGTATTATTGAGAAAGGGCGAATGAACCATGCGTGACGATCGCGATTCAAAGAGAAGAAACCGCCACCTTCGAACAACTAATCAGTTGTAGTGGTTCCGAGTATTTCCTGGAATTTTTTCCTACGTACATAAAGCGTATATAAAGCGTGTCATGTGACCAAATGAGAAAATCGTCAATGTATAATGTTGTTTGAGATATTCCAGACTCACATGTCTAAATATATTGCAAGACTACCAGTTTGCGTGTAACAAAAATCTCTCTCTCTCTCTCTCTCTCTTTCTAAGAAAATTCTGCCCTCTCAAAACAAAAAAAAAAAAAAAAATGCATTTTAAACGACGAATAGTTTCGAAAATAAATGCATTTATATATTAAAATAGGACACCTTATATATTGTCGAATGACTACCCGCTCTTCGTCAATCACGTGATTCCATCATATGGAATCAAACAGATCCCTACATTAAATTAATAGATTAGAATTAGGGTACAAAATCACGAGGATTCACTCGCATCTCTTGTCTTTCGTTTCTTTGTATAAATACTTGCTAAAATGTAGAAATGCAATTTCAGTCGTTGATTCCGTCGTCGATTCTCATACACCAGGTGTATTAAATGAAGCAAAAAAAAAAAAAAACTTAAATATATACGTCTCATTTTGTAATAATTTTCACTTATCTGTTTTTTCATTTGCCTCTGTAATACATTTTTGAAATTGTAACGAGACTTTATGGACACCCTGTATATATTGACTATAGAATAACTTTTGTCTCGATGACTTCATTAGAATTTCAGACATAACCAAGATAAATTGCTGTCGCTTTTAGCACAGTGACTCGTCTTTAGTTGTCAATGAACGAATCACTCGTTTGTCCAACACGTGTACTATGTAAAAAGTGTAACGTATATTGCGTAAAAAAAAAAATGATATTGTGTAACGATATTAATCGGTTTCTTTCTTTCGTATTTTCAGACTCCGAGGCATCGACGATCCTGGGTATGCAGACGATCTGGTTCGCGGTGGCGCTCGTTTTTCTGATCCTGAGCGTGGCAGGCCTGGTCACAGCGGCGGTCCTCTGCTTTTGTAGGCAACGCGCCTCAACCCCAAGGCATCCCCATAACGCGCACAACGCCCAGACTCATCCTCCAGTCAGCTTCCCATGTGAGTCGCAAAAAGCATATCTCGTTCGCATCTACATGCGGTCTACATTCTCCTCCTGCCGTTTGCTTGGTCGTTGCTCGATGTGCCGTCCGCCGCCTTCTTGTTTGTCCGCCACCATCAGGCAGTCCGCTCGACCCTCTCACCTTTTCTCCTTAGTTTCTCTCACGATGAAATTTTTCCACGTTTCACGAGTTGTCGAGGAGAGCTCGAGCAAGCTCTGCACGATTTACCTTCAGATTTTCCTCAATTCTCCAGCAGAATCGAAAACGGAAGTAGCGGATGCCAAGCTTTCGTGCATTTTCTCTTTTGTTGGGAATAATTTTTTTCTTTTTTCTCTCTTTTCACTTCGAGTGAAAATCGCTAGTTTCGATACATTGGGATCCCGTGGTTTCGAAAAAGAAGATAAATTTATTAAAAATGTAGTTGTAAGCAAAATTCGGGGAACATTTTAAAGAAAAAAGGAATAGAGAATATACGTTTCAAATCGAAAATTTCAATCGCGCATGTTACAATTTCAAAAGAAATGAATTTTTGACTAAATAGACTAAATAAACTTTTAACTACATAAAAATATTCCTTCGTAATACTATTATTGTTTAATATCATTGTTTCTCAAAGATATGTAGGAAATAAAAAAAGGCCAAAAGTTTTTAGTTACTTCAGAGTATTTAGTTAATTAAAGTTTATGATTTTAAAGGAATATATTTATTTTTATTGAGAAGTTATTTTCGTATCTTTTTATAGTATTTTTACAATTTAGGGAATTTACTAGCTGTACGTTACGTAAAAGTAAAGCCATAATCTTTAACAAAATATTTATTAATCATCTGTAATGTTTATTGTTTAACTAACATTGTAGCATGCATTTTCATATCTTTATTTTCTTTTTAATCTAATTTCATTTGCTTATAACTGTATTATACTTTATTAGTATTTAGATTAAAGTAAGAAATCTTTCAGATAAAATAAGCAATCTTTCAAATTAAAACACAAATAAATTACAGTTTTCTTCTCGTAAGACAACAAACTTCGTTCATATCTCATGGCGAATAAAAGAAAGTTTACAATAGAAATACTATAAGTGTTAATTATCTATTAAATATTATATTCTTTGCCGTATTAGTATTTATTTTCATGATCAGAATTAAAGATATTACAATCTAAATAAAATTCATATACGTACTATAAACATTGTAATTAGATATTATATGTACATTTTTGCAAAATTTAGAATTTCGAAATTTACAGGATGTATGTATATTTGTATTAATAAATACAATAAATTACACAAACATAATATCGGCAATCTAATTATAATAAATACTTTCAAATATTTTATATATTTTTGTATCACATTTGCTTGCATTTCTGCACCTTTCAAATTTTCTATAAATCCATAAAAATCTACATTTTAGCAACAGCGGTCCATGTATTCCAAATACTTTATATTTATTTTATTGTTTTTGTCAAATATAATTTTATTTTCCCAAAATGCAGTATATTTTCTTATCACTGCATTGCGGGTATTTGTGCAAAGAGCTTGAATATCATAAAAACTAGTATATTTTTGATTTTATATTTTTTTATATTTTATATAAAATATAAAATTTTTATATTTTTTTCTGTGTTTATAATGCATATTTTTCCATTCTTAAATTTCGCGTAAATACAGAAAAAATCTTATCACTTATCATTTACCTTTTTTTGTCTATCAATGTAAGTGCTCCAAATTCTTTGGAGGAACCGTGCTGAAATTTCTCCAAGAAAAAGTTGATCTTTGAGATTTGCAAAGATACAGCAACCTGTGGAATTTAAAATCGAGGAGTTAGATGTTTGAGGTTTATTCTAACGCCGTTTTGCTTTCATTTTAAAGTAACTGGAAGTAAGAGGGAGAATGAAACCGCGTTCTAAGATATTAATTTGATCGCTGACCGGTTGAGCGGAATTATACGTTTAATTAGCTTCTAAGACATGCCTTGAGCCGGCTCGAGCCAATGAATGAAGCATCAGCCGCGTTTCTACCGTAAACTGTGTATAATCCGACACGGTGGAACACGATGCAGAAATAGCGTGCACAGTTTTAATAGTGCGTCGCGTATTAATTCATCAAAGGAGTGACTAATTAGTTCGGTGCGAGATTAATTTAACAGCAACGAGAGGCTAAACTCAGTGAAAGGCCACGCGTGAAAGCTAATTCATGTGAAATATTTGATTTTTTCGATGAAAGGGCCAAATTAAAAAGAACCAAGGGGACCTTATTATACATTTTGTTTCGATAATTTATTTTAAATTGATTTTGAAATTCACTTGCATGTATTTCAGCGGAGTTATTATCAATTTGCAGAGTGTATGATGTTGAATGACGTAAATATGGTATAAATATTTCATATTAACGAACAATTAGACTGTGGATTTTTATCGAAATTCACATGTTCGAGAATATAATTAAAAGAAAATTGTGTGAAAATTTAATTGATAAATTTCATTTTAATATTTATGTGTTGTTAATAACAAAGTGAGACGTTTTAAATTATTGGATAATTCAGTTCTTAAATTTTCGAGTATCCAAATTTTCAAAGTTCTTAATTTCTGAACGCACAAACAGACTTAGTAGAAAATAGAAAATTGTCTTATTTATTAAATGTTTCATTTGCATATTCTATATATTTTTGATTATAAGAAAGAATTAATTAATTAATATATTATTATTTTAATTAATATTATTATGGCAAGTTAAATATATTTTATATCGTTTTTGTTATTTTATATCGTTAATGTTGTGTTATTTATTATTTTATTAAATTTCATTGATTCTCTTCGGAAAGAAAAATATAAAGATAGTGAAGATAAAACAAAAACCAATGATTCAAAATTGTTTTCTATAAATCAAACACGCATTGAAAACTGCACACAATTCGTGTCATGATTGACGAGTTAAATGAATTATCTATTTTCTCGGGATTTTTTCTTTTTCTTAATTTCATGTCCATCACCGAGATATATTTTCAATTTTATGTAAATTATCTGCAGCATTCAACGATCAAGTAATATTTTTTCGTTCAATGTGGCATACCTTAAGAATACTGATTCTCTCATTACTTTATTCATAGAGATGAAATTCTATTGTTTTATCTTGAAAATGAAATTCAAAGTAATTTCTTATTCACATCAATATGGTAATATATACAACAGTTCTGATTTAAGTAAAAACAGTTAAATGTCTCGAAATATTTGAAAATGTAATGAGACGTTTCAAACGAGTTTATCAAAGAAAACTACAAAACTGTATTGTATTATATAATCTTGCAGTGACATTAAAACACCTGGAAACTTCACGATTACATGTTTTTAATTTTTTTATTTCAAATGAAAATCTATGTTTGACATTTTAACAAATTCATCGATTACTAATTACTCTTACTTGTTACTACTTATATTTACTAATTATTATTTATTATTTATTTTACTACTATATATTAATCATTATTTATTATATTACTATTTACTTAATCACTATTTATATTTTTTAACATATTTATATTTTCAGTCTTAACCGATATATATTCACGACTACAGTGTGAATGAAATTTCAAATATTTGAAATTAAATATTGTAATGAATTTTCAAACTTTTCTACAAATATTTCTATCGTTAGCTTAAATGTACCTAAATATCTCCGAAGATAAGTAACGAAATGATAAGTAACAAGATCCCTTCGTAGCGTCGAACATAAATCGAGCGATGTATTTGTAATTCGAACGTCGAATCGTCTTAAATTGGTATAATTACATTGCGGAAGTTAATCAATTTGCTTCCGAGAATTACATGGGCTCTTAGATCCTGTATAAGTTTGGTTGGTAGTTTCAGTTACATTTCCTTGTCTCTCCTAATTGTTTATTACCCGGCTGCGCTTCTGAAGTCGTAGTATGCTTTAGAATTTAGTGCAACGGAGTTGATAATGCAGTGCAGAAATTGGTGCACCTGAGGCTACACTACATAGCATTTAATAATAGGTTTCCTTGTGTTGAGAATACAGAACCGTTATTTGCGTACGTATTAGATTAGGCTCCCGTATTGTGCCTCATTGTTACTTCGCGAAAGTGCTCGACTTTCGCTGATGAAACGCCTGTGATGGATTATTTTTGACGCAGTGTCATCGACTTTCGAGACACGTCAAAATTTCTGTAGATATTATTTTGCGTGCAACGTGTGACTTCATTTTAGTTTCATCATCATTTGGAATTGAAGATGTACTTTTCGAGATTCTTTAATAAATTCAGATATAAAAACGAAAATTGCAATAAAAATACTTAATGAAAATATTTCATTTTTGTTCAATTCATTAAATCAATTGTGAAAATTGTAACTTTAGTTTCATCGTCATTGTGTACGTTTCAATTGGAAATTTATATTTTGAAAAACGCGAATTCAAATATGAATTTCAAATGAATTCAAATGTAAAAGCGTAAATTGTAATGAAGATTGAAACGCCGAGTGAATTAATAATAAAAATTATAACTTTAGAAGAAATAGATTTGTTTAATTCTATAAATGTAAGAAGAAATATAAAATAGTTTCCAATAAATTACTAACTTGATTGAAAGATATAAAGACATAAAACTTTTATATTGTCGGAAAATTTGAACTCGAAACAAGCAAAATATCTCGAAAGGAAAATGAAATATTTGTACAGGGATTTTCTTTTGTCAATGCTTTTCATTGATTCGGTCAGCTGAATTGTCGTGCTTTGTTTCGTGCATTTTGCGGAAGTTTCAATCGAATAATTTACTAAAAGTACATCTGTTTTCATTTTGTTCATATTTTCGTACAAATCTTCGACTGATGATAATGAAACTGAAAGTGCCTATATTTAATATTTGCAATTGATTTAATAATTATTGACATTAATAATTATTAATTATTATGTTTTTATATCTAATTAATTATTATATTTAATATTTGTAATGAATGATAAATTCTTATATTACGTGCATCATTTTGCTAATTAAGTTAATAGCATTACACATTAAATTCTTATATATATTATATTATATTATTATATCTATTATATACAAATTGCATTAACAATTATATCATATTAATATACGAGATGTTTTTGCGATGGTACAGCTGATGGAAAAAACAAGTCAAAAAGAAAGTATAACATTTTTTTATTTGAGGCTTCATTTTCGAGAAAATCAAGTTTCAAATTTTATTAGGTATATTTGAATTTGGTTAATTCTAGACTAGATAGGAGTAGATAATTGGTAAGAGATGATTCTACCTGTGGAAATAAGTGAAAAGTATAGAATAAAACTTTTCCATTTAAGACCTCGTTTTAAAGTAAACTTGTTGTAAAGTAGACTTTGAACATGTTTAATTAAGAATTGATTTTCTCGAAAACGAAAAAATCGTATTCTACATTTTTCACTCGCAATAAAATTTAAATAGAACTGCAGATAGAATAATCTCTTGTTAATTATTCACTTCTGACTAAAATTAGCGAAGTTTAAATACAGTGGATAGATTTTGAAGCTTGATTTTCTGGAAAACGGAGCCTCGCAAACGAAAGAATTTTCTTCTTTCTTTTCGACTTATTTTTTAATGCATAATCATCTCCTTTGTTCTGATTGTGCCACTAAATCAGAAACATTCTGTATAATAATTATAATAGTTAGTTAGTTAGTTAGTTATCTACATTTTGCGAATTTTTGCTTCGATTTATTTCTATTTTTCTTACTAAACAAACAGTTTTAAAAAGTATGTGTAATATATTTTACTTATAGCAACTATAAATTATACGTGTGACTTTGATGGGAAATATTTAAAATCCTTGTTCTTCTTTAAATATTTGAATTCGGTGGGTGCGTGTCGAATACTGAAAAAGCAACCGTGGGATGAAAGCTACGTTCTAAATCCGCTTTCCAGTGGCTTAAAATCTGCATTAAAACACGCGTTCGCGGGAAGGTTAACATTCAATAATCGAACGATAAATTACTCGACGATCTAGTGGAAAGCAATCGAAGTCGAACGAGAGTCAGGCTCGTCTCCCAGCGGGATAAATCTTTCCGCCGACTCTGTAAAAGCGGATAATTTAAGATGGCAGAGAGGTTGAAATTCTCCATTTACTTTGACTACGAATCGGTAGGAGCGTGTATTTCATTCAGGTTAAACGCAGACGAGCGCGAAACCGCCGTTCTTCCTTGAAAATTTATCCGTAGCCTGGCGTGCGAATACAAAGCAAAACGAACAGTCTGAGCAGTAAATACGTTTGCAAACTGATCATAAATTTCTTCACACACTCCGCGCCGCGTTCAATCTTGTATTTTGATCGATTCCTTCTTTCTCGTTTCTTCTTCTTCTTCTTCTTCTTGCTTCATCTCCACGGATTCATCTGCATTACGGTAATCTCTGCATTAACCCCGTGAGTTTGTTAGTGAAATTTATTATTTCCCGCGTACTTCGAACGGAAATTACAGCAGCGGGAAAGGGAAGGAACGTGTACCGAGTGATATATTACGAGGACACGTTTTATGGGTCCGTGTAAAATGGTCGGCGATAGGTGTCTAATAGATTCCCGACGCGACAAAGCGTTCTTTATTTCGCCACTGGTGAAATACCATAAATACGGGGGGCGGCTGGCAAATGAAAGCGACGGAATCACGTGAAAATTGATGTCACCGCGGCTGTATTATTCGCAACGCGGCGGTGCAACGTGCAGTAAGAGGATAATATACAGGGTGTCCATAAAGTCTCTTTACAATTTCAAAAATTTATTACAAAGGCAAATGAAAAGATAAGTGGAAATTATATACAAAATGAGACGTATATATTTCAGTTTTTTTCTCATTTAATACACTTCTATATGTGCACCATTAGTTGCACGAAACACATCAAGACAATACTCGATTTCTTACACGATCGATGTTTTCCTCAGATGTTCTTGACCGTCCACTCCTCTCTTTGAACACTATCCCTGTCTCCATAAATTTCTTGTGCCATGCACGAATTGACGGACGTGACGGTGGATCTCTTTCATACTTAGTTCTGAAGTTTCGCTGAATCTGCAGATTCGATTTGGTTTCAATAAACCATGATACACACTGTGCCTTCTCTTGAAGAGTAGCCATTTTGTAAGGGGTTCATTTAACAGTATCTTATTCATCAACAGGATACCTGAAATACAATGTGATAAAAACCTTGACAATCACTGAGTACATAAAACAAGTCTGGTGAAGATATCTCATAAATTTTTGAAATTGTAAAGAGACTTTATGGACACTCTGTATATAATAGACGACAGATAAAGGAAGACTAAGCTGTGAAGAATTGTACAATAATTTTGTGGTAATTGCGCGTTTTGTACGAGTGCATCTCACAATCAGTTAGGGAAAGAGTGATTATGGAAGGGGAGATGTTATGAATAATGACTAGAGTGCAGTTTTTTAATGCATTTGTAAGAAATTTCAAGATGCAAGAATGCGTGTAATATGCAAAAGAATACAAAATATTCAAAGTGAAATGCTCTTTGTAATAATTAATAGAGAAAACAATTTTCTGTTTAGTTTCCCTTTTCCTGAACTTTATTTCTAAAGATATAAATTTGCACAAAAATCTGCAGTCTGATAATGACGATTTATTCGCCGTAATTATCTGTAACACATCATGTGCCGATAGTAATCGATTTTTAATCTGTTGGGTGTATAGTCCCATTTTAAAAGTGTCCAATGTTGTGTCGGAGGAATAAACAATGACGAGCATACTCGTTAATAGACTGCGGATTTTATGAAAATTCATATTTTTGTATGAAAAAGAATTTAAAAAATGTAACCTGGATAGGAAATTATTTTACATACCAAATATTATAAAACGCATTATGCTCCAGATATTTTACATATTCTTGCACATTATGTACACTTTAAAATTTTCTGTAAATGCATAAAAATCTGCGGTCATACACAAAATACAAGTACATACCTATACTAACTACTATAAAATTAAATTGTGTATACAACGGAGTGAGATTTGTTTTTTTTTTTTGAGATTGGTATTCTGAAAATGATTGGTATTTTCAATCCATAAGTCCTAGTCCATATAAATGAAATTCTACTTATCAAATTTTGTTATAAAATTTTCCAATCTACGATGTATATTCTAACAATCTTTTTTTTTTGAAAATTGAATATCAGACATTTAATGGATTTTACACGTGTAACAAATTCAAATTTTTTTTTAGAGTAGCAATGTTGCATTTAAAATTACAGTCATCATTACGCTCGACAGTGATAGATGATCCTAAAAGTAGAAAATGAAACACTTTGAATTTTATTTCATTCTATTTTTTTTTTTTTTTCTATGAATATTTATTATTATAAATATTATCGTGTCTAAAATTAAAGTCAACGATTCTTTTATTTATTACATCAGTATGTTATCATTGTCATTCGCGATTTCATTGAATTCAACTGCATTGTACCGACTTCACATTTGAAATGCGTGGATTTGGAGGTTTCAGGGACTATAATTATCCAGTTATCATAATACCGATGAAAACCGATACTCGCACTACATCCAACAAACAATATCGTATGATTTCATCGCGTCGTATAATTTTCCATCTTGATGTCAAACATTTGCGGTTTTATAGAACATTAAACAAAACGAATCTTTGCATACACGCGTTATCCGTAATACTTTATTCTTCTGAATTGTTCTCATAAAAATCTCCACTTTACTCGCACGCAACAGCGCGTAGTCGAAGATAATCGCGGGCGTTTTATTTTACTAATCGTTGTGTCTGCAAAATCTCGAAAGACATGGAAATTTAACTTGAATATTGCGAATTTGTTCCGAAAGCTTCTTCCAAACTAAAATGTTCTCAATTACAGTTCTTGAACTTTTCTATTACATCTTACAAAAGTTTGATAAACAAAAAAGATTTTATAATGTTTCAGAAAGATCAAAGAATGATATCATAGTTAATGATAACTTTTTCGTATTTAATAATTTTTTACTAATAATATGTCATATTTTGTTTAAACTTAAGATATTTTTGAAAAAAAAAGCAAGTCGAAATTGACCGAAATATTACTATACTGAAAAATTGATGATAATGAATCGTCGATTGACAGATCGTTAACTTTTGTATACTATATAGAAATGAGAAATTCTTAGAAATTGACTAGTGATGAATTTTCTATTGCTTTTCTAATTTTTAATTTCAGTTTTATAAAGTTCTACCTGTAGTAGCAGTTTCCGTTATTTTAAACGTTGCTTTCAAAAAAAGCCACATTACTAATAGGACGATCTGATATTTGTGTATTTTTGTTATTTTATTCTAATTTATATATATCTTACTTCTAGATTATTAAAATTATTATTGTGTGTCTTAATTCTAAATTATTAAATTATTTTTTTCTAAATTGTTTCTATAAATTTAGAATGATCCCTAAAGACCATACGAAACAAAGAGAAGGAATAATTTTGTCCAAACTTAATTTATTGAAATTTCCTAAAAGATAATGCGAAAATATGACTATTTAATTGGAACATTGAACGTTATTATTTTATAATTTAGCACATCGATCATCACAATTCTATTACAATATCGATGCGCTGCTTCCACTAATTATATTCGAAACTGGCGTAATTGTACTTAATCTTATCATAAAATTGATGTTATGCCATTATAATCGCATCTGATCGCCAAACGCTGTATATTTACATGCATGAAACCACTGGGACTGCCTGATGAATTAAAAATATTCTTGCACCCACTAACAATAAGCTTCCATTAATTTTATTTCTACTACACCTATAAATATCATTACTAAAAATATTGAAAGAAGTAGCAGATTGTTGAATGATTTTTAAATACAATCGAATGTTAAGAAGACTTTTCAATAAAATAAAAATATTTTAATTGCTTTAATTACTTTTTATATTTTAATTAACAACTTAGTAAAAGATCATTAAGTTATTAAAGTATTTAATTTTTTAATATCATCATTTTTGATAATATTTTATTTCATTATTAATATGTCGATTTATATTCTAGTTTGATTTATATTCTATTAAAATTTTGTTTTCTAATTCGAAAATTGCTATTTTATATAAACATACTAATAGAGTCAATTAATCATCACAAGAGAGGATATAATTAAAAATTAATATTAATAATAATTTTAAATTATGTTTAAAAGTCGTACTTCTATTTTATTTTATTTTTTATTTTTATTGTGAAAAGAACAAATTTTTCATGTCTAGAAAGACATTTTTAGCATTAGATTTTCAAAACGCTTTTTTTAGTCTTAAGAAATCATCATACTCATCTAAATTTTAATTAAAGAATTCTGTTGTGAAACATAATGAAAATTGCTTAACTGTATAATTATGTATTGTATGTACGTATATTTATGTGAATTGTATTATGTGTTTGGCAATAATTTGGCAATTTGCAATAATTTGTCGTTAATACTTTCATGTGCTTTGCTATTGCATTATATTGATGTTAATGTTTTTATCTATCATAGTTAAATGCAGTCTGAAATATCTGTATTTATATAATTATAAAAAGTACCATTTTTATCCATTATAGGTAAATACAGTATAAAATATCTGCATTTATAAAATTATAAAAAATAGTTTTTTAATTAAATTAAATAAAATAACTAAAGCAAAAATAGTATATTATTTAATCAAAACCAAGTAAGATATTATATTCATTATTTTCATTAGAAAATATTTCTTAAACTTTAAACGTAAAATTCAAACTGTTCTATGAATTTCTTCAGAGCCTTTTATTAAATACCTGCATGATATTTTTGATTAAGAATTGAAATTGAAAATTTCATAATGTTCTTATAAAATCATTATAAAAGAATAGTTAAGACTAACTTATTTTACTTTTGAACAATTTAGATACTTAAAATACTTATGTCGTAGAAAAAAATTTTTCAAAGAAATCAATTTTTTCTCACATCTTACCATATTTTTGGACATAAGAAATTCAAAAAATAGATTTGATGAATTGAAAAGTGAAAACATAAAATTTTTAATTTCTACCGAAAAATCGGAGCTCAACAATTATAAAAAATATTATTATTATTTTAATAAGAAGATCAAACAATATTGGTAAAATATTATAATTATTGTTATAAATTATATGTAATTAATAAAATATTATATTAAATATTATATACATAATATCATAAAGTATTAATGAAATATCTAGTAATAAATTCTGTCAATTTTAATAGTTGTTTAGATAAACTTTTGTTCAAATTTTTCACAGATTATCTAGGAATCAAATTGCAGGTTTTCTCAATAGCGTCTTTTTTTTTTTAACGAATCAGATTATTTTCCACCACGATACACAAAATGATTTTATTTGGAATTATCCTATTAATTACCTTGAAAATGAAGAAAGTTAATTGTAGCTGCAGTTACTCCCATTAATATTCGAACACTAAATATTAAAACTGTTGTAATTTTGTAAAAAGCAATCGTGTAACAATAATTCTAGATTCATTTTAAAACCTGACGCTTTTATTTTCAAAGTGCATCGTTCATTTTATTTCAAGATGTTTTTAAATTATGTGTCATATTTCTTCTGTATGATGTATTTCTTCGTCAATTTCTTAAAAAGTAAGAAAAAAAAAGAATTTCTTGAATTTTCATCGCCTAGGCCTAATATTTAAAGTTAAATAAAATGGGGAAGAAATCGTACATCGAAATTTGAGAAGTTGTTTGTAAAGGAAGGACTTCAATCATCAAATACACGCTGGATTCAGTCATGAAAAAGAATTTTTTTCCAATATTTTTATATACTGCAATGCAAAGAAATTTGTCGATTACGTCGACAATGTATATTTTCGAGAAAAAAAGTGCTTCCACTTTGCTTTCACGTCCGCTACTTAATGTGAAAACATCTTAAAATAAATTTTTTTTTTTTTTTTACAAAATTATAATAATTATAATAATTTAAATATCCAAATAGCAGCAGTCACTGTGTTTCCAATACTCCAATTCAAATTTTTGGAACCGATTATAGTAACTTAAATATTTAAATATCCAAGTAGCACTGTGTTTCCACTACTCCGATTCAAATTTTTAGAACCAATTATTAATAATTCATCGACAGCGAAACGACTTATAAACATATGACTTTCAATTTCATTACGATGTTGCAGTAATTAATTCCGAAATCACTGAAACGATACGATCGACGAACTACCATCGAACGTACGCTTGCAAATTTCACAAAATTTCACAAAATTTCACAAAATTATTCCCTCGTGTGAATTGCATTGCCGCATTTTCTTTCCTGTCCCTTTCGGTTTTTTTCCCATTGCAGTCAATTAAAATTGTAAATGGCGGGCGTCGGTGTTCCACGAGGTAAATAACTGGCGGTTATTACGACAAACGGCGACATGTATCATTTCGAGCAACGGTCGAACCGGCCACTGCATTTTAAGTTCGTGGTAATTAATAACGCATTGTTGTGCATCGTAATGCATATTGCACGGAGGCGAACGTAACGTATGATCGACCGCAAATTCATTTTTCACCGTGTGATGTGTGATCGTGCAAGAGGAACATGCACACGCGCAACTGGCAGTATCGTGACGGCAAATATTAACCGACGATAGGTATCGAGCGCGCAAACGGCATTAATTTTGAGGATCCCTGTCGTCTTTTTGCAGCGAAGAGTGACGACAGAATCGTGCGTGTGGCGACGTTTGTTGCTCATTGTGCGAAAATTCATCACGTGTCCACAATGCGACGACCCTATCGCGAGGCGTGACTACGAGTTTCGGCCAGAAGTTTCTGCAATTTGCAAGTTCCAACTCCTTCGGAGGATATTTCTAATCTAGAGTATTGCCTCTGAAGGGATCTTTTTTTTCTTTTTTTTGTTTGTGGGAAAATGGAAAAAATTATTTTTAATGAATAAAATTTTTTTTATAAATAACGAAGAAGTATTATTCCATTTCGAGAAATCTACAACAAAATTTTGTCATAAATCAACATTATGTAATACTAACCTAAACTTCTTTGCATCGAGGAATACAAATTAAAATATGCAATAAGAACCGAATTATTTTGCATGAACAGATTGATCAGAACTATAGACGACTAAAACATAAAATTTCTATCAAACATTAAAGCACAACTTTTATTTATATATTTTACGAAAAATCACATTTAAATCCCCAAAAATACGTTGTTTTACATTTATAAAATTTTTAATAAAAATTGGTCATTTGGCCAATTTTAATGTTAAAACAATTATATTTTATTTCTCATTGCTACGTCATATAAAATGATTCACATATAGGGTGACTCATATTATCATTTATTATCATCTATATTAATAAACATACAGGGTGTCCATAAAGTCTCTTTACAATTTCAAAAATTTATTACAAAGGCAAATGAAAAGACAGATAAGTGGAAATTATTACAAAATGAGACGTATGTATTTAAGTTTTCTTTGCCTTATTTAATACACCTTTATATGGGCACTATTAGTGGTTCAGTTGCACGAAACACATCAAGACGGAATTCGATTTCTTGCACGTGCATCAGTGATCCTCTGCTTTAGGATCTTCCGTATCTTGTTCGATACACGATATCTTTAACATAACACCATAGAAAGAAGTCGAGGGGAGTGATAGCTGGTGAACGAGGTGACCAAGAAATTGGGTCACCCCTTCCAATCCACTGGTCTGAAAATGTTTCATTTAGGAACCTACGAACATGCCGTCCCCAATATGGTGGTGCACCATCTTGCTGGAAAATGATGATTGGTTGAAGATCAATGTAGTTGTGGTGCCACGTATTCAGTTAAAAGGTTAAGGTAAACATTTGCAAAATGGACCAATGATTCGATTGCACATGATCCCACACCACACATTCACTTTTGGACTATTTCGCTCAAGTTCCCTAGTCACATGGGGGTTTTCTGATCCCTAGATTTTCACATTGTGTATCGTGCATTGAACAAAGGTACGAGACATCACTAATCTAAAGCAGAGGGTCACTGATGCCATTCATGAGAGTATGCCGAAATTGAGTACTTGTCCTCATGTGCTTCGTGCCCATATAGAGATGTATATACGTCTCATTTTATAATAATTTCTACTTATCTGTCTTTTCACTTGCCTTCGTTATAAATTTTTAAAATTGTAAAAAGATTTTATGGACACGCTGTACTGTTCTAACATTGATCATTCTGATTGTAGACAGACATTTGATGCACTGTAGCTACAATTTAGTCTCTCTGGAGTTAGGTGGTATCGAATGAATTTATAAGTAAAGTGTAAACTTGTTTGTTTCTTCTTTTTTCATTTTTTGCGATTTTGTCTAAAGTTTTTGTTTGTTTTCTGATGTTTTGACATTTAAATTCGAGACACTTTGTACAGTAAAACGTCAAGCAAAATTAATCTGTTCAGTACCTAGAAAAAATTAATTTGTAAGACAGAAGATTAAACTCGATTACCGTACTTCTTTGTCCGTCTGACATAAAACGAAACAGAAATAAAGAAACTGGATGCTTTCTGAAATTTTCAGCAGAAATTAACCAGGCAAGAATTTCGAAACTTGGAGAAGGTAAACATGATCGATGGACTCGATGGCTGTATTTTCAGCTCTTTATTTAGTGGAAATGCAGTTATTTGGGTCGTCGCGGCGAACTACCGTTTAACGAATTTAGAGAACGACGAGAATAGAATAAAAGGTCGGCGTAGTGCAGAGGATTCAAAATCGGGGAAATCAAACGTACGTTGGCGTTTTCATTAAATGATCGATCGTTGTCACATTCGCGCGAGTGCATTCAGTTTATGTCGTTCGTGATATCATTAGCCCGGTCGTCACGTTGTTTTGATCTCTTTTGAAACGTTCTCCTTTGGTCGGCCACCTCGTTTGTTCCGCCATTGCACGCGTAACAATGTTCGTTTGCCTCCTTGATAATTCAGAGTGAAAAATAGCTCGGTTTTTTAATGCTGTATCCCTTGCTGCTTTAGTCTGATTAATAGCACTGATTCATAAAGAAGTGACAAATTAATTTAGAAATTCTGATCATCTTAATTTTTAAAAAGTTTCCCATTCTTTTTTATAAATATCTGATCAACATTACGGAATTGTTTCTCATAATTATAAAGATATTCGAAAACTATTAAATTCTTATACAAACATAAGGTATTATACACGCGTAAGTGACAATGTAATCTAGAGGGATGCAGACTCGTATAGTTAAATTTATACAAGCTATTTGTTAAAATTTTTGTCATGTTAAAAGTTTGTTCACTGGTTGATTCTCAATAGATTCTGTAAAAGAGAAAAAAATATGACTCACAGTAAGATGCACAGCACCAATGGTGAAGAAACGATAAAACGTTCTCAACATTATTTGTTTAAAATTCCCCACTTTTTTTTGAAAATATTTGATCGATTTCCTTTTAATTCCAAGTTTATGAGAAGTTTTAGATTAAACTAGGAAGAATAATATCATTTAATTATTGAGACTTGGGAGAACGTAAAAAATTCATTTCTAAAATAAGTGATTAACTGTGAGATAACGTAAGATCCTTCAAAAAATATAAGTTAGTAAAATTATCATTAAATTTTAATTTAAGAAGAATTTATAAAAAATGAAAAATTAGATTTCGTCAGAGTTGACATATTATCACTTCTTATTATTAATACTTCTTTGCTCTTGTTGTGGAAATTGATTCATACAACTCTTTACATACAAGTTAATGATTAATTAGTAAAAAGAATTGTATTCAAATTGTAACAATAACTTGTATATATCTAACTATTCCATTTTGCATATATCTAACTATTGCATTTCTCTAATTAAGTTTTATCGTTTGACTTGATCTTATAGCTACATCATATTTGCATAAAAATTGAAAATTTTCAACTGTAATTATGAGAAATAAATCCTATATAATATATTATATATATTTTTATATTACATATAATGTATATATTTCTGTGTATAAGATATATATTAACGAGAAAATTGTACTTGTATTCCAGTATGTTTCTCACTGAAACGCCCAGAAGCAACTCTTCTGGCTAGGAAATGAAGACGACTTTTTTGCTATAAAATTTTATTGATATGCAAACATCTGAATCGATACAAAACAAATTACAAGCGCGATCACTCAGTACCAGACAACGCCACTCCTACTCGACGTCTACCCCACGCTCCCTCACGAATCACGTGACCCAAATCAACCAATCGCTAATTTTCGTTGCATTAGCGTTGCACCTGAAGAGGCTTTCTGGGTTATCCCAGCTAAAATCACTTTCAGTGATATGAATTGCGATAAAAATTATAATTGAGAGTACTAATAAAGTAAGTATATTTAAGTTATTTTTTTAAGTAAATAAGTAAGTAAATAATTTTAAACAAAACTAGTACTTTTTATATATACTAAATGAAATAAGTCTTATTGTTTTGATAAACTTTTTCAAGCTTCTAAACAATGACATATATTATAGGAGACCTGTGTAAGAAAAATAGTTGACAACGAATATTCATTTATTACTGTAATACATCATTGGCAACAATGATGGAAGTTCTTATTCTTCATCGATCGATATTCATGCGCCAAGAACAGAAAAAGTTTAACAATGGAGTAGGATCAAATTTTACATCCTCTCTTGAAAAAGTTTAAGAGCTCACCGTGGAAGTTCTGTGGCAAACAAACTTTCTCATTCTGCCGCGGAAATATTAAAAAGGAAACAGGGCGAGGGGCACTGAAAAATCAACATCAACGTTTCGTTTTTTTTCTCTTTTTTTTTGTCATTGTTTTAGTTTGGATCGTTATCGTTCGGTTTGAGCAGAAAAACTTCGAGAATAGATGGAACTTGTTAAAAGTTTCTTTTGTGCGCGAAAGACTCGGGAATAGTAGAGATAGTGAAACAAACTGGGTAAATACAAGTCCGCAACAAACAGCAAGAGAAAGCGAGAACTGCTCGTTTATTATTTAACATTATTATTATTTAACATTTAATTTTCATTCAAACAATTACACGAAACTTCTAAAAATCGTGAAAATAGATATTTTTATATTGTCAAAGAATTGAGAAATTTTTTTTAACAAATGAACGGTAACTTTGTGATTTGTATCATGAACAATTGAATGTTTCACTTCTTGTAATTATACATAGAATGGTTTATTTTAATTCCAAGAAATAACTGGAGAATAAAAAACAAAATTTAATTTATTTTCATCTTACTTTTCATAAATAAATATAGATGCAATTATGAAATGTTTAATTTTGTAGAAATATTCCATTTAGCATCCAGTGTTAATTTTTCGTTATAAATGTGTGTAAATTTTCACTAGTCATTTTTTCATTAGGAATATTTGATTGAAATGAGTGCGCCAACTGCAATCGACGTGAAGTAAACTACTTAACAAATTTTGTTAATACTTGTATTTCAATATTTGAAGCACATCGCATCGCAAATTTTGAAAAATACGCAGCCATGAACTGAAACTGAAACTGAAACAGTCTAACATTTTATTTTGTTTTATTCAGGTGGACGTAATTTATTAACAAATATTCTAGCACTTATGTATTACTTACTCTTAACTATTCGCTAAAAGCCTAAATATAATAATAATAATAATAATATAATAAAATATAAATAATAATAAATAAAATATAATAAAATAATAAAAATATAATAAAAAGAAATTGCAACCAATAAATATCCAATAAAATTATAAATAAAATAAAATTATAACCAATAAGCTTTGAATAAAGTAATACGTTAAAAGTCGTGTAAATAATCCGACATAGAATTGTTAACTAGTTATTAACTATTGTTATAAATAATTATTAACTACACGAAATTTATGAATTTTGCCTGTGAGATGGACTATTTAATTTTCATAAAATATTATGTTATAATAAAATTGTAATGAAAACAGTTTTTTTTGATTTTCTAATATTGCGTATGTAAAATTATTTTATCCGTGATATTCGAGAGCTGATATCCCATTCTAATAGGAATTTGATATTTACTTTTTAAATTTCAATATTTCAATATTTCAAATAAAAATTTGACTCACCCTACCATCAATGATTTCAAATAAAATTTATACTAATTGTAAATAATTATCTCTTTGTTGAAGTCATTTATGCAATATTTTTAAAATGTTTTTAACATTATTAACTCTGCTATTTATGTAATTACTTTACTATTTTTTATATGAAATGAACAGATTTCATATAAAAAACGTATGTGGACTGCGGATTTTTTAGAAGCAATCAAAATCTAAATAGACCATTTTATGTACTATACATTATAATAAACACTTTAGATATTTTATACATTTTGGCACATTATGTGCATCGTGTACATTTTTGTAACTTCCAAAATATAAAATTCAATCTACTCATATATGTTCGAAAGAACGTTCATTTTGAATGAATTACACAAAAGCAATTGTGCATTCCAATACTATTATATATATTTAAATTTATATATATATATATATATACATATAATATGCAAATTACATCTTTAATATAATTTTGGAATAGAAATAATTTGTATTCTATTTAAAAAAAATTTTTGACAAAATGTTTGACTATATTTTTTCTATAAAATTTAGGATATCTATATCTGTGTCACAAAATTCAGAAAATTTTATATAAAGCACGACAGTTTGTTTTTTTATTCGAACTCTATACGCGATAACTTTTCAACGATTTAAAGGGGAGCACCTCACGTATCACTAGATCGACATTTCTCCATCAAATCTATTTTGATTTTCTTCATTTTCTACGATTCTAATCAGCAAATTCCATTCACGTATCACTTCCTCTACTTAACTCAATAAGAACTTTCTTATAAATGAATACGAAAGATATATTTGAGAATCCAATAGTCCAAAAAATGTTATTAACAATATCGAAAAATATAGTGAAAAAAAAATTAAGAAAAATATTTGGAAATGAATGGAAAATATCTTCCCAAAATTATTCTTGAGAAAAGTATTATTATAAATATATCGTTTCATTTAAAAATATCTTTAAAAACTTCTCTCTGCATTATTTAATTTCTTTAAAATTTTAACCTCTTGTTCTTTCTGCATCGTTTAATGTCTTAAAATTATAAGTCAACATCTGCAATGCTTTCGGAGAAAACAGATTACAACACTGTGAGACATCTTGTATAAGGGTGGAATACGTTTATTTTAGAAAATTCTGTTAAAAGCTGGGATAACACATATTCTTAATTCTGCTTTCCTGTATAACCCGAAATGAATATTATATTTCAACAAATGTTGTTAAAATGTACATTGTTTTTAAATATTTGGTTTTAACATTCAATAAAACGTTACGACCTTTTGTATGCTCCACACATTTTGTATGTATTGTAAAGAAAAATATCTGAAGAAACGTGATGAAAAAGAAAGGAAAACAGCGGAATTAAATGTAACAAATCAAGTCACATTGTTCACACACTTTTCATGAAAACTGATATTTGATGGATATGCTACCCAAGGTATCATCATATCAATGAGATTGAACACAATTGTACCTTATATTATTTTAAACAATGTTATTTTAAAATTTTGTCGTAAATGGCATTCGTGCCAGCAGCACGAACATTTTTTAACTCAATAAAAGTTTATGAGAAATACTTGTGCAGATAATATTTTGATTCTCGTTGTCAGTTCCATTTAAAAATTTTGAACATGAGTTTTAATATTTAATATGTTCTGAGTTAT
This sequence comes from Melipona beecheii, assembly GCA_032399605.1. Classification (NCBI taxonomy): domain Eukaryota; kingdom Metazoa; phylum Arthropoda; class Insecta; order Hymenoptera; family Apidae; genus Melipona; species Melipona beecheii. The sequence continues at coordinate 625,384 of JAUCMO010000064.1, forward strand.
CTCAAGATCGAGCATTACAATACAGTACATTTATTTAGTAGCTCAAGTATATTTATTTTATTTAATCTATTTGATCTACATGATCTATTTTATTTTATTTATACGATAAACTGTTTAATTAATTTATTAGAAAACAAAATAGTACAAGTAACAGTACCAAAACTTTTTCTATCAAACTACAATACCTATATCGCCAAAAATCATTTTTGACTCAGACTTTTGTTTATAATTCATTAACAAAAACAAGCAAAATATTTCTAATGTAATGTAAACAATTTTTTTTATATAGAAGAAAGATCAATATTTATGCTTCAATGATTATGTTCAATGTTACCCTAGTGTTGCATAGATTATATTTTTAAATAAATTATTATATTTACAATGTAAGGGAGAGAGGAGAAACTAATTGCAGCTGAACCAGAACTTTTTTTTAATTTGGAAATTAACCTGTAGATGGAACATTTTTAAATTAAAGCGAAACGAGAAGTTTTGCGAATTTTGCACTTGGTGAAACACGGGAAAAATATCAGTTGCAGTTTGTAAAAAGAAACGTGCAATAATTCAGTTCGTGTAACACTGTCGTAACCATACTGCACTATATTAATCAAGACTAAAATTTTAGTTAAAATTAAACAGGGAATTTTATTATATATACATTCAAAGGAATAAAATAGAATTTAACAGAATTACTATATACGAGAATACATAAAAATTCTCTGTAAGAATTTAATCCTGTGTCTCAGTGAGACGCTTTACACTTTCTCTGGTACGTACATTGGATTTCAAAGAACTAACACGTTCGACACTTGCAACCAAGATCACATAACATCCACCCACACACACACACCAACTTAATATCGCTTCACTTCGACAAGTTTCATCCTCCTAACCAAACACTCGCACACGTTTCAACCATCGTTGCCTGGTCGAATTGCACGACACCGTGTTCGGGGGACAGCGAACGTGTGTATCCCCCTCCCGAGAAAAGAACTTCCGCGATTCGTGCGTGCACGAGGCCTGTGTATCATTGAATTTCCTGAATTTACGGTATATCGATCGGCAAGCGATGGTCAGAACATCGTACCGGCGAAAGCGGCGAGGTGAACGCGGCACGAAAACGAAGGAAACGTTTCTCGGAGAAGATTAAAAGACAGGCCGGCCTCTAGCCTTAATTTCCGTCCCGCGAATAATTCAGCCCGGCTAGAGTCTGCTTCCACGCTCGGCAAGTAGGTGAGACATTATCCGCGTCGCGAGACGTTAATAAATCTTGCAGTGCCCCGTTGCCCGTTATCAAGTCGCTGCGCTCCATTAAATCGGAACGTTACAGGGACGAACCTCTTTCCACTCAGACCTAGCCTCTCTCCCCCCCTCCCTCCCCCTCTTTCTCGCGGTTCCTCGCATTTCTCTATCTGTTCTCTCCGTCGCTTCTTTCGCCCCCTCCCCCTTGTTCGCCACACTGTCGCTTCGATCTTCGCGATTGGCAGCCGGGAAACGCGAGGAAAATGTAAATAACCCTTCGGCTGCCTACCGAAATGAAATGTAAATGGACCGCGCCCATCGACGCCACGGGACCGATGTAATTGTGCCGGGATACACAAGAGTGGAAAAGTGGTAAGATGATCGTATCGATCATTTTTGACGAAGGGCGATGTCTTAATTGGGTCGTTTTGTGTACTATTGTGGCCGAAGAGAAGATAGGTTGGAATTGTCGGAGGAGATTGTTTGTATAATATATCGATTCGTCCGATGGACAACAAGGACTGAGAAAAAATCTCTTCATGTAGATTTTATGATTTGTAAGATATCAAAAGTAGGGATTGAAACGATTTCAGATAAAACTGTCATATGAAGATTAATAAATGACAGTTTCGAAGAATATTGAAGCAATTATAAGTTAGCGTGCAAGTCCTCACCGATTTCAATGACCTCGAAATATCAATTCCTTATACATGTTATACCACCTCTAGTTTCCAAATATTTGTAAAAATATATTTCATCCGCTTCTTAAAAAATAAATTTCGCCGACTTCAATGACTTTTGAATTTGTAATGTTATGTTCAAAAGTGTACACTTCAGTAAGTGACATTTCTTTCACTAAAAATTTATTTTATTAAAAATTATTTATTTTTGTGAATTACTTTAATAAGGTAATAGTGTTAGCTTTATTTACAATTATGTGGTATCAATAATATAATGTAATAAATAAATTAATTTAAGCAAATATAACTTAAAATTAATTCTAATTTAATTTAAATCCCAAGTAGCAATGTATCGTTGAATATGTGGACTCAGAAATATTTTAAAGAAAGGAAAAGTTGTTTAAACTCATATCCCCGATAACATATTTCAGTATCATTGAAATTGATGAAGGTCTCTCCTGTATCAAATAATTATCAACTTCTGGTTTATATCGATTTCGATAGTGATCATTTATTGTTTTTTCGGCTTGGTGGTATTTTAATCGGTCGTTTTATACTATTATGATCGAAAATTTCTTCGGAGTTTTCTTATAATTGGAAGAAGATAGATTGAATGAAGTTGTTGGAGGAGCGATATATAATCATTGTGGAATCGTTATGGAACTAATATATAACAGTATCGATTTTATAAAACTAGAGTCGAACTCGATATAGCATTTCAATTCTTACAACTATTTCGAGAATCGAAGCCATTGTTCCCTGAATAAAATTACGTTTTAATAGTACGAATATATTGTGATTTGATGGAATTATTATTTCGAGTTATTCACATTATTTCATTCTCTGATTTAATGGAAATCGAATGGAAATATATTCATTTGAAATTTGATGTATTTTAAATTCAAATAACTTTCGAAATTGTAACTGAAAACTGGAAATTTATACAAATATACTAACGAAGATCATCGTTTCACAGATTTATCGATAAACTTTATCGATGTGTACTAATTTATATAACCAATTACAAGTATTTCTATACTTTATTCGATTTGCCCAAAAATTAAAATTTGAATCGTAATTCATTCATGTCTCTACTTATTGCAAATAATAATTATTTTAAATTAATGACAATATAAGTTTAGAAAAACTTTTCTACATTTTGAAAATTATTCAATACTCTAGAGATAAATATCTTTTTCAGTATAATTCGTTATATTCTTACAATTTAAATTATTTTAATCTATTATTTTTATTATTTTATTTATTTTATGTCATGACAAAATGACAAGACAGAATGAGATTATTATTTATGATTATTCTTTTCATTGCGTTCTATGGAAGTAAAAACGTCCAAAACGATAGTTTTCATTCTAATAATATATGTATTTTTAAATTTTTTAACAATTATAATACTTTATTTAAAATGTAAACATTTTCTTATTTATGCCTGCAACACATGATGCAAGAAATTAATTTAATAAATAATTCTAAAAATTGCAGTTTTGTTTGAATATTATTGTCATTATTGTTATTGTATATATCAGATATCTTATAGTTAGTGTTTCTTGTCATTATAAAATTCGAAATTCCATCTTGCTTATGCAAATATTTGTTCTCATTTCATTCACATTATTTCACTGTATTGAAAATTATATTATATATATTTAAGAGATCCATAATCATTATTTTGCTTTAATTAATAAAAAGAACATTATTTCGAATTGACGTTAAATTTGTTAAATATAAAAAAATAAAATTTACGTAGGCATTTAAAAATCAGACCTTTAATGTTCAAGCTTTGAGAGACTAAACTGAAGTTTTAATTTCAAAAAAACCGGCATTTAAAATTCAGGGAAAATATGGAAAAAATAACATACAAAAGTATAGAGTAATTTTGTAAGTTACTTTAAAAAATTACTTTACAATTAACCATTACGTTTTGATAATTATTCAGAAATTTTTTAATTATTTTCAATTTCAAATAAAATTTACAGTTCTAGGTAAAATTAAAATAATTACACGATTCGAAAGAATCATTCATTAATTTCATCCCACTGTGGTATTCGTTTTTGCAGTGTTCACGCGTGCAAGTTGAATCGTAATGGCTGGGTTACTGGGTCGTGTTCTTGTTTGTTTATCAGCCCTTTGTTGGCCGCTCGAAATCTCGTGGATTCGAGCACGGCAGAATTTACAGAGAGCCGCCTGGCTGCTGCTGTGCCGTTTTCAGCTTAACCTAAATTTTTCGTCGCCGTTGAAAAAGCCAGCTATCGCTACTATCAATGATATTGTTTCTGAAAACGGAACGAAGAATTAAAAGTCGGGACAACGTCCGCTCCAAAAAGGCTGACCTTAATACCGTTTTTACAGGAAGTATTTCACGTAGAAATGTAGTGAAGCAGTTTAAATTAGTATTTGTAATTTGCTACTGTCAGAGGAAACATGAGATCTTCGTAATAATAAAATACATGTATGTGTAAAAATGAACATTAATAAAATCATAATAAAATGAAATACGTGAAATATAGAAATATAAAATATGTATATTAGTTTGATTACTAATTACAATATATATACAGTGTATACAGAATAAATATGTAGCATACTCGTTATCAAAATTTAAACTTTACCATTACTTGATTCATCGGTTCTTATACTGAAATATTTTGTTAACTATTATAATATAAATGTTTCAGTCAGATCTAATATTTGGAATGTTATTTCAAATAACGTGTTATTTCATTATATAGTTCGTTGCCGAAATACAATTTTGAGAAAATAACATTAAAAATAAAAATAATTATCTTGTACTTGAAATAATGAAATTATTTGTGTATATCAGTGACATTATGATCACTAGATTGCAGATTTTTACGCGAAATCACATTTTTGGGAATGTAATTAATCAAATTTGGATAGAGAATTGTTCTACGTACCAAATGTTGCTCCAGAAGTTTCTAATTATCCGTAGATTCAGCTGAAACATTGAAATTGCGTTTCATCCGCAAATGTCATTGATAAAAGGGAATTCGTCCCCAAGTATTTCTGGTCTTACGAATCATAATAGAGTACTTTTTCCGATATTCCGGTATAACAGTCGGCAACAATGTTCCAAATACGCTATATTTCCTTTGTAAATAAATATCAACATCTATCGACAACCGTATCGTAATTCTCAAAGTCAACGTCATGCTCCAATAGTAAAATGACGCCGCGTCGCGATCGCTATACGATCGTTGCTCTCTACGATTCACAAAGAGGAAACAAACGCGTTCGAATGAGAATTTCAGGCAAAATCGACAGTCCGCCGTGTCTAAGCGGATTGCGTGCAATTATCGGCCGTTAATCGCGTCGCATTATACCTTATTACAAGAGATCGAGCACGAGCGTGCAACCGCGAGCGCGATTTGTTTGCGGCTGTTTAGCGATAACCGGCCGGACCTTTGATTTATAACAAGCGACCGATTATACAGTTGCCCGAGGCCAGCCGGCGAAACGAGCCGCGCTTTTTCGCGTTCGCCGGCGACGTTGTTCGCCCGCTGAACGATCGCTTCTCTCTCGTCAAAGCCGACCATGCGGTCGCGTTCCGCCGTATCGCTGAACCGTGAACGCATTTATTCGCCCACTTTCCTCCTATTTCGTCCTATTTCGTCGAATCTCGCACTCCATCCGACGCGTTTCACCTGGGAAACGTTTGTAAAATGTACGGAGTCGAGGGGCATGCGCTCGTTTTCTCATGGAGATATGGAGGCGAAGGAAGAGTTGCTAGTTGAGCATATTCTATGAACAGTCGGGGAGATTGCGATTACGTAGTGCGAGTAACGGAAGCAGAATTGAATCTCTGGAAGCAGAGGGAAAATTATAGAGCTTTCTCTCTCCGGTGAAAGGGAAATGAATCTTGTTAAATTTTGGTAAGGATAATTTGCATATTTAGTGAAATTGTTTAGCGTAAAGTTAGAAAGTAGGGATTGCGTTATGAATTCGTTCTGACGTTTTTCTAAGAAACAGCGATCTATCGTTTCATTCTATTCGTATTTTCTTTCGACGATGAAAGAAAGGATTCTTAAAAATGATAAAAGAACGCGAATCGAAAAATTAATAATTTCAAAAGTGTAAACAATCTTTTGTTTCGATTTGAATCTTCTAGTTAAGATTTTTAGTCTCGTAGTGGTATAGTGTATTCATCAACAATCAATGTTGATTACATCAGGAAGTACGAAATCCTTATTTTTGTGGGACACGTCTAGAAATTTCACGTTTAAGAAAGTACATGATTCTTTCATACGAATGAAGAAGATATGAACATGACAGAATACTTGTAATTAAAAAAAGACGAAATGATGAGTCAAACGCTTTAAAATAAAAAGTCGTTTGTGACTGAAAATTAATTTTCAGTATTAATTTTTCGTCTTGTTAAAGTACTACTTATCGAAGTTATGAATTCTTTTTCTTATCACTTTATATAAGTTACAAATCGTTTCACATCTTTTCATAATTTTTTCCATTTTCGGGAGAAACTAACTGGATGGCGATTTCGAATTTACCATTTACCATATTCCAAGATAACGTGTTTAACCTCTTGCGCTGGAATGACAAATTTATTACCTTTTAGTAATTTCTATCCAGAAATATACCAATGAATTCAAAAAGAAAACGAATTATTCTATACGGTTTGGTCATTCGTTATGGTCCGTGATCCAATTATTAGCGCAAGAGTTTAAAGATATAGATAAGTTTCAAACACTCGTTTGTACTCGTAAACTATTCGTTTTCTTTCATTTAATTTTGTAAAATCTATACATGAAAAACGAGGACAGTAGAACATAAGAATACTGCTCCTTTCTTTCCTCGTCTTTTCTACAATTTTATGAAATTGAAGTTAAAATATCTCCTAAGCTAGTACCATTTTGTAGAAAATGCTGCATGAAAATATAGCTTCCATTTTAAAAACTGAAGATCATCTTTGTATCTCGAAAGAAAAGCAAACACTAAAACGATGTAATTCCTCTAAAAATCATGCAACTTTTACTTAAAACATTTTTTCGTAAAATTTACGAATCATGAGATTCAATCTGTATTGATAAATCTTCTTTTTTATGTTATATATCAAATTCAATGTTACATTGTGAATGTTGTGTTTTACTTATTAAATGGTATGTAAATGTAGCCATTTCAATATTAATTGGAAATTTAACATCATTTTCCAAAAAGAAGGAGTCATTTATAACCCGTAGTTTCTCAGGTTTTATTTCTAATTTATTCGTAACAAGTCAAATACGATGCAACGATAAAAAAATTTGATCTTGAAATTCAAGATCAAGGTAAATTTGATAGCAAGTTTTTTTTTAACAAATCTTCACCGATCCAGAGATGAAGAATCATGCTATGAAGACATAATTTCCTAACACTAAAACAAATCTTCAGAGACTATAGACTCTCGACTATATTGTTAATTCAAGTTCAACTAAAATGTAACAAATTCGAGATCACCATTGAATTGTCTATCGTATTCGAATTCAACCTGAGTGAGTATAAAATTATGGCCAACATAGAATTATAGTTTTTAATCGGATTTTCTAGGAGAAAATGGAAAATTGAAAATTGTATGAACTTTTCGATTAAACATCTAGTACAGCTAACATATATAATTAATATTTTTGAATATTACGTAGAATTTGTCATTAAAAGTTCGTGAATGTAACTTTATATACAATACAACATAACTTCATTGGGGGAAATTAAATTTCAAAGTAGGCTTCGAATAGTTTTAATCATCGTGCTTAATGTCGTACGTTAGATTGAAATTATAATTAAATTTCATGGAAATCAATGCATGATATTTTATAGAATCGTAAATTACATCAAAATCATAAATTTGTTTAATGGTAATAGTAGACTACAAATGATATAACTTTATAGCAGTTGCAAATTAAGTAAACTTGCAGATTTGTTTAGTAAAATTATTCAATGTATGAGAGCAGGATTTGAATGGTTCGTGTGAACTTCATAATTTTGCAAGTTATATTGTCACTGTACATTTTTTTAACGAGACTGTTCAAACTGTGTAATTTGAACTAAAATTAAAAGTTGATTGAGAAAATATTCCACAAACAACATAATAAAACATTATATTAGACGACTAAGAAACTTTTGTCTTTTCCAATAATAAAGAGTTCGATCTTTTCCAATAATATAAGTATGTAAAAAGTGTATGCGAAAATATAGAGAAACATTATTTTATTTCCCAAAATTATTTCATCAATTATTTTCGTGAATAATTTTTTTAAAACAACGTAATATCTATTTTAATTTATATGCATTGTCCTATTTTTTTGTGAGGTAATCAGAGAAATTCTTAATTTCTTTGTGAAAGGAGGGAAAAATGTGAAATATATAAAAGATCATTTATCAAAACAAAAATGGCTGTTCCTAATTTAAAAAATTATATATATTCTTTTGTCGTATTTCTGTGTCATTCCTTACTATCATGAAAAAAATAAACTTTCTTGGTATTTTAATTGCTATTCTTTCTTGCTATTCTAATATTTTAAATAAACAATTTCGTATTATTTAATTCTGTGTTTACTATTGTTTAAAGTTAAAGAAAATTCATTATCATAATAGCTATTATGAAAGTTGTAACAATACTTTAGTTATTTACTTGATAGCGTCATTGCGATATTCTGTTTCTTCTTTAACATAGGGAAGTTATTTAATTGATGAAATAAAGTTTTATGAACAGTCTACACAAACGATAGTTTCTATCAATTACAATTATCAATTGCTGCTATTACTGCCATTTCATTAACATATTTAATAAATTTGGTACAAGAAGTACACTATTTTTTTTTTTATTTATTTCATTTATTTCTTTTTTTCAGATAAATTAATGTATAATTTTAAATATAATAATTAAAATATAATATATTGATTTAATATAATTAAATTAGTTAATTGTATAATTAAATGAATGTCTAAATAATTACTTTTGTTTGTATAATTTTGTTAACTCTATTTTGACAAATAGATTCACTTGTCATGAAGAAGTGACAGTACTCGTCATGGGAAAAAAGTAACTACTATTTGAATTAAAATTTTAGTGTAAATTGAAACAAATTCATAAATTTCAGACATTTTAGAACATTAGAATTTTGACATAAAAACGAAACGAAAAAGAAATAATAAATAGAAATAATAAAAAAATAATAAAATTCATTTCAGAAAAAGATATTGTATAAAGTATAAAATTGTAATTTTTCAAAATTTATATTTTTGTTGTTGTTAGAACAAAAATGGGAACGAATTAATTTATCATTTCTTTTTACGATTTTGAACAATAGAATTATTGACTGTTTAAAAAACCAACTACTATTTCGTTATAATTTAATTCAATCTTACTGCTGTCATCGCTTCATTTTTGCAATACAATATAGATATTTGTAATATTTTTAAAATAAGCTCGACTGATTAAACGATGATCAATAAAATGATAAAATCTTTTGCATTTAAATACAATTCTCGTTGTTCTTTGTAGACTGACGATGACTTTCTATTAATAATGAACAATATAGTAGTTAAGAACTCAATTATTATTCGTGATACATCCAGTAATAAAATTATGTGCTTGTTCATGAACTAGCCTAATTGGTGGACGTATGCGAGCGAAAGTCAATTTATATTTAATTTTATCCCCATACCCAATAACCTATTATTTGATTACACGTCGTGTTTGACACAAACTACTTGCACGTGTCTGATCAGCACATCTGATTTCACTTCGCGCAGTCGTGTAATTCGATTTACTCCTAGAATCTACAAACTATTCAAATACAGAATTCGTGAATTTCTCTTAAAAATGTTGCGAACGAGAAAACACTTATCGTTGTTTTAAACTCAATTATATTCAAATGTTATTGGTATAATATCGTTGCTATAAAAATTCAAGATGCATCGTTATTTCAATCATTTTATTTAAATTTAAGGAACTACATTGTATACTATTTTAGCATATACATGACATGCATGTACTAAACATATTACATGTATATATTGTTTACACTAGTTTTTTTAATTTATATATATTTATTTATATTCATTGTATACTTATATACAATAGAACCTCCTTCGTCTCTTACTTTACAAATATCTTAATTATTATTAGTTATATTAGTGCAATAAAGTTTCAGTAAGTGATAATTTTCCAATTATTAACAGACAATTTTGTTGAGTAATATTCGAATATTAACGTTAGAATTACAAAGTAAAAGATCAATTTATAATTTTTTTAATTTACAATATTGCATTTTTAGAGATTTGAATAATTTTTGTAAAATACAAATAATATTATTTTATTAAAATTCTTTGTTTAACATTTAAATGTTAAAATAACTTTTTGGTTTTAAATCACATACATTTTCAAAAGTAAAATAATTAAGCAATTGTGACAGATTATCTGGCCTTTTAAAAAATTTCTTTTTGTACACTCTGCTTTTGTGATTTAATGTAAAATTACAATTAATTAGAATGCGTTTTATATAATTTTCAACGAAGTTACGAAATCTGATTAGACAGTTTTTAAGCAAATAATGTGAACCAAACTACAAAAGTAATTAAAGCTGATCCCAGCCCTTAATAATTTTCCTAATGTTAGATTACTCAACAATTATTATGAAAATGAATAAATTAAGTATTCTGGGATCGTTATAATTTTCATGATTAAAAAGTCATTCTCCACTCTATTAAGTATACTAATCTTGCTTGAAATAAAATTTTAAATTTTTTACCTTTGAAATTGTTTAATAAAATAACAAAAAATATAATAGTTTGATATTAAAACAAGAATCGAAGAAATAATTAGAAATCACCAACGTTTGTTGAGATTTCAGCATTATTTCACAATAATAATATATACCTTAAATATACCTGTAATTGTACCTTACAATAATAATAATATATATAATTATATGTAAATTATCTTTATACATAATAGAATAGTTAACAATATAATCAAAATGTTTATTTTCTTAATGTTTATATTCTTATTTTATTCTTTATCCTGACTTTTGCTTATATTTTTATTTTATATACCTAAAAATACTAATTTATATTGACCACTTTTTATTATTGTGTAATTGTGTGATTACTTACAATAGCTACGTTAATTTTCATAAAACATTATTTTAAGTTTTTGTTCATTCCTTCCTTAAAACAGAAAGTTGGTTAATTTCTTAAAGAAAAATCTTTTAATTTACTAAAATACAAAATACGAGATACAAGATTTTACTAAACAAAATTAAATTTCCTGAAACACTAGACTTTCTCCGACATTTTTATATTAGGGTGTCCCATAAGTTTCTTCCCTTTTTTTGATGCAAAATGAATACACGATATTTTTTTGTTTAAGATGGATTTATTATGTTATATATGAACCGTTCTGTTCTATAACCTTCTTCCATCTCTCAGGAAGCCTCATTATGCCCTCTTTCCAAAATTGTTTAAGTTTACTTGTAAAATATTCATCTAGGTGCGTTTTTATTTCGCTTATGGATTTGAAAAATTTACCACGGAGAGAATTTTTTAAGGAGAGGAACAAGTAGTAATCGGATGGAGCAAGGTCTGGGGAGTATGGAGGATGAGGTAGAACGTTCCAATCAAACTGTAATAATTTTTGCCTTACGGCTAACGCAACATACGGTCTTGCGTTGTCGTGATGGAAAACGACGCCTCGTCGGTTCGCCAATTCTGGCCGTTTTTCTGCTATGGCTGCTTTCAATTGATCCAGTTGATTGCAATATTTGTCAGCATTGATCGTATCATCTTGAGGAAGGAGCTCGTAGTACACTGCACCTTTCCAGTCCCACCAAATACACAGAAGAACCTTCTTCGGATGAACTCCAGGCTTCGCAACAGTTGAAGGTCTATTTTCCTTGGACCAAGTGCGTTTCGATGCACATTTTGGTATAAAATCCAAGTCTCGTCTCCAGTGACAAGCCTCTTTAAGAAAGGATCTCTTTCATGTCGCTGGAGAAGCAAATCGCACGTAGAGACGCGGTTCATAAGGCCGGTCTCCGTCAATAGGTGTGGAACCCAAACTTCATATCGATTCGCATATCCTATCTTGATTAAATGCTTATGTACCGTTGTCTTGGGAATATTAGTGGCATCCACTATCTCACGCACACTATATCGTGGATTTTCAGTGAGCACAGTCTTGATAATGTCCGTATCAGTCGTTGCTGGGCGGCCGCTGCGGTCTTCATCTTTCAACTCGAAATTGCCAGCTCTAAATTTCTTAAACCAATTGCGAACGGTCCTAATAGTGGTAGTACCACTCCCGTAAACGGTGAAAATCTCGTCTGCAGTGTCCTTTGCACTATTGCCTTTTTTAAAGCAATGAAACATAACATGCCGCAAATGCATCTTTTGGCTCTCCATATTGAACGGTGCAGAAAAAATTTTAAAAGAGACTTTGTCACCAACGAAACGTACTTTGAAAGAGCTCTGGGACGACTGAAACCGATGCCATAAACGGCTAAGAAATAAGCCTGCATGTTTATATAAACACAGCCACTTAGAGCCACTCATAGCGTGGCGCGGAAGAAACTTATGGGACAACCTAATACAATAATAAGATACAAATGCATGTTTGAACAAATATTTCACCAGGCAACATTTTACGCAACAATTTTCCAAAACGCAGTCTGTCGATCATAGTTAATAATTTCTTTTAGTCAAAAAAATACCAGAAACTATACGTAAATGATTCCCAGAGCACGAAGCGTTAACACGGACTGTCAATCTAAGGCCAAAAGTAAATTCATCCCCTGAAAAATTCCCCAACAAATCTCCCTTGCGACGACTAGCAACCACGTTGGCACTGCCTATTGTTTCTACAACGGCAATTCGCACGGTTGAAAAAATGCGAGAAAGCTAGCTAACAGATGGGAAGGAGTCGGAAGGAACGAAGAGCGAAAGAAGCAATGGTTGACAAGCAATGCTGGACTCCCGGCCTCGTTGCAGCAGTGCATCGACCGTTTGCAACCCTGTTTCTTCGTTCGTTCGGGCTGACAATGAACAGAGATATCTTTCTTTCCTTTCTTCTCCTTAATTTAAAACATTTTTTCTCCATTTTTGAGGAATTACTTTCTCTTAACCCGTTGACTCTAGAATTGACAATCAAAATATAAACTTTATTTAATTAAGTTTAACAAAGTAAGAAATAACAGTGCAAAGAATAAGAACAAACGAATCAGTAATAATCAAAAATTATCGATAGTTTAAAGTGTTATAACCTCGTAAGGAAAAAATACATAACAATCTATTCAGTTCTATTTTAAAACTTAAAGTCTTTACTTTTTTTTTACAGTCTTAACTGGTGGGAAGGTAAAGATACTCTTTTCTCGAAAATTTTAAAAACTCAAACGTTTTTGGAAACAGTAAAAAATTTTTTTCATAGTTCAGGATTTATCATTTTTGAAACTGAAATCTTTTCTTTAGGACGACTTCTTAAAGTCTGCTGCACAATCTTTTTTCACCATTATATTGAATTTTGTACATTTAAATTAAATGTACAAAATAAACTAAATAATTTGATTCAATATTGAAATGTTAACATTTCTTATTTATATCGTTTAATTCTAATATTTAAAACTCAATAAAATACGAAGAAACGTCATAAAATAAATTTTAAAATTTGTTATAAAGGGAATTTGTATCTATTCATCAAAATGATTTTCGGGAAAAAGTATTATTTTTTCATTCATTATATGATATAAAATCATCCTTTAAAAAGAACGATACTCGGTACTGTCAAAGCAGAAGTGCTAATGCTTTAAAATGAGATTAAATGTTATCTGTTTATTGTTATATAATTTTCTTTTACAAATTTATAAAAGACTTCAAATTATCGAGAATTTTTCATCGTTATGCTCTTCACTGTATGTATAATGTAAATAAAAACACAAGTAGTTATTTATATGTTTATAATACTAAAAATCTAAAAAATCTAAGAACCATTGTAAATCTATAAAATCTTCACGAAAAATTACAAATGAAATATTTTAACTGATTCATTTTAATGTTAAGAGCTACATCACTATCATAACATTATAAATACTTCAATTTCTTTAAATTTAATAAAATTGCAGTACCCAGGTAAAAAAAAAGAATAATTTTTGAAATTTCATTTCATGGCTCTGTTAAAAATAAAATCCAAATGACCAAAATTCTGATCTGATTTTGACTAAGAAATTAATTAAAATTCAGAAAATGTCTAAAATTCTTCTTTCTGTTCAAGATAGCTGAAATTTTATGTATATCTTATGTAGATTTCTATATAATTAACTGTACATTTACTACTTAAAGTTATCTAGCAAGAGAACTTTTCGAAAATTCCGATTTTTTTGAAACATTGCAAGCTCGTAAAGGACCTCAGAAAAAACATTAGGTAATTTTATTCTTAGCCTTTTTTCCCCTTTAAAAATACAAAAATAAATAGAGGTAAAAATACCTCTTGATTGTATTCTTTTATTTATCTCGTATATATATAGATAAAATCAGTTGCCAAAATTATATCAAAAAATTTCGCTTGAAATATGTTTTATGTTTCTATAATATTAAAAGCGTTCAAACACATACAGTTCATGTTTGAAAAATTACTTTGTATTTTTGTTTTTGCATTATTTTATTTTATTATTATATTATGCCATTATTTTGCCGAATCTGCTTATAACAATCGTTAGTTTTTGAAGTAAAAAAAATAAATATTTTTACATTTTTATATTTTGTATAATCTACATACAAATATTTTATATTTTTATATTTTAACATTTCTTTTATGTCTAACATTTTTATAATATTCCTATAATATTAATTGCTTATATTTTTATAATATTAATTATTTATGTTTATCGAAATATTTTAATCTCACTTTCTTCGTCAATCACAATTCATATAATTCTACAATGCTTGCCACAACTTTTTTATTATGAAAAAGCTTCAATTTGTCCATTTAATTATTATAACTTGTTTATCAGGTCTTCGAAAATTCCATGATTAAGTCAATATACATATGATTATTTTCACAATTAATTTTACCAATATCTCCTAAGAATTAAAAAACGTATTTAATGGAGAAAGGAAAATTTAATTAAAGAAACACTGATTCCTAATAGTTTTTTTTTATATCATCTTATATTCAAAAGAAGCTTTGGAAAACCATCCAATTATCGATGCTTAATTGCGAAACATATGCCAGATTAATTCGAGGAATTATCCTTCTATCAGTGATGATGTTATCGTAAAATAACGAGGTGGTCGAGTTTCGTTGATTAATTGGCAGTTCAATATTTTATTTATTTATAACGACGGTGTTTGCTAATGGAGAAATTTTCAACCGAAACGCGTTGGCCTTTGTACTAATTACACGTGTTACGCCGGGACGATTTGTACACAGAGAATTGCGAAATAGAATTCCACAATATTATGGGAGATACCTGCAGTTTCGTATTTCTAATGTTTGGCGAAGGAAATGAGATTACGCTTTCCATTTCTATTATGCATTTTGAACGAGCAGGAATTGCTAAGAAAAATAAACATTACTTCAATCTTCGTGTTATAGATTTCATAGCATTTTAATATTTTTTCAAATAAAGACTTACAGCAAGGAACATAAACTGAACCATTAATGATGAAAAATTCTCGATAATTTAAACTGTTACAACTTTGTAAAAAAAAAAAAAAAATGATTTTACATGATGTAATGAATGGAAAAAATTTCGAAAATTGAAATATCTCTAAAAATTTTTTTCATTTTGATGAATGAATGAATGATCTCTCCTTTATAATGAGCTTTTAAAACTTGCTACGATTTTGTTTCAGCTTTATAATGCTGATAACTTTGAATTCGCTTCGAAATCCTAATATCTCGTCATTTAATTCTAAAATGTAATGTTCAAAATTTAATAAAATGGCGAAGAAATGTCACAGAGCTGGTTTTAAGAGGTCGACATAAAGAAAGATTTCTTTTTTTATATCTACTTTTTGTTTCGTCAGATAATGCGGCATTATGATTAGATATTAAATACTTGTAGACTTTTTACAACAGAACATTTTTTAAAATATTTGCGAAATATTGCATAGCAATTATCGCTTATCGATATGTCTAAGAGTACTGAATTGCAGGCACGAACCAAATTCTAAAGAACATTATTTATCACATGACTGAATTTATTTTGACAGCCGTTTTCATATGACAAGCAAAAAAAATAACATTCTATATAAAAAATTAAAGATCCTTAATTTTGTGAAAAATATTTCAAACATAAAAAATTGTTGTGCACTGTTGTATTGGTTATAGTAAACCGTACAATATTGTTCTATACCATTCTTTTTCTCTTATTTACCATTTCCGAGAAAAACGCTGGACAAAAATAACACGAACACCCTGTATATAAAAGTTCATACACACACACGCGCGCGCGCGTATGAATTTTTTTCATTAAATCTTTTCAAATAAATTTTTTCAAATAAAACTTTCAATACAGAGTTAATAAAGCTATACATGAGAATTAGAATTTCACAATTATTTATTTCTTGTACATTTTATTACACATTTTACACTTTGAGTATATAACTTCATATTTTTATGCTGTATTTTTTAGAAAAATTATTCGATTTGTATACCAAGAATCTGACTAATTTAATGATGGAGATTGGATTTAAAATATATTTCAAAAAATTGAAAATATATTTCAGATATGTATATTATTTCGTAAACATTAAGGCATAAATATTAAGGTAGAAAGTAAATTAAAATAAAATAGAGTAATGTAAAGTAAAATTTCACATGTGAATAGAAATGAAAAGTTTAGATTTCGTTGTGTCTATTTGTGTGGAATTGGTATTTTTGAAAATACGATAACAACAATGTTTTTCCAACATTCGATACCTCTCTATAGGTACTTTTAACAAGTTAATTCTTTCCGGGTCACTGTTTTCGTATTGGAAAAAGCATTATTCCCTTCGTTTCTATCTTGCATAAGTGGTCGTCCTCTTTGGGAAAATTCTGAGCAACTGATACTGTCGAAACATTTGCTATTCGTTTTTTATATGAATTAAAATTGCAGAAATTAATACTCTTTTAAATATATTTTATCTATGTACGTGAATAATTTATTTTTCATGAATGATTATCTTGTACTATTAATTTTTAAATTTTCAATAAATTACATTTTATTTTCAACAGATGCATTATTAACGAGATTTAAACCAAAAGATTGTAAAAATATAATTTTTAATGATGATTTTAGTTTATCATCTTGCTACATCTCATGTAAATAGCTTATAGAAATTTTTACTAAAATTTTATTCAATTTTTATTTCATATCGTCGTCATGAATAAAAATTTCTGACTGATTAATCGTTTCTCTGATTATTTGAATTTTAAGTTTCATATAAATTCTTAATATTTATGAATGAAATAATTATTTAATTATTTTATATAAATATTAATTTAAATAATCATTTTATGAATAAAAATGTTTCTTATATAGTATTTCATTTCAATAAATGGTTTAAATCATTCATAAGTACCCAAATATTTTGAACGATTAATAGCAACAGTATTTGAATTTGCTTGTGTGTAAAAATTAATGTTCAATTAATAATTAGAAAGAGCACTTGCTATTTTCAAATTATCTGACTGATATAAAAAGATTACCTATTAAAAGATGTAGTTGAACGACATTATCTATTGTGATACTATTATATAAGATATATAAATAACACTTTAGTATCACTGCAGAAAACATAAGGTCTCTCTTATCAATTTTAAATCTAATTTATAATTTAAAAATTAAATAATCTGAAGATAAGACGTATCAACTCTCAAGATAGTTCTTCGAACTTTGGCAATTATATAAATCAATTGGTTTTTAAAACCAATTTAGTGTGGTTATTTTGGTATATTATATTAATGATGTTATTATAGTATGTAATTATACTATTGTAATATTATACTAAATGATAAAATAACCACAGTTTAATTTTTCCTATAATTTTGTAAATCAGGTTTCATTATTACATTTTATCAAAAGTGAACAATATGATAATTTAGAATAGTAAAGTATGTATATTGTAAAAAGAAAATTATAGTAATTGCATTGAACTAATTATAGTAATCAGAAAATACATAAAATTCATAAATTTCAAAATTATAAATATAAAATATATTTACAAAATTTACATGCATATTTTGTCACTGTTAACCAATTACTCTTCTATAAATGTATTTAAGTCAAATATTGATCATCCTGAAGATTTAATTAATCATAAATTAGATTCTCTTAATTTTTTAATTACGAACAAGGTTATTACAATAAAACATCAGTTATATAATTTATAATAATAAATTATAATAATGGAATTTTCATATGATCAATAAACAATGCTCAAATGAATCAAAGAGTTTTATTACTATGTTATTTTAGTACTATATATATTTCCTCCAATTATAAGGTGAAAATTAAATAAATTAATTATTTATTGCTTTATTAATAATTGCTTTCTGTATATCACAGAACTAAATTTCATTTCATTTAATATTATATACGTTATATAACTCAAACTGTGCTAATGAAACTTTGATTATTGAAAAGAAATATTAAATTTTTTAAAATTTACTAACAATTTTACAGTAAAGAAACTAGGTATAAGGAATATTTCATTTGTAAATGTGTTTAGAGACATTTCGCTCAAAACTTTTGTCATTCAGAACTTTCTTACATTCAGTAGCACAATTATCCATTATTATCGCTACATTAGTTTATTTATCATAAAAATTAACTACACGTTAATCTGCCTTTTGCATACCATTGTTTCAATCCTTCAAATTTTGCTTGAATAAACATTTCCTGATTTTGTTTTGAAGGGTCGTATTTCAGCATATCGTAAATCAACCGATTATTTTTGCTGGCAATTGATAATAACGATAACTACGAATAGACAGCGCGTAATTGGGACAGTTAGACCACTCTTGGGTGTTTTAAAGTGTTTTTTGGTAATTCGCATTCATTGTATGCTCTACGCGAAAGTACGTGTCTACGACTTGCATACGAAACGACAATTTCACCTTCTAGCGGCGGAAACGCACGTCCACTTTCACCACCACTTCCGAAACATTTGAGACATCATTTTTTTCGTCGTCACTTTCTGTGTACTTTATTAAGTATCACTGTGTTATAATAACTAATTATTGTCATTTAGCTACAGAAAACCAAAATGCATTTTAGTCTAGGAAATCACTTCTTCAGTTTGCATTTTTTTAAAGAAAGGTCTAGAATTGATATAATTTTGTATCTAGAATTGATATAAATTGTACACGATAAGCGGAAATTATATTTCACGATCACCACAGCGTGATTCTACACCTCCGATGGAAATTCAATGGAGATTTATTATAAAGATTATAAAAAAAAAAATTACTGCGGAAATCAGCTTTTTATCGTTGCATCGTATTCTATTTATCGAGAAAAATGAAATTTTCAAAAAAATTTTCAAATGGATCAAAAATGAAATGTGGAAAGCTCCAATAATTCATAATCTTTCTTGTGGAAAGCTCCAATAATTCATAACCTTCGAATTATAATATCGAGTTACGCTCGTGGCAGAAATTACGGTTTTGATTTGAAAGGAAAAAGTAGTTTTGTGTAACATCAATTTGAATTTCCAATTTTATTTCTTTAAACTAAAGATTAATAAATATAAATTATTATATAATGCTTTCAATGTTTTTCATTTGACACAATATTACATATTATAATAACTAATGTTTACTGAAAACTGACAAGAAAATCGTAAAACAAGAGATTAATGCTACCTCATTTACAATTTGCTTTCGTTTTATATTCAAGTACAGTATGAAAAGCTGTGGTGTCGTCACAATATGATAAATTTAACTTTACAATATTCATTTTTGAAATGCTCAAGAAATTAATGAAAGCTTATATTTTTTCGTTTGAATAAAGAAGCAAATTTAGTTTTTTAGAAACCAGAAATATAACCTGTAAAAAATGCAATATTAAGTACAAATAATGTATTTTAAAATACATTACATATCTATGTAAAAAAAAAAAAAAGAAAATTACGTCAAAATGTAAAGTGAAATTTTTTTAACAGAAATATAATTTAAAAAAATCTAAATTTTTAAACATCTCGAAACAAGACGAGAATTTTATTGAAAATTGAAACGCTCGTTTTGATATTTCAAATTGTTAAACGCAATAGTCGGTCAACCGAATAAAATGAAATATCTAACACGATATACAATATATATTGGAGGAATTATAAGCTGGTATCTTTGATTTATGCTAAGAACGAGAGAACATGTTACGTTCGCGTGACTAAACTCAATGACACCAAAGATTGCTTCGAATGGCGCGCTAACTTCCTCGTACGCCTTGTGAACAATAATTAACGAGATTTTACTATCAAATATAAACATTATTCCAACGTTTCATTTCGCTGAAAACAATTAGATAGTGGGTTTAAATCGAACGGACGTTTTTATTTCGTTTTTATTTCGTTATACTGAACTTCATGCGTAAATGAGCATGAATTATCTCTTCGGCTCATGCTACTAAAACAACGAATTTAATATCATCAAATTAATTATATGGAAATAAATAAAGGGACAAAAAATTTAAATCAACCAAACATTAAAATAACTTTTCGGAACTTAATTGTATTGTATTTGGTCTGTGTCGAAAACGAATATTAGTCTTTTCAGGGAACGAATTTATTGAAATTAGAAGTATAAGAAATAATTCTTATAATAACAAATAATTTTTAAAAATATATTTTCTAGAGGAATAAAATAGAATAGGAAACATATACACTATATTCTTAAATGCAAAGATAAATATTTGTGAAAAAACTTTATATAAGTATTCATAGAAATATGTCATCTGTCAGATTTTATAACAATATACAATTATTCACATTAATATTCGAACATTTAAATTTAAATTTTGTGAAACAAAATCGTACAACAATAAACCTGGATTCATTCTGAAGCTTGAAACTTCTATATTTAAAATATATCATTCATTTTACCGTAAAATATTTTGTACATTACACAGGATGACAATTCATTTTCCTTTCCGAAAATGTTATAAATTGCCATACTATGATAAAAATATTGAAAAATGTGTTTCATGGCAGAATCTACAATGAAGTTTTTATATATATCAGTATCAGTATTTTTATATATATCACTATTTTATCAGTATCAAGTGTTTTTCGAGAAATTAATTTTAAGATTTAATATTTACTGAAAATTTTTATCGTAATCAATCAGTTGTGATCAATTATGCGAACATTTTTTATCGGTTAGAAATTAAATATGATTTGAAATCTCTGTTACAAGATTCATTTTTATAGAACATCAATCATGTCTGCATGCACATTTATCTATACACGAACATTTTACTCTTGTAATATCGGTCGATTAATATTCTAGTGACAACTTTTCATGTCAATAAATTTAAAGTATTATTTATTCAACTGGGATAGTTCATTTAATTTATGCGAACATTTTCTGTGGGTAACTATTTATTCTAACAAATAAATGATAAGCAAATCACATTGAATAAATTCTATTTTGTTCATTATATATTTATGAAATGTTTGCATTCATAAATGTTCGGTATTTATGAATAATATCAAGTTAATAATAAAGTTTATGCACTTATCATCGATATTATTGAAGAATTTTAAAAATTCAGTTAAAATTATATTTTTCGTATGTTTGTTCTGTTTCTTTTTTTTTTTTTTTTTTTTTGGTAGAAAGATAACGCAATGAAGAAAAATATAATTTGAGAAAAATATATATATAAAAATAAAAGAGAAATTTAATTTGAAATTTATAAGAATTCTATGTAGTTTTTTAAGCGTATATTTTATTGGACGCGGTAACGTCATTTCAACGTTCTGTTGAAACAATTGGTTTAATTGCATTGACCTTATGTTTGTGAAACGAATGGGCAATGCTAACTGCACTAGAGGAAAACAATTAAAGCATACTCTAGAGACATACAAGATAGCATAGCTATCTCTTTTTTGAAAATTCAACAATCATTCGAAAATTTCGAAGAACAAATTCAAACTATGTACATATATACACACAATATATTTCTAAAATTAATACTGACAAAACATTCCAATAATTTGTACCTTGTTATATTAAAGTCCTATTTATTAAAATTATTACTGTTCTTCATTGTTATTAAAATTGCAAATAAAATCATCTAATCAATCATTTTAAAAATGATTAATATTCCACTGTAAATCACGTTAATTCTTTAGAGACTAAGTTTACTAACTTTATAGCTAAGCAATAATCATAGTTTACTGAGTAAACAATGTAAACAACTCAAAATTATATATTATATTAAATAAACATTATTTATTATAACAATCTTTATTCGTGCGCTTACGCAATGAACTGTCAAGATTGAAAAAGATTCCTTGCCAGAAATAAATTTTTTAAAAATAAATCTTCTCTGCGTTGGTCGTATTTCTGATACTGCAGCAACTTCGATGAAAATTCCTGGCTCGACGAGAACGCTCGCCGAAAGCGCGATTCCAACTCATCGATTCACACAGTTCCCATAACAACCGTACGTCATCTACGAAATCACACGCGAGTGTCATCATCGATTTCCGCTGGCTCCGGTTTCCGTCTCGCGCGTGCGCCGGAGTCGTATCGACAGACTCGCAATTTGTTCACGTCGAATCTTCCGGCGTTGTTTCTACACCGTTACCGATCCCCCAGCACGTAGACAATAGCCCCATTGAACACGGCGCGGCGTCTCTTCCCGCCTGTTATCGGTTCTTTCCGCTGATCGATCTACGCGAATCGGTAGTCACACGCCGCGACTTTGAAAAAACGCCAAACGCCACCGGCGAGAATAATATCGGTCGACAGCGTGCTTTCAATTCGTCATCGGCTCGACCTTTGTCGCCGTGGCGGGAGCTGATGGTGGATCGAGAGCGGCGATGGCACGTTTATCGATCGTCACGTGATACATCAGAGCCAGCTAATCAGACGAGCCGCGAGTCTGGCGTGTGCCCCTCTTTAGGGATTTCAAGCTCGTACCGGCGGCGGTACGTGTTGATCGAGCGGAAAGTTTCCATCGTGACCAACCGACACACGAGAGCCGCTTGCTAGTTCAGTCCCGGCAGCCGAGTGAAACTGACCTTTCAACCACGTCCAACCATTTTCCTCCGATTTTCCAGCGGCGGAGGACCATGCTCGACATGGAATCTTCCTTAACGGAGTGGAAAATGTTTGGCTTTTGGATTTCCTCCATTCTTCTAACTATTCGACATTCCGATGCAGCGCAAACGTACCCGTTTGTCATTAGCAACACGTTGGATCAAGACGTCGCCAAGGACTACTTCATCGGGCCGTGTCTAGTGAATACGAATCAGACATGCCCTGACAAAGAGGTCACGTTCTTCTTGTATACGCAGAGAAATCCCAACGTGAGCCAACAAATCGTGGTCACCGAGGAGAGTTCGAATTTGAAACAGACGCGTTTCAAGCCTTCGAAACCCACCAAGATCGTGGTGCACGGTTACGACTCTGACATGGAACTCTCTTACCTAGTGGACGTGCGGAGGGAATATCTGAAAACTTACGATTACAACGTAATCGCCGTTGACTGGCATCGTCTGGCCAACGCTCCGTGCTATCCGATCGTCGTGCAGAATATGCCGCATGTGGGCGATTGTTTAGCCCAGTTGATAGAGAGGCTGCGAGACGTCGGCGCGGTGGATATCCACGTGATCGGCTTCAGCCTAGGCTCGCACGTTCCTGCGTTCGCAGCCGTAACTCTGAGACCGTACAAGATACCAAGGATC